>VDFB02075321.1:432375436-432440185 GCA_007258455.2 Sequoia sempervirens
TGTGCAAAAGACACTTTGTGATATTGTTGTAGGAATTTTTAGATGCCAAGTTCATTAGGGAGAATAGAGGTGGAGAAATTATCTGGAAATAATTTTGAGATGTGGAAGCTAAAGATGGAGGGTCTGTTGATAGATCAAGATTTGTGGGATGTTATTGATGAGAATTTTTTAAGGCCTGTAGATCCTACTCAAGCTGCTTAGTATAATGTTATGGATCATAAATCCAAGGGTCTAATCAGATTGTGCTTGTAAAAATATGTTTTAACTAATGTCCATGAAGATACCTCTACGCAGAAACTATGGAAGAAGCTTGGTGAGATGTATTAGGACAAATCTTTAGTGAACAAGATTTTCTTGAGGAAGAAGCTATATTTCTTAAGAATGGAAGAGGGTGGACAAATCACAGACCACTTAGAAGCATTCAATATTTTGGTGGCTCAATTGGCATCAGTTGGTGTCAAAATGGATGAGGAGGAGAAATTTTAGATCTTGCTTTGTTCTTTGCTTGATTTGTGGGATTCTCTTGTTATGGATATTGGGAGTACTTTTTTTATATTTAAGACTGAAGGTGTGGTGGTTTTTTTACTTTTTGAAGAGATGAGGAGGAAGGTATCCATCACTACCAAGGAGGCCCTAAATTTTCATTGAAGACCTAAGGAAAAAGGAAAGAAGAATGAGAAGTGTGACAAATCCAAGTCCAATGGGAGATCTAAATCTCTTGGAAAGTCCAAAATTATTTGTTGGAACTGTGGTAAGCCTGGACATGTTTGTAAGGAATGCAAAGAAGAAAAGAAGAAGAAAAATAAAATTTTTGATTATGATTCTAAGTCCAAGAAGGAAGATGATGACACATTCATTTCAATTGGAAACTCATGTAGGTAATGATGCATGGTAAATTGACTCAGGTGCATCTTTTCATATGACCTTTAATAGAGATTGGTTTTGTGAATATGAAGAATTTGATAGAGGTAAGGTGTACTTGGGTGGTGATTCTCATTTAGACATTGTTGGCCATGGTAAATTTAAAATCAAGTTTCTTGATGGTAGAATAAAAATGATTAATGGTGTGTTGTATATCCTTGTATTAGCACCAAATTTGTTATCTATGAGAAAACTAATAGATGTGAGTGTGTAGGTAGTATTTTCTAATGTAGGATGCAAGATGGTTAGAGGTGCTATGGTGATTGCTAGAGGTGTTAGATATGGGACATTTTATAAGCTTGATGCATGCACTGTTGAGTGCAATAGTACTTTTGTGAAAAGAAAGTTTGTAGAAGAAGTGAGGGTTTCACCTTCAATAGATGGTCATGGATTTTGGGTACCCAAGGGTGCTCTTCCTTCTAAGACAAAGTTACCTATAGAGAAAACTATGTTATGGTACTAGAGACTTGGCCACATTGGAGAAAAGGGTCTAAGGACCTTGAAAAATAAAAAACCTTGTTGAAGGTTTGTCTGATTGTAATCTTGAATTCAACTTCTGCGAGCATTTCATTTATGGAAAAAAAACCGCGTTCTATTTTACTCGAGTTCTCATAAATCTTGTGGTGTATTGGATCTTATTCATTTTGATGTTCCTTTAATTGGTAAATCCATATGTTATGTTTCATTTATTGATTATTATAGTAGAAGGACATGGGTATATTTTGTAAAGAGTAAATCTAAAGTTTTTAGTCAATTTAAAGAATTTAAAGCAATGGTTGAGTTGCAGAATGGAAAGAAAATAAAATGTTTGAGGACTAATAATGGTAGTGATTTTTTCTCTAATTATTTTGATAGATTATGTAAAGATTGTGAAATTCATAAACATAATACAACTTTATATTCTCCAAAATAGAATGGAGTTGCAAAAAAATGAACAAGACAATGATGGAGAAGGCTAGGAGTATGTTGAGTGGTGTTGGCCTAGAACAAAGGGTTTGGGTTGAAGTTGTTTCCACTACTTGTTACCTAATTAACAGGTCTCCTACATTAGCTCTTGTTGATAAGACAGTTATAGAGGAATGGTTGGGTCGCAAGCCTTCATTAAGAAATCTTAGAGTTTTTGGTTGTGAAGCATATGCACATGTTCCAAAGGAGAAGCAAAAAAAGTTGGAGAACGAGGCCCTATGAAATATATCTTCATCGGATATAGTTATGGTGTGAAAGGATACAAGCTTTGGGATCTTGTTGCACCGAAGGTAATACATAATAGAAGTGTTATTTTTAGAGAAATTAAGCCTTCTTTTGTTACATTGTAGCTAGAACAAAGTAAATAGGAAGATGTATTCAATTTCCTTCTATAGCTGAGAAAGTTGAATCAAGGCTGAAGGATAGACAAGAAGTTGAGGAGAGCTCATCTAGCTCTCGATCTTCAAAAGAGGAGGAAGAACCTCCAACTCAGATTGTTCATAGGTCTACAAGGAATAGACAACCACATGAAAGGTATTCACCTAATGATTGGATATGTATTTTTTCTTTGAATACTAACATGGATGAACCCAAATTTGTAGAAGAGGCACTAGGCATGAATGATGCAGAATCCTAGAAGATTGATATGGATGAAGAAATGAAATTTTTTAAAAATAATGATACATGGGATCTTGTACCATTTCCTGAAGGACAAAAATATCTTGGTTGTAAATGGGTGTTCAAGAAAAAGATTGGTTCATATGGAGGTATTGATAAGTACAAAGCAAGGTTGGTTGTGAAGGGTTACTCTCAAGTTGAGGGTGTTGATTATGGTGAGATATTTTCTCCTATTGCAAAAATGACATCCATTAGATTTTTACTTTCTATTGCTATTGATTATGATTTATAGGTTGAGAAAATGGATGTGAAAACTACTTTCCTTGATGGTGATTTGGAGGAGGATATTTATATGACACAGCCAAAGCACTATGTGATGAAAGGTAAAAGTAAGCTGGTTTGCAAATTGAAGAAATCTTTGTATGGCTTAAAAATAATTCCAAAGATGTACCAAAAATTTGATACATATGTGTTGAGTTTGGGATTTGCGTGTTCTAAATAAAATCATTGTATTTATTATAAAACTGATGGTGATTATTTCCTACTTATTACATTATATGTTGATGATATGTTATTTATTGGTAGAAGGAAAGGTATGATTTTAGAACTAAAATCTCAACTTGCTGCTAAATTTGAAATGAAAGATCTTGGTGCAACTAAACACATTCTTGGGATGGAAATTAAAAGAGCTAGAGTGAATAGAAAGCTATGGATTGGCCAAAGAAAGTATGCCAACTCAATTTTACAAAGGTTTGATATGTAGGATTGTAGACCATTGTGTGTTCCTATTTTAGTTGGAACAAAGTCATCTATTTCAAATTGTCCAACATCTCCATCAGAGATGGAAGACATGAGAAAAGTTCATATAGGAGTGTTGTTAGAATTTTGATGTATGTTATGGTTTGTACTAGACCAGACATTTCTCAAGTAGTGGGAGTTCTTTCCAAATATATGTATAATCTTGGTAGAGTTCATTGGGATGCAATCAAAAGAGTCTTTAGATATTTGTGGGGTACCTCAAATTATTAATTATGTTTTCATAGTAATATGGATGAAGATGGGTTTTTCCTTGATATCCATGGTTATGTGGATTCAAACTGGGCAAGTGATGTTGATAGTAGAAAATCCACCAGTGCTTATGTTTTTACTTTATTTGGTGGTGCAATTAGTTGGATGAGTAAGCAACAAGTTTTAGTTGCTTTGTCCACTACTGAAGCAGAGTATATGACAACTAATCATGCTTGTAAAGAAGACATTTGTCTTAAGAGATTGTGTTTATATATTGGAATAAAACAAGGTGTAGTGACAATTTATTGCGACAATCAAAGTGTGATATGTCTAGCTAAGAACTCGACATTTCATGCTAGGACCAAGTACATTGATGTACAATATCATTTTTTTAGAGATATGGTTGAAGATGGTAGGGTGAAGCTAGTTAAGGTAGAGAATTTGATGAATTTTGTTGATTCTTTAACTAAGCCTATGAGCACAAAGAAGTTCAAATGGTGTTTAGAGACTATGAGCCTTTTGGTCCCTAACAATTAAAGAGACGATGGTTACACCCTCACATTGCTCTTGCAAGGTGTTTGAAAAGTGAGAGATTTATTGGGAAAATGTGTCTCAACCTTGCAATTATATACAGTTTATTGTTGATAGGATGTATGTTGGTATGTGGTGATTAATCATGAAAATATTGTACACTCATAGCAAGATATGGGGTTCAGGTTATCACCCTGAATTTTTTTTATTGACATGTCAAGGTTTTTTCGTTAACATGTCAAATGAAAAATGACCTTGTAAAACCCTAATTCTCAAAGGTTCAAAAAAGCTTGTTATAAGAGGTTGGCATGTATGTATCCTGTGGTGTATTTTGAGAGTCTAATAGTGATCGTGTTGTCTCTTGATCTTTGGTGGTGATACTCTTGTGAAAAGTTTTCTCTACAAGTATATTATAATCTTTTGATTTCTGAATAATATATTGGGTGAATTTTGGAGTGTGTGGTTTTTCTCCCGAAAGGGTTTTCCCCACATAAATCATTGTGTTGTGGTATGCATGATATTTTTGTTTATTTGTATTTAAGTTTTTGTAACCGTTAAAGATCTATAAAGTTTTGCATTTTTCTCCTCTCAAGATTAGCGTAGGAAGTTGTTTTGCTACCTTAGCTTCCTTTCTCGTTTGAAACTTCCAGAAAGAGAACAATTTTTTATGCCTCGACTTTACTAATTCACTAATTGAGTTCTCAACAAAAAGGGGTATTACTAAAACATAAATGCTAAGAACTAGTTGGCTGCACCCAAAAAGGGTAAATCCCAATTACCTAGAGGTTTGCTCATAAATCATTTTGTTGATGAAATTTTAGATATAGTTGTTATTTTGCATAGATTGAGAGGAAATGAAAGAAGACACAAGTTTGAAGAGTGGATGTATTTCTTTATCCAAATTGTGCTCCCAAGGAAATAATTTTTAGATTGGACACAACCTATTAGTGATCGAATGTATGGAATGTTTGTCTTCTTTGCAATCAATCGATACTTCCATATGTCCTCAATATATGATCTATGCCATCACCAATACTTGGCCTTGGATAGGTTTAAGACCAATTCCACTTCCTTGAGATGAAGTCCCAATGTTTAAATATTATGATAAGTTACAATTGAGTAAGAGCTATCTTCATCACATGAGGGTTACTGATACTTTTTTTCATAAGGGTGACTCAAGAGATATAGGATAAAATTGACTTAAGGCTTACTCCTGAATCCATGCAGTTAGTTGGCATGTATGGAAGTCATTTCATCCAATTCCAAAGGTTTTCATACATTCAAGCTGGTGGTTTTAGCGACTATCCATTAAAGCTTCCAAGGTATGCAGAAGATAAATTTGTGTTGATAGAGGCCTGCAGGCAACTAGGTGATGTAAATAAGAGATGTCAAGATCAAAATAAAGCAAGTGTACAGTTTCCTGTAGGTTTTGGTTATTTCACGTGCAACTTAATGTTAGATTCCCTTAACATTGAAACAAAATTGGTTAAATATACACTATAGTTTTATGATGAACATTTCCCTTTTGACAACAAAGATTATGTGAATTACAACTTGGCCCAAGTTTCCATCATAGACCTCATTTAGAATATTACTAGGTAGATTTCCTTGATGAGAAGGAATTTAGGAGAAGAAGTTGGATGAGATTGTCTTTGAGACAGATAAGAAGATTTGATTTGGGATGGGATGTTCAAGGCATAGAAGATGATGAATATGATCTAGTTGATCCTATTTTTACCAATCATATCTCTACTCAACCCAATGTTATCATAGATTGGAGTATCAAAGAGGTTGAAACCATTGAGGTAGGAACTACCATTTTCTTAAAGAGAGTAGAGGAGTGGGTTGTTAAGAAGAAGACAAAGCAACAACATCCTCAAACTAGGTCACAGGGTAATCAACCTACAGGTGGGAGTAATCAACCACCCGTAATCTCAGGAACTTCATGTTCAACTTCATATCATATATCATTGGGAGCTCAAGGTTATGGTGATGATGGGCCTCCTGAAAGGAATCCATTATAAATTCACGTGGAGAAGATGCTTTTGATTTTCCTAAACAAAATAAGGACAAAGATATAATTGAAGGTGAAGAAGATATAGGTAATATCTTGATCAATACCTCTTCCTCCTCTCACAAGACATCTCTTGGTAAGGAAGTAAATGAGCCCCTGAGGATGAGACTTACTCCACCTTCTTCATCAAAACATGTAAAAATGATCACCCCTTCATTAAGGAGGACTTTGCTTGATTCTTTTATTTCTAAAGCAGTTGTTGTTCCTTCCACATCATCTTGGTTGGAAAATACATTATCAAAGAAAAGGAAGGTAATACAAATAGATCTCCTTGAGAAAGACATGGTGAGTCAGTTGCTTTAGAGGACTCCTAAGTCCAAAAAGTTGAATACTACATCCAGGTTGGTAGAGGATGACAACTTAGGAAATGTTTGTGTGGAAGTTGTTTTCCCCACTACATAAAAAGAAGTCAATCAGACAATTGTGAGTGACTTCAATGTTGCCAGGATAAAGTTAGGACCTTCCACAAGGGACAAAAATGTACACAAATTCAAAATAACAACCAAGTTATTTGAATGAAGTAACAAGGATAAGAAAATTAATGATGAATTAAAAATATAGGTCAGGGTTCTAATTGATTGCCTAAAGTTAGTTTTTGACTTTACCCCTTAGCCAATCTCTCAAGCCAAGGCCTCTTTTGATCCAACATCAGTGATGGGAAAAGAGATAGTAAGTAAGATGAAAAGTTACAAGGTGTATGGAAATTCCATAGGTGAATGGGTAAGCAACATGACAAATAAATGAAGCCAATTCATTTCAGAAATGTTAAAGATTTATTAGAGAGCATATTCTTTGAAAATAGAAATAGAAATAGATATTGCTTTGGTTCAAAACAAGGAAGTATTGTGGATTGTATACTCAAGAATGAGATCAAGGGGATGTTGAGTATGGGGGTAGAGAAATTGGATAGTAAGAAGATCATTCCTAATGTTGTTGATGGTTGCTATTTGATTTGGAATCGAGTGTTGAATGAAAACTGCAAATTGTAAAGTAGAGTTTGCTTGAATTTAGTAAAGTGTTAACTGAAAGCAACGTGATTCTAGAAGAAGTTCACAAGAATATCTCCACACTCATTTAGATCCTATGTGGGAAGGAAGTGGCAGTGATGATGACATTGGAGTCCTGAACGAGAATTTCAAGAAGGTGATTGATGAGATTACTAATTCTTAACCTTTCAATGCCGAAAGCTTGAGGAAATTTAGTAGAATAGACTTTGTTTTGTTTTAGATAGCTGAATTGGCAGGTGCATATGATAAAAGGATTGAAGCAAGACATGATCACCAAATGGCTTGGAAGTTGTGAGTAGGGAATATTACTATTCCTCAACATAAGAAAGTGACACATGTTGTCAAGGCTTTCCAAGCTTTGTGGAAGAGGATCGTCACGTTAGAAAATAAATCAATTATAGAATTGGTTGATGAAGTGCCACCTCCATGACCTTGTAGTTGCTCTCTAGAATTTTTATTTTTATTATTAGAAAGACTTTATTTATTTTTGGGTAGTTATTTTGAAAAAGAAGTGGTTACTCATCTACTTATATATATTTGTAGATGAAACTGAAAAAACTCTCTAGATAGTTTTTGAAAGACCTGATATTTACAATTTCAATATAGGGTACTGCAATTGAAACCTCTAATCATTTATGTACATTTGGTTTATGGAGATAATTTGAGAATCTTAAATCTGTGTGTTTAAACTTTCCCCTATGTTTATGATTATTCTTGTGTGAATGTGTGGTCGTTTATCTTTGCAATTGGTTTCATTTTCATATGGTATTGGGTTTGTAATTTTTATTTACAAGCTATTTGATAGATGCTAGTCTTTGTGCTAGTATTTGTGTTATTTCATTCTTATTACATCTGATATTGGAAATTTTTATGGTATTAGGTTTATTCACCTTTACTACTTTTAGGCCAAAAGCATACATGTGGTTTATTTCTTTAGTTTTTTGAATTCATTGAAAATTTGTGAGGGAGTTGTACCTCTAAACTTTAGAGGGTGATTGTTTCTTCTATAGAAAAATTATCCATAGTTGTTGGGAACAATTACACCTTTTAGGCTGAGAGTCAAGATTTTAGAAGTAAATCTCAAGGTATCCAATTTGTTAGCTAATAAATTTTTGGCGACTCCGCTGGGGAATTAGATAGAAGTTACATTCAAGATGCCTTATCCAAGTTGTGTTGAACGGTTCAAAATTCATCCTAGATTCTCAAAGGTTTACCAAAGGAGATAAAAATAAAGGTATTCTTAACCCTATTTTTTAAATCTTTGCAAAAAAATAACTTTCCTTATATTGTTCCCCTAAAAGAAAAGTTAAAGCCAAAAGTATACCTACTTCTCCAACTAGAACACCTCCAGATTTTTCTTCTTTTCAGACTTTGATATTATACGGGATCATTGTTCCTATAGTTGTTAGCTTCCCTCATAATATGGCTAATCAACCACCAATTTTTGGGGGGGGGATGCTATTGTTCCATTAAATTTGGGTTCCAACTAAATGATTTACCTATGGGCTCTTGTAAGAATCTTCCCAAATTCAAGGGTGGTGAAAAGATCTCTCTAGTAGAACATTTGATTATTTCTCTGTTGCATGTGGTGTGCTTGATGTGCAACATAAGGATGTGATAGTTAGGTTGTTTGTAGAATCTCTTGTGGACATTGTTGCATAATGGTTTTACCACCTGTCAAATGATTCTATTAATAATTGGGCTACTATGAAAACAAAACTTGAAATAAATTTTAAGAGTGTTAACAATAACCTTACCCTAATAGTGTAGGTGACACAAATGAATAAATAAGCAAGTGAACCCATGAGGGAATTTGTAGATAAATTTAATGGACTTATAATTGGAATTGATGTTGCAAAAAGACCATCGGAAGAGATGAAAAAATATTTCTTTATTATTGTACAACATCTAGATATTGGCCTTCTCATGAAGAGAGCATCAACAACCAACTTGGAAGCCACACAAACACTAGATGTTGAGTTAGAAGATGAATTTATTACTATAGGAAAATGGAAGACAAAGATGCACTCAAATAAATCACAAGCATCTACCTCCTCATACGCGATGATCCAAAGATTAGAAAATGATAACATTGCTCTTAAAAGACAAATGCCAAAAAATGTTCATCCTTACAAGGCATCACAAGGTAAGGGAATTTCCAACCTGGTAATAAAAATATTTCCCTTCCTCCAACTCAGGAAAGATTAGCAATAGAAGCCCCTTCTAGAGATAATATGAAAAATATGTGTGTTTTCAACCTCACTTCAGACCATGATGGGTTATAATTCCTTGAGATGAATAGATTTATATAGATGAATACTATGAAAGAAGTTATAGAAGAAGTTACTAAGGAAGGGAATTCTTCTAATCAATATGGCGACTCTACAATTGGGTATCTTGAGTTCTAACTTGAAGATGATAGAGGGGGAGATTTCTACATCACTCTGGATGAACCTACCTATACTATCATGACTTGAAGTTAGAAAATTAATAACTAGAAAGGTACTCTAAATTCTCCCAAATTCTTTCTTAGTAAAGCTAGTGCTACTTCTAAATGTGAATGTACATCACACACACATCAAATATCTATGGAGGATCTTTGCAGATCTCCTGAAATTTCACCAAAATTTTTTTATTCAAGGTCATTTGATATAATTGAATTTTGCAAGAATTCAATGGTGTAGATCTCACAGGTGGAGTATTTGAGAATGGACCCTAAGGAGTTGGATAGATTAGTTGAGTATGTGAAATCAGGACACTCTGAATCTCATGCAAGCTTAGATGAAAAAATGGTTAATCCTAGAGATCCCATGACTAGCTTAGCTTCAAGCCTAGTAAGACATTGACATCAAGTCCTGTAGAAGACAAACCTAATCCTTTTTATGTTTCATTGTTTGTTAATGATTTTAGACTAAGAAATTATATCATTGACTTCAGTGCCTCGGATAATATTATGCCAACACAAATTGCTCAAGCCTTGGGTTTTGAATTTAACCAAAAGATTTGGAACATGTTATTCAATGAAATCTAAACAAGTTCCCCCAATTGGACAAATCAGGTATTCCCCAGTTGCTCATGTGGCTCACCCAAATAAGAGACACAAACTCACAATTTTGCTGGCAGATATTCCTTCTAGCTATGGCATGCTCCTAAGAAGAAGTTTTTGTAAGTATTTGAGGGGAGAGATCTAGTTAGATTGGTCTTATGCTACTATTCCTATAGAAAATAAAAAGGTGTGTCTGCATCTTGAACATAAGGCCAAGATTATAGTGCTAAAATTAGAAGATCCCAAATCACAAATATTGTATGAGGAGTTTGAATTTGGGAACTATATGCTCTTTTATGATCATGATTAAGATGCTAGAGTTAGTCTAGATATTTTCTCTGAATTGTGGATGATGGAATTTGATGGAAGTTGTTTTGATTCTAGGTCAGGAGCAGGTGTAGTTCTTGTTTCTCCATAAAGTGAGAAATTCCCCTTTTCTTACAAATTGGAATTTGAAAATACTAATAACATAGTATAGTATGAAGCCTTGTTATTAGGATTGTCTAAAGCAAAGAATATGGGTATCAAGATGCTTAGAGCCATGGGAGACATTAAAATGATAGTCAAATAGGTATGTAAGGTTTTCATTGTACAAAATGAAAGACTAAGACACTATTAAAATAAAGTATGGGACTCCATTGAATGTTTTGATGCCTTTTCCATAGAAGTAGTACCCAGGGAGTTAAATTCTAGCACTAACTCATTGGCGGTATCCACTTCTTTGTTACTTCCCTATCCTGACTTCAAGAATAAGTCTTATAGATTGAGATGATATACAAACCTAGTGTTCTTGAAAAGATTAATAATTGGAAATTTTTTGAAATTGATAAGAAAATTCAGGAATTTTTGGAGAAAGCTGAGATTTTTGCTTAGACCTTCTTTAAGGGTAGTACTAGTGAATGTAAGGAATTATTCCTTGATGATGCACAATACTTGGAGAATGGAGTTTTTCATTTGAAAGGTAATTATCCACTTCCCATGATGGATCATATTCTCTAAATAGTGGAAGAGTCAGAAATGATGTCCATGCTTGAGGTCTTCTTAGGTTATAATTAGATCAATGTTGTAGGGAAGGACCAACATAAAACCATGTTTACTACCCCATGGGGAACTTTCTCCTATAACAGGATTATGTTCAAACTCATTAACATTGGAGCCACCTTCCAGAGAGCTATGGACTTGTCTTTTGGGGACCTCGGGAATAAAATTATTATTATTTATGTTGATGATTTTACTATGTTCTCCAAAAAGGAAGGATCATTTGAAATATTTAGAACAAGTGCTTCAAAGGTGCGAGGGACATGGTATCTCTCTAAACCCCAAGAAGTTGGTTTTTGGGGTTACTGAAGGTAAGTTTCTTGTGCATATAGTATCAAAGTATGTAATTAAAATATATCTAGAGAGAGTTAAAGCTATTTTGCAATTGAGTTTACCTTCTAACAAAACCAGGATTAAATCTTTTTTTATTCAAGTTAATTTCCTAAGGAAATTTGCGCCAGACTTCTCAAAGATCACTAAACATATAGTGGATATGATGAAAGAGAATTTTTTTTTCAAATGGAATGAAGCTGGAAAACAATCTTTTAAATAAATTAAAGAAGCTATCACTTGATTCCCTGTTTTAGTTCATCTAGATTTCAACAAGGATTTCATTATTTACTGTTATGCCTCCAAACACACAATATCTTCCATCTTTCTCCAAGATGATGATCAAAAAGTTTAGGAAGCTATCACTTTTATGAGTGTACCCTTGAAAAAACATGAGATCAATTATTCTTATATTGAGAAACATGCATTTACAATTATCAAATCAATTAAGCAGCTTTGTTTTAATATATTGTACTCTCATTCAATTATCTATGTGTTGGATCATATTATTAAAGGTATACTCACTCAACAAGATATTGGTTGTAATAGAAGAGGGGGATGGGTAGAAAAATTACAAGAGTATGATATAGATATTAATCCCACTAAATTAGTAAGAGGTAGAGGATTGTGTAAATTAATGGTTGAAGATCAACCCAAAGAAGAAGATAATGATAGTCTCCCTATGCTGTTAATGATTAGTCTCCAGGATGAGTGGTTTTCAAATATTGCATACTACTTGACATATGGGGAATGCCCAAAACATTTGTCTCCAAAGAAAAAGAGGAACCTCAAATTAGAGGTTGTGAAGCATGTGATTTGAGAAGATACCTTGTAGAAGAGGGGATTAGATGGCACATTTCTAAAATATGTAGACAAGGGTCAACATGAGAGATTATTGAAGACCTTTCATAATGAAGTGTGTGGTGGCCATTTCTCTTCTACTATGACTTCCTTTAAAATTTTAATGCATTGTTACTACTGGCCTAGGATGTTTAAGGATGCATACTATTGGGTGGCCAGATGTGGAAAGTGTAAACAGTTTGCAGGCAAACCTCAGTTGGTGGCACTTCCATTAAGGCCTTTGGTGATTGAAGAACCTTTCCAACAATGGGGTCTGGATTTCATAGGACCTATCAGCCCTCAGTCAAGTGGCGGGAATACTCACATCCTTACTACTACAAACTACTTTACCAAGTGGGTGGAGGAAATTTTGATTAAGAAGACGACCTCAAAAGTGGTATGCAATTTTATTAAAGAGAATATTCTAGTCAGGTTTGGAGTGCCTCTTAAACTAGTTACTGATAATGCTACTAGTTTTTCCTCTAGTGATATTTATCTTTTCTATTATGAATATAGAATCTCTCTATATCATTTTGATGATTATTATCCTCAAGGAAATGGGCAGGAGGAATCTAGTAACAAAAATCTTGTTAGCATTATTAAAAATTTGGTGGATGAAAACCATAAAAATTGGCACAAGAAACTTTTTGAAGCATTGTGGGTAGATAGGACAACCCCAAAGAAATTCATAGGCATGACTCCTTTTGAGTTGGCATATGGAACAAGTAGTACCTTGCCTCTTCCCTTGGAACTATCAACTAGTAAACTACATACTACAATAGAAGATCAAGAGTTTTGTGATTCTTTGGAGAAGAGGAACCTATACTTCTCTAAAATTGAAGAAAAAAGAAGTGAAATGGTGGATAGAATTACAATGCACCAAGCTAAGGTTAAGAGAATTTTTTATAAGAAGGAAAGGCCAAGAAAATTTATGATAAGAGATTTGGTGCTGCTATGGGATAAATGGAGAGCACCCAAAAGTGCACATAAGAAGTTTGATGCTCTCTAGAAAGGTCTATTCAAAGTTACACAAGAATGTGGTCCAAATACCTTATGGTTGTCATACCTTGATAATACCTCTTTTCCCATTCCTTATAATGGGAAATATCTCAAGCTATATTAGATGTGAGTATCTTTGAAGGGCCCCTCTTGTACATATTTAGTTTAGGAGTTTTGTTTCACTTTTGGTGTGTATTCTTTCCTTTTTCATTTTAGAGTTTTTTGGTCCAAGAAGTGATATTGACTCACTCACCTAATGGATAAAGCATTGGTCATGTGTTGTCAACTTATAGGTTCCTTGCTTCATATTGAGTAGTCTTCATCCCCAGTCAGAGCCAATTGTTAGCATATTTTTTGTCCCATCCCAAAAACTTATCTTTTCACTCAAAATTTGGTTGTCTTGGGGTCATCGGTCTTTTGGTTGATTCTCAAAACTTCATTGGTCATGGCCCAGTTTTTCATAACCTTTCCTATTCTTGACACATCACATAATGGTCATCATTGTAATGTTCTTAAGTGTGTTGGTATCTTTAAGTGTTTCCGTAACTTTCAGGAAGCATTGTTTAAGTTAAAGTTATGCCATTTTAGAGTTTTCTTTAAGTTAGAAAACTTGTGTTAGTCTCCAAAAATGTTGTTTGAACTCTCTTTTTCTCTACCCGATGATAAAAATTTTGAAATCATAAAGATAAAGGGTTTTTGGTGTTTCATGTTGGTTCTAAAACCCCTGCCATTCGTTAACAAGGTTATCAAGACTTTTCTTTTACCAATCAAGTAGCCATTCCCCATTCAAATTTTTGAAAGTGGTTACAATGAAGAGTTGATGTGAAAGACTACACATGCCAACCATAACAAGGGAACAATTAATTGCTCATATACTCACACATTAATTATGAAAGGTTTAAAAAGGAATGTGAGCTGATGAGAAGAGTATTTCCAGCTGAGACATTGGCGAATAGGAAAGTAAAAGAGTAAACAGGTGCATTCATCAATCCTTGGAGCTTAGAGTTACCAAGGTAATTATTTTTCTGCTCTTTTCAGTAAGATGTCAATAATTTCACTTTAGATATAAGGGTTTCCACTTGCACAAACCTCCTCATGCCAATTGTACATAATCCCTAGGGTTTCAGCTGCCATGAAATACAAATATTAGGGTTATGAATATATTTCAGGTTTAACCAACACGATGCTAGAAATTAGGGACACTAAGTTAGGACATGTAAGCTTAGATGAATTCTAGGAGAGCTTCAATAAGCTAGATCCTCCACTTATCACACAAAGAGTAACTAAAAGTGGAATAATAGAAGCAACCACCTTTCCCATTGTAATTTAATGCCTAGACCTAGTTATTGAATGCATTAGGTATTATGACTCTCAAACCCGTGAAGTCAGAACTCATGAAAATAGGCTAAAAGAGAACAATTTTTTAGGCCTTGACTTTACTAATTCACAAATTGAGTTCTCAACAAAAAGGGGGTATTACTAAAACATAATCGCTAAGGACTAGCTGGTCGCACCTAGAAAGGGTAAATCCCAATTACCCAGATATTTGCACAAAAATCATTTTGTTGATGAAATTTTAGATATAGTTGTGCTTTTACATAGATTGAGAGGAAATGAAAGAGCGCACGAGTTTGAAGAGTGGATGCATTTATTTATCCAAATTGTGCTCAAAGGGAAACAGTTCTTAGATTGGGCACAACTTATTAGTGATTGGATGCATGAAATGTTTGTCTTCTTTGCAATCAATCGATACTTCCATATGTCCTCATATCTTATCAATGTCATCACTAGTACTAGGCCTCGTCCAGGTTTGAGACCAAGTCCACTTCCTTGAGATGAAGTCACAATTTTTAAATATTATGATAAGTTACAATTGAGTAAGAGCTATATTCATCATAGGAGGGTTACTAATACTTTCAACATGAGGGTGACTTGAGAGATACAGGGGAAAATTGACTTAAGGCTTACTCCTGAATCCATGAAGTTAGTTGGCATGTATGGAAGTCATTTCATCCAATTCCAAAGGTTTTCATACATTCAAGTTGGTGGTTTTAGTGGCTATCCATTAAAGCTTATAAGGTATGCAGAAGATAAATTTGTGTTGATAGAGGTTTGCAGGCAACTAGCTGATGTAGATAAAAGATTCCAAGATCGAAAGAAAGTAGGGGTATAGTTACCTATAGGTTTTGGTTATTTCACCCACAAATCAATGTTAGATTCCCTTAACATTGAAAGAGAACTGGTTAAATATACTCTACAATTTTATAATGAACATTTCCCTTTTAACAACAAAGATTATGTGAAGAATAATTTACAACTTGGCCCGAGTTTCCATCATATACCTCATTTAGAAGATTACTAGTCAAATTTCCTAGATGAGAAGGAAGTTAGGAGAAGAAGTTGGATGAGATTGTCCTTAAGACAGATAAGAAGATTTGATTTGGGATGGGATGTTCAAGGTGTAGAAGATGACGAATATGATTTGGTTGATCCCATTTTTACCAATCGTATCTCTACTCAACCCATTGTTATCATGTATTGGAGCATCAAAAATAGGTTGAAACCATTAAGGAAAGAACTATAGTTGTCTTAAAGAGAACAAAGGAGTGGGTTTCTAATAAGAAGATAGAGTAGAAGCGTCCTCAAACCAAGTTGCAGGGTACTCAACTTATAGGTGGGAGTAATCAGCCACCCATAATCTTAGGAACTTCATGTTTTACTTCACATCAAATATCATTGGGAGCTCAAGGTGATGTTGATGAAGAGCCTCTCAAAAGGAATCTATTAGAAAGAACATGTGGAGAAGATTCTTTTTATTTTCCTAAACAAAATAAGGGCAAAGACGTAGCTGAAGGTGAAGAAGATATAGTTAACATCTCCATCAATACCTCTTCCTCCTCTCATAGGCCATCTCAGGTGGTAGGGAAGTAAATGAGCCTCTGAGGATGAGACCTACTCCACCTTCTTCAACAAAACATGTACAAACTATCACCCCTTTGTTAAGGAGGACTTTGTTTGATTCTTCTAGTTTTAAAGCAGTTGCTATTCCTTCCACATCATCTTGGTTGGAAAATACATTTTCAAAGAAAAGGAATGTAATACAAATATATCTCCTAGAGAAAGACATGGTGAGTCAGTTTCTTTAGAGGACTCCTAAGTCCAAAAATTTGAAGAATACATCCATGTTGGTAGAGGACAACAACTTGGGAAATGTTTGTGTGGAATTTTCTTGCGCCACTGCACAAAAAGAAGTTAATCATGCAACTAAGAGTGAATTCAATGTTGTTGGGATAAATTTAGGACATTCCATAAGGGACGAAGATGTACAAAACTTCTAGATAATAGAATCTAGGCTAGTCAAGAATGAACTAACAAGGATAAGAAAAGTAAAGATGAATTGAAAAGTCAGGTTAGGATTCTAACTAAATGCCTCAAGATAGTTTTTAACTTTACCCTTCAGCCAATCTCTTGAGCCAAAGCCACTTTTGATACAATATCAATGATGGGAAAAGAGATATTAAGTAAGATGCAAAGTTACAAGGTGTATGGAAATGCCATAGGTGGATGGGTAAGAAACATGACAAATAAAGGAATCCAATTCATTTCAAAAATGTTAAAGATTCATCAAAGAGCATATGCTTTGAAAATGGAAATAGAAAAGGATATTGCTTTAGCTAAAAATGAGGAAGTAGTGTGGATTGCATACTTGAATGAGATCAAGGGGATGTTGAGTATGGGGGTAGAGAAATTGGCTAGTGAGCAGATCATTCCTAGTGTTTTTTATTAGGGAAAAAATAGGTTTTGATGGGGCCCCAAAACCTAGTACATACGGTTTCGAATGGATCTAAAACCTTATCTAGAGAAAGCAAGCTACCAACAGAAATAAATAAATAAATAAATAAAAAATCAGCATATCACCGACAACCAAACAACAACAGCCATCAAATATTAGCAAGACAACACAAGTTGCATGCAACCAAAAAAAAAGGTGGTGACCTTACACCTTAACAACTAACTTAAGACAAAAATAACCACCTGAAACAATCAAGCAACAATGCAACAGAGCTATAGAAAACCATATGCTCAATATCTGTAATACTGAGCCCAACAAATCCAACCTTCCCACCTCAATAGGGAAGCTAGAGAGAGTGACAAAACAATAATAATCATTCACCTCCTTGCAACTCCATTCCACTTGACAAGCCAACCTAGACTCCTCCTCAATAGGAGAGGGCTCCCCTCTAATGGAGAGGAAGAAGAAGAAATCCTTACCACCAAATCCAACCCTCTCCAGCACAAACGAGTTTCACCTCAATAGAAACAAGCAGTAATGAAGAGAGCATCCCACCAAGTCTACAACAACTAAATCCACCTCAAAAGGAGATGGCTCCACCTCAAAAGGAACAGTCTTCATCTCCATAGAAGACACACTCTGTAGAACCTAGAAGAAAGAAAGAACTCTGATAGAGAGGACAATCACCTCCTCCTTTGGCTTGAAAAGAGACTAGAGCTTGAAAGAAGAAACAACCTGTAATGCCCTAAATTTCATTCATTGGAAAATGACTTAAGATTTTTTTTTTGACTAGGGATTATTGCTAATGGTGTTCACGCCAATGACACCCGATAGCCTCACCCTATAGTTTTCTAATTCAATCCAAAGTTAAGGTGATAATAGTAAGTATAAATGTGGTTCCTATAATCCTCCATGCCAAATTAAGTACGTTCCTAGATATCTATGCTACTTATGGCACCATTATTAACATTACTATATAATACCAAGGTAATGTAAACACTGATACCATTCCTGATATTATAACTATCAAGAGAACTATGATTTTAATAGCCAACCCAAATCTCATGAAGAGACACTCATTGACCAAATTATCGCTTAACATTTGTATTAGTACAATTCTTAATATTACCACTATCTTCATTACTAAATTTATTATAGATGCTCGTAATATTACTATTAAGATAGTTATAATTACTAATATGTCTTCTTCTTCTTCTTTTCTTTTTTAAAAAATATGATAGATTATTATTACTTTATTTATTTGCCTCACTATTATTTATTTATTTGTTTATTCATCCTCCTATATTTATATGTATCTAAGAAGGATAAATAACCACTTATTTACATATATATTTTATTTACTTTAAGAAATAATTTAAAATCATGATAAAAATGATTATCCTAAACCACTACTTATATTATTTCCTATATATATATTTTATGCACATGACTTTACAAGAGAAAAATAAAATAAAAATAATAATAAACAAAAGGGAATTCCTTCTTCCTCTATTAACTAAACTTTATCTTTACCCATATTCTTTCTTTAAATTACTATGATCTTTTCTTAAGGGAGAGGAAATATAATCTCCTTTCTTTTGCAAGAATATGTAACTTGAGAATTACGTAGGATTCTCTTAAAGGCTTAAAATGTTATGGAGGGTAGAATTCTCTTAAAAGTTTAAAACGTTAAGGAATGAAAAACCCATACACAATCCTAAATTCGTTGAGAATAATCTATCTTATTATTTTCAGTTATTTCAAATTCAAGGAAGACTAAATATAGCAACGCCAGCCAAAGCTAGTAATATATATTTTTTTTATCCATCGGTTAAGTTCACTATTACCAGATTTATAATATTATTCAAATAGCCATATACAATGTAATTTTATAGTAATACTTCTGAGGCATCCATGTTAAATGTTCTCTGAGTGTATGTGCTACTTCCAGGCCATAAGTAGTATTATATTAATTACGGGAATTTTGACAAAGATTACATGACCTACTATGGTCTTCTATAAATTATTATTTGGCTACCTTATGTTGATTTCAAACTTGGCTCTATTACTTCACATAAGTCTGTATGCTGCACTTTGTTGGAAATTATAATCACACCTACTCACTTTAATTTGCAAGTTGCTCCTGACAGCTCCGTATTCTCTGTTCTACAATCATATCCCATCCAGTATTAAAGGAAAATCTCATTCGAATGGTTTTTAGGTTTTTAACTTGCCGTGGAAGTTATGTTACTAAAAGATGTATATTATTACTCTGCTTGTTGCTCAAGAGTTCACCCTTGATGAATGGTTTTCTATATAATGTATTCACCTTGTTATTGCTGAGTACTCTCTCAGCAGAGTCCAGCTCTGATACCATTTGAAGGAATGTAATGGTAGAAGAAAAACACAAACATAACAGGAAACATTTATATTGATCATATTAAAACATTACAGAATTCTTCTGAGCTGCTGCTCATTCATACAGACATCATTACATTGCTTCATTCAACCATTACATTCATTGACAGCTGTTGCTACAGCTTCTCATTTAGTCACCATTACAAACAGCTTCTTACACGGCATCATTACAGCTCTTCAATTTCTAGGAATCAAACCTAGGAAATCCTATGATGCTATAGGGATGCTCTACCCATGAGCTCTGGCCCTTTCTGGTAACCAGTCCATCGTAGGTTCAGGTGTGAAGTACTTGATTTATCAACACCTCCCATAGAGTCACACTGCTAGTGCTCGGGGATCCTAGCTTAAATTGGCTCTATTGGCCTTATTCACAAACCTTGCAGACAAGTGGTTTTAGATTACTGCGAACTCACATACTGGTGGTTTCAGATTACCACGAACTAATAGATAGGTGGTTTCCAATTACCACAAACTCATAGACAAGTGGTTTCAGATGACCACAAACTCACATGATGGGGGAAACTAATGCATACTGATATCCTCTAATTCTTTGATCTCCTTTGTCAACCTCTCCTTGTTCTATAGACTTTAAATACGCTCTCAATCTGACTGTCTCTCAACCTAGACACTTATGTCCTCCTCAAACCTCTACAACTTCATGATCTACAAAGACAACTTCAAAATAGCTAACACAAAAAAAATACTGACATCTTTTGTAGATAGAGATGTCTACTTAATCAAAATGGCTTTCAGACTTGTATCCTTCACGTATGATCTTGAGATCACTTTCCTCATACATAATCAACCTTTTCAAAAAAACCAAAATTAATAATCACTTTTTATTTTTCAACAACTGTGGAAGCACTTTGATGGACGACCTCGACTGCATCATAAACACTTGTTCTTCTCCAAATCTTCTAGCCTGACTTACTTAGGAGTTGGCTACTTCTCTGGTCTACGACTCCTTGATCTCTTCAACCATTTACAAAATATCTCTTTGAAATCTTAATCTTCTGCAACTCTTTTAGCAACAACCTTTTGAATGGTCTCTTTTGGCAGCGGCATGACCTTCACATTCAGACAGGCGAATCCTTGGTAGGTAGCAACAACATCTATAGTATGATTGCATCACCTTCAACCTTGGCTTTCTTGACAATAGAAGACTTGCATCCTTACCTCATTCAAATAAGCACCATTGACTTCAAATGTGATTTCATAAAACTACGATTCCATTCTTTGCTGGGCAGATTTTTCAACTCTTTTTTTTCAACAACTGCAGCTGCACTTTAGTGATTTCTTCCACCTTTTCCTTTGGTGATTGGGACTTGAATCCCCTTAGCAATGGACTGCACTTTCCTTTGTGCTTTGGTGGTCATTTTAAAAAACACGTATTCATTACCTCCTCCTTTGCAGTTTCTACCCATCAGCGCCTTCACAGATCCATGATTTATTTTCTGATACAGAGAATTGTATCATATTTGTAATGGCCTTCTAAACACTGGCCTTTCACAACGATTCTCCTCCTCTGGCTATGAAATGGCAGTGAGTCACTTTTATCTTTGCATCAGCTTGACTTGACCCTGTCTCTTCTTGCAAATTTCCATCAATCATGCAACACATTGTTGTGGATTGGCCTCTTTTCAACAGCCAACCGTGAACATTTGCTTCTGCAAACTTTCAACTCAAATGAACTTTCCAGACCCACAGACACAACTATTGTTCTTGACTGCAAGACACGATGTATTATTGGAACCCTATAGCTCTTCTCAAAAATCCAGTCTTCCATAAGAGAAGCAAGCATATTGATACCATCGGTGAAAGAGACCAAGAAAGAAATCAGAATTCGTAGTTGTGATTAAGGGGGAGTGTTGGAAATTATAATCACACCTACTCACTTTAATTTGCAAGCTGCTCTTGACAGCTCCGTATTCTCTGTTCTACAGTCATATCCCATCCAACATGAAAGGAAAATCTCATTCGAATGGTTTTTAGCTTTTTTACTTGTCGTGGAAGTTATGTTACTAAAAGATGTATATTATTACTCTGCTTGTTGCTCAAGATTTCACTGTTGATGAATGGTTTTCTATATAATGTATTCACCTTGTTATTGCTGAGTACTCTCTCAGTAGAGTCCAGCTCTGAAGAACTGTAATGATGTCGTGTAAGAAGTTGTTTGTAATGGTGACTAAATGAGAAGCTGTAGCAACAACTGTCAATGAATGTAATGGTTGAATGAAGCAATGTAATGATGTATGTATGAATGAGCAGCAGCTCAGAAGAATTCTGTAATGTTTTAATATGATCAATATAAATGTTTCCTGTTATGTTTGTGTTTTTCTTCTACCATTACATTCCTTCACACTTGCGCATATTAGATGTATTGGTAGTGCATGACAAACTCGTCGAGAGGGTAGCACGATTGTCAATTGTACTTTACTCAATGGGAATTTTCGATGCAAGTTGATAGGGACCTTCCCTTGCCTTTTTTTTTATTTTTTAGCATTCCTCCATCTTAACTGTGTAGACATTCAACTGCATGAAGCAGATCTTCCATTTGTTCGTTGGATGTTGAGAATCTTGCTATAATTGTATCATACTTCTCTACATTCAGATATTCATTTTATCTTTAAAGCATTACAAGATTTACAATTTTAGGGAGAATCATATCATTTGAATTCTAACTCCATTCACATACCATGATAACAGTTGAATTGACATTACACACATGGCAGTGTACGTTAAGATTAAAATATGTCTGAGATTCAATGGGACTTCTCATGGCTAGAGTCAACGTAGGAGGGGAAGGCAGTAAATGAGCTGTGTAGTGCCTTTTACATGTGAACTAAGCCAAGAGCACCTATTAGTCCTTCATCACATTTTGCAGGTACTCATTTTACTCTAATACTGGTAATTGGTTAAAAATTGCATAGGTCTCCTTATCTTTTTCGTTTAAGTGCAACCATAAGGAAGGCAGGGCGCTATAACAGTCAGAACCCCCCCGAGACTTTCTGTGTGATAGCTACCCAACAATCACCTCATGGAATCAAAATCAATGCAAGAGATGTTAACATGCTAGCTTTTGATATGCCGCTCAGACTTTATAATTCTCTTACGTAAATATTAGTAGAGGGTGCAAAGCCAAATCCCTACAAATCTACCTTACTGGAAGAGGATGGTAGCCTAAAGTCACTCCAGTTTTACTCAATCCTGAACTATGGGATGTAAAGGAAAATAGAAGGCTGTAAAGAAGAAAATGTTGCATCCCAAAATATATGTGTTGCAGGTGCCTCCCTAAGGCTCAGTATTCTACTGTGGAAGATAACAAATGATGATATAGGAGTAGCGAATGGTCATAATATTGTTTCATTTGATAGCTACTGGATTTGATAGCACAAAATACAAGGGTTTCCTGTGCAGAGGATGACCAAATCTCCTCTTTCTTTTATTTATTTATTCGTTGTTGCTTAAGTTCTTTAACATGCGTTATGGTTAGTAACAGAGAGAATCTGGACAGTGGTAGTTGTAGAGTCATACAACTTTGCTATTTTGATTTTGATAAGAATGTGATGAGAAGTCTGGTAAAAAAAGAAATTAATGTGACAAGAAGTCTGGTAAAAAAAGAAATTAATGGTTTGTTTAAGAGTCAGGAAACAATTATGGACACCTCGATCTCAATAGCATCTCATAAATTCTAGGTCACACATTTATTCATTAACATTAGTATTTAGTTTAACGTGCCATGAGGTTTTCCCTTTACCTACATATATATACATATTTTGTGTTTGGTTGTATGGGTTAGATGATACCCACAATGTATAATACTTACGATTGGGTTTATCATGATAATATCAACTTCTACACAACATAGAGTGGGGACTAATTTTTTTTTTCTTTTGCAGATCTATTAAACTAACCTCTATTTCACATATTTGCTTCTATCTTGAAGGGAAGTAGATAAGTCAAATCTATTAACATCGCATCCAAGCACTACCAAATGTACAACTCATTGAATAAAAAAAATAGTTTTGTAGGTAGATTGTGAGACATAGCCATAGAATTTTTCATTTACTTTACTTGCAAGTGAATACATATATCATTAAAATCAGGCTATGACATTTGCAAGTCAGTTATATGAAATGCACAGATAGACTTCTCTATTTTACAACAAAATATAACACTCCTTTAAGCAAAAGAATAAAATGTAGGATCTTTGTTTTTAGTCTAACATTCACTATTTCAAAATGAAATAAATAATTCTCTTAAATACAAGAATGATGAAATTTAACAAGTGATCATTTTACCTTAGATACAGAGTTACATTATTAAGCAAAATATTCACTATTTCCACACATACACTTTTCTCTCACTTCTACCAATGATGGTAGTTACATTTTTGTGTGGTTTTTGTTTTACCTCATAAACATAATGATATGAAAAAAAAACTAGGTAACCCTTCCAAATCATGGAAGATCCTCATAACTTTCTCCAACCTACACAAAGCACAAACATATTCTCCATAGCCAAGGAAGAGCTCGCCTCCCAACCTTTGGTTGGAAAACCAACCACCCCCAAGCTAGGAGGCAACCGAGGGAACCGGGTACAAACCAAACCAAGCAAAACACTATTTTACACACACAAGATTATTTTCACACCCAACCAAGGGATTTTTCACATAACTTTAGGATTCCATCAAGAATCCAAAGTAGGGGATAGAGAGTGGACTACGCACTCCATATGGGGACTCATAGTAGTAACAACAAGAATAATTCATATCATACTCCCATCATTTCACATGTAACCCTTCTTTAATATATTTACTTTCTCCAAAACCCATACCACCAAAACCATTTCTACCATTTCACATTTACATAAGGGTACTCATACCCTTTTTGAGCCTCTCCTCTTAAGGAGGGATTATACTTCCCCATGGAGGTTTCTACTCCATACCATCCCCAACGAGGGATGCTCTTCCCAAATTTTGGGTGAGCCTATCCCTTTACAACCCTTTTCCCCATAACACATAATACATCAAAAACACAAGAAGATGTGCTCCAAGAGCATTTTGAAATAAACATACAAATCAAACACAATAGATAAAATTTCAAACACATCTTTTCACCTACACATATAATCTTTCAAATACAAACAAGAAGTAGAAAGAAAAAGTGGTGAATCTACCTTAAAACCAAGCTCAAGGAAAGATGGGTTGAGGATCCAAACAACTCCTCTTCTTCCAAGCTTTTTCTTCAAACTCCTCACTCCCCCAAAATTCAACCAAAATCTAGAATGCAAAAGAATCCCCTAACCCCTGTTTTTGAGTTTGCTTTATAGAAACTCAAGTTTTAATTCCTTTGAATAGGGACCTGACATATGTCAACCTTCCATTCACCCTCCCAGGCACACTCACCCATGTGTTCTCACACATGTGTGAGGACTTGGGAGACTTCCAAGACAACATGGAGAAGTGGGATTGGAAAGGGACTAGTCCCCATCCCACTTTCTAAACCTTATTTTCGTCAAACCTCTTTAAGGCCTCAAAAAGAGTGCCCTATCTTGAGACTAACCCATGATTTTGAGCTAAAAAAGTACCTAACCCATAGGTACCTGCCCTAGGGACCTTAAACCCATAAAAACACTTTAAAAAAATTACTTTTCAATCCCCAAAAAGTGCCTAAAAGTTCAAATCCGAGTTTGTCCACTTGGATAGACAACTCACCTCCTGGATGGACTGACGTGGCAATAAAAACCAAATTAAAAGCATTCATAAATAACATCAATAATTACATGATGGAACTATAGTCCCTTCATATGGACTTTAGCTCGGTTTCACTGGTTAATTTACATAGGGTTCCCAAGAGTTGCCTCCAATTTCCATTGGCCATGGAAAATGTACCTGCACACTCAATACACACGTTAATCCATCCAAGTAAATAATATTCATATAATAATCAAATCATTTGAATCACAATTGCATTCACACAAGTTTCATAATTTGTATAGCATAAATATCCTATAACATAATTGAAAAATCATTAGCCACCTATCTTATCTCATTTTCATTAACATTAGTTTTCATACTCATCTAATTGCAACATGATTGGTTCACACCACTTTTTTCATTCCTTCATCATTAAGTTTTCAGATTCAATTTGAGCAAACTCAATAACCAACATAAAATTAGATCAAGCATCATAGTTAGCTAGCATTTCGCATAATCAAAATCAATTAATCATATTAAATTAAATGTTCAAATATCCTGTCATCAATGATATCAATAGGGATAGACAATAACCAAACTCAAAATAATCCAAGTACTAGAAGTAGCATAGTCATAATCAAACCATCACAAGAGCACAAATTTCTAAATCTCCTATCATCAATGGTATCATCGGGCATAATAAGTAATTAAACTTAAAATAGTTCACTTACTGGATGTAGCATAGAGGTGGGCCTCACACAACCATCAGCATTAAACATAGTCACATTTGAGCCATTAAAATAAACCAATGTAACTACTCAACAACAACAACATCAAAGTTCTTAAGAGGCTAGAACAACTGGGTATTCCAAAATAACCTTGAACTCCTCCCAACCAACCACACACTAACAGAACAAAGGGAAAAAAAATTCCCCACCAAATTTCTTCCCAAGCAACAACAAGGAAGGCAAGCCACCAAGCCAACAAAGTCTTAGAAGAAAATACACTATTCTACATGACCCTCTCAAGACAAACCAAGACCTCTTCAAATGGTACATGATCCAACTTGGAACAAAGACTGGAAGAAGAAGGCAATCCCCACCACAATCTAGGAAGAAACAGGGCAACAATCCCCATGAAGCACCAAGGGAAAAACCTCCAAAGAGAAACACCACACATCAAACAACCAGAGAAAAACTTCCGGCTAAATAAACAAAGCCACAAAGAAACCATCCCTACCGAGAGAAAATACTTCACAGACCAAAGAGGGATCAAAAGAAAATGCCATAAAGGTAAGAGAAAGCAAGACAGGGTACCTACAACACCCCAAGAAACCCAAAGCAGGGCAGCAAATGACCATTATCCACAAGGAACATCATGCCCATAATAGAGCCAAAGCTTCAAAAAACACCAAAGGCGAGTCCGCTGGCAAAGTATCACAATAAATACTCCAAGAGCAAAGAGCCGAGACACCATAAGCCAAAACAGAAACACCCAAGCCACAAAGAAAAGGTTGATATCAAAAGCCACCCACCACAATTACCACAAGGGACCTCAAAAAAGAATCGCCACCAACAAAGAAGACAAGCTTGACCGACAAGCATGCAGCAAAGAGAGAGCAAGTCCCCAAAAAAATTAGATGCCTCTAGGAACCACCCCATAGCACATGCCAAACAACCATCCTCCACTATAGCCAGAGTAGAGAAAGCCACAACAGCTAAAGAACCATTTGGATCTACATTCGGATCCTCTCCATCTTCAACTCCATCCTCAGAGGAATTCAAAATTCCTCTCACAGACCTCTTCCCGCTCGTTCAATTCCTACCGCTCCACTCCATCTTGAATTTCATTAGATCATTCCTAATGTTGCTAATGGTCATTGCTTGATTTTGAACAAGAGTGCTAAATGGAAAATACAAATTGTAAAGAAAAGTTTGCTAGAATTTAGTAAAGTGTTAAAGTTGAAAGCAACGTGATTCTGGAAGAAGTTCACAAGAATTTCTCCATGCTTAGTTTAGAGCCTATGTGGGAAGGAAGTGGAAGTGATGATGACATTGGAGTCTTGAAGGATAATTTCAAGAAGGTGATTGATGAGATTACCAATTCTCAACCTTTCAATGTTGAAAGCTTGAGGAAATTCGGCACAATAGACTCTATTTTGTTTCAAACAACTGGATTGGTAGGTACATATTATAAAAGGATTGAAGTGGGAGATGATGGCCAAATGGCCTAGAAGTTGCAAGTAGGGAATATTACTATTCCTGAACATAAGGAAATACCACATGTTGTCAAGGCTTTCCAAGCTTTTCGAAAGAGGCTCGTCACATTAGCAAATCAATCAACTACAAAACTAGTTGATGAAGCACCACCTCTGTAACCTTTTAGTTGCTTTCTAGACTTTTATTTTTTATTATTTTAAAGACTTTATTTTTAGGAAGTTACTTCGAAAAAGAAGCGGTTACTCATCCACTTATATATAATTGTAGATGGAACTGAAGAAAATCTCTAGTTAGTTTTTGAAAGGCCTTATATTTACAATTTCAATATAGGATACTACAATTGAAACGTCTAATCATTTGTGTACTTTTGGTTTATGGAGATAATTTGAGAATCTTAAATCTATGTGTTTAAGCTTTCTCTTGTGTTTATGACTATTCCTATGTGAATGAGTGGTCGTTTATCTCTATAATTGGTTTCATTTTCATATGGTATTGGGTTTGTAATTGTTATTTACAAGCTATTCAGTACATGCTAGTCTTTGTGCTATTATTTATGGTATTTCATTCTTGTTACATTTGATATTGGAAAGTTTTATGGTATTAGGTTTATTCACCTTTACTGCTTTTAGGTTAAAAGCATACATATTGTCTATTTCTTTAGTTGTTTTTGAATTCTTTAAAAATATGTGAGGGAGCTATAACTCTAAAATTCAGAGGGTGATTGTTTCTTCTAAAGAACAATTATCGAAAGTTGTTGGGAAAAATTGCACCTTTTGGGCTGAGAGTTGGGATAAAAGAAGTAAATCTCAAGGTGCCTAATCTATTAGCCAACAACATGTAAAAACACTTGTTTGACTCAAAATGAGTTAGTTGACTATACAAGTTGTCACTAATAATACCTCCCCAATTAACAAACTAATTACCTGCACAAATGATGGTGATAAACATATATATCCATGTTTCAAAATTGTTTGAAGTTTTATTACCCATCAATTAGTTAAGGAGGATAACCATGTTGGAAACATTATCAACAAAAAGAGACCTATGTGTCATCCTTGACAGCTATGATATTCTTCATTTAGGGGCTATCAACCAATTTCTAGCTATGGCATTGATGCATTGATTTTTATTCTTAGAGAATAATTTTCGGCATATTCTTTACTTATGTATGTGAATTGGTCTTTGAGAGGTAACCTACAAATGATTCCAAGATAAATAGTGTCAAACTTCGTCACCAATTTTTTTCCGTAGTATGAATTTCTTTGGTTTTTGAATTGCATGCTTTTATGCTCTTCAAGACAAGACTAGGACATTGAACTGCCACTAAATAACCTACGATGTGAGCTAATCCACTTTCGAACACCTTTTGTGCCAATTGAGATCTCTTTCCTTCTTCCATAGCTTTCCAAAAATCTTGAATTCTAATATGTCCCAATTTTGTATTTGAAATATCTAGAAATGTGCTCTCTATTATTGAGATGAATTCATAATCTTGATATTTACATTTCATATTTGAAGGAGTTTTTTCAACGCCCATGAATAACTAGAAATTACTTGACAGGGAAAATCACTTCTTGAAATGTTGAAAAAGTGGTGAAGAGGCTTGTTTAACACTATTGGAAAAATAATTTGCGCTCACCAATTAACTTTATTATGCCAAGAGGTGTATTACAATGGCATCAACGAGTATGTGTACATTTTTATTCTCCCCATTTAAATTGACGTCTACTAACCTGTCACAAAATAAAATATTTATCAATAGATTATGCTTTTAAATCAGATTTTAAAGCAGTTTACAATGGCATCCAACAATCTGTGTAAAGTTTTTGAAGCTAAACAAAAAAGTCAAATAAAAGAGATTTGATGAAACAAAAAAAATTCAAATCAAAGAATATTTTGAATCGCAAAGAGAAATCATAGATTTGATCACAAAGATAAATCAATCAAAAAAGAAAATTGAAGAATGATAACTCTCGACATATTTTATATACATTATTTAATATATGTATGCTAGTTACAATTTCAATTTTATGCATACATATCGACCGATGCATTTAAAATAATAACATATATGATATAAATTCTTGTATCATTATGTTTTGATGATTTCTCTACCTTCCTCTAAATATCCCATTTGACACAACCAAAAGGCTACTTACCAAAGGTCCTGGATTTTGGCTTCACACCTGCCAATGTGTTTGCTTGAAAAAAAATTAAGTCTTTCCAACAATTCTACTTTTTTAATATCCTACAACCATATCAGTCCATGAGATTAAATCTCTTTTGAGGCATTATGTTAACAATTCACGTACCTTGTATGTGCTTCTAGATTTGACCAGAGTGTTTTAAACTATAACTCCCACTCCAAATACTCTTATTATTACGATTTGATGATGTCTATACCCTATGCAAAACCTCTCATCTGGGCAGAAGGCGTGGAATTAGGTCTTCATGCATTTCAATCTACTTAAAAGTTTCTACACCCTTTTCAACAAATCCATTTACTGCATCTGCTGCAATTATGGACTTTTATATGAATACGTCTCTTTGGAGGCATTCTGTCGAGTAGAGTACAAACCTAGTCTATGCGGCCACATTTCGTATGCCTGTATTAGTCCTTCAATAGACCTTTGTTGCACCCTCCTGTACCATGCACTGGCATCTCTTTGCAATGTCATGTCAAACGGTTTACATGCCTTTGTCTATGTCCCTATCCTTGGAGGTATTCTGTAAAACAGTTTGCATTCTTCCTTCTATACACCCCCACAATTGTAAACACGTTTTCCAGAGTATTTGCAACTTCAAAATTTGATAAAAATCTTTATTTTCCCTTGGGTACGAGGGTGAGGTTTTAGTATTCCAGATGCTAATTCATTCGCTTGGAGATTTTTGAAGTTTTTTCAAAAATTCCATTTTTTTCACATATCCTGCAACCATTTTATTCCATGCGCTAACATCTCTTCAGAGATATTCTGTCAAACAGTTCGCATGTCTTGTCTATGCGGCCATATCCTTGGAGGTATTTTGTCAAACAATTTACAGACCTTGTCTATGAGCCTTTATATACCTGAGAGCACTTGCAATCTACAACATTTGATAAAAAGCATCATTCACTCAGATGCGCAGGTAGTGAGGAGACTGGCATGGGTTATGGAATTTAGCATTACACCTGCCAATACATTTGCTTGGAACTTTCTGAACCTATCCAAAAAATCCATTTCTTGCATATCCTTGAAAAATTATCATTTGAAACTCTCAATGAAATATAATTCATGCTCAATGGAAAGTGGCAACAGTTTTGGGTAACCTGCGAGCAAAATGATAACCAATAAAAGCACCAAGAAACCAAAGAAAATTTGTAAACAAAGAGAATCTCCTCTGCAAATCAAGTGTTGAAATCGAAGATGTGCGAATGAAGTCTATAAGCAATATGCAGACCCTTGTCCATGTGCGCATGCTGCATATATGGCTGCCATGACATTTATAATTGTTGGCTTGTAATTCATAGGGGTAGTTATAGGAATCACTTTCTTATTTATGCTCAAAATATTGAGGTTAGATAGTTAGAATTCTTGAGCATTTGAGCATAGGAGTTAGAAAGTTAGAATTCTTGAGCATTTGAGAATTTTTTTAATGTTAAAAAATAAGCAATTTAAGAAGTTAGAAAAATAAAGCATAGACAAAAAGTGTGCGATCAAAGTCCAAATTCTAACTTGCTTAGTTTTTGGCATTTTAACAACTTCTCCACTAATCTTTTGCTTCTTTCAATCAACCAACTCATTTTTAATTCCTTAACTTACTAACTCGCTCATAAAATAGCGCCTTTTGAAAGTTTTTCAATCTCGCTAGTACATTAATAAATTCCTAATAGGTTCTAAAGGTTGCGAGCAAAAAATAAACATAAATTTTAAGTTGATCAACAATTTTCTATGAAAATTTTCTAGGTTGTTAGAAGTACCATTATGACCAAAACCCAAAAATATAATTTCATTTCGGTTGAATAAAACCTTCAATTTAATTTTTTTTGTAATTTGGTTTTAAAACATTGAAACTTTAATATCTTGGAAACCGAGAGGTGGTTTGACGCAAAATTTGGCCACATCCATCATGACATCATCAATATCATCACCATAAAAACTAATTTGTATGAAATTTCACATATTTTGAAATTTAATTGTTTTCACAATTTTTGCCAATGCCCATAGTTAACTTCAGGTACAAATGGAACAATGCATAAACATCCTTCGTTTTGGGTACTGAATATGGAGTTTGAAATCATTAATATTTTTCAATGAAGTAGAAATGTGATATTTTGAGGAGGATTTGATAAAATGTGCAAGTAGGATGGAGCTCAACAACTTATGAAAAGGCTTTCAAATGACAACATGAAAATTTACAAATTAGCATAATAATAAGTTTTGATGCAAAAGTTTAAAAACTTAGATAGATTAAAATGAGGGTAACACAAAATAATATCAAATAAGAGGTATGAGTGGAGTTTCTATATTGTAGAGGAATATTAACAACCTTTCTATAACAAGACAGTTCTTCAAGAAGTAATTATCCATATGAAATTAGTCTCTTATGTCTCTAGTGGCAAAACAAGAGAGTTAGACTTGGTTCTAATAAGATTGACTTTAATTTAGAGAAATTTTAGTTTGGATAACATGGAGCATACCTACTACCTTATTGGGAAAGGCCAAGTAAGCATGCTTCCTTCAGTTATTCTTTGGTAAAAATGAATAACCTAGTTTTTCTTTATTGATCCTACTTTTCAATGGTTTGGGAACTATAAGTGACCTAGTTTTCTATTTGATCCTAACTTTGGGTAGTTTGAGAACTAAGAGTGACCTAATTTTCCATTTGATCATGAATTTTTTTTCCCTTTTAAATCATTGATTTCATTTTATGTTCACTATTTTACTTCTTTTTTTTGTTTATGGTTGGGAACCTAATGACAACCCCTTTTTTTAATTTGTCAAACAAAAGTTTGATTTTATACTACTATGCATAAAGTAAATCACACCAAGAATGATATTTTGATTGTGAGTTGGTGACACTTAAATTTTAAACTTTGAATTGTACTTACTAAGGGGTGAAGCCACAATCGTGGTTTACAATTTGATGGAGGAAGGAAAACTGAGAAAAAACAACCCCATGGAAAAAAAAATGGTTTTAGGGGTTCGAATGAACCTACAAGTTCAACTGAACCCATTAATTATGAGGCCCACATTTCCCACCCAAAAAAAAAAAGGAAATTCAAATTGAAGGGTGGTTTGCTTGAACTAGGGTTCAAGTGAACACTAGTTCGAGTGAACCCCTAGGGGTTTGCTCGAATCCCCCTTATTCCTCATTCTCCCCCACAGAAACACAAAAAACCTAAATTTTTATGCTTTAAAGCTTGGGTTGAGAATAAAAATGGAGGAGTCTTAACAAACCCAACTAGAATCAAGTAGTCATCGGAATGAGCTGTCGAACAAATATAATTTTAATATGTTTTGGTTTTATTATGTATTTATTTTTTAGTTTTATTAAACATAGGTTTTTCATAAAAAATGAAGGTCTCTATTCTGCACATGTGGAAAAATAGCAAATTATCAAAAAAAAATTGAAAATATGAGTGCACTAGATATTGAAGTCCTTGATCCAACAAAAAAAAATGTTGATATATACAAAAAAAGTTACGTGTTATATGGTCACTATGTTTGAATTGTAATTGGTTTGACTTCGAAACTTGATTAAAGAAAAAATATTCAATAAAATTATCTAACCAAGTGGAAGTGCTCACTAGATATCGGAGTTAAAAATCTAAATTTGAAAGAATTAGAATTTTATCCTTCATGGAAAAAAAGTAATGCATTCTACGGTGCACGTCACTTTTTAAAAATGTTGTTTTTTGAAAAAAAAAACTAGTTTTCATGGGAGATGGAAAAATAAGTGCAATATAATTCCAAATTTTTTGAAAAATATATTTTTAGAATCTACAGACAAAATGTGACAAGACTCTAGTTTGCATCATCTTCAAATTCCTCATGGTTTAGCCGCTATAGGTGCCCAAATGTGAAGATTTAGTTAAACAAAATAATTTCAGTGTCTAGTTTGACCAAAAATTGTAAGCCACTATTGTGGGATCACCCCAAGTAGTAGAAGAATCCATAGTCTGACAGATAGGAAAAGGTTGTCCTCATTTTGAATCCTATCAAACTCATGTTGTAACATATAATTCACCTACAACGTAGCTGATCAAAGAAAGGTTCATTCCCATTCATATTACGAGGATGTTAATAATTATCCTCAAGATTTAGAGAGAGGGAATCAATGGATTATTAGAACTATAAATTAAAAATGCAAGTGCCTATCCAAAATAATGTAATGGCCCCAACCATTGAATTCATCCACATACAAGTGAATCTTTACCTTGCAAAGTGTATCTTGAAATACTTATAGAACCTCCATTTCAGATAAAATATTCCCATTAATATATTTTACAACTTTGAATATTTGGTTCAAATATAATATTTTGCATAAAGCAACTTTTTTCTTGCTTCATCTAGAAGCCCATTCAAAGGAACGTTTGGAACAAAAAACTACCACTCCTTCCCTTATTTTATTCTCGCATTGTTTAATTCATTTGTTCCTTCATTTTCTCCTTTTACATACCAAAATTTTGTTTGTCAAGGTTGTTTAAATCTTCCTTTAGACATAGTAAAGAAAAAGTAAGAATCCATAGAAAAAATGAGAGGTTGAATAATCTTGATTGTAAGAAAAAAATTATTGCAAAGAATGAAATAGTTGGCACCCTTGCAATCAAAATGGCATCTAACTTAGTGTTAGAAGATTAATATAAATGTCAAATTGGGGCCTGGATGTCATAATATGGAGATGAAACTACAATGTAAATGAGTGGAAGGATTGTGAATTATCATGCAATAAATCTACATATTGATTGAAGCACCTTAAATTTAATGGTTTTTATTATTATCAATTATTTTGGAGGGATAATCTAATTGAAAATCATATTTATTACCTCTATGCTCCTTCCATTTGAATAACTTTGTCTTTAGGAGCAAGCTCCGCCATGAAATTAGCAAGAGAAAGAAACCAATCCATTTCTATATACCAATCGGCCTTTTACTCATCTACTATTGGCTCAAGCCTCAACAATTCCCAAAAAATATAAGTTGTACCAAACATTAAAATGAAATTATTCATTGTAAGCCTTGTTTACCCAAAAATAACCCTCAAAAAAGTATTTTTGTGAACCATACATCTTACAAACTTTTCTTCTAAATAAATGGTTTCTTCTTTACTTCTCCTAGCAACTTATTCTCTATTGATTTAACTTTTATCCATTTCCATTAGAAAATGTATAAAGGAATCTTTGAAATGGAGTAGCTCAATGTATTCTAGAAGATGCCGAGAAAAGCAAATTGTCACATAATAGATTGTATGTAGTGTGAAGAAGAATCTCAAGGAAGAGATCATGTGTCATTGCTCTAATGAGAATGAAGCATGATGGAGACTAATACATGATCTTATGACCTAAAGGAAGTCCCAACTAAGGGCATACACTTGATTGTTAAGGATTTACCTAATTACATGTATCAATTAGCCATAGGTAATCAATAGATGAATGATGGAAAGTATCGATGAATATTTTATCCTATATTTGTGTCAATTTAAAAAAATATATACCCTAACAAAATAGGCATGAACAATCATTATGAGGAGTGCAAGCTTTAAATAGATCATAATTTCATTTCTTATGTTTTGATGGGGATAAATAGTTAGAGAGTGATACTGAGGAAATGAATGTGATAGATTTTGTTGACAATCAAATGCTCAATCAACATAAATTGAGCATACAACTAAAGAATTAAATTTTAAAGATTACTCACATACATGATTTTTAGAAAGACCTGCCATTTTGAGTTCTATATTTTCTCCCTCATAAATATAATAGGATTGTATCCCTGATTGACATCTAAATCCCGTTATTTAAACAGATTTTTAATTGGTTGATTAATTCATGAAAGGCATCTTATTGCACTAGAATGCTTGTTATATTTTGAATACGTCTATGCAATCTTATCACAATCAAATTTGCTTATGTTTCTTAAAATAAATCTCTTGAAATCTTTTCTCAATCAATTTTGATTATGTTAATTAAAAATGATTTCCCATAATGTAGACCAACCTAAAACATATTTTATATTGGTGTGAAGAAGATTGTTTATTGGTGTGAGGCAATTTACTAGCTAAACCCCCCACCAAATATATCCTATTGGCTAATAATAAAGACAAATAAACTATTTTTTATAGTAATAGGTGAATTTTTATATTTGTCTTTGTTGCCTTAAGCAAGTAGTAATTTTATGTGTAATTATTTTAATATATATTTTTTTCATAAAATAATTTGCAATGGTTCCAAGGTCATGATACTTATTTTACAAAGAAAAATAAGTTAAATAAACTTTCCATTAGAAGTATTTTTTTTAAGTGAGATATTTTGGTCTTTAATTTTACAAAAAATAGTTGAAAAACTTATAGAACAAAAATAATTAACATGGTTAGAAAATTATATGCTCACTTCAAAATAAACATATAAATAAATAATTCTAGGATTATTAAACCAGGATAACTTTATTTTAGTTTAGATTGTAACAACAATGGTTCTTTATGAATGTGAAGTTTGGGATAACATGTTAAGCATCAAATAGAGATTATTCAAAATTATTTAATTACAAACAATCTCAAAACTAAAAATTGGTCTTTTGTGAGGCCTTATTAACTAAGGTAGGATATTTCTTATTGGAGTCTTTAATTTTGATCCAAATGCTAAGTTACCTTAAAAAGAATAAAGGGCATGGAGTCTTATCATTAACCTAAAATGACATTGAAGGAAAGGTCAAGCAAAAGAAAAAACATGTTTAAAAAAAATCAAGTGGATGAGTTTAAAATATTAGTATGCAAGAGTATTCAAAGATCAATGAAAAAATTAAGAGATATTTGAGAGGATTCAAGGAAACCATGTGGACAAAGCTAGTTGGGTGAAAGAGAGAAAATTATGTTAAAGAATTCAATTCCACTTGTGACCACAAGAAAAGAGCATATATAAGAAAAACCTATTCAAGGCAATCCATTAGGGTATTCTTACAACATTGAAGTTTTCTCCCAATTATTTTTTATTTATGTAACATAATTATTTTTGTATTCCCTAATAAAGTAACCAAACATTATACACAAGGAACTATAAAAACATAAGTGTTCCAAAAGAGTAGTAAATGTTGAGAGTGTTGACATAGAAAACCATAATTATTAATAAAGGTATATTAAGAACAAGTGAATTTAACCATACTTAAAGTGGGTATCTTGGCCACCACTACCACCCTATGGGTCCTTTAACTTTATATTTGTAGATAGGTTCTTATTTAAATCTTGTTCCACTGAGTGTAATCATACTTCAATGCAAATGTTGTCTTCCTCGAGAGTATTAGATTGAGTGGGAGTATTTATATGGTCTAAAAAATGGCTTGGGGTGATTCTTATTTTTGACAATTGGGGGGTGAAATTTCGTAAGGGGAACCCCCAAAAGATCTTGGGTAATCATAATTATTGTAAGTATCTAATAATGAACAATCATACATAGAAAGTCCAACAATAATCTAATTGACCCAACATGATATGAAAATTAAAAAAAACTACCTTTAATTTATTTCTACATTGTGAAAATGTTATGTCATCCTTTTACATTCTTCCACTTGTTGTCATTTGTCATTAATTTGGTGATTACTATTTTAATGATCTAACACTCCCCTTAAGTGTAACTTGGGGAGAAGATAAAAAAAACTAATGATGAATATATGGATGGATCTTGGGTAAAAGGCCCAATGAGGTACATGTCTGCAAATAAAAAATCTCTCATAAATAGATAAAATGAGATAAAATAATGGGAAAAAAATCCTCTCCAAAGGAGAGAAAAAAGAAATAAAAGTTTACATGTGATGGAAGAGTGAAGGATTCAACGTGACCCCCAAGTGTTGCTTCTATCACAAATGTACTTGATAAAGACCCCCCTATAGGAGACAAAAAAAGAGATAATAAACCCCCCCCCAACAAAGAAGTAGCTCTTGTTCCAAAGGTAAATGTGTGAAGAATACTATTGAAGATTATTCAAAACCAACATACAATGTTCCTCCCATCGGGAAGAAACAAATCCAATAGTGGGTATAAAAGAAAATACCTTAAGAGAGATAAGTAAAGTAGTGTCATGATTTCTATCTCTAAAAAATTCTCTAGTGTCCACATATCTTAATCAAAAGATACTATATTAGGTGAAATAAATCCTAACAACTATGAAGAATAAGGTAGAACGATTCCCAAAGAAAATGATAATGTGATAAATGATATGTTGTATAGATCATCAAAGGGGAATTGAACATGCTCAAAAGTGTCCTCAATATCTACAATGTGTGATTCTATAAAAAATATGTAATTCCTAGAAAAAATTATCCCCCAAAGTTGAAATTGAGAGACTAGTAACATCTTGTTAAACTAAATTTTTCTTTGAAGAAGTAGGTAGTGGGGGAGATGAAAGAGTAGAAAAAGTCTCATGAACTAAGGTGGATACTGGATAGAAGTACACACAAGCCCAAGTGACCAAAATTCTCCTTAGGAATGTTCACTCTAGATGCATGAGAGTGTATGCCATTGAAAGGTATTGCAAGATCATGTGGAAAAAAATGTGAAAAGACATGTACAATCAAGATACATGATCAACCATCCCAAAAAAATAGTCTCTAATATGAAAGTATTTGATAAGCATTGAATTGGGTGTGAACTCAACAATCTTCCATGTCCTATTTTGTGTAGTTTAATAGATGGAATGTAGATTGGTTGATAGAGAAGAAACACAAAGTACATCATTGAATGTTCCATCTTCAATATCAAGAAATGATTTCCCACAATTTAATTAATATGTGTTATTGTTGAACAAGACAACTGAGAGGGGGGATGAATTAGTTGTAACAAAATTTAATCTTCAAAAATTTCACCAAAAACTAAACCAATCATAAATTCTTTACTTTGATAATATGATTAATCATTAAGTGCAAAAGTAGAAACTAAAAAGCATCACACAAACATAATAACACCAGATTTACATGGAAATTCCAATAAGGGAAAAACCACAGTGAGGATTAGATTACAATATAGAGAATATCAAAATTATTACAAAGGCTCACTTCCAGAGAAGGCTCACTGCCAAAATATGACTCACTGTCCAACAAGGGTTAACCACCTAGAGGGCTCGCTGCCATAGAATTATAAAGAAGATAGAAGGGATTTGTTACACAAAGAAAGAACAATCTCAATGCAACATAGATTTCCACCACAATTTTCTCAAACACTTGCAGACATGCATGAATGATAGAGTACAACTTCAGCTCACTACATCCATAAACTCAACAATTAGATTTTTCACCGATCTGCACCAACTTGCATCACATACACACCGATTCACATTTATCTCACATCCATCTCACTTTTTTTCTTTGTACTTTATCTTCACCAATATCTCATCATATATTTATACCATCTTCAACATTGAAAGATATCCAAAGTCGGCCATACACCATTTGCATTTACATATTCAAATTAGGTCGGCACCGAAACATTCTAGGTTGGAATTAGAATGAGGGCAACCCAAACACATGCTAAAAGAGGACCCAAATAAATTCCAATATGCTTTATGAACCTCATAAGTAGTGTTTAATACAAGGATGACCAAACCAGTGTAAAACACATAAATCAATTAAGCACATGCAACCTTAACACAATCCAATCCTTCCAGATAACAAAATTAACTTCAACATGAACATATCAGCTTAACTCTAGAATCACAATTCATAAGACTCGAACAAGAAGAAATATGGAGCAACTACATTTCTCCTGGACCTTAGCTAGATACACTAAACACCATAGTTCACAATTGGTGAATATAACTCACACTATACAATGAACCAGAAGCCCAAAATCTGGATACAACAACTCCCAATAACCATGATCAACATATTTAAATCACACAAACATAGGAACAAATCCCGAAGCAAACATTGAACACCTACAACCTTTTTCCTTTACAATTTTCTCAATATCCTTGGCATATACAACTAATAGCCTTCATCCATGACAATAGCAACCAGTTGAAAACTAGTTAACTAGTTGACATTAATGAAAAAACTTTCATAATTGCTTCAACATCTTCATTCTTGCAATGATCTCCCCCTTTGTCATTGATGGCAACACATGATGTGAAAAAACATCAAAGACAACACAACTCTAAACATTTTTTTTTGTTTCTCCCCCTTAATAGATAATATTTTTCACATGATACTTCTCTCTCTCTCTTCATATATTTCTCTACATATTTCTCTCCCCCTTTGACATCAATGGAAAAGGAAAAATATAATACATTGATTTCCCCTTTGTCACAAAGAAAAAAATACATTTCAATGATAACACATGACACTACCTACTCCCCTTGAGAGGTAGCCACCAAAACATCAATCCAAAAGAAAGATAGATCTATAGATCCACCGAACTGATGCATATCCATATGCATCTAGTTCAAGAAAGGAGGGGCAATAACCCCTAGCTTCTCCTAGAGATACTCAAAAATATCTTTAGGAAGAGCCTTCATAAATATGTTAGCCACTTGATCCTTCGTAGGTACATACTCAAGCTTTATTTCATTCTCCATAATATTCTCTGTCAAAAAATGATACCCAGTAGATATATGCTTTGTCCTCGAGTGCATCATTGGATTCTTTGAAATGTTAATTGCACTTGTATTATCACGGAAGATAGAAATAGGATCATCATACAATAGTCTGATATCTTTCAATGTATGTTTCATCCACAAAACTTGTGTACAACAAGATGTAGCAAAAATATACTCAGCTTCAATAGTAGATAAGGAAATTGAATCTTGCTTTTAACTCAACCAAGCCACCAATATGCAACCCAAGAAGAATGCACCACCACTTGTACTTTTCTTGTCATCTACACAACCAGCCCAATCTACATCTATGTAAGCACTCAGTGTAAAATCAATATCTGTAGGATACCACAAGCCATAATCCAAAGTGCCATTCAAATATCTAAATATTCTCTTAACAACAACATGTATTTCTTTAGGATCTTCTTGAAATCTAGCCACAAGATAAACTGCATGCATGATATATGGTGTAGTAGCAGTTTAAATACAAAAAACCTCCAATCATAGATCTGTATTTTCTCTAATCATCCTTAGGTGAATCATCATCTTTACTCAATTTGCAACTAGTCACCATTGGAGTGCATACCGATTTGGAACCATCCATCCCAAACTTCTTCAACATATCTCTTACATACTTTGAATCTGAATATTCTCTTAACAACAATAACATGTATTTCTTTAGGATCTTCTTGAAATCTAGCCACAAGATAAACTGCATGCATGATATTTGGTGTAGTAGCAGTTTAAATACAAAAAACCTCCAATCATAAATTTGTATTTTCTCTAATCATCCTTAGGTGAATCATCATCTTTACTCAATTTGCAACTAGTCACCATTGGAGTGCATACCGATTTGGAACCATCCATCTCAAACTTCTTCAACATCTCTCTTACATACTTTGACTGTGAAATAAAAATCCCTTTCTCTATTTGATTGATTTGCAGCCCAAGAAAGAAATTCATTTCTCCAAACATAGACATCTCAAATTATTTTTACATTTCTTCAACAAACATTTTGCACATAGTTTCATTTCCTTCAAAAATAATTTCATCAACATATACAACCACTATCAATATTTTGTCATTTTCAATTTTAAAATACATATTACTATCTACCGTACCTTTGTTGAAACCTTGTTGAATCAAATATTTGTCTAACCTGGCATACCAAGCTCTAGGAGCTTGCTTCAATCCATATAAAGCTTTCTTCAATCTGCAAACCATATCTGGTTGTTCTGATAACTAAAAATCCTTTTGGTTGTTCCATGTAGACCTTTTCCTCTAGCTCACCATTCAAGAATGTTGACTTAACATCCATCTAATAGACCTTGAAATCTTTATGAGCAACAAATTCTAAAAACATTTTGATAGATTTCATTCTTGCCACCAGAGAAAAATTCTCCTGAAAATCTATGCCTTCTACTTGTGAGTAACCCTTACACACAAGTCTTGCTTTGTTTCTAACTACTTCTCCATTCTCATTCAACTTGTTTCTGAATACCCACTTTGATCCAATTATGTTTCTATTTTTTGGTCTAGGGACTAATTCCCAAGTTTTATTCTTCTCAATCTACATAAGTTCTTCTTTCATAGCTTCCATCCAATGCTCATCTTTACATGCTTCACTTACATTCTTTGGTTCAATCTTGGAAAGTAAACAAAAGCTTATCTCACCAGTAGCAACAACTATGCCTCTTGTCAATACTCTTTTCCTTTTGTCTCCAATGATTTGATTTTCTAAATGATTTTTTTGCACATATTTAGGTGTCTTAGGGGACACCACTAAAGCTTCTTTTTCTTCTTCATTCTACTTCTCCTATTCTTACACAATCAAGTTCATTAGATACATATCCATCAACTTCAATTGAATTTTTCATTACTTCATCAACCTTGGCATTTTTGCTTTCCAAAATATATCTCAGACTCTTATTGAAACATCTATAAGCTTTGCTCTTAGTAGAATATCCAAGGAAAATTCCTTCATCACTTCTATCATCAAACTTTCCTAAATTTTCTTCATCCCGTTTGATATAACATTTGCTTCCACACACCTTGAAATACTTAACAATAGGAATTCTTCCACACCATAGCTCATAGGGGGTCTTAGTATTTTTTTCTCTTTCTTGAACTCAATTGAACACATAAACAGTAGTGTCAATAGCTTCTCTCCAATAAACTTCTAGTAGACTAGCTTTAGTAATCATCGATCTAGCTACTTCTTGAATTGTTTTGTTCTTTCTTTCAACAACTCCATTCTACTGAGGAGTTCTAGGAGCATATAACTATCTTTTTATTCCATGAACTTCATAAAAAAAAATTAACTCATGGGAGTTGAATTCACCACCTTTGTTATACCTTAAGCATTTTATTCTCAAATTCACTTCATTCTCTACCATAGTTTTGAATGTTTTGAATATATCTAATGCATAAAATTTCTCTCTAAGAAAAGTAACCCATGTATATCTAGAGTAATCACCAATCAAAAGCATAAAGTACCTTTCACCTTGTAGACTTCTCACTCTTGTAGGACCATAGAGATTTGTATGAATTAAATTCAGTAGTTTGGTAGTAGATTGTTGCTTTGACCTGAAGTTGTTTATTACTTGCTAACAATTCCTACAAATAGTATTAATAGGCTCTATAATCCTCGGTAAATCTCTTATGGCTTGCACTACACTGATCCTCACCAAGTTATCAAAATTCATTTGACATATTCTCTAATTCCATAACCAACTTTCATTAATCTGAGTCATTAGGCAATTTCCATCAACACCCTTAAGCTGATATATATTTCCTTCATATTTCTTTCCTATAGCAATTACTGTTTTGGATCCTTTCCTGATTTCACATCTCTCATCCTCAAATACAAGATTATATCCTTTACTACACGTCTTTCCAACACTTAAGATATTATGCCTTAAACCCTTAACATAGTAGACATCATCAGTATTATGCTTCCCATCAAAACTTATTGAACCTATCCCACATATTTTAGCACCAATATCATCTCCAAACATAACTGAGACTCCATCATATTTTTCAAGTTTAACAAACTTACTCTTATCACTGGTCATGTGATGTGAACAGTCACTTTAAACAACCTAGTAGTTATTTTCTTGTTTAGCATGTAAGGCAAAGATTACAGTATCTTCATCTTTCTCTTTCTCTGGAGGACATTCCTTCACCTGTCTTTCATATTTAGAAGAAGTAGGTTCATCTTTTATAGCCAAGTATCAGATTTGGTAGAGCAATCGAATAATCTCTATTGTATGGAAACATGCATATATATAATATGTTAGGAGAGAACCCGTGTATCCCCAAATAGTGACGGTTTGAACAAATTCCTAAATAAACTATGTAACAACAATAGACTTAAACCAATCAAACAAACCATATCCTATGTTATACTAGCAGACAATAATAAACACAACTCACAGGTGAAATGATGGAATATGCTAACATTCCCCCCTTATTACATCATTTATTTAAAGTACTAATAAGAGAATCTTGAAAACTTTCAAACTTCACACATTCAAGAGGCTTGGTGAAGATATCAGCACGTTGTTCCTAAGTTGAGCAGAATTGGAGCTGAATGTTGTTTTCTTGAACATGTTCTCATATGAAATTATAGTCAACTTCAATATGCTTAGTATGTTCGTGAAACACTAGATTACGAACAAGCTTGAGAATTCTTTGATTACCACAATAGAGGATGATAGGTTGGTTTTGAGGTACCCCCAATCCTTCTAATATGTGACGTAGCCAAACTGCCTCACAAACTGCTGCACTTGTTGCACAATATTTTGCCTCTATTAAGGAATGAGCAACTGTGACCTGCTTCTTACTTCCCCAAGAAATAGGACCTAATCACAGGAAGAAAACAAATCTAGAAGTGGAATTTCTATCATCAATAGAACCTGCATAATTTTCATCTATGTACCCAGTTAAGAAGAATTGATCATTCTTTTTATATTCCAAAGCATGATCCATTGTACCATGTAGATACCTTAAGACCCTTTTTGCTGCTATCCAATGGAATTTCTTTGGTTCTTGCATGAATTGTGAAAGATAATTAACAACAAAACTAATATCTAGTCTAGTATATGTCAGATAAATCAAACCTCCAATCATTTGACGATAGAGAGTTGCATTCACCTAAGGAGATATATTAGATGTAGATAACTACAAACTTGATTCCATTGGTGTAGACATGGGTTTAGACTCCATCATTTTGAATTTTTCAAGTAGTGTCTCGACATATTTCATTTTAGATACAAATATATGGTGATTTATTTTCCAAAATTATTCAAAATATTGAATTCCTCGGCACATTGCGTCATAAAATCCTATCATATTGCCTGAACCAAAGGCAACTCTTCACAAAATAATAGGCACAAAATCTGCCGCTCTAATACCATATCAGATTTGGTAGAGAAATCAAATAATCTCTATTGTATGGAAACATGTATATATACAATTTGATAGGAGAGAACCTATGTATCCTCAAATAGTGACAGGTTGAACAAATTCCTAAATAAACTATGTAACAATAGACTTCAACCAATCGAACAAACCATATCCTATGTTATACTAGCAGAAAATAACAAACACAACTCATGGGTGAAATGATGGAGTATGCTAACACCAAGAACAAGAATTCATTGTCATAAAAGTCTCCATAGTTAGACTCTTCATCAAAAATACTAGCATCCTCATTCACATAATATGCTTTGTTGATCTTCTTTCCTTTGTTTTCTTTGTTAAATATCTATTTGTTCTTCTTATCTCTTTCTGAACATCTTGAATCATAATGACCTATTCCTCCACAACTAAAGCATTTAAAAGGTAACTTACCTTCATATTTTTGGAGCTTTTCTTCATCCTTCTCACAAAGTTAGCTTCTACTTCAATATTCTCCTCGTTTGGATCTTCAGCTCTTGTAGCCTTGAAAGCAGTTTCTAATTTGGATACATTTCTCAAATTTGGCTTTCTCGTCTCATAAGATGTTAGAGTTGCCAACAACTGATCTTTAGTATAAGTCTTGTAGTCCACATACTCTTCAATAGAAGATACCTTTTCATTATATGCATCAGGGAGAGTTCTAAGAATAATCTTCACAATCTTGAATTCATCTATTGTAGTTCTAAGTCCTCTCATACTACCTACGAGCTCATCCACTTTCTGCACATATGATTTAATGTTCTCATCTTTGAACATATGCAGGATCTCAAAATTGTTAGGAAAAGGTATGTTGTACACCTTGCATAATGTATTTAATGTAATTATTCTTGGGGCCACTTTATATTGTATGTAACATTGGGACATAAGTTAAGTTGCTAAAATGTAATTATTTAATATTGGGGAAAATAAATAAATAAAGTACCCAATATTAAATGTGGGGACATGGTTTTGTAATCTCATGGTTTTAGTCGCATGGTTTTGTGTAATACCACTTGGTGATTTTTAGGAGCTTGCTTCTATAAAAGAAACCAAAAAGGTAGTTGTTAAGTATGGTAAGTTTGCATGTAAGCTCTGGTTAGCATTTGTGAATGTTTGAAGCATGGCACATGATGTGTGGTTGCATGCTTGTTCACATGGATTTCTTAGAGAGGGATTGTTTCTTCAATGGTGTTCATGGAGACTCTGAAGATGTATTGTAATATTTATTACTAAATAATACATGAGAGATGGATGCTTTTGGAGGCTGGGTTTTTTTCCCTCTTGAGGGTTTTCCCAGGGTATATCTTGTGTTATATTTTCATGGGTATGTTGTCTATTCTCTTGCATGTGGATTCTAAATACTTATTTCAATAGATTTCTCTTTTGGGTTATGTGGAAGATGTCTTTAAATGGAAAGTTTCCAATGATTTTTTTTTCTATTAAAATTTTCAATGCCATATTTAATATTTGATTTTTGTTTTGGAGTGGGACCCACCAGAATTTGCTTATGTAAGTCAGATTGGAGAGATTTCACTTTGGGGGGCATAACTCTCACCCATGATGTCGGATTTTCAACTTCTTGGACTCATTAGAAAGCTGATTGGATGCTCTACATTGTGGTGCCAATGATTTTATGATATTTTGCAGTTTTGAAAGTTTTTTGCATGCTGGAAGTCAGGTGTTTTTTGAGCTTCAAGAGGTGATATTGGGTGCATAAGGAGTCGGATTTTGGACTTCAGATAAATGACAGAAAGCTTGTTCAGAGCACTACATAGTGGATCAAGTTTGGAGTTATTTTGGCATGGTTTATTTATTTTTTTCCTTATCTGAGTTGTTTATGGGTTACTTTGACTATGGTGATACTATGAGTTTATGGATGATCGGATCTTGGAGATTTGATATTGGATTCATTGTATGCTCAGTTGTAAATCTCAGATTATTCTCTCATTTGACATGGTTATCAGTATATGTTTAGATTTGTATGTTGCATTGTTGTGTCTACAAGTTGTGCAATGTTGTAGGTGGTCTATACTTACATGTTGCATTTATGACTTGGACATGGGTTGTCTTTGCCCATTGATATTTCAATGATGATGCATGTTTAGTTTTGGTGGCTTGGTTTAGTCACTTGGTTTGTTGGTTTTGTTGTCATGTTGAGGAGGTGAGATGGTATTACTAGGTATAGTCATGATATGAGACCTATGCAGTTGACTATGATTATGCAAATATGTGGACACGGTTGGATTATTTGTTGGTACATTTAGTGGTGTGTTTGGTTCCTTAACTATGGTACTTGAATATGGACACGTTTGGAAAATCATATCAGAGGTTGATTTGGTGTTGATTCATTTGGTCTATATGGTTATTCTCTTAGATATCTTAGTTTGCAATTTACCGATGTGATGATGAGTTTGCATGTTTCAGTGATTGGATCTACAAGTCATGCAGGTTGTAGATTAGCTACCCATTTACTTGCAATGGGATGACTTGGTTGTGGATTATCTTTATTCACCAGGTTTGATTCATTGTTGTTGCATACTTTGATAGTTGGCCTTTGTCTTGGCCATTTGTACATTGGTATGTGTGATTATAGATGAGAGGATGGATGTTTCTTATGGTACCTAGATAGTTTTTTTTGGGACTTGTAGCATGTGGTTTATCATGATTTCATGGATAGATTAGGTACACTTTTCAATGGAAGCTTTTGAAAATGATGGATTGACAGTGATTGGATATGTTTATGATGGTTTGGAAGTTGTAGGTATCTTCTTGGCTTGGAGTTTTTGGTTCTACTTGTTATGTTACTGATAGTTCAATTGTGTGTGTAGACCTAGATGATATTCATGGAGAGGATGGTAGTCATGATTCCATGTTTGACTCGATATCACATTTCAGTGGGAGTTGTTGGCAGTGATGTGGATTCACCATTTGATGGTGGATGATCTTCTACAATGTCTGTTGGTGTCATGGATGGACTCTTGGTTTCTACTTCTATGTAGTAATGGTTCATTGACATCTTTGGTTTCATTGATAGGGGATGTTTATATTCATATTGATTAGTGATGTTTCATGGTTTATAGTGTTTATGGTATTGTGTCATGGTTTACTCTTAATTACATGTTAGATTTTTGGCATGATACTTGTTCTCTTGAGACAAGGATGTATGCATTGTTTTATGTGATCTCCTAGGAGGACATGGTTAGATCATGCTGACATGGTTATGTTCTTGATTCAACTGTTAAGAATTTGACTATTGATCTTGGTGCTTCTCTTTGTATAGAGTGCGTTGATCATTTTCTTGATTACTTCATAATGGTGCTATGTTGCATTTGGAGTTTGACATGGATTGGTTGGTTGCAGGTACTCCTGGATACTTGGAGACATAGGTGAGGCTTGATTTCTCTTATGGTTAGATACATGAGCTAAGATGGTTACTCTTGATGAGATTTCAGTAGGAATTCTGAGGAGCCTACACCTTGGTTGGATGTGAGTTCAACATGGACCTATGAGGAGAGTGTTCTTGGATGAGTCGTGATGACTTGGATGTCTTGGAGGAGCATTCTCATTCCCCACTCTTGGTCTACTTGGTAGTTTTCACTTGAGAGATATTTCCCATTATTTCTTTTAGGTGCATTATGTTTTATGCTTTATCTTATCATGCATTTGGATCTCGAGCTATGGATATATGGTTTTGGAGGGTGCATTTGTGGTGCAGGGGCACCATGGCAATTTTTGTGAATAAGGTCTTAATTATTTTTTTAGGGAGTTTGAGTCATTTGTCATGAAATAAGGTCATAATAGACCATTTATGATGCATTTGGAGTCATTTGAGTCATTTGGGATCAACCTTGCTAATGTTGTCAAAATTTTGAAAAGTTGTCATATTGTAAAGTTGCAAAAATGCAAAAAATGCAAGATTTGGGAATCCCAACGGTCTAGGAGTTCAAAATTTGGTTTGTGTCAGTTGAGTTAGTTTATTTTTTGGTGTTTTGGGTTCAAATAAGCCACACAATCTTGGAGGCAGCTTATGATGTTCATTCTTGTGAAAGAAAGCAAATAGAAACTCTTTTTTTTTTTTTTACTGGTAAATTGTTGCTCCCAATGACTATATGACCTCGTACAAATTTTTTTATCCAAATTGCATTGTATTTGATGGATGCATGAAGTAAATTAAATTTTGTTTTTATTTGGAGATTTTTTGTAGAGTTTGAAGACTTTTATTGCAATTTTACAGAAAACGGTCTGCAAACCCTGAACTAAGTGTTTGAAGTGGTAAAATGGAAACCTAGGGCATTCCACCCAGTGAAATTTGAAATAACTTGGTGGAATGGAATGGTTAGGTGTATTTTATTGTTTTATGTAGGTTTTAGGAGTAGGGAAGGTAGATTAAAGGGTTTGGAGTAATTCCCTAGGTGTTCTCAGTCTTGTTTTTGAACCAAAAATGGTGGTTTAGAGTGGAAGTTTGATGAAAAAGTGTTGACCAAAAGAGAATGGATGATGGTTTAGATAGCATGTGTAGGTCCATTTTTGTGTTTTTAAAGTGTTGATAGGGTGAGAAAAGGTTAGGAAGTTGTAGTTTCAATAAACCCCCATTGTTCAAGCATGAAAATGGCTTAAAACAAGGGTTTGGTGTTTTGGTGAATTTGTGATTGTTTCCCCTAATAAAAAATGATTCATAAGTTTGATAACCTAGTTAAAGTTCTACAATAGATATTGTAGGTTGGAAGAAATTTTGGTTAGGTATTTCTTTGTAAAACAGGGCTAATTTTAGCCACTTTCAGCGTAGCAGTCCCTTTTAAGGGTTGATGTTCCAAACAAGTGCATGAATAACTTTGATATGTCAAATTGGGCCTAATGGGTACCTAAAATGATGAATGTTTTGTGGGATTGAAGTGTCTTTTGAAAGATATGCACAATTTCCATCATTTGGAATGTTAGTAGAGAAATTTGAAGGAATTGTCAAATAAGAACAAGATAAGGTTTTGAAGATTGGAAAGTTGATTGATATTGCTTGAATTGTGATTATGTGAAGTTTTGTCTCCTTGCCCTGCATCAATTGGTATCAGAGCATAGGTTCTAATACTAAAGTGGGAAAGTGAATAAAAATTGTCATAAGAAAGATGCCCCCAAAGAACAATCCAATGGCCAAAGAATTCAGAGAACTAAAGGAACAATATGAAAAGGTGGTGAGGCTTTATAAGGAGTCTCATGAAGTTTCCCTTGCCAGGATTGCAGCCCTGGAAAAGAATCAAAGAAGAGGAATGGTCAGTGGTGACCAAAGTGATAAGGAGGATGGGGGTGAGAGTGAGAATCCTCCAGTAGGAGTCCATGATGATGAGGGCTTGGACCCTGAAGAGATGAGAATGGTCAAGATGCTAAAGGTTGTCAAGGGGATAATACTCCAAAGGTGAAAGTTGAAGTGCCTATGTACAGTGGAAAGATGGACAGTGAAGAAGTTTTGGGTTGGATAGATGCTTTGGATAATTTATTTGAATTTGAAGAGATAGAATACAATAAGAAGGTGAAATTTTCAGAAATAAAATTGAAGGGCCCTGCCCTAACATGGTGGAACTATGTTCAAGAGGAGAGAGTAAAGAAGGAAAAGAATAAGATAAGCTCATGGGATAGAATGGTGGTGAAGGTGAAAGCACAATTTCTACCTATAGATTATGCAATTTAGACCTTTAGGAAGCTGCAAAATTTAAGGAAAAAGGAGTTAGATGTCATGGCATATCCTGAAGAGTTCCATAGACTGAGTATTAGAGTAGGACATACTATAGATGAGGTAGAAAATGTTGCAAGGTATCTAAATGGGCTTAGGCTCAACATTCAAGATGACATTCGTTTTACAACACCTAGGACAGTTGAGTGTTCTCACTTGGACGTCAAGGAAGAGGAAAGGATAAATAGAAGGCAAGAAAGACAAGGATAAATTGAATTTTTGTGACACTGATTCACCCCCCTCTCAGTTGTCTTGCGCTTGGTGGTGTTTTTGGTCTAGTATAAAGTTAATTTAGTTTTGTGTACTCTCTGGTGTTGTTGGTGAGAGGTTATATATCTGTTGCTAGCATTCCAACCAATGCATAGTCGTGATTGTGTACTCTTTGCTACTTATACTGGACCAAAAATGCTTAGGCAGAGAGAGAGGCTGAGGTTGTAGCCATGGCTAAAGAGGAGGCTAGAGCATGTCATAATATTTTATGGGTTTACTATTTATGGATGATTATTGAGCATAATAATAATTTCACATTGGAAGGAGTAGTAGAGAGAAAGTGAGAGAGAGTTGCTTTCAAGTGTTGCTTGATGTAAAGAATGCATGTTCCCTTTTCCATTGATGTCAAACAAGTTCATCATGTCATAATTATGAAAGCAAATCTCTCTCACTTTTCAGGGGAGTTGGTGTCATGCCATCCGCAAGAGTAGTTTATGAGGGCTAATTTTGATCATATTTTTCTTTTACCAAGAGTAGTAGCTATTCTTTTAATCTGATTACAAAGTGTCCATTGTCCATATTTTTCTTCCGCTTCTCCTTCCTTTTCTCTTAATTCTTTTTCTTTGTTTTATTATTGTAAACTACTATCATAGTTATACTAACTTTAAACCTGATGCCATTATTATAATACAATTATTATATACCAATACTAACTTTAAAAGCAAGAGTAGTTCTTTGATGCTTATATGACCTTATTTCATAGTAATAAGTAGATACTTCTACATATCATCATATGTTATTTACTCTTGTACTATTAGAGCCAGTAAACAAGGATTAAAAAACAATAATCTGGTCCATATGTAGTAATATAAACAGATAGACTGAAAACTGGATGAGTCAAAACCATCTCCAATAGAGCTATCATTAAGTAACTAAATTGCATCAAACACTTAACCCATTATCTCTTGTTTTTATTGTTACTGTTTTCAATCTTACAATGGATCGTGGTCATTTCCCGGCCTCCAAATCGGTCGATCTTGCCGATATAACTTTCCGGCTGACCGACATGATACTCCGGTCTGTGAGAGGAGCTCCCAAAGGGCTTGTCTTCCACCTCCCAACCGCAATGTTGGCATGCCCTCCATCTGTGAGAAGGGCTCTTAAGAGGTGGAAGCACGCAGTCTCCAGCATTCGATCCAAGGGAGTGACCCTATTGGGGATTGGCATCGAAGGTTTTTTTGGCAATCAAACCAACTTAAAGTCCTAGGCACTTGGCAAAATTCAGCTCCATTGGATTCGGATTCGAGACAGTGGATTGTAGCTACAGCATTCGAACAGGTCGCTACTTATGTGTGAGGCATCTTCTATAACTTATAATAGTTCAAGAATTACTGTACCATACAAATAGATTGGCAAGTTCTAAACGAATCAAATGTGTTTATTGTCATGGCATTCCATCACCATGAGGCCACATTTCTTTGAGGCATTTTTTCAAACAGATCATCATTATTCCATCCAGCTAAAATGATATTCACTTTAAATCAAATTAGCATCAAAGAACTACTCTTGTTTTTAAAGTTAGTATAACTCCAAAAAAAAATAATACATAAATCAAGAATAACTATAAAGAACTACAATTATTATTAGAACTCTGGCTTACTATTAAAGTTAGTATAACTATGATCATAGAGAAAAGGAAGGAGAAGCGGAAGAAAAATATGTAGAAATTTTTTTTTTTATTATAGTTCATAAAAACAAGAGTAGTTCATATGAACTTGGGTGTATGCTTAATTCATATATGACATAATATTATATAAATTTAGACTCACAATGTAACCTACATCCAAGTTATTGATATATGAGTTATCAGGGTGACAATGTATTGATAATAGATTGGTCTTATGCTAGTTATCAGAATTATACATAAGGATACTGGAAATGGTCTAAATTTAGGATATATCAAGTAACCACATATACCTTGGTTCATATTTTAAAGGTTATCCTAGTTTACTCTAGTCTTAATTATTATTAGTATAACTCTTGCTTTTAAAGTTAGTATAACTATGATAAGGTTTAAAGTTAGCATCAAAGAACTACTCTTGCTTTTAAAGTTAGTATTGGTATATATATTAATGAATCATAGAAGCTCTTGTATTATTTTTTTCAAGGTTAGGTCTGCTATGATGAATGAGGGACATAGATAATATAAGACCAAAGCACTAACCAAGACCCATGGGAGAGGGAATAGTTACTTCTAAAATCCAATTCTATAATTATGGATTTTGCTAATTATTCCCAAATTGGAATTAATATTGAAAACCATAGACTTTGATTTATTAGCATTTGGACTAATTGCTATTAATATAGTTATGCATCAAAAGAACTAAATTAAGTGTTTGATGATTAATTAAGGTTGGGTGATCTTGGCATAAGGGTGATATGTTCCATAGTATAATATTTGAGGCTTAAATAGCAATTGATATACAAAAAGCACCATGATTTGAGGTTGCTAACATGATACTCAAGTAGTCGCATATATTGCATATCAATTGCTATTTAAGCCTCAAATCTCACTACTTCCTATTAGGTACCCATGTTAGTCATATTTGATAAGGATGTCATGCTTCTGATAGTTATTTCTCTTATTAAATTATTGACATTTAAGGGCATAATTAAAGAATAGGAGGATTATCTTTTATAAGGATGGGTGATCTTGTCATCCTTGTGTTGTTGAGATATGACTACTCACAGAAGCATGCTCAGTGTTGTTGAGACATTGACATCTCAAACTCCTTTTGCATACACGAGGAGAATTCTTTGCACATTTTGTCAATGTCTCCACCAAAAATGATGTCATCTACATACACCACTAGTTCAAATGTATTTATCATGGATAGCATAATCTTCTATAGTAAGATAGTTGAAAATGTGTGCTCTTTTGAATCCTAGATTTTTAGATATTCTTCCCCAATTTTGTTAATAACACCATATTTGTCATCCTATTTGTAGACTCTTTATATTATTTGATTATCTTAGATGGAGGTAACCTATCATGATGGAATCACACACATGCACTTCGACTCATGTAGTTAGGTTGCATATGCATGTGATTAAGGTTAAAAATTTCAAGTTCTTATAATAATTGTATTATTTTATGAATGATTCTTATACACAATTATATGAGAATACTAACTTTAATAGCAAGTTTCTTTGATGCTAATTTATAAAGAGATAAGAGTAGTATTAGATAGCATTAGGTGATATTCTATGATTCTCTTATTTTATAATAATTGTATTATAATAATGGCACTTTGGATAAGAAATCCCTCATGTTATTGTACACTAATAACATGAGTCTTGCAAGCATGCAAGATTTATTCTTAAGTCTAAATGTATGCAACTTAACAGTTAACTGGAAAAACTACCTTAGTTAACTAATTCTAAACTAAACTAATTAGATTGTGCAACATGCAAGTCCTTATTGATATGAGAGTCAACTGATAACTAACATCAATTAACTGAAACTGAAAACTAAATGAGAACTCTAATTGTACATAGATGACTCCAAAATAGACATGCAATGATATGTGGGATAGTGAGTTAACTTGGAAAGAGGCGTCAAGTTAAAACTCTTTGTCTAATAGATAATTTAGATTGCTCGGGGATTAAAAACCATACAAACCACTTCAACAATGCTATACATGCAACATTAAAGAGAGACTGCAGGGTTAACAGCTTGAATACTATTTAAGGATATTCTAGTTTTACTTATATATGTATTTTGTTTACATGCTTGGTGTTGTTGAGATATGACTACTCACAGAAGCATTCTCAGTGTTGTTGAGACATGGACTTCTCAAACTCCTTTTACATACATGAGGAGAATTATTTGCACATTTTGTCCATGTCTCCACCAAAAATGATGTCATCTACATACACCACTACAATCACTAAATGTCCATCCTCTTCTTTGATAGATAGATTGCTATCCACATCTCCTCTTTTGAATCCTTGTTCTTTGAGGTACTTGTCAAGTCTAGAATACCATGCTCTTTTATTAAATAACACCACCACCAAAACACCCATCATTTTTATGCGCATACTCATTAGCTTCAAAACAGTAAGGGTGATGTAGGGGTCTTTTTCCATTCTCTCTCCATAAACGTGGTGACAAAAATAAAAAATAGAGTACAAAGAAAGCAAAAATAAGAGAGACTACAGGATTAATAAGATTAACCAACATATATTAAAACTAAGTTAATAGAGTCAATAACTCCAATAGATCTCTCATGTTGCATGTATTCAAGCTTGTAAATTATAGAAAATTGTTGTTAGTTATATATTTTGTGTATGTCCCTTAGAATAAGACACACATATTGACATTAGGTACACATTAGTTAAGATTGGTCTTATGCCATAAGATGGATATTTTCTAAGATGTTCATCATTAGAATTAACCCATAAATGAAATCTGAAAAGAAGATTTATGCATAATGTTAAATTAATAGTTAGATGATTAATTTAAAAATATAAATTAAAATATCCATTCTAACTATTTATTCTAACTATTAATCTAACTATATCACTATTAAATAATCTATTTTCAATTTATTACTAAAAAGTGAGAGCTAATTTTAGCTGCTATACCTTAAAACTATTAGTGTACAAAATGAATTATTGTTAAACTCATTATTGGATCACTATTAATTTATATTTTTAAATTAATCATTTTTAAATGGATTGTGATATAGTTAGATTTTCTAACTGTTGTCTTTAAAATCAACTATCTTACTATGTTAACTTCGGTATTATTGCTTGTTCCTAAGGTCGGCAATGTTTTCAAGTGGTTGACCTTAGGCTTACGTCCAAACTAGGCTTATTCAAGAGTCGTCCTCTTGACCGCATGAGTTAGAGATCGGTTCAGAAGATAGACAATAGTATAAAGTGAATATCATTTTAGTTGGATGGAATAAAGATGATCTGTTTGAAAAAATGCCTCAAAAAAAAACATATGAGAGTCAATCTCATATAAATCACAGCTATCATTGTGGATTGGTATATGAATTATAGCTGCTATTATTGGTGTTTATATTATTTATTTATTATAGTTTATTCCATTCTGCATTTTTACTTAGGTTAAAATATTTTTTATTTATTATTAATGCTCAATAATGTATTTTATTGTAATTATGTACTAAACCAAAATTAATCATTTAACTATATATAATTCCAATAGATTGTGTAAATTGTCCTCTAGTGAAAACCACTTCAATGGCAATTTGGACAAGTACCTTGGTGAAAACCTGGTAAACATGTGCTTACATAAATAAACTCCATCTCCCATCTATTAAGTACTCTAGTCGATGGTTTTCACTAGAGGACAATTTTTCTCTTTACTATTTTCAATCCTTTTTCTATTTTTTTGGATTTTGGAAAAATTAAATACCACAAAGAAATGGTCTTGATGCTTTTTCTCTTTATGATAGGGGAATAATGATTTTGGTTTTAACTTATAATTTCCTTTTTTGGGATTTTTTAACAAATAACACCATATTTGTTTGAGACATATCAACATTCCTATTGTATATTAATAAATAAATACCTAAATTATACATGTATGTAGCCAAAAACTATTAGAAGCATTGGATAGTCCCTATTGCATCTCTAAGGAACTATCCAATGCTTCTAAGTGAAAATAATAAATGAGCTAATTTATAAACTTTGATGGTTCAAGTGCATTATGTATGAGTTGTATATTTCATTTCTTCTATGTGGCTCTTTGACCGAGTTGTAGTTGATGATGTGGGTATGGTAATAGTAAGGGGTATTCTCTCCCATTTTGTTGAGAGCACTCGTTGTTTGGGGTTTGAGTAAGTTGCAGATTCCTATAGGGAAAAGTCCTAATGGGTAGAAAGAATTAAATTTATAGGTGTGAAAATTATGAAAGAATAACCCAAAACATAGCTTTGAAAAAAATGGATTTTTTTATAGAAACTATGTACAAGGGAAATACATAATAGAATGACATTTTTTACAAATATTTTCTCCAAAATTATAATTTTTCAATTAAGTTACAATGGATCGTGGTAGACTTATATTTAATAGCACAAAATAAAGAGAAAAATTGTCCTCTAGTGAAAACCATTTGGATGGCTGAGGAAAATGGGTACCTCTATTTGAGAGGAAGACATCTCCCCCATACGCTCACCTAGACTGATGGAGATGGAGGTAGGGAGACAAGTTGCACCAGCCAGGAGCACTCATCCAATGAGGGTACCAGAGAGTACACAGCTAGTCATCGAGCCACCAGCAGTGGAGAGGGGAGAGATGGCACAACAGGTGATAAACATTGTGTTAGACAAGGAGCCCCGTGTTACACCACAGATGGTCGTACCTGCTATATTTACACCATCGACTAGCTTACCATGTCATTTCCTAGCCTCTAAATTTCAAGTATCAAAAAAATCCATTCCAGATTTGGATTTTGTTATCAATTATCTCGTAACATTTCTTTGAGGCATTTTTTCAAACAATTCACTGCCATAAGACGACTACTTATGATACTTACCAGTGAAATAGATGGTCTGAAAAGCCTAGAATTTATATTATATATGTCTCGACCACATCATGTATGCAAGTAATATGTTATTATAGTGTACCTACCATGTTTGTCTTATGTATTGGGGTAGAAGGGATGGTTAGGGCCACATAATTTTCTATTTACTTCCACTTATAGCCCCTTTAAGGCTATTTATCAATGAGCTTTAAAACTCTTTCATTGCTTCCTTGCATGGCCTTTAGAATTCATATGAAATTCTATTACAAAAATCAACTTTAACTTAATAATGAACCCACTAAACACAAAAAAGGGTACCATAATTCTTTTTGGTAGGGGTGAATCTTGAGCTCTAGTCTTGTTTCTAATTCTAGCACTAGGTCCATCCATATTCACCTCAGTAATCAAAACATTACTCTTCTCCCCACCCTTCTCAGCAGGAACCTCCTCCTCCATCAACTTACCAGCAGCACCAAACTCTTCAAAATGAACAATTTCCTTACACTTCTTGGCACTAACCATAGGAGAAGTCGCACTAGTAGAATCAAATTTAACAACAGATTCAGACACCTCCCTATCCCTCATCAAAGTAGTCCAAATTTTCTCCATTTGATCCTCAAGGGTGAGGATTCTACCTTCCAATTTATATTTCATCTTAAGATTTTCCTCTGCCACAGTGTTAAGGGAATCAAACAATTCATATATCTAGTTTTAGACAAAGGACTCTTTAGCCTTACTCACCACACCCCTAACTTTGACATTAGTTTTATTGAGTTCATGAAAAAACCATTTAAACAATTTGAACAAAAAAATGGAACCCTCACGAGCAGTTCCCAACACATTAGAAATTTCTTCTCTATTAATATTAAAAATCCCCTTCCCCAAAGCATCTTCCTCCTCAGAGGAGCTAACCTTATCTTGACCAGGAGAGATTTCCTTACCTTTCCCAATTGCAACTGGAGTCTTTAATTCGTAGATGGAACTCACAATCTCCTTCACCACAGCCTTTCTTTTCTTTAGCCTCTCCAATTTCATATCTTGGGTATCCACAACAATCAAATCACCAGTAACCCCATTCTTACCTTTCTGCTACAAGTCTGGGTTAACACTCAGAGAATCATTAGCATCCAGGCCACCAGTTATAGTGAGAGGAAAGTCCCTCTCCAGTAATTGACTCACAGTCTTTAGAACTCATTTCTTCTTGCTTCCCTCCTCCAGCTCCTTCTTTTTCTTGGTAATAGGGGGTGGTGAAGAAGCCTCGCCATACAAATCATTCTTCTCCTTAACACCCCTACTAGGTAAATCAATAGCCACCTCATCTCTACAAGTCACATAGCCGTCACTAGCACACAACTCCCCTTTTTTTGTCTTTCCCATAGTAGGGGATTGAGGACCCACCTCCAAAGAAGCAAGTGAGTCCAGGACAAATTCCACATCCTCCTTTGAATCCAACTCTTTTTCCAAAATTAGTCTCATTTTCTTCACTTTTTTGCTAGCCATTTCCTCTTTTGAGGCAGTCCCATGCTTCCCTGCTGGCTTAGACTGTTTACCCTTCAGGGTAGAAATTGGCTTAGCCATCTCAAAGGACTTCGCATATTCATAAATAAGAAGGATTAACCCCACATGCAAAATAATATTTTTTAGGGTTTTTCTTACGATCCTTAAGACCTGAATCTAGAGACATCAAGAGACATCAAGAGATAATATGGAAAGGAAATCCTTTTCTTATGGTGGAAATGATTGAGCATGATGAAGTGGTATGCATTTACCGTTGAAAAGCGTCCTTACAAGGTAATAAAATGCATGAGCTCTTATGCAACATCTCCCCACATCACCTTAAGAGAGCTACTCTGGTAGCCTCCACTCCTCACAATCCTCAAATCCTTAGCTTCGTCCCCCTTGAAGAAGATTTACATAGTGGTTTGGGACTCCTTTTATCTCTAAAAACTTTCATACCATCCATGGCCAGACTAGTAATATTAGCTATAAACTCTTCATTGAAATCATACTCCATTCCACCCAGCTTTAGCACCCTATCATTTCATCCTTTAACAAATAGTGTCGTAGCCTAATGATTATTGCCATGTAATTTCTCTAGGTAAGGAGTTAACCCTCCTTTCTCCAACACCTTCCAAACTTCCTTCTTCTTGGAAGCTTTGCATGAGAATGGTTTCGCTCGATTTCTATCTCCACCCATCTCGACAAAATTAGCAGAAAATAATGGCTTGAGAACTTTGAACACAGTGAAAGGAAAACTCTCGAAGAAAAAGCTAGGAATTCCCATAATCTGTGTGAGAACATAATCGAGGCATAGGATAATTAAGAGCATTGAGTTTCATTCCCTATGGCTATCAGCCCCCATACCATTAGCTTGATTCAAATCGGGCTTACCATCCTTTCTCATAATTTTTGGCCACGTGAAGAAAGACATGCATGCCATAGGCCATAATGAGAACTTAATCAAATTAAAATTGGAAATCATGGTTAATAGTTGTTATAGCCTCTATAGGGAGAGGGACATTCAAACCCCATTCCCTAACCTCTCTAACTCCAATATTAGCGAAGATGTCCGCTAGACCATTACCCTCTCTCAAAACATGAGAGATGTAATATTCATCAAAATATTTAAGAATATCAATTGAATCCCTTATCAAAAACTCAATAGTCCAAGAAGGGGGGGCACAATTTTTCAAATTATTAATGATATTCAAAGAATCACCCTCCAGCTAAACTTTCTTATAGCCTTTGATTTGTGCCATCTTGAGACCATGATAAGCTACAGTCGCTTCCCCATAGTGGTTTGTTTGGATTCCCAAAGGGAGTTCCACAGCAAAGACGAGCCTACCATTAGAATTTCTGATCACTCCCCCATAACTTGTAGGTCCTGAATTCCCTTTAGCAACTCCAACAAAATTAACCTTCACCCAGCCATCTGGAGGAGCTTTCCAAACATCTTCTCTATAAGTTTTCCTTTTAGTCACCGAGAGGGAAATATCATAGGGAAACTTCCAGCTTTGTGCAATAGAGATATCATAGGGGCTAAGATTAATCTTTGGCCCATTGTGAAATGTAATCCCAAAAATAAAATTTTCTTTGATAGTTGCACATATTTTATAAGGCACAAAGATAGTAGGGAGGGCAGAATTACTGAAAATTATGTTGTTGCACTCAAGCCAAACACCCCAAACAATGTGAGGAAGAGAAAGAGACCACAAAATCATAAGATTTGGATTGGACATGGGGCCAACCCATTGAAACCACAACTCTTTAATAGAACCAGGAAACACCCAACTTAGATTCCAAAGAGAGAGCACATGGGCCCACACCATTCTAACATATCTACAACCAATCAGCATATGACAAGCATTTTTGGCTTCCTCTTCACATAGAAAGCACCTATTAGGCATCACAAAACCTCTTTTGACCAAATTGTCAGTAGTTAATATTTTGTTTTGGCAAAACAACCAAAAGAATACATTAACCTTAGGAATCAATCTAGAGGACCAAACAGAAGCCCAAAATGGAGCAAGACCAACAAAGGATTCATTAAAATGAAAAGCTGAGGCAACAAAGAAGTTACCATTAGAAGAAGGCTTCCAAACAAATTTATTAGGAGAAGGGAAATAAGGAATATGAACCAAAGATGTAGCCTTAAAAAGAACCTTCAGTCTTGGGTCCACCTCATGCAAATTCTTCCAACATCCTCCCTTAATATAGTCAGCAACAAATATGCCAAACTACCACACACATAGATCCATGAAAGGTTGATCCCATGGCTCATCTTTGAGAGACCTGTTGCCAAACCAGTTGTCATCCCAGAACAAAATATTTCTACCATTTCCCATTTTCCAAAAGAGACCTTTGGCCACAAGCCTACAGGCCTTAACCATACAATTCCATAGAGCAGATCTAGATGGGGGATTAAAGTATTGAGATAAGAACCCCCTTATACCATCAACACCATGTAAGTATTTTCTCCAAGAAATTTTTTCCCATTCACTCTTAGCCAGCATAAGGTTCCACAACTGTTTTCCAAGAAGGGGAATATTAAACACTTTGATTATACAGATTCCAAGCCCACCAGCCTTTTTGAGTCTACAAACATCATCCCAAGCAACTAAATGAATTCTTCTCTTATCCTCATCACCATGTCAAAGGAATTTTTTCTGAATTCCTTCCAATATATCCACAAATTTCCTAGGCATATGGAAAAGACTAAGATCATAAATAGGAAGATTCTGGAAAGTAGATTTAATCAGCTGAACTTTCCTAGCTTGGATCAACAACAAACCCTTCCAACCAGCCAATTTAGAATTGAATTTATCAATCATACCCCTTCAAAAAGAATCAGGAACATTAGAGCACAAGGGAAGACCCAAATAAGAAGCAGGAAGTTCTAGCAATTTTAGTTTGTCTTTAGTTCAGAGTGTTAAAAAAGAAAATAACACCCTTTGGTAAGCTAACCTTCTACTTGAAAGCAGCCTCATAATTTTAAAATAGTCTTGACAACCTTAGCCTCCTTAATGGATGGCTGACCAATCATAAGAGAATCATCCAAAATTTTCTAATGGGAGCAAATAAGATTACTGGAAGAGGGGGCTAACCCAAACATAACCCCAATATTAATAAATCTCTGGATGAGACGACCCAAGGATTCCACCATGATAATGAACAGAAAATGAGAGATAGGATCCCCTTGCCTTAGATGCCTAGAGAAATCAAAGAGAGGGGAAGGGGACCCATTGATGCAAAGGATAGAGAACCGAGGGATAGAGATCTAAGCTGAAGCACAAGAGCCACCACTTTCTCCCCAAAACCAAACGAATATAATATATTAGAAAGAAATCTCCAGTCAACTCTATCATAAGCTTTAAGTAAGTCAGTCTTCAGAATAAAGCTAGCATGCTTATTAACAGTAAGAGAGTGAATGTTCTCATGAACAAAGAGAATAGAATCCAAAATTTGCCTACCAGCAACAAAACCATTTTCTTGAGGAAAAATTATAAGAGGCAGAATTCATTGCAATATAATCGCTAGAATCTTGGAGAAGATATTATAAACCAAGTTACATAAGTTGATGGGACAAAACTCATCAAAAGAAGCACTAAGCTTCTTAGGAACCAAAACAATAAAAGAAGAGTTCAATTCCTTCAAAAGAGAACCAGATCTGAAAAACTCCTTAGTAGTTGCAACAATATCCTTAGCAATAAATTCCTATAAGAACTAAAAAAAGAACATAGGGAATTCATTTGGACCTGATGCCTTATTACCTTTGTAAACAAAGGTTTTGGTAACCCTATTGGACACTTACCCTTCTAGGATCTTTCACCTAAAAGGGAAGGAATAGGGTTAAAATCTATGTATACACTCAAAGATTAATGTAAAGAGGGATGTAATTATGCCTAATTAAGATTTCCTAATGCTACAATTTCAAAATGAAATGATTTAATGATGCAAAACTATGAAGATGTAAAGTGTTTGAAAACATAATGTGATATGCAAAAATGCCTAAGAAATGCAACTAAATGATGAAAAGACATAACTAAGAGGAAGAGGTGCACCTGGAATTACAAGTATGATACTAAGAGATTCTAGAATTCTAGAAATTTGATTGAAATGTTGACTGGGACACTTAGGCCAATCTGGGCAACTTAGTCCTAGTTTTGGGAAACTTTGCTGAAACGAGAATCTGCTAAATGGGTATCCAGAAATGTCAAAATTAGATTTTAGGCCCAGAAGTGGGAATAATTTTCCACTAGTGGAAACTTAGTCCTCCTACAAATCTTGAGGAATTCTAGACAAAATCTAGAATCCTTTTATATGTACTTTCTTTCTTGATAGGTGTTTGTACTTGTTTTTGTAGAAAACAGGGAAGAAAGTCTTCTCCAAGTTTGAATTAGGGTTGTCTTGACTTGATTGACTTTCTGCACTTTTTGATCACTTTTCAACACCTATTGTTTGACAAATCTGCATACAAAAGTCACATGCAAAAGGGGAAAAATGGCTGAGGGTTAGAGAATAGAGGTTTTCCTTGGTCAAACCCCACTTTGGTAATCAAATCCTAAACAATGAAATAGAATTAAAAGACTATGATAAATAGATAACATGCAAGTGCAAATGTCATAAACTTACCACACCATGGATGCTCAAAATCTAAAGATGTGCAATGAAGACCTCCAAAAGCTTGACTTGATAATGCTTTATTTACTTGAATGCTTAATGAGTGCAAGAGATTGAATGCTTAATGTGATTTGGAGATAGATGAATGTAGGAGATAGGAGATGTAAAATGAGGTGAAAACCCCTTATTTATACTTGTGTTACTTTTGAAAGTAACACATCACAAGATGACCTCAAGGGTTAGAGGACAAAATCTAGCTAGAATTTGGAATTATTTTGAGTTTTGTGCCAAAAAGGACTAAGTCGCCCCTATTGGTGACTTAGTCCCACTTAAGTAAATTAAGTGGATGTCATGAATTTTGAGGCATTAAAACTTGTCCAATGGGAATATCCTTAACAACACACTTGAAAACGGTCGGAAAGTGTATTAAGGGGTCATTTAGACATGAGAAAGGGTTGAATTAGTGAAATTAAGCCTAGAAAAGTGTGAAATCTTGTTACAAGACTTTACAACACTTCAAAATAGGACTTATTAAAAGATGAAAAGGTGATTTTTAGGTGAATTGTAATAAATAGAGTCTAGAAAAATGTAGAAATGTTTTACAACACTTAACAACAGCTTCACAAGACATCATAATTTTAATTTTAAGGACCTAATATGAATATTTTGACCACATTACAACATTATTCCTAGGAAAAATCAAGCCAAAGCCCATTAGAAAGACTCAATTGAGAGTAAAATGTCAACTATACATTTTTTGGAAACACATTAAGCCCCCACTTTAGTGAGAGGATGAACTTGCTTCAAACTCTCACTAAAGTAGCCCAACATGCACATCGAGAGGGATCCTAATGCACTTATGCTGGTAAGATGAAACAACAATAATCAAGAGGGATGATCAAGCCCCCAGGATTAAGATCCCATGGAAAACTAGACATAAGAACAAAAGAATACACAAGTGATGAAGAAAAGGAATGAAAGCTTCGATCGTCTATCCAACTTGTTGTGGATTAGATCTAGGTTGATTGCTTGAAAAATAAAATGCATACTCACTTTGGGGTGACAGAACTCATGGAAGTCCACCAGGTGACAAGACCCAAAAAGGTGAAGTACATACGCTAGTTGGCATGCACCCACAAACACAAAGGTGGCTATGGGGAAATTCGTGTCATTGAATGGGCTTCCCGCTCAACCATATCAAAGTTATACCCCCTAATAATTTTAACAAGGCACCACAAAGACAATGTCGGTTCGTGCTTCATGAGACAAGCAAAGCTTCGTATGCTTAGAACTCATGAACAAATGCAAAAGGTACCACAAGCATGCAAGTTGCGTTATGCAAAGTGGCAAAAATGTAAAATGGAAAAATGGAAAAGGTGTCCAAAGGAGTCTTTTCAAGTTCATGCAAGGTCTATCA
>VDFB02075321.1:432440285-432492358 GCA_007258455.2 Sequoia sempervirens
TATCTAATGCATAAAATTTCTCTCTAAGAAAAGTAACCCATGTATATCTAGAGTAATCACCAATCAAAAGCATAAAGTACCTTTCACCTTGTAGACTTCTCACTCTTGTAGGACCATAGAGATTTGTATGAATTAAATTCAGTAGTTTGGTAGTAGATTGTTGCTTTGACCTGAAGTTGTTTATTACTTGCTAACAATTCCTACAAATAGTATTAATAGGCTCTATAATCCTCGGTAAATCTCTTATGGCTTGCACTACACTGATCCTCACCAAGTTATCAAAATTCATTTGACATATTCTCTAATTCCATAACCAACTTTCATTAATCTGAGTCATTAGGCAATTTCCATCAACACCCTTAAGCTGATATATATTTCCTTCATATTTCTTTCCTATAGCAATTACTGTTTTGGATCCTTTCCTGATTTCACATCTCTCATCCTCAAATACAAGATTATATCCTTTACTACACGTCTTTCCAACACTTAAGATATTATGCCTTAAACCCTTAACATAGTAGACATCATCAGTATTATGCTTCCCATCAAAACTTATTGAACCTATCCCACATATTTTAGCACCAATATCATCTCCAAACATAACTGAGACTCCATCATATTTTTCAAGTTTAACAAACTTACTCTTATCACTGGTCATGTGATGTGAACAGTCACTTTAAACAACCTAGTAGTTATTTTCTTGTTTAGCATGTAAGGCAAAGATTACAGTATCTTCATCTTTCTCTTTCTCTGGAGGACATTCCTTCACCTGTCTTTCATATTTAGAAGAAGTAGGTTCATCTTTTATAGCCAAGTATCAGATTTGGTAGAGCAATCGAATAATCTCTATTGTATGGAAACATGCATATATATAATATGTTAGGAGAGAACCCGTGTATCCCCAAATAGTGACGGTTTGAACAAATTCCTAAATAAACTATGTAACAACAATAGACTTAAACCAATCAAACAAACCATATCCTATGTTATACTAGCAGACAATAATAAACACAACTCACAGGTGAAATGATGGAATATGCTAACATTCCCCCCTTATTACATCATTTATTTAAAGTACTAATAAGAGAATCTTGAAAACTTTCAAACTTCACACATTCAAGAGGCTTGGTGAAGATATCAGCACGTTGTTCCTAAGTTGAGCAGAATTGGAGCTGAATGTTGTTTTCTTGAACATGTTCTCATATGAAATTATAGTCAACTTCAATATGCTTAGTATGTTCGTGAAACACTAGATTACGAACAAGCTTGAGAATTCTTTGATTACCACAATAGAGGATGATAGGTTGGTTTTGAGGTACCCCCAATCCTTCTAATATGTGACGTAGCCAAACTGCCTCACAAACTGCTGCACTTGTTGCACAATATTTTGCCTCTATTAAGGAATGAGCAACTGTGACCTGCTTCTTACTTCCCCAAGAAATAGGACCTAATCACAGGAAGAAAACAAATCTAGAAGTGGAATTTCTATCATCAATAGAACCTGCATAATTTTCATCTATGTACCCAGTTAAGAAGAATTGATCATTCTTTTTATATTCCAAAGCATGATCCATTGTACCATGTAGATACCTTAAGACCCTTTTTGCTGCTATCCAATGGAATTTCTTTGGTTCTTGCATGAATTGTGAAAGATAATTAACAACAAAACTAATATCTAGTCTAGTATATGTCAGATAAATCAAACCTCCAATCATTTGACGATAGAGAGTTGCATTCACCTAAGGAGATATATTAGATGTAGATAACTACAAACTTGATTCCATTGGTGTAGACATGGGTTTAGACTCCATCATTTTGAATTTTTCAAGTAGTGTCTCGACATATTTCATTTTAGATACAAATATATGGTGATTTATTTTCCAAAATTATTCAAAATATTGAATTCCTCGGCACATTGCGTCATAAAATCCTATCATATTGCCTGAACCAAAGGCAACTCTTCACAAAATAATAGGCACAAAATCTGCCGCTCTAATACCATATCAGATTTGGTAGAGAAATCAAATAATCTCTATTGTATGGAAACATGTATATATACAATTTGATAGGAGAGAACCTATGTATCCTCAAATAGTGACAGGTTGAACAAATTCCTAAATAAACTATGTAACAATAGACTTCAACCAATCGAACAAACCATATCCTATGTTATACTAGCAGAAAATAACAAACACAACTCATGGGTGAAATGATGGAGTATGCTAACACCAAGAACAAGAATTCATTGTCATAAAAGTCTCCATAGTTAGACTCTTCATCAAAAATACTAGCATCCTCATTCACATAATATGCTTTGTTGATCTTCTTTCCTTTGTTTTCTTTGTTAAATATCTATTTGTTCTTCTTATCTCTTTCTGAACATCTTGAATCATAATGACCTATTCCTCCACAACTAAAGCATTTAAAAGGTAACTTACCTTCATATTTTTGGAGCTTTTCTTCATCCTTCTCACAAAGTTAGCTTCTACTTCAATATTCTCCTCGTTTGGATCTTCAGCTCTTGTAGCCTTGAAAGCAGTTTCTAATTTGGATACATTTCTCAAATTTGGCTTTCTCGTCTCATAAGATGTTAGAGTTGCCAACAACTGATCTTTAGTATAAGTCTTGTAGTCCACATACTCTTCAATAGAAGATACCTTTTCATTATATGCATCAGGGAGAGTTCTAAGAATAATCTTCACAATCTTGAATTCATCTATTGTAGTTCTAAGTCCTCTCATACTACCTACGAGCTCATCCACTTTCTGCACATATGATTTAATGTTCTCATCTTTGAACATATGCAGGATCTCAAAATTGTTAGGAAAAGGTATGTTGTACACCTTGCATAATGTATTTAATGTAATTATTCTTGGGGCCACTTTATATTGTATGTAACATTGGGACATAAGTTAAGTTGCTAAAATGTAATTATTTAATATTGGGGAAAATAAATAAATAAAGTACCCAATATTAAATGTGGGGACATGGTTTTGTAATCTCATGGTTTTAGTCGCATGGTTTTGTGTAATACCACTTGGTGATTTTTAGGAGCTTGCTTCTATAAAAGAAACCAAAAAGGTAGTTGTTAAGTATGGTAAGTTTGCATGTAAGCTCTGGTTAGCATTTGTGAATGTTTGAAGCATGGCACATGATGTGTGGTTGCATGCTTGTTCACATGGATTTCTTAGAGAGGGATTGTTTCTTCAATGGTGTTCATGGAGACTCTGAAGATGTATTGTAATATTTATTACTAAATAATACATGAGAGATGGATGCTTTTGGAGGCTGGGTTTTTTTCCCTCTTGAGGGTTTTCCCAGGGTATATCTTGTGTTATATTTTCATGGGTATGTTGTCTATTCTCTTGCATGTGGATTCTAAATACTTATTTCAATAGATTTCTCTTTTGGGTTATGTGGAAGATGTCTTTAAATGGAAAGTTTCCAATGATTTTTTTTTCTATTAAAATTTTCAATGCCATATTTAATATTTGATTTTTGTTTTGGAGTGGGACCCACCAGAATTTGCTTATGTAAGTCAGATTGGAGAGATTTCACTTTGGGGGGCATAACTCTCACCCATGATGTCGGATTTTCAACTTCTTGGACTCATTAGAAAGCTGATTGGATGCTCTACATTGTGGTGCCAATGATTTTATGATATTTTGCAGTTTTGAAAGTTTTTTGCATGCTGGAAGTCAGGTGTTTTTTGAGCTTCAAGAGGTGATATTGGGTGCATAAGGAGTCGGATTTTGGACTTCAGATAAATGACAGAAAGCTTGTTCAGAGCACTACATAGTGGATCAAGTTTGGAGTTATTTTGGCATGGTTTATTTATTTTTTTCCTTATCTGAGTTGTTTATGGGTTACTTTGACTATGGTGATACTATGAGTTTATGGATGATCGGATCTTGGAGATTTGATATTGGATTCATTGTATGCTCAGTTGTAAATCTCAGATTATTCTCTCATTTGACATGGTTATCAGTATATGTTTAGATTTGTATGTTGCATTGTTGTGTCTACAAGTTGTGCAATGTTGTAGGTGGTCTATACTTACATGTTGCATTTATGACTTGGACATGGGTTGTCTTTGCCCATTGATATTTCAATGATGATGCATGTTTAGTTTTGGTGGCTTGGTTTAGTCACTTGGTTTGTTGGTTTTGTTGTCATGTTGAGGAGGTGAGATGGTATTACTAGGTATAGTCATGATATGAGACCTATGCAGTTGACTATGATTATGCAAATATGTGGACACGGTTGGATTATTTGTTGGTACATTTAGTGGTGTGTTTGGTTCCTTAACTATGGTACTTGAATATGGACACGTTTGGAAAATCATATCAGAGGTTGATTTGGTGTTGATTCATTTGGTCTATATGGTTATTCTCTTAGATATCTTAGTTTGCAATTTACCGATGTGATGATGAGTTTGCATGTTTCAGTGATTGGATCTACAAGTCATGCAGGTTGTAGATTAGCTACCCATTTACTTGCAATGGGATGACTTGGTTGTGGATTATCTTTATTCACCAGGTTTGATTCATTGTTGTTGCATACTTTGATAGTTGGCCTTTGTCTTGGCCATTTGTACATTGGTATGTGTGATTATAGATGAGAGGATGGATGTTTCTTATGGTACCTAGATAGTTTTTTTTGGGACTTGTAGCATGTGGTTTATCATGATTTCATGGATAGATTAGGTACACTTTTCAATGGAAGCTTTTGAAAATGATGGATTGACAGTGATTGGATATGTTTATGATGGTTTGGAAGTTGTAGGTATCTTCTTGGCTTGGAGTTTTTGGTTCTACTTGTTATGTTACTGATAGTTCAATTGTGTGTGTAGACCTAGATGATATTCATGGAGAGGATGGTAGTCATGATTCCATGTTTGACTCGATATCACATTTCAGTGGGAGTTGTTGGCAGTGATGTGGATTCACCATTTGATGGTGGATGATCTTCTACAATGTCTGTTGGTGTCATGGATGGACTCTTGGTTTCTACTTCTATGTAGTAATGGTTCATTGACATCTTTGGTTTCATTGATAGGGGATGTTTATATTCATATTGATTAGTGATGTTTCATGGTTTATAGTGTTTATGGTATTGTGTCATGGTTTACTCTTAATTACATGTTAGATTTTTGGCATGATACTTGTTCTCTTGAGACAAGGATGTATGCATTGTTTTATGTGATCTCCTAGGAGGACATGGTTAGATCATGCTGACATGGTTATGTTCTTGATTCAACTGTTAAGAATTTGACTATTGATCTTGGTGCTTCTCTTTGTATAGAGTGCGTTGATCATTTTCTTGATTACTTCATAATGGTGCTATGTTGCATTTGGAGTTTGACATGGATTGGTTGGTTGCAGGTACTCCTGGATACTTGGAGACATAGGTGAGGCTTGATTTCTCTTATGGTTAGATACATGAGCTAAGATGGTTACTCTTGATGAGATTTCAGTAGGAATTCTGAGGAGCCTACACCTTGGTTGGATGTGAGTTCAACATGGACCTATGAGGAGAGTGTTCTTGGATGAGTCGTGATGACTTGGATGTCTTGGAGGAGCATTCTCATTCCCCACTCTTGGTCTACTTGGTAGTTTTCACTTGAGAGATATTTCCCATTATTTCTTTTAGGTGCATTATGTTTTATGCTTTATCTTATCATGCATTTGGATCTCGAGCTATGGATATATGGTTTTGGAGGGTGCATTTGTGGTGCAGGGGCACCATGGCAATTTTTGTGAATAAGGTCTTAATTATTTTTTTAGGGAGTTTGAGTCATTTGTCATGAAATAAGGTCATAATAGACCATTTATGATGCATTTGGAGTCATTTGAGTCATTTGGGATCAACCTTGCTAATGTTGTCAAAATTTTGAAAAGTTGTCATATTGTAAAGTTGCAAAAATGCAAAAAATGCAAGATTTGGGAATCCCAACGGTCTAGGAGTTCAAAATTTGGTTTGTGTCAGTTGAGTTAGTTTATTTTTTGGTGTTTTGGGTTCAAATAAGCCACACAATCTTGGAGGCAGCTTATGATGTTCATTCTTGTGAAAGAAAGCAAATAGAAACTCTTTTTTTTTTTTTTACTGGTAAATTGTTGCTCCCAATGACTATATGACCTCGTACAAATTTTTTTATCCAAATTGCATTGTATTTGATGGATGCATGAAGTAAATTAAATTTTGTTTTTATTTGGAGATTTTTTGTAGAGTTTGAAGACTTTTATTGCAATTTTACAGAAAACGGTCTGCAAACCCTGAACTAAGTGTTTGAAGTGGTAAAATGGAAACCTAGGGCATTCCACCCAGTGAAATTTGAAATAACTTGGTGGAATGGAATGGTTAGGTGTATTTTATTGTTTTATGTAGGTTTTAGGAGTAGGGAAGGTAGATTAAAGGGTTTGGAGTAATTCCCTAGGTGTTCTCAGTCTTGTTTTTGAACCAAAAATGGTGGTTTAGAGTGGAAGTTTGATGAAAAAGTGTTGACCAAAAGAGAATGGATGATGGTTTAGATAGCATGTGTAGGTCCATTTTTGTGTTTTTAAAGTGTTGATAGGGTGAGAAAAGGTTAGGAAGTTGTAGTTTCAATAAACCCCCATTGTTCAAGCATGAAAATGGCTTAAAACAAGGGTTTGGTGTTTTGGTGAATTTGTGATTGTTTCCCCTAATAAAAAATGATTCATAAGTTTGATAACCTAGTTAAAGTTCTACAATAGATATTGTAGGTTGGAAGAAATTTTGGTTAGGTATTTCTTTGTAAAACAGGGCTAATTTTAGCCACTTTCAGCGTAGCAGTCCCTTTTAAGGGTTGATGTTCCAAACAAGTGCATGAATAACTTTGATATGTCAAATTGGGCCTAATGGGTACCTAAAATGATGAATGTTTTGTGGGATTGAAGTGTCTTTTGAAAGATATGCACAATTTCCATCATTTGGAATGTTAGTAGAGAAATTTGAAGGAATTGTCAAATAAGAACAAGATAAGGTTTTGAAGATTGGAAAGTTGATTGATATTGCTTGAATTGTGATTATGTGAAGTTTTGTCTCCTTGCCCTGCATCAATTGGTATCAGAGCATAGGTTCTAATACTAAAGTGGGAAAGTGAATAAAAATTGTCATAAGAAAGATGCCCCCAAAGAACAATCCAATGGCCAAAGAATTCAGAGAACTAAAGGAACAATATGAAAAGGTGGTGAGGCTTTATAAGGAGTCTCATGAAGTTTCCCTTGCCAGGATTGCAGCCCTGGAAAAGAATCAAAGAAGAGGAATGGTCAGTGGTGACCAAAGTGATAAGGAGGATGGGGGTGAGAGTGAGAATCCTCCAGTAGGAGTCCATGATGATGAGGGCTTGGACCCTGAAGAGATGAGAATGGTCAAGATGCTAAAGGTTGTCAAGGGGATAATACTCCAAAGGTGAAAGTTGAAGTGCCTATGTACAGTGGAAAGATGGACAGTGAAGAAGTTTTGGGTTGGATAGATGCTTTGGATAATTTATTTGAATTTGAAGAGATAGAATACAATAAGAAGGTGAAATTTTCAGAAATAAAATTGAAGGGCCCTGCCCTAACATGGTGGAACTATGTTCAAGAGGAGAGAGTAAAGAAGGAAAAGAATAAGATAAGCTCATGGGATAGAATGGTGGTGAAGGTGAAAGCACAATTTCTACCTATAGATTATGCAATTTAGACCTTTAGGAAGCTGCAAAATTTAAGGAAAAAGGAGTTAGATGTCATGGCATATCCTGAAGAGTTCCATAGACTGAGTATTAGAGTAGGACATACTATAGATGAGGTAGAAAATGTTGCAAGGTATCTAAATGGGCTTAGGCTCAACATTCAAGATGACATTCGTTTTACAACACCTAGGACAGTTGAGTGTTCTCACTTGGACGTCAAGGAAGAGGAAAGGATAAATAGAAGGCAAGAAAGACAAGGAAGATGCAAAGGCAACACTAATAGAGGAAGAGGTACAATGCAGACCTATGAAGAACAATAAGATGCAAGCAAGAACAAAGACCAAGTGGTTGATCAAAGAGGTGGCTTTAGAGGCTTCAGAGGAAGATTTGGTAGAGATAGAGGTTCAAGTTCATTTTCAAGGTGTTAAAATTGCAATCAATTTGGCCATGTAGCATGGAAGTTTCCAAAAAAACAAGGCTCTACTTCAAGTGGTGGTGATAAGAGAGTACATTTGGTGCAAGAGGAAACCTGTATGAGCATTCATTCTCCTAATTATCTTGTTGCTCTAGAACTTGGGGAATCATTGATGGTGAGAAGAACATTACTTAAAGCATCCAAGGAGAAGGAGATTACTCAAAGGAGAACACTTTTCAAGACCACCTGTAAGTGCAAAGGAAAGGTATGTAAATTTGTTATAGATTCAGGGAGTATTGATAACATGGTGTCAAATGAAATGATTGGTAAATTGAAATTGGAAAGATTCTCATGAAACACCATATAAAGTATCTCGGGTGAATGGTGATCAATCCATTTTGGTGAATGAACAAGCTTTGGTTGAATTTAATATTGGTGGATACAAGTATATCATTCTCTATGATGTGTTGCATATGGATTGTTCTCATTTGTTACTTGGAAGGCCATGACAGTTTGATAGACATGTCATATATGATGGAAGAGATAATACTTATCATATTGAAAAGGATGGAACCCCTTTTACACTAACACCATTGCAAGAGGTTGATAAAGGGTAGAGTAAAGTAGCTAAGGTGATCATGTTAGGTAAGAAGGAGTTTGTAAGGCTTGAGGAAGAAAAAAATGAAGAGTGTGCAGCTAGTACAAAAGAAGATGTGAAGAGAGTAAGTTTGAAGACTGATTCAATGTTGGAAGGAAAAATTGATGATTTGGAGACAAAAATAGGTCAAGAGAAGGCCAAGGATGAATTACTTGTCATGGATCAAGATGGGTTAGAGAAGCATGATGATATTATGATAGGGAAAGTGCTTTGTCCATTGGTTGTAAAAGAAGATAGTGGGTAGTTAAAATCAGTCAAAACAGTGGTTTGTAAACCTGATCAAGAAAAGATCCTAAGGGCAAAGAACCTAGTGAAAGAGATAAAATGAAAAGATGGAATGATTCAAGGTCTTTGGTGAGGAAAAATGAGTGAGTTCAAGTATGCTTCAAATTTAAAGAAGAAAGCAGTCCAAGACAAAGTTGGTAGAGGTAAGTTTGTAATTGTTCAAGCACGTTTAGCATTAGTTTTAGATAAGGGGAAGATAAGAGGGCATACAACAGGTCAATTTGAGAAGATGGAGCAATTTCTAGGTGGAGAGAAGTCTATCAATGCAAAGCTTCAGTACCTAATCCAATGGAAAGGATTACCTGATGAAGGAACATATGGAGAACAAGAAGGTGAAGTGATCAAGCATGATCTACAATAATGCATTCCTCAAGGGAATTGAGTTCTTTTCAATCCAGGTGTATGATGCAAGGGCACCATAGAAAGTTTTGTGAATAAGGTCATAAGTTTGGTTTTTAGGGATTTTGAGTCATTTGTCATGAAATAAGGTCATAATATACCATTTATTATGTATTTGGATTCATTTGAGTCATTTTGGATCAACCTTGCTAATGTTGTCAAAATTTTGAAAAGTTGTCATATTGTAAAGTTGCAAAAATGCAAAAAATGCAAGATTTGGGAATCCCAATGGTCTAGGAGTTCAAAATTTGGTTTGTGTCAGTTGAGTTAGTTTTTTTTTGGTGTTTTGGGTTCATATAATCCACACAATCTTTGAGGCAGCTTCTGATGTTCATTCTTGTGAAAGAAAGCAAATAGAAACTCTCTTTTTCTATGTATTTACTGGTAAATTGCTGCTCCTAGTGATTGTACAACCTCATATAGTTTGTTTTTTATCCAAATTGAATTGTATTTGATGGATAAATGAATTAAATTTGATTTGGTTTTGATTTGGAAAGTTTTTGTAGAGTTTGAAGAGTTTTATTGCAATTTTACAGAAAATGATCTACAAACCCTGAACTTGAGGTTTGAAGTAGTAAAATGGAAACCTAGGGCATTCCACCTGGTGAAATTTGAAATAACTTGGTGGAATGGAATGGATAGATGTAGGTTATTGTTGTATGTAGGTTTTAGGAGCAAGGAAGATTGAATGGTTTGGAGTAATGCCCTAGGTGTTCTTAGTCTTGTTTTTGAATCAAAAATGGTGGTTTAGAGTGGGATTTTGATGAAAAAGTGTTGGAAAAGAATGGATGATGGTTTAGATATCATGTGTAGGTCCATTTTGGTGTTTTTAAATTGTTGATAGGGTGAGAAAATGCTGGGAATTTGTAGTTTCAATAAACCCCCATTGTTCAAGCATGAAAATGGCTTAAAACAAGGGTTTGGCATTTTGGTGAATTTGTGATTGTTTCCCCTGATAAAAATTGTTGATTCAAAGGTTTTATAACATAGTTAACGTTTTTCAATAGAGATTGGAGATTGGAAAAAAGTTTTTTTAGGTCTTGCTTTGTAAAATAGGGCTAATTTTAACCACTTTTAGCATAGCAGTCCCTTTTAAGGGTTGATGTTCTAAAACAAGTGCATGAATAACTTTGATATGTCAAATTTGGGCCTAATGGGTACCTAAAATGATGAATGGTTTGTGGGATTGAAGTGTCTCCTGAAAGATATGCACAATTTCCATCATTTGGAATGCTAGTAGAGAAATGTGAAGGAATTGTCAAATAAGAACAAGATAGGGTTTTGAAGATTGTAAAGTTGATTGATATTGCTTGAATTGTGATTGTGTGAAGTTTTTCCTTCCTTCTTTGCATCAATTTGAGGAGTGTTGGCATGTTTATCTCCTTATGCATTGTGATTACATTCATTGATGTTGAGTTTAGGAGATGTATTGGGCTTATTTCCTTCATTGGGAATGGATTTAGTTTGATCTTCTTTGGCTTGAGAGGCTTACATCCATGTTGATTACATGATACATATGTTATGTTTGATCTTGGTGATTAAGCGGTTGGGTGTTGTTATGGATTTTCTTTTGGGGTGTTTTGGAGGAGATCATACTTGACACGAATGGCATTTAGAGGTGTATGTAGGAGATTTTTCTATAGGTATATGATGTGTAGAGTTTCTCTCTTTGGTCTTGGTTATCTTCCTAGATGTTTGGTTTCACATTACATTGGTTTCATGTTTGGCAGGAGCTATTGTGATCACTAGCTTGTGGTCATGTGTTTTCACTTATGTTCTTGGGTGATGACATGAAGGTTCCTTTATCTTTTTCCTTTGTTGGGTGTGGAGAACTTGGGAGAGATATGGATACTTGTGGTGAGATTTTTTCTTATAGGTTATTGATTTATGTGTTTGCATATCATTTTGGATGATTCCTTGGTTCTACATGATGTTGTTTACATTTTCTATATGATGTCATTGGTAGACTTGGTATGTCTTGATCATTTTTCAAATTTGTATAACCCATGCAGTGGGAGCTCTTGGATGTGTATGTCATTCTTTGACAAGTTTTGCACATGGAGTTTCTTATTGTATTTTCTAGGTGTCTATGTTTATGGCATGAGTTTACTATGATTTGTATACCTTGGAGGTATGGATAGTTGGATGTATTGGAACTTGTTGTGGGTGTTATTTCAGCTATGGGTTTGTGTATCTTGACAACTACTAGTGCATATTGTTACCTTTGGATTGAATGTATGTATTTGGGGTATCAGTTGAGGCAATACTTATGCTTCATTGTGACAGATTATGTGGCTTCTCTATTGGATGGCTTCTTATCTTTGTGCATTGGTATGATGGAGGATGAGAGCATTCATGCTTGGGATGGTGGTCACTTTGATTCTTGTTGCAGGTATCTTGATGGATCACATTGATCACTTTGATTCCTTGATGGTATATGTGGCTTATGGTTTATTGTTTTTATTCATGTTTTGAGGTTACTCGTTCCCCTTATGCAATGTATACAACAAGTGGGAGAATGTTAGGAAAAGGTTGTTGGAAAAACAAAGAAAAACAACTGAGAGGGGGGGTGAATCAGTTGTCACAGAAATTTAAAATTTTCTTACTTAACTTAAATCTCAGATCTAATGAATAAGAAATTAGTCACAAGCAATAAACACATCACAAAGACAAAGAACACCAAGATTTTTTTACATGGAAACCCTGTTAGGGGAAAAACCACGGTGGATGTTAGTCCACAAGATTATACTATGCTAAAATTATAATGAAAAATAATAAGGGGAATGCACATGCATTCAAGCACACTTCCTAGAGATCACTACTCAAATTAAAAATGGATTGATTTCCCAACAGAATAGGATTAAAAATCCAAAGGGTATGAACTAAGAAACTAGCTTCTACACAAGCCTGATTACAGTTCCAATTAAGCTCAACACTTCTTCACACTTCACACAATATTCTTCACACTCTTCTCTACAACCAAAATATATTCACACATACACACATATGAGCACCTTCTCTACACACTACACCAATGAAACAATCGCACTTATATATCCGCTACATGAGATTTCATCACATCTTAGTAGGCCAAGAAAAAAATAAAATGTATTTGCAATGTCGGCCCAAATTTTCAATTAAATTTTTAATGTGTATCCACCAAGGTCGACAACAACATAGTGGAGACCCAAATTGATATCTCCAACACAAAAATACTTCAATTAATTCCTCCTTGAAGATCCACAACACGCTACCACCATCATGTCAGCTAAGAACATGAAAAATTGAACATATAGAGAAAAATCTTCGACAACGAGTACACTGATCAATGTGGACATACCACAGAGATAGAGCATGATCTATAAGCATCCAAGAACACCAAGAAACAATAGAGAAGCATCTGCAACAATTGAGATCAACATAATCACATAATCTATGTTTAGGAACACTAATAGAGACCACAAAAACACTGTCAGACCACAACACACTCAAAACATCATGCGGACCTCTAAAAATTTCGGTAGATGATCTAGATATACTCAACAATAAGCCCTTTGATCCACACCAATTGATCTTCAACATAGAGAAAAAAACACCGTCATGATCTGTATAGTTCCACTAGGAACCTAGAACACTTTCTTTTACAATTTTCTCAATATCCTTGACATATACAGCCTCAGATACACCAAATGCTAATAGTGTTTACATCAATGAAAACCACATAGCAGCAACACATCCACATCATCCAACAATCTCCCCCTTTGGAATTGATGGCAACACATGTGAAAAATACCATCAACCCAATACACTAACTTCTTTTGTACTTCTCTTGAAAGTATTTTCACATTACACTTCTCCCCCTTTGACATCAATGGAAAAGGTAACAATGACCTTTCCATATACATGCTTTAAACCACATATCTGCACATTTGACTACTCCCCTTGATTAGTAGTCATGGAAACATCAATCTGAATCAGAATATAGCAATGAAGTTCACATATTGATACAAGAAAATGCATCTTTTAGTTCTTATCAGGAGGGGTGATTACCCCTAGCATACTTCTAAGATACTCAAAAGTATCCTTCGGCAATGGCTTAGTAAATATATCTACAATATTTTCTTTGGTATCTAACTTCTTTCTCATTGACTTTCTCCCTCAAGAAATGAAACTTGATTGATATATGTTTAGTCTTAGAGTGTAGCACTAGATTCCTTGAGATATTTATTACACTTGAGTTGTCACAATATATAGCAATAGGCTCTTCATATGTGACCTTGATATCTCTCAGCATCTATTTCATCCACATCAATTGAGTACAATTATTGGCAACAACAATGTATTCTACTTCAGCAGTAGATAGAGAATTTTAGTTTTATTTTTTACTTAACCAGGATACCAGCTTCTTCTCTAGGAAGAAAGCACCACCACTAGTAATTTTCTTGTCATCTACATCACCAGCCCAATCCGCATTAGTATATGCGCATAAAGTGATATCATCATCCTTTGGATACCAAATTCCAAATTCAACTATTCCTTTCAGATATCTAAAAATTCTCTTGACAACAATTACATGTGATTCTTTTGGATCAGCCTGAAATCTTGCAACCATACACACAACATTCATAATGTCTGGTCTATTCTAAGTCAAGTAGATAAATCCACCAATCATTGACCTATATCTAGTTTGATTTACCTTAGGAGAGTCATCATTTTGTGTCAACTTACATCCGAACACCACGGGGGTACCAACAGGTTTGGAGTCATCCATCCCAAATTTCTTCAGCAGTTCTTTCACATATTTGGACTGAGATAAGAAGATCCATTTTTCCAATTGTGTAACTTGTAATCCCAGAAAGAACTTCATTTCTCCAATCATACTCATCTCAAATTCACTCTTCATTTCATCAAAAAACTTCATACATAGACTATCATCTCCTCCAAAATGATGTCATCAAAAAAAACTTCTATAATTAACTCCTTATCAATATCTAATTTGAAGTATAAGTTGCTATCAGCAGTACCTTTAGTGAATCCAAGTTTCAGAAGATATTTGTCCAATCTAGCATACTAGACTCTATGGGCTTGCTTAAGTCCATACAGAGCTTTCTTCAACCTGCAAACCATGTCTCCCTTATCTGTTAGCTAAAATCCATCTGGTTGTTCAATGTAGACTTCTTCTTCTAGTTCTCCATTCAGAAATGCAGACTTTACACCTATTTGATAGACTTTATAGTCCTTGTGTGCAACATAAGCAAGAAATAGTCTAACAGCTTCAATCCTAGCGATAGGGGCAAAGGTTTCTTCAAAATCAACACCTTCTAGTTGAGAATGCCCTTTACATACCAGTCTTGCTTTATTTTGGACCACTTCACCTTCTTCATTCAACTTGTTTCTAAATACCCATTTAGTACCAATCACATTTTTGTCTTTAGGTCTCAGAACCAGTAGCCATGTGTCATTCTTTTCAATCTGTGTCAGTTCTTCCTTCATAGCTTCCAACTAGTGTTCATCTTTACAGGCTTTAGAGAAATTTTTAGGTTCAATCTTGGAGATCAGACAGTATTCTTCTATAATTTTTCTTCTAATTTGCACTCCTTTATTCTTATCTCCTATGATCTAATTTTTGGAATGATTCAGCTTTACATAACTTGGCTTTTTGGAACACTCTTGAGCTTCTAATTCTTATGATCTTTCTTCTATACTTACACTTGTCTAAGCCTCCTGGCTGACTTGATTTACTAGAACAAATTGAGGTTGCTTCACTGGAACAACTAGAACATATGGAGCATATGGCACAATTTGAAGTTGATTATGTGTCTAAACATTCTTCCCTTGTCTTGTAATGTCTTCGTTTGAAACATAACTACAATGTCTAGATGATTTAACAGAGTCCTCATCAACTCTGACATTTTCACTTTCAACCATCTTTCTCAGTCTTTTGTTGTAGCACCGGTAGGCCTTTCCTTTAGTGGAGTAACCTAGGAAGATTCCTTCATCACTTCTTGCATCAAATTTTTCTATATCATCATCTCTCCTGATATAACACTTTCTTCCAAATATCTTAAAATACTTAATAGTAGGTTTGTGACCAAACCATAACTCAGAGGGAGTCTTACCAAAATTACCATTAAAATTTACCTTGTTCAAAGTATACACAAAAGTTCTTATCGCTTCACTCCAGTACATCTGAGATACATTTCCTTCCATCATCATTGTTCTGGTAGCATCCAGAATTGTTCTATTCTTTCTCTCTGCAACTCCATTCTGTTGAGGGGTTCGTGAAGCAGATAACTATCTTTTAATTCCATGCTCTTCACAACAAGAGTTGAATTCCTTGGAAATGAACTCACCACCTCTATCAGATCTTAGGCACTTAATTTTCAGACCTTTCTCATTTTCTTCTATAGCCTTGAAACTTTTGAACTTCTCCAATGCTTCACATTTTTCTCTTAAAAAGGAAACCCAAATCATTCTAGAGTAATCATCAATAACCAACTGAAATACCTTTCTCCATGAATAATTCTAACTCTGGAGGGACCATAAAGGTCAGTATGTATTAGCTCCAGCAAATTATTTGAATGAAATTGTTTGCTCTGAAAAGAGACTCTAGTTTGTTTACCCATCTGACATTCCTTGCCAATTATATTAGTAGGCTTTACTAACCTAGGCATATCTCTTACTGCTTGAGTAGAACTTATCTTGATAATGTTGTCAAAGTTTACATGGCACAATCTTCTATGCCACAACCATCTTTCATCTACTTAAGAAATTAAACAACTTCCACTAGCAGTATTCAGATGAAAAATGTTATGTTTTGTTTGTTTGCTTTTTGCAATCATATTCTCAGAACTCCCACGTATCTTGCATCTTTCATCTTTGAACTAAAGATCATATCCCCTGTGAACCATTTGTCCAACACTCAACAAGTTGTGCTTCAGGCCTTCAACATAGAGGACATCATCAATGTTGTCCTTACCACCAAGGCAAATAGATCCTCTGCCATGAATCACACCAGCATTGTTATCTCCAAATCTTACAAACCCACCGTCATACTTCTCTAGACTCGCAAATTTTCTTTTTTCACCAGTCATATGATGTGAGCATCCATTGTCAATGACCCACTCATATTTTTCTTCAACTTGGGATGCAAGAGATTTTTCATCTTTAGTAGATTCAATAGCCATAGGATTATCTTCAATGGTAGCAATGAAAGCCCATTCATCTTCTTTTCCATTATCTTTATCAAACTCATCATCAGTCACTGCTTCTTTAGCAAAGTAGCATCTTTTCTAGAATCTAGACTTTTCAGGCTTAGATCTAGGAACTCTTTCAAGACATCTTGATGCAAAATGACCTATTTTACTGCATGAAAAACATTTAATAGGCAATACATCTTCATACTTACCTTTTCCTCTCCCTTCTTGCTTTGCAATCAGTGCTTCCAATTATTCTACCTCTCTTTCTTTATCTTCAAGTTGTTTTAATTCTTCATCATACTTGGATATCTTTTTGGAACTCTCTCTCGGACTATATCTTTGTTTGCCACTACCAGATATAGTAGCCTTGAATGCAGATTCACCAAATTCACTTATTTCAAAAGCAGCAAGCTTCCCAATCAGTGTGTCTCTAGTCATCTTGTTTACTGATTTGAACTCTTTAATAGCATGAACCTTCATTTTGTAGGAGGGAGGCAAGGATCTGAGTACTTTAGCTACAATTTCATCCTCATCCACAAAACCACTGACACATTTAATACCCATCACTATTTCTTTTACTCTCTGCATAAAAGAAGTGATATTTTCATCTTCACCCATCTTCAAATTCTCATACTTTCCTTTCAAGCTTTGTAGCTTAGCCATCTTCACCTGTGCATATCCTTCATACAAACTTTCCAGCTTCATCCAAATCTCATGAGTTGTTTGCAGACCCAACACATTAGCCATTTTTGAATCTGTCAAAGCACTCACCAAAGCTTTAACAACCCTAGTATTACTTTCAGCATCTTTGATCTCATCAACAAAAGAGGGACCATACTTAGGAATAGTGTATAGATATTTTTTAATCTTCCAGTAAGCATCACCAATGCACTTTGGATGACATTGCCTCTGAACTTTCCACATTGAATAGTTAGTGCCATCAAATCTAGGGCTGTCCTTCTTGAATGTTGCCATCTTGGATCACCTCAAGCTTTTAGACTTCTTCAGAGGAACCTACTTTGATACCAATTGTTGGCAAAACAAGGATAGACAACTGAGAGGGGGTGGGGTGAATCAGTTATCACAGAAATTTAAACTTTTCTTACTTAACTTAACTTAAATCTCAGATCTGATGAATAAGTAATTAGTCACAAGCAATAAACACATCAGAGAGATAAAGAACACCAAGAATTTTTTACGTGGAAACCCTATTAGGGGAAAAACCACAGTGGATGTTAGTCCACAAGATTATACTCTGCTAAAAGTATAATGAAAAATACTAAGGGGAATGCACATGCATTCAGGCACACTTCCTAGAGCTCACTACTCAAATACAAAAGGGGCTCACTACCCAACAGAATAGGATTCAAAATCCAAAGGGTATGAACTAAGAAACTAGCTTCTACACAAGCCTTATTACAGTTCCAATTAAGCTCAACACTTCTTCACACTTTGCACAATCTTCTTCATACTTTGTTTTGCAACCGAAAGATATTCACACATACACACAGGAGAACCTTCTCTACTCACTAAACCAATGAAACAATCACACTTATATATCCACTACATGAGATTTCATCACATCTTAGTTGGCTAAGAAAAAATAAAATATATTTGCAATGTTGGCCCAAATTTTCAATTAAATTTTTAATGTGTATCCACCAAGGTCAGCCACAACATAGTGGAGACCCAAATTGATATCTCTAACACAAAAAGACTTCAATTAATTCCTCCTCGAAGATCCACAACACACTACCACCATCATGTTGGCCAAGAACATGAAAAACCAAACATACAGAGAAAAATCTTCGACAACAAGTACACTGATCAATGTGGACATACCATAGAGATAAAGCACAATCTAGAAGCATCCAAGAACACCAAGAAACAATAGAGAATCATCCACAACAATTGAGATCAACAAAATCACACAATCTACTTTCAAGAACACTGACAGAGACCACAGAAACACTGTCAAACCACAACACACTCAAAACATCACACGGACCTCTGAAACTTCTGGTAGATGATCTAGATATATTCAACAATAAGCCTTTTGATCCATGCCAACTGATCTTCAATGTAGAGAACAAAACACCTTCATGATCTGCATAGTTCCACTAGGAACCTAGAACACTTTCTTTTACAATTTTCTCAATATCCTTGACATATACAACCTTTGATACACCAAATGCTAATAGTGTTAACATCAATGACAACCACATATCAGCAACACATCCACAGCATCCAACAAAGGTGTGTTTTTTATTAGAGGTAAAATACGGGTTTTGAAGGGGCCCGGAACCCTTTACAAAAGAAATTAGTTGAAACTAACAAAAACAACACTAAGCATAGATTAGCCCATCATCAACGAACCAACAACAAAAAATTAGCCAAAAAGGAGGACCCCAACCAACAGCACTGCATGTTTTTCAAAATATCTACCACCTCCACATCACTCGTCGTAGCCTTTTGAGCATCATCCAAAACATTAGGCATTTCTACATAAAATTAATGACTCAACAAAACCAAAAAAACTTAAATTCCTCAAAAAACATAAATTTAATCAAATTAGTGAGCCCATAATTAATATAAGATCCTTAATTATATGTCACAAAAATTCAAGCTTAAAATTTTATCACTTATCAAATATTAAACCACACCCCCCTCTCACATAACACTATTACTACAACACTATTACTACTACACTTATGGTATCAGCAATCTAAGTGAAAATAATGATACCAACTATCATTATTTTGACAAGTGATAAAGTTTTAAGCTTTAATTTTTGTGACAACTGATTCACCCCCCTCTCCTCTTGCTTTTATGAACTACAATAAATTTATTATCCTAAATTTAGACAAACCACATATATCAATAACTTGGGTGTATGGTCAGTTTAGCGTAGAGAAATTATTTATATTTTGACTCTTCTATCACCATGCTATTGTTAGTCATTTATTAACTAATTTATAAATATTTTGATATATATTTATGATTTGAGAGTTTTAGGTTTCTAGTTTTCTTGTATTAAGAGATAAGTAGAGGAATATCTTAGCCTAGAAGATGATAGTTGATTTTAAAGACAACAGTTAGCCTAAAATTATAGGTCGCTACTTATGTGTGAGGCAACTTTTATAACTTATGATAGTTCAAGAATTATTGTACCATACAAATAGATTGGAAAATTCTAAACAAATCAAATCATGTCATCTTACTTCGATTACTGCTACCTTTTGTCTATGTTAACATTTATCACTAAAACCACTTTATATTCACTTTAAATTAGCCACTATACAAAATTAAATAGTGAATCAATCTGAAGATGTAGTTACTTTGATTTACTATATATTTTTACTATGCATAATCTAAAAAATTGAAATGGATGTATGCATAATGTGTATTCTCTTTATATATATCCATAAATAAACTCCATCTCCTTAAATAGTTTTACTTATCCAAAGTGCCTCTGAAGTGGTTAATAGTAACTAACTTCATATTGTGGTATATGTTGAGTACTATTTAAAGAGGTATTTTCATATTGTGATATATGTTTTTTAAAACTAGATTGTGATAATGATGAGCAATCTAAGTTATTTTTCAATTTTATTAATAGTTAATAGGGTGCTCCCCAAAAATATGAGAGATCTTAGCCATTAGAAATGGACTCCCAACTCATGATAGTATTATCATTATCTTTTTTTCTTCTTTGATCAAGATTTGCATGAACATGAGAGAGCGAGGTCTAGGCAAAGAAATCCCTATGTACATCGTGAAGCATCAAAAGAACTAAATTAATGATTTATTATTGGATCATCATTTATTATATTGTGATCATCATTATTGGATCACTATTAATTTATATTTTTAAATTACTCATTTTTAAATGGATTGTGATATAGTTAGATTGTCTAACTGTTGTCTTTAAAATCAACTATCTTACTATGCTAACTTCAGTATTGTTGCTTGTTCCTAAGGTCAACAATGTTTTCAAGTGGCTAACCTTAGGCTTACATCCAGACCAGGCTTATTCAAGATTCATCCTCTTCACCGCATGAGTTGGAGATCAGTTCAGAAGATAGACAATAGTATAAACATGGCACCAACTCCCTTAAAAAGTGAGAGAGTTTCTTTCATAATTATGACATGATGAACTTGTTTGACATCAATGGAAAAGGGAACATGCATTCTTTACATCAAGAAACACTTGAAAGCAACTCTCTCTCACTTTCTCTCTACCACTCTCTCTACTACTTCTTCCAATGTGAAATTATTATTATGCTCAATAATCATCCATAAATATTAAACCCATAAATATTATGACATGCTCTAGCCTCCTCCTCAGCCATGGCTACAACCTCAGCCTCTCTCTCTGCCTAAGATTTTTTGGTCTAGTATAAGTAGCAGAGGGTACACAGTCACACTATGCATTGGTTGGAATGCTAGCAACAAATATATAACCTCTCACCAACAGCAGTACAGAGTAAACGGAACTAAATTAACTTTATACTAGACCAAAAACTCCTCTAAATTAAAAAATACAATTATTATAAAGAACTACTCTATGATTTATTAGAGTAATACTAACTTTAAACCCCAAAAAAGTTAAGAGAAAAGGAATAATTAGAATCGGATGATTCTATATAAGCTTTCTTAAATAGTTGGGCACCCAAAAAATAGTAGAAAAAGAAAACAAAGAAAAATAATTAAAAGAAAAGGAAGGAGAAGCGAAAGAAAAATATGGACAATGAACACTTTTTCAAAAAAACAAGCAATCAAAAGTATCCCAAACAGTTTCCACAACCCAACAATCATTATTTGAACCTAAGATATTAAATTAATTTAGCTCAGCAATTAAATTAATTTTTCTCTTTACTGTTTTCATATTAATATATTTTTTAATTAGAATATGGCTCCTCAATGGTTCACTTCCCACTTGTAATAGTTTTTAACATTGTTTTAATTAAACTCATCTGGTATATATCCTAGTCTTTTGATATTAGAGAGATGGATAGTTTAAATTTATGGGTTGGAATTGAAATGTATTGCTAGGTAGAAGTAATGTTAAAAATTTTGGCCATCTAAATGAAACCAAATGTAAAGCTCTCAAGAATTCATCTCAATAGTCCCTAATGTGTTGTCTAATTATTAATCATCCATAGCTATCTTGATGCTTTATCACTACTAAACAATTGGGATGCTTCAAAATATGCTTTCGTTCCCAAGTGGTATTTAATTTTTCCAAAATCCAAAAAAAATAAAAAAATGATTGAAAACAGTAAAAAGAAAAATTGTCTTCTAGTGAAAACCATCGACTAGAGTACATAATAGATGGGAGATGGAGTTTATTTATGTAAGGCACATGTTTACCAGGTTTTCACCAAGGTACTTTTCCAAAGTGCCACTGAAGTGGTTTTCACTAGAGGACATTTTTTCTCTTTACTGTTTTCAATTATAAGATACAATCCTATAACATATCACCCTTTGTCTGGTATGTCTTTCCTTGAACATATCATATGGCTTGGATGACTACACTACATCAGAAACCATCAGAAAAAAACCAAAATAAATTTAAACTTCTTACCCTATTTAGTATTTAGCAATGCCTTCATGACTACCTTCAAGATATTTGATCGTGGTAAACTTATTTTTCAATTACAAAGGGGGTAATATGAAATAACCATAATCCATGAAACTACCCACAAATGGGGAATGAAAACTATGTTTGGTACATTTTGGTTGGTGTTGATATATATCATTACTTGTTTTTACTTAAAGTACACAAACATAAGACGACTTGTTTGCACAACCCATAATTTAAAATCTCAAACAAGAGATATATACCAACACCAACCAAAATGTACCAATAGCTACAACCATATTTGTAGCTATTGGTACATCATAGAGTCAACAATATAATAAATCACCAAGAGGTAACCTACACCCAAGTTATTGATATATGAGTTATAGCTATTTCATATATCAACTAAATTAACCACATATATCCTAAATTTAGACTCACTTACTAAATTATGTGAGTTATAGCTATTTATTATTTGTAGCTATTTAATAATTAAGACTAGAGTAAACTAGGATAACCTATTTTAATCTAATATTTGTAGATGAAAATAGGTTCATCATGGTTAACATATGTTATATTAGGATACCCTAATGGGAGAGGGATAAGGTGAGCTATTTAGAAAAAAAAATTAGAATCGGTATCATGGTGAACTAAATAGAATCACATGTAATCTACCATTTTCATCTAATGAGTTGGCTAATAGTGATGTAAGGCTATTAAATAGGCACAAGACAACTGAGAGGGGGGGTAAATCAGTTGTCACAAAAATTCAAGCTTAAAACTTTATCACTTGTCAAAATAATGATAGTTGGTATCATTATTTTCACTTACATTGTTGATGCCATAAGTGTAGCAGTAACAGTGTTGTTATGTGAGAGGGGGGTGTGGTTTAAGTTTTGATTAGCGATAAAGTTTTAAGCTTGAATTTTTGTGACAATTGATTCACCCCCCCCTTAGATGTCTTGCGCTTGGTGGTGTTTTTGGTCTAGTATAAAGTTAATTTAGTTTTGTGTACTCTCTGGCGTTGTTGGTGAGAGGTTATATATTTGTTGCTAGCATTCCAAACAATGCATAGTTGTGACTGTGTACTCTCTACTACTTATACTGGACCAAAAACTCTTAGGCAGAGAGAGAGGCTGAGGTTGTAGGCATGGCTAAGGAGGAGGCTAGAGCACGTCATAATATTTTATGGGTTTACTATTTATGGATGATTATTGAGCATACTAATAATTTCACACTGGAAGGAGTAGTAGAGAGAGTGGTAGAGAGAAAGTGAGAGAGATTTGCTTTCAAGTGTTGTTTGATGTAAAGAATGCATGTTCCCTTTTCCATTGATGTCAAACAAGTTCATCATGTCATAATTATGAAAGCAACTCTCTCTCACTTTTCAAGGGAGTTGGTTCGATGCCGTCCGCAAGAGTAGTTCTTTATATATGAGGGCTAATTTTGATCATATTTTTCTTTTACCAAGAGTAGTAGCTATTCTTTTAATCTGATTACAAAGTGTCCATTGTCAATATTTTTCTTCCGCTTCTCCTTCCTTTTCTCTTAATTATTTTTCTTTGTTTTATTATTGTAAACTACTATCATAACTATACTAACTTTAAACCTGACGCCATTATTATAATACAATTATTATATACCAATACTAACTTTAAAAGCAAGAGTAGTTCTTTGATGCTTATATGACCTTATTTCATAGTTATAAGTAGATACTTCTACATATGTTATTTACTCTTGTACTATTAGAGCCAATAAACAAGGATTAAAAAATAATAATCTGGTCCATATGTAGTAATCTAAACAGATAGACTGAAAACTGGATGAGTCAAAACCATCTCCAATAGAGCTATCATTAAGTAACTAAATTGCATCAAACACTTAACCCATTATCTCTTGTTTTTATTGTTACTGTTTTCAATCTTACAATGGATCGTGGTCATTTCCCGGCCTCCAAATCGGTCGATCTTGCCGATATAACTTTCCGGCTGACCGACATGATACTCCGGTCTGTGAGAGGAGCTCCCAAAGGGCTTGTCTTCCACCTCCCAACCGCAATGTTGGCATGCCCTCCATCTGTGAGAAGGGCTCTTAAGAGGTGGAAGCACGCAGTCTCCAGCATTCGATCCAAGGGAGTGACCCTATTGGGGATTGGCATCGAAGGTTTTTTTGGCAATCAAACCAACTTAAAGTCCTAGGCACTTGGCAAAATTCAGCTCCATTGGATTCGGATTCGAGACAGTGGATTGTAGCTACAGCATTCGAACAGGTCGCTACTTATGTGTGAGGCATCTTCTATAACTTATAATAGTTCAAGAATTACTGTACCATACAAATAGATTGGCAAGTTCTAAACGAATCAAATGTGTTTATTGTCATGGCATTCCATCACCATGAGGCCACATTTCTTTGAGGCATTTTTTCAAACAGATCATCATTATTCCATCCAGCTAAAATGATATTCACTTTAAATCAAATTAGCATCAAAGAACTACTCTTGTTTTTAAAGTTAGTATAACTCCAAAAAAAAATAATACATAAATCAAGAATAACTATAAAGAACTACAATTATTATTAGAACTCTGGCTTACTATTAAAGTTAGTATAACTATGATCATAGAGAAAAGGAAGGAGAAGCGGAAGAAAAATATGTAGAAATTTTTTTTTTTATTATAGTTCATAAAAACAAGAGTAGTTCATATGAACTTGGGTGTATGCTTAATTCATATATGACATAATATTATATAAATTTAGACTCACAATGTAACCTACATCCAAGTTATTGATATATGAGTTATCAGGGTGACAATGTATTGATAATAGATTGGTCTTATGCTAGTTATCAGAATTATACATAAGGATACTGGAAATGGTCTAAATTTAGGATATATCAAGTAACCACATATACCTTGGTTCATATTTTAAAGGTTATCCTAGTTTACTCTAGTCTTAATTATTATTAGTATAACTCTTGCTTTTAAAGTTAGTATAACTATGATAAGGTTTAAAGTTAGCATCAAAGAACTACTCTTGCTTTTAAAGTTAGTATTGGTATATATATTAATGAATCATAGAAGCTCTTGTATTATTTTTTTCAAGGTTAGGTCTGCTATGATGAATGAGGGACATAGATAATATAAGACCAAAGCACTAACCAAGACCCATGGGAGAGGGAATAGTTACTTCTAAAATCCAATTCTATAATTATGGATTTTGCTAATTATTCCCAAATTGGAATTAATATTGAAAACCATAGACTTTGATTTATTAGCATTTGGACTAATTGCTATTAATATAGTTATGCATCAAAAGAACTAAATTAAGTGTTTGATGATTAATTAAGGTTGGGTGATCTTGGCATAAGGGTGATATGTTCCATAGTATAATATTTGAGGCTTAAATAGCAATTGATATACAAAAAGCACCATGATTTGAGGTTGCTAACATGATACTCAAGTAGTCGCATATATTGCATATCAATTGCTATTTAAGCCTCAAATCTCACTACTTCCTATTAGGTACCCATGTTAGTCATATTTGATAAGGATGTCATGCTTCTGATAGTTATTTCTCTTATTAAATTATTGACATTTAAGGGCATAATTAAAGAATAGGAGGATTATCTTTTATAAGGATGGGTGATCTTGTCATCCTTGTGTTGTTGAGATATGACTACTCACAGAAGCATGCTCAGTGTTGTTGAGACATTGACATCTCAAACTCCTTTTGCATACACGAGGAGAATTCTTTGCACATTTTGTCAATGTCTCCACCAAAAATGATGTCATCTACATACACCACTAGTTCAAATGTATTTATCATGGATAGCATAATCTTCTATAGTAAGATAGTTGAAAATGTGTGCTCTTTTGAATCCTAGATTTTTAGATATTCTTCCCCAATTTTGTTAATAACACCATATTTGTCATCCTATTTGTAGACTCTTTATATTATTTGATTATCTTAGATGGAGGTAACCTATCATGATGGAATCACACACATGCACTTCGACTCATGTAGTTAGGTTGCATATGCATGTGATTAAGGTTAAAAATTTCAAGTTCTTATAATAATTGTATTATTTTACAAATGATTCTTATACACAATTATATGAGAATACTAACTTTAATAGCAAGTTTCTTTGATGCTAATTTATAAAGAGATAAGAGTAGTATTAGATAAAATTAGGTGATATTCTATGATTCTCTTATTTTATAATAATTGTATTATAATAATGGCACTTTGGATAAGAAATCCCTCATGTTATTGTACACTAATAACATGAGTCTTGCAAACATGCAAGATTTATTCTTAAGTCTAAATGTATGCAACTTAACAGTTAACTAGAAAAACTACCTTAGTTAACTGATTCTAAACTAAACTAATTAGATTGTGCAACACGCAAGTCCTTATTGATATGAGAGTCAATTGATAACTAACATCAATTAACTGAAACTGAAAACTAAATGAGAACTCTAACTGTACATAGATGACTCCAAAATAGACATGCAATGATATGTGGGATAGCGAGTTAACTTGGAAAGAGGCGTCAAGTTAAAACTCTTATGATTAATAGATAACTTAGATTACTCAGGGATTAAAAACCATACAAACCACTTCAACAATGCTATACATGCAACATTGAAGAGAGACTGTAGGGTTAATAGCTTGAATACTATTTAAGGACATTCTAGTTTTACTTTTATATATATTGTGTTTACATGCTCGGTGTTGTTGAGATATGACTACTCACAGAAGCATGCTCAATGTTGTTGAGACATGGACTTCTCAAACTCCTTTTGCATACATGAGGAGAATTCTTTGCACATTTTGTCCATGTTTCCACCAAAAATGACGTCATTTGCATACACCACTACAATCAATAAATGTCCATCCTCTTCTTTGATATATAGATTGCTATCCACATCTCCTCTTTTGAATCCTCGTTCTTTGAGGTTCTTGTCAAGTCTAGAATACCATGCTCTTTTATTAAATAACACCACCACCAAAACACCCATCATTTTTATGCACATACTCATTAGCTTCAAAATAGTAAGGGTGATGTAGGGGTCTTTTTCCATTCTCTCTCCATTTAAATGTGGTGACAAAAATTTAAAAAATAGAGTACAAAGAAAGCGAAAAAAAGAGAGACTACATCCTGGTTAATAGGATTAACCAACATATATTAAAACTAAGTTAATAGAGTCAATAGCTCCAATAGATCTCTCATGTTGCATGTATTCAAGCTTGTAAATTATAGAAAACTATTGTTAGTTATATATATTGTGTATGTCCCTTAGAATAAGACACATATATTGACATTAGGTACACCTCAGTTAAGATTGGTCTTATTCCATAAGATGGATATTTTCTAAGATGTTCATCATTAGAATTAACCCATAAATGAAATCTGAAAAGAAGATTTATGCATAATGTTAAATTAATAGTTAGATGATTAATTTAAAAATATAAATTAAAATATCCATTCTAACTATCAATCTAACTATATCACTATTAAATAATCTATTTTCAATTTATTACTAAAAAGTGAGAGTTAATTTTAGCTACTATACCTTCAAACTATTAGTGTACAAAATGAATTATTGTTAAAGTCATTATTGGATCACTATTAATTTATATTTTTAAATTACTCATTTTTAAATGGATTGTGATATAGTTAGATTGTCTAATTGTTGTCTTTAAAATCAACTATCTTATTATGTTAAATTTAGTATTATTGCTTGTTCCTAAGGTCAGCAATGTTTTCAAGTGGCTAACCTTAGGCTTACGTCCAGACCAAGCTCATTCAAGAGTCATCCTCTTGACCACATGAGTTGGAGATCGGTTCAGAAGATAGACAACAGTATAAAGTGATTATCATTTTAGCTATATGGAATAAAGATGATCTGTTTGAAAAAATGCCTCAAAAAAAAAACATATGAGAACTGATCTCATATAAATCACAACTATCACTGTGGATTGGTATATGAATTCTATCTACTATTATTGGTGTGTATATTATTTATTTATTATAGTTTACTCCATTCTGCATTTTTATTTAGGTTAAAATATTATTTATTTATTATTAATGCTCAATAATGTATTTTATTGTAATTACTATGTACTAAACCAAAATTAATCATTTAACTATATATAATTCCAATAGATTGTGTAAATTGTCCTCTAGTGAAAACCAGTTCAGTGGCACTTTGGACAAGCACCTTGGTGAAAACCTAGTAAACATGTGCCTTACATAAATAAACTTCATCTCCCATCTATTAAGTACTCTAGTCAATGGTTTTCACTAGAGGACATTTTTTCTCTTTACTGTTTTCAATCCTTTTTCTATTTTTTTTTTGGATTTTGGAAAAATTAAATACCACAAAGAAATGATCTTGATGTTTTTTCTCTTTATGATAGGGGAATAATGATTTTGGTTTTAACTTATAATTTCCTTTTTTGGTATTTTTTAACAAATAACACCATATTTGTTTGAGACATATCAACATTCCTATTTTATATTAATAAATAAATACCTAAATTATAAATGTATGTAGCCAAAAACTATTAGAAGCATTGGATAGTCCCTATTGCATCTCTAAGGGACTATCCAATGCTTCTAAGTGAAAACAATAAATGAGCTAATTTATAAACTTTGATGGTTCAAGTGCATTATGTATGAGTTGTATATTTCATTTCTTCTATGTGGCTCTTTGACCGAGTTGTAGTTGATGATGTGGGTATGGTAATAGTAAAGGGTCTTCTCTCCCATTTTGTTGAGAGCACCCATTGTTTGGGGTTTGAGTAAGTTGCAGATTCCTATAGGGAAAAGTCCTAATGGGTAAGAAAGAATAAAATTGATAGGTGTGAAGATTATGAAAGAAAAACCCAAAACATAGCTTTGAAAAAAATGGCTTTTTTGATAGAAACTATGTACAAGGGAAATACATAATAGAATGACATTTTTACAAAGATTTTCTCCAAAATTCTAATTTTTCAATTAAATTACAATGGATTGTGGTAGACTTATATTTAATAGCACGAAATAAAGAGAAAAATTGTCCTCTAGTGAAAACCATTTGGATGGCTGAGGCAAATGGGGACCCCTATTCGAGAGGAAGAAATCTCCCCCATACGCTTTCCTAGACTGATGGAGATGGAGGTAGGGAGACAAGTTGCACCAGCCAAGAGCACTCAGCCGATGGGGGTAGCAGAGAGTACATAGCTAGTCGTCGAGCCGCCTGCAGTGGAGAGGGGAGAGATGGTACAACAGGTGATAAACATTGTGTCAAATGAGGAGCCCCATGTTACACCACAGATGGTCATACCTACTAGATTTACACCATCGACTAGCTTACCAGGTCATTTCACAGCCTCTAAATTTCAAGTATCAAAAAAATCCATTCCAGATTTGAATTTTGTTGTTAATTATCTCGTAACATTTCTTTGAGGCATTTTTTCAAACAGTTCACTACCATAAGACAACTACTTATGATACTTACCAGTGAAATAGATGGTTTGAAAAGCCTAGAATTTATATTAAATATGTCTCGACCACATCATGTATGCGAGTAATATGTTATTATAGTGTACCTACCATGTTCGTCTTATGTATTGGGGTAGAAGGGATGGTTAGGGCCACATAATTTTCTATTTACTTCCACTTATAGCCCCTTTAAGGCTATTTATCAATGAGCTTTAAAACTCTTTCATTGCTTCCTTGCATGGCCTTCAGGATTTTATGAAATTCTATTACAAAAAACAACTTTAAACTTAATAATGAACCCACTAAACACAAAAAAGGGTACCATAATTCTTTGTGGTAGGGGTGAATCTTGAGCTTTAGTCTTGTTTCTAATTCTAGCACCAGGTCCATCTGTATTCACCTTAGTAATCAAAACATTACTCTTCTCCCCACCCTTCTCAGCAACAACCTCCTCCTCCATCAACTTACCAGCAGCACCAACCTCTTCAAAATGAGCAATTTTATTATGCTTCTTGGCACTAACCATAGGAGAATTCACACTAGTAGAATCAAATTTAACAACAAATTTAGACACCTCCCTACCCCTCATCACAGTTGTCCAAATTTTCTCCATTTGATCCTCAAGGGTGAGGATTCTGCCTTCCAGGTTTTGTTTCATCTTAAGATTTTCCTCTACCACAGTGTTAAGGGAATCAAACAATTCATATATCTAGTTTTAGACAAAGGATTCTTTAGCCTTACTCACCACACCCCTAACTTTGACATTAGTTTTATTGAGCTCATGAAAAAACCATTTAAACAGTTTGAACAAAACAATGGAACCCTCATGAGCAATTCCCAACACATCAAACATTTCTTCTCTATTAATATTAAAAATCCCCTTCCCCAAAGCATCTTCCTCCTTAGAGGAGCTAACCTTATCCTGACCAGCAGATGTTTCCTTACTTTCCCAATTGCAATCGGAGTCTTTATTTTGTAGATGGAACTCACAATCTCCTTCGCCACAACTTTTCTTTTCTTCAGCCTCTTCAATTTTGCATCCTGGGTATCCACAACAATCAAATCACGAATAACCCCATTCTTACCTTTTTGCTACAAGTTTGGGTTAACACTCAAAGAATCATTAGCATCCAGACCACCAGTTATAGTGAGAGGAAAGTCCCTCTCCAGTAATTGACTCACAGTCTTTAGAACTTGTTTCTTCTTACTTCCCTCCTCCAGCTCCTTCTGCTTGGTAACAGGGGACAGCGAAGAAGCCTCACCATACAAATCATTCTTCTCCTTCACACCCCTACTCGATAAATCAACAACCACCTCATCACTACAAGTCACATAGCTCTCGCTAGCACACGGCTCCTCCTTTTTTGTCTTTCCCATAGTAGGGGGTTGATGGCCCACCTCCAAAGAAGCAAGTGAGTTCAGGACAAAGTCCACATCCTCCTCTGAATTTAACTCCTTTTCCAAAATCAGTCTCCTTTTCTTCACTTTTTTGCTAGTCATTTCCTCTTTTGAGGTAGTCTCATGCTCCTCTGCTGGCTTAGACTATTTACCCTTCAGGGTAGCAATTGGCTTAGCCACCTCAAAGGACTTCGCATATTCATAAATAAGAAGGATTAACTCCACATGCAAAACAAGATTTTTAGGGTTTTTCTTATGATCCTTAAGACCTGAATCTAGAGACATCAAGAGATAATATGGAAAGGAAATCCTTTTCTTATGGTGGAAATGATTGAGCATGATGAAGTGGTATGCATTTACCATTGAAAAGCGTCCTTCCAAGGTAGTAAAATGCATGAGTTCTTCTGCAACATCTCCCCACATCGCCTTAAGAGAGCTACTCTAGTAGCCTCCACTCCTCACAGTCCTCAAATCCTTAGCTTCATGCCCCTTGAAGAAGATTTGCATAGTGGTTTGGGACTCCTTTTATCTCTAAAAACTTTCATACCATCCATGGCCAGACTAGTAATATTAGCTATAAACTCTTCATTGACATCATACTTCGTCCCGCCTAGCTTTAGCACCTTATCATTTCATCCTTTAACAAATAGTGTCATAGCCTGAGAATTATTGCCATGTAATTTCTCCAGGTAAGGAGTTAACCCTCCTTTCTCCAACACCTTCCAAACCTCCTTCTTCTTGGTAGCTTTGCATGAAAAAAGGTTCCGCTTGATTTTTATCTCCACCCATCTCGAAAAAATTAGTAGAAAATAATGGCTTGAGAACTTTGAACATAGTGAAAGGAAAACTCTAGAAGGTAAAGCTAGGAGTGCCCATAATCTATGTGAGAACATAATTGAGGCATAGGATAATTAAGAGCATTGAGTTTCATTCCCTATGGCTACTAGCCCCCGTACCATTAGCTTGATTCAAATCAGGCTTACCATCCTTTCTCATAATTTTCCGCCACATGAAGAAAGACATGCACGCCATAGGCCATAATGAGAACTTAATCCAATTAAAATTGGCAGTCATGGTTAATAGTTGTTATAGCCTCTATTGGGAGAGGGTCATTCAAACCCCATTCCCTAACCTCTCTAACTCCAATATTAGCGAAGATGTCCGCTAGACCATTACCCTCTCTCAAAACATGAGAGATGTAATATTCATCAAAATATTTAGGAATATCAATGGAGTCCCTTATCAAAAACTCAATAGTCCAAGAAGGGGGGGCACAATTTTTCAAATTATTAATGATATTCAAAGAATCACCCTCCAGCCAAACTTTCTTATAGCCTTTGATTTGTGCCATCTTGAGACCATGATAGGCTACAACCAGTTCCCCATAGTGGTTTTTTTGGATTCCCAAAGGGAGTTCCACAACAGAGACGAGCCTACCATTAGAATTTCTGATCACTCCCCCATAACTTGTAGGTCCTGGATTCCCTTTAGCAACTCCATCAAAATTAACCTTCACCCAACCATCTAGAGGAGCTTTCCAAACATCTTCTCTATAAGTTTTCCTTTTAGTCACCAAGAGGAAAATATCATAGGGAAACTTCCACCTTTGTGAAATAAAGATATCATAGGGGCTAAGATTAATCTTCGGCCCATTGTGAAATGTAATCCCAGAAATAAAATTTTCTTTGATAGTTGCACATATTTTATAAGCCACAAAGATAGCAGGGAGGGTAGAATTACTAAAAATTATGCTGTTGTAATCAAGCCAAACACCCCAAAAAATGTGAGGAAGAGAAAGAGACCACAAAATCAGAAGAGTTGGATTGGACATGGGGCCAACCCATTGAAACCACAACTCTTTAATAGAACCAGGAAACACCCAACTTAGATTCTAAAGAGAGAGCACATGGGCCCACACCATTCTAACATATCTACAACCAATCAGCATATTACAAGCATTTTTGGCTTCCTCTTCACATAGAAATCACCTGTTAGGCATCACAAAAACTCTTTTGAACAAATTGTCAGTAGTTAATATTTTGTTCTAGAAAAAGAGCTAAAAGAAAACATTAACCTTAGGAATCAATCTAGAGGACCAAATGGAAGCCCAAAATGGAGCAAGACCAACAAAGGATTCATTAAAATGAAAAGTTGAGGCAACAAAGAAGTTACCATTAGAAGAAGGCTTCCAAACAAATTTATCAGGAGAAGGGAAACAAGGAATATGAACCAAAGATATAGCCTTAAAAAGAACCTCTAGTCTTGGGTCCACCTCATGCAACTTCTTCCAACATCCTCCCTCAATATAGTCAGCAAAAAATCTGCCAAACTGCTGCACACATAGATCCATGAAAGGTTGAGCCCATGGCTCATCTTTGAGAGGCCTATTTCCAAACCAGTTGTCATCCTAGAACAAAATATTTCTACCATTTCCCATTTGCCAAAAGAGACCTTTGGCCACAAGCCTGCGGGCCTTAACCATACAATTCCATAGAGTATATCTAGATGGGGGATTAAAGTATTGCGATAAGAACCCCCTTATACCATCAACACCATGTAAGTATTTTCTCCAAGCAATTTTCTCCCATTCACTCTTAGCCAGCATAAGGTTCCACAATTGTTTTCCAAGAAGGGCAATATTAAATGCTCTAATTATATAGATTCCAAGCCCACTAGCCTTTTTGGGTCTACAAACATCATCCCAAGCAACCAAATGAATTATTCTCTTATCCTCAACACCATATCGAAGGAATTTTTTCTGAATTCCTTCCAATATATCTACAAATTTCCTAGGCATATGGAAAATACTAAGAGCATTAATAGGAAGATTCTGGAAAGTAGATTTAATCAGCTGAACTTTCCTGGCTTGGATCAACAACATACCCTTCCAACCAACCAATTTAGAATTGAATTTATCAATCATACCCCTCCAAAAAGAATCAGGAACCTTAGAGCACAAGGGAAGACCCAAATAAGAAGCAAGAAGTTCCCCAATCTGGCACTGCAAAGTTCTAGCAATTTTAGTGTCTTTAGTTCAGAGTGTTAAAAAAGAAAATAACACTCTTTGGTAAGCTAACCTTCTACCCAAAAGTAGCCTTGTACTTTTGTAAAATATTCTTGACAGCCTTAGCCTCCTTAATGGACGATTGACCAATCATAAGAGAATCATCCACAAATTGCTTATGGGAGCATATAAGATTAGTGGAAGAGGGGGCTAACCCAGACATAACCCCAGTATTAATAAATCTTTGGATGAGACGACCCAAGGATTCCACCATGATAATGAATAGAAATTGAGAGATAGGATCCCCTTGCCTCAGACCCCTAGAGAAATCAAAGAGAGGGGAAGGGGACCCATTGATGCAGAGGACAGAGAACCGAGGGGTAGAGATCTAAGCTGAAGCACAAGAGCCACCACTTTCTCCCCAAAACCAAACAAATATAATATATTAGAAAGAAATCCCCAGTCAACTCTATCATAAGCTTTAAGTAAGTCAAGCTTTAGAATAAAGCTAGCATGCTTATTAACAACAAGAGAGTGAATTTTCTCATGAACAGAGAGAATAGAATCCAAAATTTGCCTACTAGCCACAAAACCATTTTGCTGAGGAAAAATTATAAGAGGTAGAATTCATTGCAATCTAACTGCTAGAATCTTGGAGAAGATATTATAAACCAAGTTACATAAGCTGATGGGACGAAACACATCAAAAGAAGAAGCACCAAGCTTCTTAAGAACCAAAACAATAAAAGAAGAGTTAAATTCCTTCAAAAGAGAACCAGATCTGAAAAAATCCTTAGTAGCCGCAACAATATCCTTAGCAATAAATTCCCAGAAGGCCTAAAAAAAGAACATAGGGAATTCATCTGGACCCTATGCCTTATTATCTTTGTAAACAAAGGTTTTGGTAACCCTATTGGACGCTTACCCTTCTAGGATCTTTCACCTAAAAGGGAAGGAATAGGGTTAAAATCTATGTATACACTCAAAGATTAATGTAAAGAGGGATGTAATTATGCCTAATTAATATTTCCTAATGATATGATTTCAAAATGAAATGATTTAATGATGCAAAACTATGAAGATGTAAAGTGTTGGAAAACACAATGTGATATGCAAAAATTCCTAAGAAATGCAACTAAATGATGAAAAGACAGAACTGAGAGGAAGAGGTGCACCTGGAATTAGAAGTATGATGCTGAGAGATTCTAGAATTCTAGAAATTTGACTGAAATGTTGATTGGGACACTTAGGCCAATCTGGGCAACTTAGTCCTAGTTTCAAGAAACTTTGTCGAAACAAGAATTTGCCAAATGGGTATCCAAAAATGTCAAAATTAGATTTTAGAACCGGAAGTGGGACTAATTCACCACTAGTGGAAACTTAGTCCTCCTACAAATCTTGAGGAATTATGGACAAAATCTGGAATCCTTTGATGTGTACTTTCTTTCCTGATAGGTGTCTGTACTTGTTTTTGCAGAAAACGGGGCAGAAAGTCTTCTCCAAGTTTGAATTAGGGTTGTCTTGACTTGATTGACTTTGTGCATTTTTTTATCACTTTTCAACACCTATTGTTTGACAAATTTGCATACAAAATTCACATGCAAAAGAGGAAAAATGGTTGAGGGTTAGAGAATAGGGGTTTTCCTTGGTTAAACCCCACTTTGGTAATCAAATCCTAAAAAATGAAATAGAATTAAAAGAGTATGATAAATAGATAACATGCAAGTGCAAATTTCATAAACTTACCACACCATGGATGCTTAAAATCTGAAGATGTGCAATGAAGACCTCCAATAGCTTGACTTGATAATGCTTTATTTACTTGAATGCTTAATGAGTGCAAGAAATTGAATTCTTAATGTGATTTGGAGATAGATGAATGTAGGAGATAGGAGATGTAAAATGAGGTGAAAAACCTGTTAGAAGATTAATCTTTACTTGGTAAAGTTTATTCTTTAATTGTAATTATTTATTAACTTGTAGGAATATTCCAAAGGAATCCCTACCAGTCTTTTGTCTTTTTTTTGTCATCTCACACATATGTGAGGATGGCTTATTTTTAATTCCTTTATTAAGGAATATTTGTAACCACCTCTTTAAGAGGTGACATTTTGGACACACATAGATGGATGGTGGCATTCATTGAGTTGGGAGTTATATTCTAACTCCTTCTCACCTCTACTTATTGAGGTGTCTCTCCTCTCATTCTTCAAGACTCAAGCAAGCAAGCATAAGGCTGCAACTCTCTCTCTCTTTGTATTATTCTTTAGGCATTTTTCCTCCATTCATAATATTGGGGTTTTTTCTTTTTTTTTCCCCTTATCAAATTCTTGTGTCTCTCTTGCTTTGGTGGTGCTTGGTTTTACTACTTCAATCTATTTGGTAATATCTTTCCTTCAAACAATTGCTCATTTATTAGTTCTTTCCATTGTTCTTTTCTATTTCCTTTCATGGTATGAGAGCTTGGTATTACTAATATTTTGTGAGCTACATTGTTGAAGGTTTACCAGATTTTTAAGCACACCATTGGAGACACTCTCAAAGAGGAGAAGAAGAGAAAAGTGTCTAATTTTGGTTGTTTTTGTCTTCTAACCTATTTTTCTTGTGCAAGATTTCATTTCTAAGTTTTTTTTTTATTTCAAATTTCAAATCTATGCAGGTTTTTATAGTTGTTATAGATTTCAAATATTTTGTATAAAGTTTTCTAAGTTTTTTGCTAAATATCAATTTAAATCTGAAAACAGATCTTTATAATTTGCATGCATATTTAAATTTTTGCAAAAAAATTAGAAACTCTCAAATAAAGGGTTATATTTCATTTTTTTTAGATTTGTAATTTTTTTTACAATATCAGGCTAAATCTGTAAAAAAATCTCTATATTTTACATTTTGTGAAAAAATAAAATAAAATTTAGGGATCTAACCTAGTTCAAAAATTCTTTTTAGAAAAAGGCTAATCTGCTTTTTTGCAAATCTGTAGAAAATTTATCCATAGTTGCATGTTCAAATTTCTGTAAAAAATCATTTTTAAAAAAAAAATCTCAACAATTTATTCATATTTGTATACTAAATCTGTACAAAATTCATTATTTTTTCTTTTAAATCTGTATAACAGATTAAATTTAAAAAGAACAATTTTTATTTTGTTTTTTTAAATCATTTAATGTTATAATCTCTTTTTTTAATACTGATAAATACAAAAACAATAATAAAATAGGGCTTCAACCCTCTTTGTGGCCATCTCTTTTGCTTATTGTTTGTAAGTTTCCACCATTGCAAATCCTTCTTTCACCTTTGCATGTAGTTGTGCTCTTCTTTCCCTTCTCTGCAATAATAATAATAATAATAAAGAAAACCTTATTTTTTTGGTTGCTGCTCTTGCTCTATCACTGTTATAACCTCTATGCTTTTTTAATAATAAATACAAATAACATCATAGCCCCTCTTGTTGCAGCCTTAGTCTAGCTCCTAATGTAGTCCCTCTGCAAAACATTGTATCTGTTGCTTAAAAATAAATATTATTAAATTATTTTAATAAAATTTTCTACTTCAATTTATTCTACCTGCCCTTTTCTCTCTTTATGTTTTCTTAAAATGAAACAAAAGTTCTTTTACAGCTTGTTAAATTTCAAACTTTAAAAATTTCATTCCATTTTATTTTATTTTACTTTACATCCATTTTAAATTTCCTTAACCGCCCTCAAACTGCTCTTTTTTTGTGCACCCACTTTTTAAAATGTTGATTTCTTTCTTTTTGCCCTTTAAAATCATGAAATAAAAAAAAACTTCTTTGAGTATAAAGTTTCTTTTTTCTCTTATCGTTGTTTTAAGAAAGTATATTTTTATTCTTTAGAAAAAGAATCCTTATATTTATAAAAATCTTTTTTAAATAATTTATTTTATGAGTTTTTTTTTAAATACTCCATTTGAAGTAAAGGTATTAAATTTTTAAGATTTTTATTTTATTTAAAAAATCAATTTAATTTTTTGAAGTTTTTTAATTAATTATTAATAAGGATTTTTTAAGTTTTAAGAATTATATGAAAAGGAGATTATTTTTAAAAAAAATTATCTAAAGAGGCTTGTTTTGTTCTAAATAATTCTTTTTTAAAAGAGGTTTTTTTTTTAGATTTAATTTGATCAAGAGGGATTTTTTTTTAAAAAGCAAATATTTGCAATAGTTATTTGTCTCATAAAGTTGTGAATTTTTTATTACAATCATGTCTACTTTAATTTATGAAATTAAGTTGAATTCTTCTAACTATCATTCTTGGAAAACTCATCTCTTTTATTTTTCATTTTAAACATCTTTTGGATGTTGCTACAATCGAAACTGATCCATCTACATCCAAAGATGAACAAAAAAATAGAAAGTTCATGTCCTCCATATTGTTAACCTTTAAGTTTATTTTGCTTGAGTTACATTCTTACTTACTGTGGCAATGGAAATTAACATGCTTGTATAAAATGCACTTATATTTTTTTCTATTTTGGAAAAGAATTATGCTTATGTATATCTATTCAATATTTTGGTGGAGCTTTTATCTCTTTCTTTTTCTTTTATTTTGTCTAAGTAATTAGACCTTTTTTAAAAAAGATAAATAAATAAATAAATAAATTTGCATAAGGCATTTTTAGATTTTTTTAAAATTTCTCAATGGACTTTTTTTGAGACATTTTTAAAAATTGCCTTTTAAATAGGTGTTTCTTAAAAAAAATCCTTTTAAAATAACTACACATGTACTTTATTATTGGACTTGATCAACCCAATAATAGTGTACTTGTTTTACTCAATTATATTTGGAATATGAAAAGGGGATATTCATGTAGTCATGAATGCATGAGTATCTTCTTAATGACTTATTTATACTTAATAATTCTTCTCTTCATAGTATGCATTTCCCATTATTCCATCACTTTTTTTTTAATATTTTTTTTATAACTTAAGGTGGCTTGATTTGTGGCTTGAGAAATTATCATTCTCTCTACCTAAGTCTTGATCTATTACAATCTTTAAAAAAAAAAAACCTAGTGTTTCCTTCTCAACTACAATTATGTTGTTTTGATAAAGGGAATTTGATATTTTATTGTCTCATTAATTTGATATTGTGCCTTATTGGTAAATTTGTCATTTTGATGGATTTATTTCATCTATATATATTTGAAAATTAAAAGCTCATTGGAGTATTTTCCTTCTTGATGGATTTATTCCATCTATATATGTTTTGCAAATTAATCACTTTATCAAGTCTCAATGGAGCCTTTACATATATATTTTGTTGGTATGTGGCGATTGATCATGCTATACTGTATAGCCCATGGTATACTGTACACCTTGCCCCCCCGTCCTCGCCGGGGTCCGGGGTCGGGTTGAGCCCTAGGCGGGGGTTTGGGGGCAGCAGCCCCCGAGAAAAAAAATTTTGCCATTTTTTTCGCGTCGTCAGCGAAAAAGGAAAAATCTCCGAAAAAGAAAGAAAATCGACTTTGTAAAACCCTAATTCTAGAAGCTTCTAAAAGCTTGTTAAAAGGGTTGGGATGGGGGTTACAGTATGTAGAAAAAGGCGATTATTCAAGATTGTAATAGGTTTTGCACTGGATAATAAAAGTATTGGATGGCTGCGGTTTGGTGGATGTAGCCCGGATTGGGTGAACCACGTTAAATTCTCAGTGTTATGATTTATTCTATGTATGTTTTAGTTTCTCTATTTATTATTTAAATCTGCATTTAATTGTTAGATATCTGCCATCTCTAACCCTAACAAGTGGTATCAGAGCGAGTTGTATTTTTTTATTATCGTCTGTGTGAAGGTCTCGCGGTTGAGTGGGAGTCTCACGGTTGAGTGGGAGTAATGGCAGATGAGGGTAAGAAAGGTTGAGAAGTTTAATGGGCATAACTATCAGTTATGGAAGATGTAGATGGAGGACTATCTCTATCAGAAGGATTTATGGCGGCCATTGGAAGGAAAGCCAAAGAAACTGACAATGTCCGGATGAGGTGGGAGATCTTGGATAGAAAGGCTCTTGGCAGTGTTCGTTTATGCCTAGCACAATCAGTGGCATTCAATATTACAAAAGCAAAGACAACTCAAGATTTGATGGAAACCCTAGAAAAGTTATATGAAAAGCCTTCCGCTTCGAATAAGGTATTTCTTATGAAGCGTTTATTTAATATGAAAATGGTAGAAGGTGGTCAGTTACTGATCATTTGAATGAGTTTAATACGGTCACCAGTCAATTAACCTCTCTAAAAGTAAATTTTGATGAAGAAGTTAGGGCTCTTTTGATTCTGTGTTCTTTGCCTGAAAGCTGGAATAGCTTGGTAATGGCTATTAGCAATTCTATTTCGGTTCAAATACATTGAAGTTTGATGATGTTGTTGGTGTTATTTTGGCGATGAAATTAATTAGGAAAAGCTTCAGTGGAACATCCACATCGGTATGTTTTGAATGTAAGCGGGGGCAGAACAAAGGAGATAGAAACAATTCTAGAAATCATGGGAAGTCATGAGGAAAATCAAAGGACAAAAGGTCCCAATCGAGATAAGAGGTTGTTGAGAATGCGTAGTAAGCGAGTCATTTGAAGAAAGATTGTTGGTCTCGAAAAAATAAAGATGGAGACAACAAGGAAGGAATCAAAGAGGCAAATGTGGTAAGTAATAAATCTGATGAGGATGCTTTGATTCTTTCCCTTGATAATGCTGATGATTCTTGGGTATTAGATTTAGGGGCTTCATTTCATGCTACCCCCATAGAAGTTATTTTCTTGATTATGTCCAAGGGGATTTTGGGCTGATTTATTTAGGAGATAACGAACCCTGTCAGATTGTTGGAAAGGGAAGAATCAAGATTAAGTTGCAGAATGGGAATCATTGGCTACTACGTGAGGTAAGGCATGTTCCAAAGTTAAGCAGAAATTTAATTTCAGCAGGGCAACTAGATGATGAAGGTTGTGTTGTTACATTTAGTGATAAAAATTGGAAGGTCACAAAGGGTGTCTTAGTAGTAGCAAAAGGTGTGAAAGTAGGCACCTTATATCTTTGTACGGGTCATACTGTTCCTTCTACTTTAATTGTTATAGAAAAGAGTTAATCTTCAGGAACAGTTGCTGCGGTTCAGCAGGTAGAAGATCATACAGTTGCTATGGACTCGAATCAGCATTGAGGCATATGAGTGCAAAAGGTATGAAAGTACTTCATTCAAATAATGTTTTACCAGGTCTAAAATGTGTTAATATGGATTTCTGTGAAAGTTGTGTCTATGGAAAACAAAAGAGAGTTAGTTTTCTCAAGGATGGGAAGCAAAAGAAAGATGAGAAATTGGAGCTTGTACATACGGATGTATGGGGACTAGCTCAGGTATCTTCTCTCAGTGGCTCTCTGTATTATGTTACATTCATTGATGATGCAACTAGAAAGGTATGGATTTATTTCCTTAGGCAGAAATATGATGTATTTGAAACTTTTAAAAAATGGAGAAGCTTGGTTGAAAATGAGACGGGTAAAAGGATAAAATGTCTCGGATCTGATAATGGTGGTGAGTATTGCAGCAAAGAGTTTGAAGATTATTGTTCAGCACACCTTTGCCTAGTAATGTTAAATTGACTAAGGATATGTGTCCAAAGACACAAGAGGAGGAAGAAAAAATGTCCAAGGTACCATATGCTTCAGCTATAGGCAATTTAATGTACGCCATGGTATGCACGAGACCAGATATTGCACATGCCGTAGGAGTTGTTAGTAGGTATTTGAGTCATCCTGGAGTTGAGCATTGGAATGCAGTAAAATGGATTCTCGGGTATTTGAGAGGTACATCCAATAAGTGTTTATGTTTTGGGGGATCTAATACTAATTTAAAAGGCTATGTTGACTCAGATTTGGCAGGGGATATAGATACCAAGCGGAGTACCACAGGTTATGTATTCACAGTTGGTGGGACAGTAGTGAGTTGGATTTCTTGATTGCAAAAGGTGGTTGCTTTATCCACCATAGAGGTAGAATATATTGCTGCAACAGAGGCAGCAAAGGAGATGATATGGCTGCAATTGTTCATGGATGAGTTGGGAAAACAACAGGATGGAAATTACTTATTTACAGACAGTCAGAGTGCTATACATCTTGCAAAGAATTCTGCCTTGCATTCTAAAACAAAACACATACAATTGAGATATCATTTCATTCGGTCGGTGTTGGAAGATGGGCAGTTCAAGCTGGCCAAGATTCATACAGATGTCAATCTAGCAGATATGTTTACGAAGGTGATGCCAAGGGAGAAGCTAAGCTCCTCTTCAACTTCGGTTGGCCTTCAAGGTTGAATTCAAGTATAACAAAGCAGCAGGGTCCAAGGTCCTTATTTCCAGTGGGAGTTGTAAGTGCATCAGTGTTGTCCAGGATCAGTCTCCAAGTGGGAGGGTGTGATGGTGTGGAGCCTGATCAGTCTCCAAGTGGGAGATTGTTGGTATGTGGCGACTGATCATGCTATACTGTATAGCCCATGGTATATTGTACACCCTAGCCCCCCGTCCTCACCGGGGTTCGGGGCTGGGTCGGGCCTCAAGCGGGGGTTTGGGGGTGGTAGCCCTCGAGAAGTGGGGGTTCGGGGGCGGCAGCCCCTGAGAAAAAAATTTTTGCCATTTTTTTCACGTCGTCAGCGAAAAAGGAAAAATCTTCGAAAAAGAAAGAAAACCGACTTTGTAAAACCCTAATTCTGGAAACTTCTAAAAAGCTTGTTAAAATGGGTTGGGATGGGGGTTACAGTATGAAGAAAAACGCGATTATTCACAAGATTGTAATAGGTTTTGCACTGGATAATAAAAGTATTGGATGGCTGCGGTTTGGTGGATGTAGCCCAGATTGGGTGAACCACGTTAAATTATCTGTGTTATGATTTATTCTGTGTATGTTTTAGTTTCTCTATTTATTATTTAAATATGCATTTAATTGTTAGATATCTGCCATCTCTAACCCTAACATATTTTATGTGCTAGTTGCATTTGCAGTAATGTTGCATAGGGAGCCCTATCTATAATGAATCATATATTTTATCAAGTCTCATTGGAGTTTTTTTGGGGACCCATGGAAATTATTTCCATCCACTTTGATGTTATGCACTTACTTATTTATGATGAACTTAGATCTATTTTCTTAATTGATGGGGATCAAGTTCTTGAAACTTTTATGTTTCATTATTTTATTGAAGGCAATATGGTTTTTATACCATTATTAGGACTTTTGATATTGAATTTTTTTTACTAAGGCACTGTGGTTTTTTAAAACCATCTTTAGGAATAATTTTCAAAGTCCTTTATTATTAATCTTAATACAATTTCCCTTTACAATACAACAAATGATGTAGTGAGAGGAAACCTAGAACTATTATTGCTATGTTTATATATTGACATTTTATAATTTGGGCTATAAGGTATGATTTGTGCTACAATTTGTTTTGGCACTCTTATTCAAGGCTTAAGGTTATTTTATCTACATTGGATTACTCTTATATTAGCTATGCAAGAAGAATATGATACTTTAATTGCTAATAATACTTGGGATTTAGTTCCCTTACCTCAAGGTAAGAATCTTGTTTCATACAAATGGTCCAAATTTATATATTAAGCATAGTGGCAATGATATTGTGATTATTATTTTATATGTTGATGATTTAATTATCACAAGCCTAGTTCTAACAATTTGATTAGTGATGTTAAGTCTCAACTCAATCAACAATTTCAAATAATTGATTAGGCCTATTACTTTTTTTTTGGGCATGCAAATTTGGCAAACATCGAAAGGTATTTTTTCTTTCTCAACATAAATATGCTCAAGATCTCGTAGATAGATTTAAAATGATTGATGTAAATTGTGTTTCTACTCCTTGTGAATTAGGAACTAAATTAATGGTTGATATGGAAACTCCTTTTGTTGATCATCCTACTTTATATAGGCAATTAGTAGGAATTTTGAATTATCTAACTCTTACTAGGCTTGATATTTCTTATAGTGTTGGTTTAGTTTCTAGATTTATGTCTAAACCACAACAAACTCATTTTAAAGTTGCAAATTTTTTTTAAAGATATGTTAAAGGTACTCTTAATCTTGATCTTTTTTATGATACAAATTGTGATTTTTCTTTAAAGGGTTATACTGATTCAGATTTAGGAGGTGATCCGAATGATGGGAGATCCACTTGTGGTTATTGTTTCTTTATTAGATCAGGTGCAATCTCATGGAATAGTAAGAAAAAACAATCTACTTCTCTTTGTTCTACAGAAGCTGAATATAAAGGTTGTACAAATGCATCTAAAGAAGCACTATGGTTACTTGAAGACTTGGGTCTACCTCAAAAGGATCCTACTCCTTTATATTGTGATAATCAAAGTGCTCTTGCTTTGGAAAAGAATCCATTTTTTCATGCAAGGACCAAGCACATTTCTCTTCAACATCACTTCATTAGAGAGAAAATTGAATAAAAGAAAATTTCTCTTTTGTATTGTAAAGGTGAAGATCAAGTTGTAGATATTCTCACCAAAGCTCTTTGTAAAGATAAATTTCTCTTTCATTGTAAAAATTTTGGATTACAACACATTGAAGGGTTTGATGTAACCTCCCCAAGTAAAGCTTAAGGGGGGGTGTTAGAAGATTAATCTTTACTTGGTAAAGGTTATTCTTTAATTGTAATTATTTATTAACTTGTAGGAATATTCCAAAGGAATCCCTACAAGTCTTTTGTATTTTTTGTCATCTCACACATATGTGAGGATGGCTTATTTTTAATTCCTTTATTAAGGAATATTTGTAACCACCTCCTTAAGAGGTGACACTTTGGACACACATAGATGAATGGTGGCATTCATTGAGTTGGGAGTTACATTCTAACTCCTTCTCACCTCTACTTATTTAGGTGCCTCTCCTCCCATTCTTCAAGACTCAAGCAAGCAAGCCTAAGGCTGCAACTCTCTCTCTCTCTTTGTATTATTCTTTAGGAATTTTGCCGCCATTCAGAATATTGGGGTTTTTTCTTGTTTTTTCCCCTTATCAAATTCTTGTGTCTCTCTTACTTTGGTGGTGCTTGGTTTTACTACTTCAATCTATTTGGTAATATCTTCAAACAATTGCTCATTTATTAGTTCTTTCCATTGTTCTTTTATATTTCCTTTCAAAACCCTTATTTATACTTGTGTTACTTTCTAAAGTAACACATTGCAGGCTGACCTCAAGGGATAGAGGACAAAATTCTGCTAGAATTTTGAAATTATTTTGAGTTTTGTGTCAAAAAGGACTAAATCACCCCTATTGGTGACTTAGTCCCACTTAAGTAAATTAAGTGGGTGTTAGTAATTTTGAGGCATTAAAACTTGTCCAACAGGAATATCTTTAACAACCCACTTGAAAATGGTCAGAAAGTGTATTAAGGGGTCATTTAGACATGAGAAAGGGTTGAATTAGTGAAATTGAGCCTAGAAAAGTGTGAAATCTTGTTACAAGACTTTACAACACTTCAAAATGGGACTTAATAAGTGATGAAAAGGTGATTTTTAGGTGAATTGTAATAAATAGAGTCTAGAAAAATGTAGAAATGTTTTACAACACTTAACAACACCTTCACAAGACATCATAATTTGAATTTTAAGGACCTAATATGAATATTTTGACCACATTACAACATTATGCCTAGGAAAAATCAAGCCAAATCCCATTAGAAAGACTCAAATGAGCATAAAAATGTCAACTATACATTTTTTGGCAACACACTAAGCCCCCACTTTAGTGAGAGGATGAACTTGCTTCAAACTCTCGCTAAAGTAGCCCAACATGCACATCAAGAGGGATCCTAATGCACTTATGCTGGTAAGATGAAACAACAATAATCAAGAGGGATGATCAAACCCCCAGGATTAAGATCTCATGGAAAACCAGACATAAGAACAAAAGAATACACAAGTGATGAAGAAAAGGAATGAAAGCTTTGATCGTCTATCCAGCTCATTGTGGATTAGATCTAGGCTGATTGCTTGAAAAATAAAATGCATACTCACTCTGGGGTGATAGAACTCATGGCAGTTCGTCGGGTGAGAAGACCCAAAAAGGTGAAGTACATATGCTAGTTGGCATGCACCCACAAACACAAAGGTGGCTATGGGGAAATTCATGTCATTGAATGGGCTTCCCGCTCAACCATATCAAAGTTATACCCCCAGATAACTTTAACAAGGTGCCACAAAGACAATGTCAGTTCTTGCTTCATGAGACAAGCAAAGCTTTGTATGCTTAGAACTCATGAAAAAACACAAAAGGTACCACAGGCATGCAAGTTACGTTATGTAAGGTGGAAAAAATGTAAAATTTAAAAATGTAAAATGTGTCCAAAGGAGTCTTGTCAAGTTCATGCAAGGTTTATCACTTAGGGAACATTGTGTCTAATGTCTCCAAGAGAGGACCAATCAAAGAATAAAAAATTTGCAACTTAGGGGATGTAGTGTGTCGCATCAGGCCACTAAGAGGAATGTAATATGCTAAGATAGATCACACTTATGAAGGACATCATTCCTAATGTCATCCACAAAGTGACAAACACATCATATGAAGTGACAAGGCTACACTAAGAATGCAAATGAAATGATGCCAATGTATGCCCCCCACTTTAAGGGAATTGATACACACTGTTCTAGGAGCAATTACTTTAAAGTAGTGAAGAAAAATGGAAAAAATAAAACAAGACATGAGAGCCAACTTGGAAAGCCCCTTTGCCAAGTCATATGTTTCTAAGTTAGTTTGTGTCATGAAAAGAAAACAAAGGAAAAGGAAGTTTCCCCCCAGAAAAGAAAACACAAAACACATAAGGGATCTATGGATTTTGGGTCAGTATGTTCTTTGTTACAATTTTTTGTATGAAAAGAGCTTAGAACTGTCATCATTCCCTAAAGCACATAGAACTAGAAGAATGACACAAAGAGAGTGAAAACAAATGAAAATAAAATCTGGTTTGGGTCAACATGGAAGATACATTACGGTCTCGACACTTTGCATCGTCCCCAAAAGGAAAACACAAGCAAAAAGAAAACAAAAAGGAAAAAGCAAAGGGAAATATTTTGGATCAACATGAAGGAGACATGTTGGTCTCGATGCCTTGCATCATCCCCAAAAGGAAAACACAAGAAAAAGATAAAGTAAAAAGAAAAAGGGATCGATTGGGTCAACATGGAAGAGACATTGTGGTCCCAATGCTTTGTGTCATCCCCAAAAGGAAAACAAAAAAAAAAGTGAAAAGGGAATGCATGACATATAGAAGAATAGAGATACGAATAGAAGAAGTGTATAAAGAGAACATCAAATGCACAATATAGGGGAATACAGTACACACATACAAGAAAATGAAAGAAAAATGAAAATGTAAAAGGCTAGCAAGGTGAATGCAAGTAAACCATCTAACAAATCATCCACCTCCCAATCATTTTCATTATATTGCAAGGGTGGTTGAGTGTCCAAAGGAAGAATTGCAAGGGCCAAACTAGGAGATGTGCCAAGTTTTTCACGTGGCTAAGAAGATTTATCATTTAATCTCATGGTAGATGAAAATAATGAATTTAGATTGTTATGCACTTCTTCATCTATTTTTGTGATCTCTTCATCATCATCTTCATCAAGATTGATTACGATAGGGGGACGAAGGGTTATTTCCAAGGAAGGATGGATCAAAAGTTGTGATGGTTGAACCAATTCATTTTGTTGTGAGGGTTGGATCATGTTATCTTGTGGTGGGTCAAGAGGAGGAGGGTGATCATCTATTTCTTCTGTCAAAGACAGAGGTTGATTGTCTTAATTATTTTCATTTTGCATTTGATGAGCAAGGAGATGATGATGCCTACTCTCTCTAGCACCGCAGTTGTGTTTAGTTTTATTTTGAACTTGTTGAGGTGTAAGAATGGGTTGATCCATCATAGATTCCTTTTCTTCCAAAGGGGGAAGAACAAAATAAATTGAAGAAGATGGGTTAGGCACTTTCTCTTTAGCTTTATACACTTGTTTAATGTGGGGTGGCATGACGGGATTGGTTTCATGGTCTCTTGGTCGTTTAAACGAGGAAGGAGAAATGTTTATGGGTGGTTGTTCATGAGGTTTTGTGGTTTGCTCAATGTTGGACTTAGGCTAAAGCATGGTTTCATCCAAGATAGGAGGAGTGGAAGTGGATAGAGACTGGTTACGAAGAGACAATTCAGCTATGTGTTAACCTTTGAACTTTTGATAGGCTATGAAAAAGAAATCCTTATGATGGATGATGGGTTCCATAGGGTAGGCCAAAAGGATTCTAGGGAAAAATTACCTTTAGAGGACAATGGGTTAAAGCCACTATGGTTTATGGTAAATATTTCATTACCATGTGGAAACTTCAAACATTTGTGAACAACAGCGGGGACCGCTTTCATCAAGCGAACAAAAGGGAGACCTAGCCATAGATGAAATTGGTCTGATTGTGAAATGATAGAAAATGTTACGTCTAAATTTTTAGGTCCCACTTGTAAGGGGAGTACAATTGATCCAATCATAGGGCACACAAAACCATTATGTGTTTTAATCCATGTAGTTGGTTTATTATAGTCATCTTGATACAAATCATGTAGTACAAAAAATTCTTCTGTGATCACATTCTCACCACAGGAAGGATATATTAATATCCCATTGGTGGGCTTATCATAGATTCATCCAGCTATGTAAAGAGGACCATCAAGAAGATTTTTAAGTATATATTTGGAAGAAAAAGTGATAGCAGAAGTTTGTTGGTTGGGCCATTACAAGGGATGACGTCTATCATACCCACAAGTTCATCCATAGGAGTAACTTGGGTAACATTTGGAGTTATATCATGTTGCTCATTATTTGTATCAATGTTCATAACTTGAGGGTTTGAAGGTTCAATAGCCTTGAAAAATGAAATATTGTGTTTAGGCATAGGCTTGGTAAAGATTTGTAAATTATGGTTAGGGGGTCCAACATACTTATTGCCTTGATCATTGACACCTGCAATGGACAAACAGCCTAAATCAATGAGGTCTTGAACTAAGTTTTTTAGACGCTTACATTGTTTGGTGTCATGGTCATTTTGGCGATGAAAATGGAAATAAGCATTTGGTTTGAAGTTGGGTGGTAAAGGCTCGGTGGTATCGAGTGGTTTAACTATAGGAAAATTTATCATTTTATGTTGGAGTAATTGGTTCATCATGTTATGAAGGGTATTAGGTAAGGGTTTAAATTGTCTCTTTGAGTCCCCATAGGTATAAGGAACTGTTGCTTTAATGGTTGCTACTTGATTTTGAATAGGTTGGGGTGGTTGCGGAGAAGGCTGATTGAACTGCAAAAAGCCACGGTTTAGTTTTCTAAAGTTTTGTGTATTGTTGTGGGTGGTTTTCTCAGACTTCTCATCTCAATTAGAAGTGGACTTTGAATCACGACTAGAAATCAAGTTGTGATAATTGCAAAGGGTTGTACATAAATGCAGGAACGAAGGAAATTTCATCATAGTTAACCTATCTTGAAGGTGAGTATGCAAATTCTCGATAAACATCTTTTGTAGATGTGAATCAGGAATCTTAACATCAATTTGAGCATATAATGATTGATATCATGAAATGAAATCCGTAACTTTTTCATCGATAATTTGTTTACATCGCATTAAATCAGCCATAGTCTTTTTAGGAGTCATATGGACTTGAAAATGACTTATAAAGGCATCTACAAGTTCATTGAACAATCAGATAGAATGGTTAGGTAAGTTGGAAAACCACTCCAATGCAATGTCTTTTAAGGTGCGAGGAAAATTTTTGGCTAATAATTTGTCATCAAGAACAAAATCATTACACAAGGCTATATAGGCATTGGCATGGTTGGTAGGGTTGCCTTTACCTCCGTATTTCTCAAACCTAGGCATTTCAATTCCTTGTGGCATCTAAGTGCATAATATTTCAAGGGATAATGGACTACTACGGACATGATATGTAGGTGGAGCAGTTTGACTTTGGCTAATGGTGGAGATTTTTTTTTGCATGGATGAAACGGTTTTAAGAAGTTGTGTAATGATGGGATCGGGGTAAGTGGTATGGGGTGGAAGAGAAAATGGAGATGGAGTATATGTAATGTTAGGGGAAGTGAAAGGGACACTGAGAGGGGTGAAGGTGGAAGAGGGAATGTTCGATGCCACTAAAGAACTTGGAATGCTGGTTGGAATTGTGAAAGAAGGAGCCACATGACTAACTTGTTGCATAGTGGTTGTAAATTGAGAAGTGGTATAAGTTGGTATCAATGTTATGGTTGAAGGGGGAGGAATGTGAGATCCTCCTTGGCTTGCAACTATGTTTGTGGATTGGAATGTGGAAAGAGCATGTTTATTGTATATCTCGGCAATTTTCTTCATAACTTGTAAGCCATCATCACTTTCAATAAAAATATGAAGGTTTTCTGTGGCAGGTATGGCAGTGGCAGAAATGTTTTCAAGGGACAAGTCTTGTTGTAAATATTCAAAATCTTCATGAATACTTATGCTTTATCTTGTGGAATTGCACTAGTGTGTGTGTCAAAATTTATAGGATGGGAAGGTGAAGGCATAGAAGTGGCATGATCAATGCCTAATGCACCATTTTCCATACTAGGAGTAGGAGCTCTTAAGATCCCAAGGTCCACTACGAAAGTGTTATTGCAGGAAGCCATGATTCTAGAACTTCATCTCACACTATAGGATTTGACACCATTTTTTGACGGTCATTCGTCAGTCGTTCGACAAATCTCTGTCGGAAGAGCGACGCAATGGAGAAAATTTTTCCGTCGTTGTTTTTTCATCGCAAGGCCGATGAAAAATTAAATGTCAAAATAACGGCGAAGAATCGTCGGTCGGCAGCATCGTGACATACGTCGGGATTTTGTCAGAATATCGACGAAAACTTTGTTTATCCACCGACGAACTGCACCAGAAGTTCGTCGTCGGCTCGACGAAATGGGCAAACATTTAGCGTGGAAACATGGAAATTTCGTCGAAATAGCGACGAAATACAAAATTAGTAGCGTCGAAAGAACACCAAAAGTTCGTCAAATATGCGATGAAATAGGCAAGTAGTAGCGTCGGAAGAACACTAGAAGTTCGATGAACTAGTCGTCGCAGCTATAGAAACTTCGTCGAGGCTTTCTATTGATTCGTCGGTTGTTATCATCGAAATTGCGACGAAGAAGCAAAATTTAAAAAATATATATATATTATATATTCGTGGAAATGTACCATTGCGGAGACTGACGACTGATCATACATACAGACTGCATATTGGTTTGATACTTCAAACGATGCATTTCTTATATTGAAAGTGCATTACCTTATTGAGCTTCTCTTTGTTTTGAGTATAGTTTAATATTCTCTACTTAACAAGGCCAACCATGTGACGATGGAAGCTCATTTGGCGCTCCCCCCCCCCTCACATCACTCTCAATTCCGCATACCCAATCATATAACATTAATCATTGATTCATCCATTAATAACATATAACATTCATTCATTCATCCATTAATAACATATAACATTCATTAATTAACATATTCACATTCATTCATTAACATATAATAATCATTCTTTCAGTTTTTACATATTATCAAAAATATGGTTGTCATGATATGATTACAATCACTTTTTTTGTTTCTTTTTCAAAGCTACATAAAGCTGAAGTGGAGTATCATTTTCTAAATCAATATATGTCCCCCCTTTAGTTGTTCTACCCTCTACTTGTGATCTTAATGTACGTGTAGTCGCCTGCTCATGACGTGGACGCCGCTTCAAGGGGGGATTTGCTAAAATAAGAAAGAAATGTTAAACTAATATGTTTTATTATTATTATTACAAGTTTTTCATTAATTAAAAGAACATTAGAGTGGTCTTTCACCGATGGGTCCACATCATGTTCCTGAACTTTTAGTTATAGACTCA
>VDFB02075321.1:432492458-432556584 GCA_007258455.2 Sequoia sempervirens
TTAAATGGTTATCAAGTTACATAAAACAAGCAGCTATGCGAACAAATAACAACCATTTAATAAACTTCCGTTACAGATAAACACCAATTGCTCCAATTAAAGGTGAACAGAAAGACCTGGGCTTCCATTGTCGGCCTCGCCAATGTCAATCCGCTCAATAGCAACCTGTTAAGAAAACAATAATTTAAAATCATAACCATAGAGATTTAAAATCATAACCATAGAGATCCACATCACAATGCAGCCACTGGAAAAAAATCCCACTACAAAAGCATGAAGTATTAAATCCCTAAAACAATTTTAAATGATTATTGTTGAGTTTGAAATGAGTGTGCCCTTCATGGACTAGAATGAATAATGCTAACCAAAGAAATACAAAATTAAAAAAGATACATCAAAACAGGTATGTAATTATGGCTGGAACATACACATGGCAGTTGCAAAATATTTCAATTGTATTGTGGTATTGTCTATATAACACTATTTCTGTTCTAGTGCCACTAATTTTCTCATGATTATAATTGATCCTCTAAAGATCTGCCTGCAGAGTGCATTCCCTACAGGGTTTCATAGTCTGAATGTATCAAAATTCTTAAGATGAAGGTGACTCATATAGGGTATACCAAGAAAAATGCAATTATTTTGGCATTCTTTTGACAGAACTTTGTGCTTCTGACAACACTTTGAACAAGTGCTATTTCTACTGCTTTTGACAGCATAATCAAACTTTCCATTAAAAAGCTACATGCATGATGATCATTATAAGGATTTATTTATTTAGTGCAATTAGTCAGATGCTCCAGAGCGAGTCAGACTATTATGATCCTGATTTTATTCAATAATGATCTCCTAGATATTGGCATCTCTACCCTTAAGCAGATTAACATGTTGAGTAAGCATGCATCTATTCCAAAAGCCCCCTTCAGCTATAAGCTGCCAAAGTAGAGGGAATCAATCCATCAAAGTCACCCAAGGGTCAAACCTGACCCAAGGATGTACCTTTGACCTGCCTAGTGTTATGCCGAACTCTCTCATTTTATATAAGTTGTTGCATTCCATGAATCCAGCTACTATGTTGGCTAGCTGTTGTGCCCACTTGTTTTGCTTATGTGGTGAAGGATCCCAAATACCTAGCTGAGCTTCATAACTATACCCTTGAGTTGGAAATAATTCAAATAAATCACCACAACTCACTTGTAATCTCATCCAAATCAGCACCTGGATGGCAGGAATGAGTGTCATCCATAATGGAAACCTTCCACCCACATTTTCATGCAAGGAAATCTTCTCACAGTGCATCAATCTACTGCTGTTTATGTCTGTAAACATCAAAATTAATAACATTAAAATAATGCAACAGCTGCAGGTATGGCAAACCCTGTCAAACAGTAGATATGTGGTCGGTGTAGAGGCAGTGGACAGCCAAACACAAACTGAAAACTCTCCAGCAGAGGTTGCCAATTGAAAATTACTTTTTCCATGGCTGGAGACGCCTATAAAACCACTTGTGTGAATGCCAATGGAGTAGGACGGTGGCTGCTAACAGTAATGACAGCAATGTTAGGACTGGAAATTAGGTTCATTGCTGTCATGGGGATGCTTCTGCTGTAATGGGAGAATAGCACATTGCTCAACCTCCTCGTGCTTTGACGGTGATCTTCTGCATGGATTCCCCAATTTGGACTCATCTCATCATGCTCTTGTGGTACTACCCTTGCCTTCATGAGAATCCCCTTATCACTGTACCAATGATGCCATACTCATGAAATTAGCTAGCTTACTGGTGTATGGGACTAGAATCGGCAATCCAAAGTCTGAAAATATTAGGGTCACCAACATGAAATGGGTACAGCAGTCAATAATCAGTAATATTGACAATTTGGAAGCTTGAAATAACTGTACAGTGACTGAAAATCCCCCCACAATCATCTGCACACTTTTGAAACCTAAAATAGGTACAGCCGTCAATAATCAGTAATATCGACAATTTGGAAGCTTGAAATAACTGAACAGTGAATGAAAACACCCCACAATCATCTACACACTTTTGAAACCCTTCAAAATCAGCAACCTTGTGATGCAACATACTTGTTCATCTGCAAATAGTGAGTTGTAATGGCTGGACATATAGAGAACAGCAGATCTAAAGTTGGAAACCATTTTTATCATGGCCTTTGGTTCATGAATTTTGCAGCCAACACTTATCCCTATCTTGTTAAGTTGGTGATATTCAACAAAAAAAATTCCATTTTGCAAATATCTCATTGGGTAACCACATTAGGAGAGTGTTAGTGAGTATATCCAAGACAAACCACACATTGTCATAATGAAGTATCTTTCCTTGAAATCTTCCTACAGTCCCTCTAACTTCTTTGATGGAAACACCATGCCTTCCCTACCCATGATGATATCCTATACTCACTGGTGACCTTGAGAATTCAAGCACCATGCAATGCTGGTCCCACCAAAGCCAAGTATAATTACCAAAAGATGACTCACCTGTGGTGGTGATCGCTGACCATTGATGTTCCATTCCCCTTGCCATGACATATCTTGGAGTATCCTCTTTGATGCCTAGGAGCACTACCACTTTGCTTTTGGTTTTTAATTACATGATGTACTTCCCCATGAAATGCTCCCAATGCAAACTCCATGTTTTGTTGATCCCTCCAAGACCCATGATGTAACAATTCTTGCGCCTCTCTTGTTCACCCCAAATAATGATTGATTGTCTTGCCTTCATAATGCTAGGGATGTGTAGTGTCCCATCTTTCATTAATCTTTCAACTTGCTAGTAACTTGATACCCAAAAAAACATACCAAACTTAGTTACAAAATCTTGAATACCAAAATGACACCTATTTTGTTTACCTTCATCTAGCATCAAGCTCCTTGGGGTGACCCTCTCCCTTAGGTCTTCAAGTGTAGTGAGGTGACAACTTAGTGAACGCATCCATTGTCCTTCAATGTACATGTTGGCCTCTCCTAGACATGTTATGTGCAAGTGAGAAGTCTCCTTCTCATGACTATGGACTAACCCATCAACAAGCTCACCAATTTTGGAGCAAAGGAATTTGAATGTTTCCTGGTCAACTTCTATGCAGTCAATGTGAATCATCACGGAGTTTTCTTCCCTCATGTCAACAATTGCCGAAAAGGCAAAAGAGCTGGAAATGGTGTAGCCCATTTTGGCCAACTCTCTATCATGTTGCAGATCTTCACCAAGCATCCCATAAACCTATGAGATCTCAACTAGAGGATGTCTGAACATGTTAGTCCCAAAATATAAACCACCACATGCCTTGTGCTTGCTCATGGTCCAACTTAACCATTGTTCTATCCACATATAAGGGATGAAGAATCTACAGCCAACAATGGGAGTAGCTCCATCAAAGGCATAGTCTCCTATGTCCCACACCATAACATGCGAATTTCCTTATCTTGAATAAAGGGATCCTTATGGCCCAATCTATAGAGTATAGCCTTCATCTCTCAAATTTTGTTAGGGTTTTCTTGATAAACTTGCAATTCCTCCTCATGGGGGTCAATCTTAGTCAAATCATTCTTCAAAATAGAATAACTAATTTCTGGAATATCATCATCACGTGGTTCAATTACTTCCATACCTAAAATTTAGGTGGATGCTTCTTGGACAGCACTTGAAATTATTGACACCTCTTCCTTCATCTCGAGCTCTTCATGCCAACTAGAGGATGTCTGAACATGTTAGTCCCAAAATATAAACCACCACATGCCTTGTGCTTGCTCATGGTCCAACTTAACCATTGTTCTATCCACATATAAGGGATGAAGAATCTACAGACAACAATGGGAGTAGCTCCATCAAAGGCATAGTCTCCTATGTCCCACACCATAACATGTGAATTTCCTTATCTTGAATAAAGGGATCCTTATGGCCCAATCTATAGAGTATAGCCTTCATCTCTCAAATTTTGTTAGGGTTTTCTTGATAAACTTTCAATTCCTCCTCATGGGGGTCAATCTTAGTCAAATCATTCTTCAAAATAGAATAACTAATTTCTGGAATATCATCATCATGTGGTTCAATTACTTCCATACCTAAAACTTAGGTGGATGCTTCTTGGACAGCACTTGAAATTATTGACACCTCTTCCTTCATCTCGAGCTCTTCATGCCCAACAAATGGAGTATTTCCCACCTTCACTTCATCGGTCTTTTGCTGGTGTACACAATTGTTAGAGATCAACAAAGAATCTTCACCTTCAACTTGCTGATTGGGGTCCTCTTGTTCTTCCTCCATGATGTCTGGTAACTTCATTTTTTCTTCCTTATCCACTATCACAACTTCTTTCTTGACATCCTCTTGTAATTATGTCTTTGTTGTACCCTTCACTGTTTCGAGTTCCATCATCTTGGGTTCTTCCTCTTTCAAGAATGATTCTTTTGGCTCCTGCTCTCTGCACCTTCTCCTTCTCCCCCCATTTCTTCTTTTCATATCATAATACTCCTCAAAAGACATGTCACGACAAATGGTAGGATCCAGGACAATATAATCAGCGTGATATCCCACCCTTTCATTATCTTGTTGTGGGTGTGTAGGTTGTTCTTCTTGCTTCTTGGTTCCTATCCCAGCCATCTCCTTCAAATCTGTTTTTTCTTCTTCCTTCAAGAACATTCTCTTTGTCTCTCGATGCTCCATCCTTGCGATATAATCCTTCTGACGTTCATGCAATTCCTGTAACTTTTCTAACATTTCTGACATGGATTCTTGAATTCTCCTCATATTTCTGGCCTACAAACACTAAACACTGATATGCAACAGCAAAAGAATGACATGCAATGGATATAATCTATAATAAACTTCTGATGATTCACAGGCTAGCAAGATTCTGGCTCTGATACCAATGTAATGTCCTAGGTCATTTGGTGAGATGTTACTTAGCTGCCAGGCACTTCAAATCACCCAGATCTCTTCAAAAATTGAAGGATTAGATGGACAGTCAAGATTCTCAGCATTAAAATAAGTTACAGTTTAGATCCATACAATGAAGGTATAAAAATTTTCAATAACAACCTGCTGTTCACAATAAATTTTGCAAAGAATCTTTCTTAGTTACAATCTGGTCTGGATTAACTGGAAATGGCGGCATTAAACGCCTTTCCATTGATGTAATTTTCCATAGAAGCTGACTAGGGTTTCATAACCATCAGCAATCTGATATAATTGTTCCAGAACTTACAAATCAGGCTTTCCAAGGTGTAATCTGATTATATGCCTTGGGAAGTTGGGCCTCCAAAGGTGATCCACACTTCTACAGGTTCAAATGCAAGTTTTGTCCTCTTCTTGGTCAGCGCTGGAAAGATGGAAGTGCTAAGGGTAGACAGGATTCCAATGATTGGTTGGATAGTTTCAATGGCACTCTAGCTTCCAATGGATTAGGTTTATACCTAGCAGTGCCCAATCTGGAATAATTGATGCTTAGCTAGGGTTTGAAGCATGACAACCCTCGAGCATCAATTATCTGATGATTGACTCCAATGAAATGGATGGATCTGATGTAGATGCACCACCTCTAGGGTTTGATACCTGCTATGACATGACTTGATAGTTGTATTAAGTCCTCAAAATGCCACTGTTGATGCCCAAATATGCTGTAGATGTCCAAGTCTATTATCTATTCGTCAGTGATTTGGATCGCTGCAGATTTAAGGATATGGCAGGCTGATAGAATGTCCTGTAACTCATCTGTTGGAAGTTATCGCCTAGCAGGTTTTTCCCTTCAAACTTGATATTCAGATGTAGCTCAAAATTGCTGCTGGAAAATCAGGCCTGTGTTCGACAGGAGATGGAGATTAGGTCAACTTTTAAGTCTAGATCTTAGTGTAAACAAAAGTGAACAAAGGTGTAGGCAGAGGGGTTTCGTCCTCACCTAACAAGCTCTGCAATAGGGGTTTTTGTCCCTAACTGAGAGCAGTTATTTGCAAACAGCAAAGTCACAATAATCCAATCTTAGGTATGTATTCCTCCCCTTCATACCCCATGCATCTGCCTAAGACCCCCAAAACTTCTAGGTATGAAGGCATGGCCAATCTTCTAAGTCTATGCAAATCATTGAAGTTTCGAAGTTCCTCGTCCAAGCTTGCTTTCTTGTCTAATTCTGACCTTTCCTTGGTTGCTATTGGACTTTCAAACTTCCTCGTCCTAGCATGCATTTCCTCCCAACTCCACTTTTCCTTTATTCCTTTCGAAGTGTTAAACTTATCCATCCAAGCATACCTCACATCCATACCTCTTCCATTGAAACTTTGGAGTTTCCCAAACTGTCATATTTTCTCCACCAAACCCTCATTGGAGAGTCAAACTTCCCCTTGCTAGCATGACTCCCTTCCAAAACTTGAACCCCAAACTATGGCACAAGTCACAAGATATCCTCAACACCCGAACTCCAACACTCCTGCTTCTTTTCACCATTCATCTCCACCTACCTCCCTATGCAATCGAACAAACATTAATGGACAGGTTGATGACACATCTTCTAGAAGGGTTCTTGCAGGCATAGAAATATCATTTAATAATAAGGACATGGCTCCACATGTACACCCAGCTATGCAAATAAAGAAGTCAACTTCAGCTACCATTAATGAAGTAATTAGGGCTTCAAACCTTAAGGGACTTCTCACCATTATTGTTGAGGACAATTGCAGTTCACAGGAGACATTCCTCCATGACTCCCAAGGCCATTTCTGCACACATAAGCACGATTCCAAGCATGATACAAGGGAAAACGACTATGTTACCGGTCCAACCCCTAAACAGACCGGGTCCAAGTCCGATCCAGCCCAAGTTCGAGGTTCGGATCCAATCCCCTATGGGTTCGAACAAGGTCTCGCTCTCAGTCTGTGGGTACCTGTGGTGGAATTTGGGCGGATTCCACGGAAAAGAGGCGAATTTTGCATTTTTTAGATTTTGTTGACTTTTAATTTACTATAAATAGTCTCATTCGTCCCCCAAACCCTAAAATGACGTGCACTATGAAGGTTTGTGTGGCTTTGAAGGTCTTAATTCAGGACTTATTGTGAATGCAAAATGATGTACACCATGAAGGTTTGTGTGGTTTTGGAGGTCTTAATTTGGGTTTGGTGGCGAGGGGCCCCTCGACCCCCAGAACCCACGAGAAGTGCTGCCCCTTGACCCCACAGGAGGCGTTACCCCCAGACCCCCACAAGGGGCATTGCCTCCAAACTCCCCTTAAATTCATTTGATTTGCCAAGTACTCTCCAAGTCCAAGTTTCCAAGTTTGCCTACAAGTCTTCATCTATAATATCATCATCCAATTGGACAATCTTCCCTTGATGTTACTTGATGCGTACCTGCAAGGAGAAATGCAGCAATGTAGTTAATTTGAATATATAATATATATCATGACTTTCGAGTTTGACTAATTGACATTCTAATATTTTTTATTTTTATGGTGGTTTTGTTTATTATACAATATATGATGCTATGTGTGGTATTTTGAACTTAATTACTGTTGTAAATATGTATATATTTCTGATTTTTATTTGTTTTTATATGGACGAACCCAACCCCAAAAAAATCTTGACTGACCCCGCAAACCGAACCCTCGAACCTGAATGCAAACCAGTAACTTAGGAAAATGACACTCAATAGGTATAGGCAATCCTTACTGCATACCAATCTCATGATAGTAGCTATTGTGGCAGTTTTCGACATCTTTATGAGTGTATATTGAGATGAAATATAGGAGAAAAAGACATCAATTGAATATACACAAAAAAACCCTAATCAGAACTGGTTGTGTACACACATGTTCAGGCACACAGATCGATGGATGAAAACCCACAGATTTGCAAGAGATTAAGGGAAAAAATTCCTATAGATATCGCACCGGAGGACAAAACCCATTTCGCTGAAGGTGTGCTCTCACAAAGAGGTCATGTTCAAGCTTTATTGGTGACAGATCTACAATATCACCCAACTTGTTCAATTTGCATGTTGCCTTGGGAGTAAGCCAATGTATTTCCAGTTTGTACAGCAGTTGTGCAGCTAATATTTCTATTATTGGGGCATACTGTTGTATTTCTGTTGTGGTTGCTGTTATAGCCATGAACTGTAATGGGCTTCAATTCCACCTAATATAAATGAAGGTCCTACAATTTTATCTTGTTGTGAATCCAATTTATATGTCTAAGTATCAATGATTGCAACTAACTATTTGCTATATTAGTTTATTAGATCTGGGTATACATTTAACTCTGTTGTTTATCTTATTGTGAACCCAACCGTGTAGTACTGGGCATTTAATGTGACTGTGTAAATGTAAAAAGAGAAAATTTTCTGGGTTTGTTAGATTCGGATAGAATAGGGTTTGTTATTTTTGTGTAAAAATAATTAAGTCGAGAGTATAATATGGGGTTGATAATGCTGCTGTGTAAACATTATCTCCATTTAGGGTTTCTAAGGTTCTAAGTTTCAAATATTTAAATCCCGAAATAGAAAAAGCCAAAATATTTGCCTTAGTGTTTGTGTTTTATAAGGACCCAATTAAATGTATTTAAATCTGTCCACAAATATTTGTATTAATATTTCTGAGGGACATTACATCAAATCAAAGTGTTTCCGTAAAGAAGTTAAGCACTTACCTGGGCTGCAAATATCAGTGTCTCTAGCTTTCTTAGGTAGAGACTTCCCATTCATTATCATAGTCAGAGTTGTATAATTTATAATATGCATTTCTCAAAACGCAATAATAAACGAAATTATGAAACCGCAGCAGAGAAGCCAGCAGAAAATTCGAGGCTTCTTAACGTTGTTTTCAATGCTATGACTGTGATCGGGATTTGATGGTTTTGTGTTTTCTTACTCTCTGTTGTGCTGGTTTGCCAAAAATACAACTTTGGTCATTGGTTATGGACTTGGACCTCGATATCTTTCTAGCTGGTTTTTTATTTTAAACGGCTATCTAGACTTATTTTAATATTAATAAAAATTTGAAAGCTATTTAGGAAAGGAAAAAATAATAATAGCAAAGACTTCAACATGAATTGAAAAACTGCCTTTACGAAGCCTTGAACATACTCTTTCTTGAATTATCAATAGAAATATAAAAGCAAATTCCATCTTTTTAAATTAAAAAGAACCCACAGGTGCAGAACTGAGCGTAGTCCTAATGGCTGCACCCTTGGAAGCCCTGACCGGGGGCGATCGGGACTCTGCAGCAGTCGCAGCAAAGCCATTGCCAGCTGTAGACGCCGCCGGCGCTGATGTGGCGGCGGCTGCTGACTCACCGGGCTCTCTGACGTACCTGAGGCATTTGACGGCCTTGTGCAGGCGCTCTAGCCTGAAATTCTGCCCGTCAAAGAAAAGAACGGCGTCCAAGTCTTTACAGTCCTCAACACTGCCCTGAAACGAACAATTCGGCTTTCCAGGCAAGTTATTATTAAACTCCACGGTAACCTTGTTCTCCTTGCTTTTCTGGAGGGACCCCGGCCTGGTCGTGTCAATAGATGCAGGCTTAAATTCATCTGCACGTACAAAAGCATCGGAATCCTATGATGTTTTAAAATTTGAGGAGTTAAGGTTTGGAAGAGTACTGAATTTTGGGAAAATAGGGTTTTAGTAGAACTGTCAGAAGTTCGAGATAAATTTGGAGGGGTAATAAAGGTAAGTTTAGATTACTTACATCTGAGGGAGCAGAATTTGGTGTTGGAGTTAGCAGTGAGAGAAGAGCCGAGCGTGATGGGATACCATTTTTCGGGGTCCGGCGCCGTGCTCGGCTCCTTCGCATTATTCGCCATTCTTTACAGTGCAGACATTCTCCTCGGACTCCCTATTCCAGAGCCATAGAAATTCCCGATGAATTTCTAATCAGAAACTTTAAAACCCTAGGGCATTTTTTTTAGTTCTAAATCAGAAACGGGTAGGTGAGGTCTCAAGAATATGCCGGGCAGGTGGGAGGCATTTTTTAGTTCTAAATCAGAGACGGCAGGTGGGAGGTTCCTAAAGAAGAGTGGGAAAATAGAATATGCCGCTTTTGTAACGAAGGTATGGTGGAGACAGAATGGCACTTTATCATAGAATGCTCAGCTTATAAAGACATCCGGGCCAGCTATGGGGATGCGGTGCAGGTTGACAATTTAAATACCTTGTTTGAAGATTCAAGACTCGACAAAATTGCAAACTTCATCATCAAAATTCACTCTCGAAGGGTTGATCTCGAACGGCACCTCCATGGTCTAGGGCTGTGCTGTGTGTTGTCTCCGTGCTGATCTTGGGTCCCATAGGCTCTTTGGCCTTGTTGTGGCGCATTAAAATATTTCATTTTAGTTCTAAATCAATGATTGAAACTCGCGAATTTCTTTTCAACACATCATATGATTTTACTTTTCGCATTTCAACATCAATATGTTTCTAATATTTTCTATAATTTTTTTTTTTTCACTTTTCAATTGGAAACATAAAGTTTTATTATCCTTGCGATTATTATAGTAATTAAAAATATATATTTTAATTAAACATAAAATTATATAACTTCTCACACATTCTTTATGGCTTCCAACTTTTCTCCCTATCCTTAGGGCCTTCCAAACTCTACTCATTCTTCTCTTTTTTTTCCATAGACCAAACAAAATATATAAGTTTTGGTTTGAAAAGAATTTTTAGATCTAGTTAAACTTGGAATAATATGCATTCACTTTACTTGAGGTGAGATTGTAAGGAGATCTAGGGCCACAAATTATGGATCGAAGAGGTTGTAGGTTAAGTACTTCAAGCATGTTAACCCCTATAGAGAAGAGTCGTGATGCAAGAGCATTCCAAGTCAAAGAGTGATATTGTATCAACCAAATATGCATTTTTGTGTTTATTGTCTTTCGTAGGTGTTTTGTATGTGATTATATTATTTAGAGCGGCCATAGTTATATTTTCTTAGTTGCAATTTAAATCCAATGAGTTCAAGCCAATCAATAAAAATCGAGATGTGTGATACTAGTCATATGTCCAATCTTCATACTATATAATGATGCCTTAATTGGACTATACCTTAAAGTATTTAATTTATGCACTAATGCTTGAAATTATCCATGTTATTCTTCATTTTAGTGAGGTCCATGTGAAGAGTTGCATCCAATTTTAAGACCTATATCTTAATGTGCATCCAAAGATAGTCATTCTACAAGTTTCAAGGAGGTGCACCCAATTTCAAGAAGGATTTGAAGTTGAAATCATTTACTATGGGGTCATTACTTATTACAAGTGCCTAGAGTGATGTATTGCATTTTTTGTTGATTTCATTTTACTATATCTTCATTATTTATAAAAAGTGGCCAAAATGAACAAAAGGGCAAGCTTGGTAAACCAAGAAGCAAGAGGGTAGGAGTTGAGTTAAGTATAGTTGAGGAATAAGACAAGCCATCAATTGAAAGAGGGAGCAACTCATAGTAGTCATTGTGAGGTAGAGAACAATAGATATGTGTTGTTGTAAGACTTGTGCTTAATGTTGTTGAAGATCATGAAGCTTGTGATGTAATTGTGTTTTGGAGTGATAAAATAGATATCATTGTGAGAATTTGAACTATCCAATATGTGAAAATATTGTTTGTTGTCATTGGTTATGTGGTTTGGTAGTCTTTCATTAAACCTCCTTACCACAAATGCATTAGATGGTATCCAAGCTTAGAATTAAATACCAAAAAGGAGAGAAGAGGAAAGCAAAAGAATGTTAGAATAGGCACAATTCATACAAAGTGTTGAGGAAAACAAAAAGTTGTAAGGAATCTTCTAACCTTGGATTGTTGGGTAGAAAATATCAAAGTATTTAGTAAAAGAGGAAAATGAAGGTAGTAAAAGAGGAAAATGAAGGTGTCTTCCAGCACTACAATGTTGGATAGAAGATAACTAGGGTCATTAAGGTTGTTGACAAAGTGTTGATTGTGACAATTAGCATTACTTTTGTGAAAATAAAAAATTAAGGAGCTCAAGCAAATTGACCGTTGATTAATAGGAAATTTATAAGAGTCAATAAGCAAAAACTAAAGGTCAATCAAATAATCATGTAGATAGAAATGCCAACAACGAGGAAATCTACTAATGGTGTGTAAAAGTGAGATCTGGAGGTGATTGTAAAAAGAATAGGTTGAATAGATCACTATCTATGAGCCAATCTACTAAAAAGTGTGAAGATAGACAATATTTTAGTGAAGAGTATTGGTGTCAAAAGTGAGTAGATCAAACACCAAAATTGGATGTAATTTATTGTTGCCTAATTTTCACCTACGGGCTCATTAGGCAGAACAAATTGTGTTTTAGGTGTTCATAAAGGCCAAATGGGGAATTTGCATCAAGGGTTAGATCATGCACCTGAGGATATTTCACAAGGAGGTCTGTTGGAAGGCATGCCTCGATCATTTTTGGCGCAAAAACTCATTAGAGAAGAAAGTCGGCAAGACCCTCCTGTTGTCTTGCCGACTAGCAGTGCGTTCTACTTGGTTTAATACACCTGTCGCAGGACATTTGGATCGCCATGAGTCTTCATGTATCTCTTTGCTTGGAGGGAAGTCCCGCCGATGGTTGTTCACAAGGTTAGCGTCAAGGAGAATGGTTTACCTTTGTTGTGACCTTTGGCCGACAGATGAAGCTCTCGGCGAAAAGTTTTGCCTTCAGGAAAGGTCCCGTCGAAGGATGGAGGTCTCCCCGAAATGGACGGCATCAGGGAAAGATTTAGGTTCGACAAGAGATCCCGGTGATTGAGTGATGTCTCATCGAAAGGATGGTGCCTTCGATATAAAGATCTACGCTCGGGGAGATGTCTTCCCGACTGATAGAAGTCTCAGCGAAGGGGGGAAGTGTCGCTATGAGGTCTGGCTGAATGATCATGGTCTTGCCGACAAAGGAAGGGGTTGGTGTAATGTCTTGCCGACCCATGGTGTCTTCGCGAATGGAGGTGTCTTCAGGGATAGGTCTTCCCAACCCGCTAGGGTCCTACCGACAGATGGTGAAATGAGCTCGCCGAAGGATTTTTGCCTTTAGCATGAGGTCTTGTTGAATGCGATTGTATCAACGACAGGATTTGAGCCCAACGAAAGGTATCGCCGACCGAGGGATGTCTCCTAGACAAGAAAGGAAAGGTCTCGCCGAACTAGAATGAGCTCAGGGAGAATGGAAGAGCTCGTTGTAACATCTCGGCGACCGAACAAAAGTCTCGCCGAAGGGGATTGCCTTCGGCATAACGTCTCACCAAAACATGGGAGTCTCATTAAAAGAAATGATTAGGGCTCGATGAAAGCTCTTGCCAACAATAGAGAGTCTTGCCGATAGCGATGGACTTGCTAATCGAAAAGGGGTATCAGCATGACTCTTAGCACCCGCTATGACCTCTTGCCGATGGTTTCAGGGATGTCGATTTGACTTTTGCAACTCGATATAAACTCTCACCGACAGGTGAATGCTTGTCGATGCTGCTATAGAGTATAATCGCATCTGGGAGACACAGTAAGTGTCTCATCGACATGCGATTTAATCTGAGCGACCTTTGACCGTCTAGCAATCCCATGTAACATCTGTTCAGCCAATCAAAGGAGGCTACAGGAGAGTCATGGCAGTTTGACCCCTGTGAAGAAGATCAACGGAACATAAGCAACGTGGATCTACTTTGAGAATAAAGCGATGGATCAGTTCGATATCCAGGAGGTGTCGTTGGTAAATAGAAGGGCGAAGACCGCAGGGACAGCTAGGATGTCAACTAGCGAGGGTTGATAGACATTAATGATAGTAACTCAGGGCATTCAAGGCAGTTCGGCAGGGAAGTTCGAGGGTGGACATGGAGACCATGAAGTTAATACTATGGTTACATAAGATCTGAAGGCTTCTCCTAGGGCGATCCTTCACACCAACATGGACAACAAGGATACACTTGAATGCAGCATTAACTTCATTTGAAAAGATCTAAGGGTAGATCTTTCGAAACGTTGATATTTTTGTAAGCCCTAGGGGCCGACATCTTTTTGTATATATGGTATTTTTTGCCTCTTTGTAAAGGAGTTCTCTTATGCTTTTCGAAAGCCTGTGACTTTTGCAGTCCTTTCTCAGATTAGCAAACTTCTGTAAATCATTTTGGAGCATGATATATAAAATTTACCTTGGTTACCATTGAAGGTTCAATTTGCCTTTTGGTTCTTGCAAAATATTGTGCATTTTCAGGTGATTGATCAAGCTACTTCATGAAATCTTTCTTTTCCTTATAGCTTTGTCTCATGTTAGCATGCCTTTCTTTGCAAAAGTAGTATTATGTAGGTTACAAACTGTGTTTACTTAATTGCACATGAGCTTTTAATTTGTGAAAATTTGCTTTTCCTTCTTGAAAGTGTGTGTATGTCAAACCTATTTGTGAAATACTTATGCATAAGCTACAGATTCAAGTTGTGCAGTAACATATCCATCATCAGTATTCAAGTGTAACTCGAGTGACTCATTGTTCTTGTTATTTTGGTGTATCACCATAGGATTTAATTTTCATTTTTATGCATTCTCCTTCTCCCTTTTCCTTACAAGATCAGTAGTTAGGTGACACCATAGGAAGCCGACCTTCTCTAGAGGTAGACCTCTGCTTACAAGAAACCCACATCTTTAGAGGTCTTCCCATGTTACACTGAGGTGTTGAATGTCAGGTTCAACAGGGTGCAACTTCAGGGGATAACATTTATAAGTAATATTTTTGATGTATTGTTGTCATGAAGATAATATGAATGAACATGATCATTGAAGTTAGGATTGCTAGTTTAGAAAGATCCCTGGAAAGGAGATAAGAAAACATGGAATTGATTATAAAGAACGAATTGTGTGGATTAGAAAATTTGTAACAGATACCAACAAGGGGTGATGAAGGAAGGAAAAAGTTTAAATTAAGTGGATCTAATGTTGTAGAGCAAGGATCTATAATGCAAGTAGTATAGAATTTTAGAGAATGTGTAGTAAGGAAACTAGCATTGTTAAGAGTAGAAGACAAGTTGTCATTTAAGTATCAATTGGTTGCTTGAGAGAATGCAAAGAGTAAAGGAAGTCAAGGTAATGTTGAAGATATTGGTATTGTAGATAAATATCAATGTAATTTTTTGGATTTTGATATTATAGATGAAGTAAAGGAAATTTTAGATAAAGAAATTTTGAGGTAGAACAATAAATTTTGAAAATAATATAAGAAGAAATCACTTGGTAATTGAGTGATAATAGCCTATAGAGAGTCCTTGTAGGAAGAGTTTGTATGTAGAGTGCAATGCAATGAAATTCATTGAGTTTTAAGTATTATATGTTGGGAAAATGTGTCTCAACCTTGCAATTACATAAGGTACCATTGATGCACAAGGGGGATCCCCCCCATGAGGGGTCTGGGGGGGTCATCCCCCCAGTTGGGGGTCCAAGGGGCAGTGTGCCCTAGTGGGGGCAATGCCCCCGAAAGCCAAATTTTATGTACATTTTATTATTATAAATCTTGACCGTTCATCATTATGTCTCATATCTGACAATCGATATTTTTGTTGGCTTGACTTTCCCTAGAAGGCAACCCTATTTTATGAGGGTTTTGTATTATGACTGTGTATTGTGATGTATTCTAAGAGTTTGATAGCAATCATGTTACCTCTAGATCTCTGATTGGTGATACTCCTATGATAAGCTTGCTCTATAAGTATATTGTAATCTTTTTTATTTTTGAATAATATATTGGGCAGCTATTGGAGTGTGGGGTTTTTTTTTCTCTCAAAATGGTTTTCCCCACATAAATCATTGTGTTGTGGTATACATGATATTTGTGTTTATTTATGTTTAAGTCTCTATAACTATTAAAGATCTATAAAAGTTTTTCATTATTCTCCTTTCAAGATTAGTGTAGGAAGTTGTTCCACTACCAAGTAGCTTCCTTACATTATAGTATAACATATATGTTGAGTTACATGTTGTGATGCTATGACAATGAGATATGGTGCAACGTACACATTTTGTTCACACATGGTGATGTTACGACAATAACTACAAGTTATATGAAAGAACTCACAACATCATATGAAAATAATATTTGGTAGAAGCATGAATAGTGATACAAGATCACTTGTGGCACAATTGGAGTTAACGTGACACAATCTTATAGCAATATAAAGTTTATTAATATGGCACAAGGTACCATGAGCGGTCAAAATTCAAGTTATATTTGTATGTGCTACCACAAGTGAAGAGTTGATATTTATGGCTATACTAGAAACATGTTTATATCAACATCATTAAGGTTGAAACTATTGTTTCATAGTGTGCAATAATGACTATGTGTACAAGGTGAATATCCATGTGGAAGCATCATACTTGTTTTGATAAACAAAGTGAAATTGCTAGAATAAAAAACTTTTTGATGTGCATGCAAATAAAAAATTAAACTCTTAATATTTGATTACCATAAAATATTATGTATGGATGTATAAAATAAATAAACCATTATAACACAAGTTTTACTTCAAGGAGAAACGCTTTCAAGAAAAAGCTCCACCAGATAAAGAGGATGAGTATGTAGTAATATTCAATGAACAAGATACAATATCAACACACTTCACTCTACACTCCAACAAAATTCTAGAAACACCTATGTACCTATAAAATATGTTATCAAACTACTCTCACACCTCCAATATATAGGCAAAGAGAGAGGCAAAACCATAAAATCATGCAAAAATCTCATGCCCACCTTGGAGAGTGTTGAACATACACCAAAATACTGAGAGAGGGGGGTGAATTGGTATTCAAACATATCGCAAACCCTCCAAAGAAAATTGAAACTTAATCTTTACAACTTTAACAGAAACATGAAAGATCAACATAATGTACAACACCACATAACACTAGATATACATGGAAAACCACAAAGGGGAAAAACCACAATGAGAAAAGTTGCTAGGAGCTACTGTCCTAATCCAACCTCATAATGAATCATAGTTACAACTTTATTTTAAGGCTACAACCCAAGGAAGCTACTACTCCCTGTAGAAAGGTTTTAGGGTCACTCCCAAGGAAGCTACAACTCCTTGCAAACTTTTTTTCAGGGCTTCAACCTAAGGAAGTAACTACTCCTTGAATTGAGAACAAACTCAAAAAAGATTACAGCATGATAGTCCTTCTACTTTTTGAATCTGACAATGAAGCTCAATCCTTTTGATGATTGTGATTCTTCTTTTTCCCTTCTCTTTTGATGATTGTAATTTTGCTTTGACAACTCTTATGCAACTTGTTCAAATGTCTTCTCTTAAGTTTACTAACTCACTGCTTTCAACCTTCAAGAAGTTTTACCTTTGGCTCACTACCTCCAACAATTAGTTAGGTACACTCTTCACTTCCCTTTTTTCTTAGAGATATGATCAAATTGAATCCAGACAGGATCTATAACTACTACTCTTTCTCCTTTAGCCGCTTACATATACACCATAATGCATTACACATCCTCATTCGACTTCTTACAATAATACGCCATAAAGATCAACTAGGTTTACAATATATACATTATATTACATTGATTACATTACATGTTGGCCAAGAACAACAAGAATATTACAAATACAAATCGGCCAAAGATCAAACAACAACATGAAACATGTAGAGGGCAAGCCCTAAAATGAACTACATGCAACACCAGGAAGAGGAACACGCCTTGTGGATTCCAACAGACGCTTAACCTGGTCCTAAACACTCTTCATAGCATCAATCTTCAAGGAACAACATATGCAAGCTTCACACATTTGAAATAGGTCAGCCTTAAGCAAGAAATTATGAAACCTGAAGTATGTTGGTCATTACAACACTAGTGGTACTCATGAAAAATTAAATATTACTTACGCTTCTCCCAGATGGATCAGCATGAGCTATACAACATCTTCAAACACTTCAAGGATTGCACACAAACCCTAACTCGTGGTGCACACCTTCTAATGGGCCTAGGAAATAGCTAGTTTTCTTCCTTTTAGTTTATGTCTTTTAACATTTCAAGTTTCCTATCTCACAGACAATCATGAACCTTATATATCTTTTATGTCTTTTATACATCCTAAACCAGACTTTACCATGTGGAAATATAATTATGATATGATGTTATTTGCATGGATAAATGTGTGAATGTTTGTGAAATACGATATTATTATGTGTTAATTCATGGTTAATTAAGGATGTTTCTACTTTAGATGAAACTAACCTCTTACAACCAGAAGAACTGTAGCCCGCAACAATTGGAATTATTAGCCTACAACCAAAGGATTCCAGGAAAATTGCAAGGGAGAATCCATAATGCTGAGAACGTGATAATTCTAGGAAACAACGAAGGCGATCATTGAAGTGGTCAATTGTGAGTCACCAGATCATCCAATAAGATGACAAGAGGAAGAAGAAGTTTGTATTGATAAAGAAGCCAACGTGATAATTTTCACAGAGCACATCTTTGTCAAACTATTTGGGCAAAGTTTTAATTCTATTTATCTTCTTCTGTTTTTTTCAATTATGATTGCAATTGCAAAGGAATAGTCTTCTCCCTATTCTAAGGAGAGTGGACATATGCATTTAATTTTTATTTTTATTCCTAGCATGAATAAAACTCCTCTTGAGCCTATATATTTGGATCAGTGGTTGAGGAGCAAATCTAGTTAGCGAGCTAGTTAAGTTGCAAATATAGTTACTAGTTTTGGTTTATATTTTAGTGGATAATATTGCATTGATAGATATGAATTTTGGAATGAAAGATTTCTTAAAGATTATTGTCATACTGTGAGATTTCAATTCTATGCAATCAAAGAATTTTAATTCACTGTTATGATTGGTTGATTCAAGTAGTGTACATTTGATTTTCCTTATGGGCACAACGACTCAAGCAAGGACCACTCGAGATACTATTCACCCACTTTGTTTTTTGTCATTAGAATAGATTTTATTACTACATTTATTTCAAGTAAACTCTTAAGTACATGCACATGAATGATATCTTGTATCATGAATTATGTTATGTGATGTTCCTTTGAGTTATCCTTTGGAGTAGTTAAACAACTAGAAGTCAATAGTTAATAGTGTTAGTTAAATGCATATTTTAGATTTAGTAGTTAACTACTAAAACATTAAGATGAAGGTACTCGTAGCATCAGTAGCAGATTAAGTTATTTTCCCTATTTTGAAAGTTAACACTTTATTTCCTTTTTCAGCCTTTACTATTTTATGAACATGTGTAAACCACCTATACTAACAGATATAGGTCATTTAGAGTCCATGAGTGCACATACAGTGCCAACATCATCAAAAGCTTACATAGCCCTAGCTAATAATTAAATGAAGCCTTTGCAAGTGTTTGGTGAAATATTCAACTAGGAACCTCTCCTTTGAATTGTGTGTCTATACATAAAAAACAAGTTGACTGAGCATTAAAAAGGCCTTACACCTTCAACATATCTCAATCGGCTAGGCAAAAGCATAAGCCAACAACACCTTCATTTCAGACCATAGCCTATTTCAGAGAAACTAGAAACACCTTGCAAAGCAACAAGAAACATCACAAGATATTGAGGATGATTCTCCATTAGCGAATTCACCACTTCATACAACAACAAGTTGGTGCAAGCCAATAAACACTAAAACTAGCCATTGAACAATTCAATCCTACACCCTGTCACTTACAACTTTCTTTTTGGAGGGACAAATGATATAAAACTTTGGATATAGCACCTTCACAACATACTTAACTTAAATTTTGAACTGCATGACCATATCTGTGAACGTGGAGAAATGTCGAGACAAACTTTGCACCACTGTGAGCATCCTCACATAAACCATATTGCCTTCAAACTGTCACTTAAAAAACACCTTTCCAGTAATCCAAACAACATGAAACTTAAATCACACATGCTCTAACAACATCTGAAGCTTACTTCCAAACCACAGGAGCACAACATCACCAACAAATAAATGCAAAGCATTTCTCATACTTTGGCAACCAATCAACCAAACTACAAATACTGTCAACCAAACTACAACCAACACCAACATAATTTTCACATCAATGACAACCAACACTCACTCTTTTGACATCAATGACAACCATAATACAACAAAGAGTATCTTTTGAGAATAGTGAACATGATTAATGGCTTCTAATGGAAACTAGAAGGGCTTAATCAATGAATCCTCAAATAGAAAATATAATTGCAAAAGCATCTTTGACTCATAAATCCTTGATGGCTCACATCCTCAAGTGTGTCACTCTATATTATAGAGAACCCAAAATCAAATGTAATTACCACCATAGTTCTTTGTCACTTTATGAATGCATATTATAACTAATATTAAGATTATAAGAGAAACTAAATACAAATTATTTTTACAATTACACCATAGGTGTCTAAGTAAACCTTCCAAGAGTGTTGAAGGCAATATATACTAAGGATTTACAAGGTTAATGACACCTTAATCTTAATATTCTCCCACTTGATATTATACATTAAAAAAATTCCACAAGAAACATAAATGAATTAAGCACAAGATCCAAGGCCCATTATAACATGCCCATTGTTCTACTCAAAAGTTTTACTATGTTTAACCTCAAGTAAATAAACTATGTTGCCAATATTTAAGCAATAATTTTTTTACTTTCAAATATAAATATAACATGCACATTTGAAATAAACATCATTCCAAACTTCTCATTACATTATAACAAAGTATTACAACTTTCCAATGTATTGATTCATAGTACATAATTCCATGATAACATTTCTCTTTTACAATTTTCCATAGAAATAGATACATACATGGCTCCTAAGAGCTTACTAGTAAAAGATATATGAATTGTCCAGGTGCCCTTCATCAAATCTTGGTCGCCAACTAATGAGGAGAAGCATCGCTCAAGCGCTTTTTTGCCAACCATGGACTTTTTATGGTCCCCCACACATCCACCTATCTAGTAAGATGGACATCCCTTCGACGAAGAGATTGGTTTGGTGACCTCATAATAATAATGACCTTCATTGAGCTTGGTGTTGTGTCCTACATATCTAGATCTTTCACATAGTGGCTACAACCTACACATATGACATTCCCTACCTAGTATGTAAACCCAGATCACAGTGTAAATAGTGGAAACTTACTCTACTTTGGAAACTTACTCTACTTTGGCCAAAGTATTCATCACCCTTAATTTAGGATGGACGCCACACACTCACCCACCTTCCTAGCTTGATTTGTATTAACCATTCATATTCTATGCATAGGCTATCCCCTTTCACCATGGATTGTTCTTACCCCAGGAATAACCTATCAACCTTTACGTTTACTATGACACTTCTACTTAAGTAATTCAAAGTATTTTTATAACTCAACTTCAAAAACAAAGTAATAACTTAATATAGTACATATTACTATTACAAACACCCATTCCATAATATGGAGTATATACATGCATTCAAATAAAAGCTTTCCCCAGTCTAGACTAATCATGAATCTTTCATACTTGAATAAAGAAGATAACCTATTCATAATAAAATAGTTGAACATACTTTTTCCAAACAAGAAAAACAATTCATACAATCTTTTCAAAACTTAAAATGCATAATGGAGTATAAATCAACATTCTTGTATATGCAAAGCTCCAAATGATAAAACTAGATTCCTAGCTTAGACTTCACCAAATCATCTTGTAACTTCTCAACTTTCTCACATACTCTCTCCAAAACTCTCTCAAACACTAAGAACTCAAATAAGAAACAAAATAATAATTCAGAAAATTAGCAACAAGAATGCATAATGTGTCCCCTATGATGGAGAATGCTCCTCTATTTATACAAAAACTTGAGCAATTTCTGGTTGAAAACAAGCTCACAAACATGCCACTTCTCAAGCAAAAGAGTCGACTCAACATGATAAAAGAAAGATGGTGGATTCTTAAACATTGACTCTGGAAAAAGTGCACAACCAACCTCCTCCTCCATTGGATAGCAGGTTATTCACTCAAAAGTGCAAGGTTAAAAAGCTCCACAAATCGACTTATTACAGAAAGAATTACTCTTGAATTATTCCTTCTTTCCATCTTTTCCTTATACACTAGAGAATAAACTCAGAACATACTTCTAAATACAAGCTAAGTTCATATTTTGGTGCCACATATTATCACGTGCCCCTATTCTGGGGTTTGCAATTTGAAGACTAAGTCAAATATGGTTTACACGTTTATATTCCTCACTGCATTCTTAGTATTGACTAAGTCCTTGCAATTCATAAATTTGATTTAATTTAACTTCATGCACTTTAACTAAGCACTACTTTTGCATGCTTTGCACAACACTTTAATCTTTTATATAATTTTATTAATATATGTGATTTCCTTCGTTGTGCTTTGTATTTTACCATATGCATTGCGCTATATATATTAATATATTCATATGTACGTTTCCATTAATGTAAATATATACACATACATTAATATATACATATATATATATCATCGCCTCAACATTTAAAACACATATATTCCCAAACCCATTGATCAACATTTATACACAAAGTATATCTGTGTGTGTGTGTGTTGCCTCTGTCCAATCAATAGTCCCATGCATATCAATAATTCGTCCATGAGCATGCGTAGATACGCCTATCTATGAATACTCATGCATGTATTTACTCATGTGTATGAGTTTGTCGTAGATAGACACATATATGCATATATACATTTTATGTATATATCTCATTGATTAAAGAAAAAACACATAAATAACTCACACATTTACAAGGAGACTCAAAAATTGTTAACATAAATCAAGAACGTTCATAGATAAAACCATAACCTATTCTAATCTAGCACAAACATAACTATAGGTAACTTACCATTTCCCAAGCTATTAACCCGACTTGACCAAACTAGAAGTGAGAGTGTGAAAGCTCAATTAGGATTATTAAGGGTTACTAGACCAAGTTATTCTCTTGAGTGATACTTCCCCTCTCTTTCGAAGTCTTGAATTTGTTCCTACATCCAGCTTAATACATTGCACTAGTAGTTAGCCGAAAACAATACATTCATTTCCATCATATATTTCACAATCAAAATCATTTTATAACATCAAATTGAATCAAACATTTATTCATCATTTTTCCAAGATACATAAAGCATGAATACATTCATTTAAAGCATTTTCACCCAACTAGGTAAAAGTAAATAAGCAATAACACAATGGGGTGTAACATATCTCCCCTTGTGAATCATCATCCCTAATGATTGTTTTTAAGATTTCTCAAAAGCCTATGAGACATGAGGAAACTTCTACTTTATCTCAACATAATCTTCCCAAGTGGCAGAATCTTCTACATATTGGTCCCACTAGACTTTGTATTGCAAAACCTCTCTATTACGTAAGTGAAGCTTACATGCTCTGAGCACCTTTAGAGGCTCGATTGTTACCACTTTGCTAGGTCTTGTACCTGTAAAGCATTCCAATCAATAACATGGTTATCCCCTGGTATATACTTCTTAAGGTATGAGACATGAAACACATTGTGCATCCTGACAAGAGCCGGTGGCAAGGCAATTCGATATGCAACAAGGTTTACTTTCTCGAGAACCTCAAAAGGACTTATGTAGCGTGGAGTTAGTTTGGATGACTTTCCAAACTTGATGGAACTCTTATTAGGTTTAACTCTCAACAACACATTTTCCCCTACTGTAAAATTTATGGGTACCCACTTGGAATCTGCATGGCTTTTTTTCTATCATTGGCTTCTACTAGCCTCTACTTAATAATTCCTACTTGCTCCTCCATTTATGATAACATCTCTGGCCCAAGGCTTATCTTATCCTCTAGCTTATCCCAACTTATAGAAGTTTGACATTTTCTACCATACAATGCTTCAAATGGAGCCATCTTGATTGTAGAATGATAAGAATTGTTGTATGTGAATTCAATCAGTAGTAGATAATCTTCCCATTTTTATTGTTGATTCATCCAATACATCCTCAGTAGATCTTCAAGCACTTGATTGACCCTTTCAATTTGTCTGTCCATTTCCAGATGTGTTGTGCCTATAGCACACATGCCCCGTTTAGACCGGGGACCCTCTCTTCTTGTTTCACTTTCGTCAGGTCACTTTTGCTCTTGCCTTGTTTTGTGTGCCCCTATTTTAGGGCTTAAAGTGGTCACATGCATTAAGGTCATCAAATTCATCTTGACCAAATCACCTACCTCAAATTTCACTAAGTCTTTAGCATCTATGGAACTTGAGTTGCGAGATTCCTCTTGCCTTTCGTCGTTGCATCCATCGGCTCAAGCGGATCTGCAACTACGGGTCTCCACATGTGAGTCACCATCCAGGTTTTGCTTCTATTTTGTGGCCTTCCCGCCGCATCTGCCTGCATGGCAAGCCAAACACTCACCTTAGTTGTCCAGTCTTCCTTGAACATCCACATTGGTACAGGTTTCTGCAACCCTACCAACCCTACCCTAACCGTAACAAGGAGTTAATGTGTTCATTAATGACCAAATTGCTTATAAATATGCCATGCCCACCTGTCATTTTCACCCACAACGTTCAAATTTGAGGAGAAGAAGAAGATTCTACACACGCACAAAGTTCCCCATTGGATTTGAGCTAGATTTGCTTTGATCATCAACATGATTTCAAGGTGAGTTCACATTGTTTTCTTTTACCAACGTTTAAAACTGTCAAAATAGCTAAGCAACTAGGGTTTTAGTTAAAATATGAATCTGTCAAACCCTCGTTTTGTCTTTTAGAAATCCCGCCAATAGCGAACAATGTTTAAAGAAAACACTAGGGATCTCATGTGCTTTATTTCCGCGTCCACATCCTATTGAAACATGGGTTTCTCTTGATGTTTTCATATGTTTTTACACGTGAGATTATGTCCTTACAATGCCATTTTCAAACGACAAAGACCCTGCAGCCACCCATTGCCTCCATTTCGCGTTCACATTAAGCTTGAAATTTGATAAGTCTTTGATGTCTTGCGGGTTCAACCATGTGAGATTCTGCTATGGGAAATTTGCTTGGCAAACATCATTCTTTAGCAGCCAAACTCCCCTGACCTCTTGACTTGCAGACCCCGCACCTAATGTCGTCATCCTGAGCAACAAACGATCAAATCAATAAGTGCTAAGTCAAAAGCCTTAGCTGGCATGACCTATGTGAAGTAGAAGAGTATAGTTAACCCCAAGAAAGGGTCCACTTGAGGTAATATTGTAGCTCCATTTTAGTATTAATATTCTAATAATTTTATTAGTTTTAGTAAAAATTATTTTCTATAGATAATTTACTATAATTAGTGAAGTAGCTATTAACCCGTAGTGTTATAAATTTCTACCATTAGTGAAGTGTTTGTTAACCTATAACATTAGAAATAACCCAACAACTACTATTTTTTTTTTCTTATTTAAAATTCATAGAATAGATTTCTTTGTGAGAGTCTAATAAATATTCTCTTATACACAACTACCTAGAACAAACCCTAAAAATATTTAGTTGCAGTACATCTAGTACCAACATCATTCAAGAATATTATGTCCTTGGGTTTAATATTGAAAATGTAGCATATCATAATTGTTAAGTCACTTGATAAGGGATGTTAGGATTTGTTAATTTGAGTTCATGTTCCTATTACACAAAATTTAGTGACTAACAATGGTGTCATTGTCGGGGATGATGCTAAGCTCTAGTGTTTTTGGGTCTTAAATATACCCTTTCCTACTTTCCTAGTGTACACTTATATTTCCAACATTTAGGACCTATAGTTATCAATACAATACCAAATTATTTACTAACATTGTGAAGAAGGTGAACATTAGCTTTACAACCATTGCTTGTGCTGGAGAAGAGATCCCCTGGCAAAATTTATTCCAATTAACAAAAATCAAGAGGAGATAATTTTAGAAATTTGAAATAAATTGAAAACCCAAGGAAATTTATAAAAGAAATTATAAGCTACATAAGCTGGAAAAACATAAATAGTGCAAAGCAATGACTCCAAGAGATGCAATGTCAAGATGACATAAGTATATTAAGATCTTTGAAGATGTCAAATACAAGCTAGGTAGTGAGTTTATATAGAACTAAGGAGTGTTGAGAAAATGTATCTCAACCTTGCAATTACATAAGTTACTATTGATACATAAGGTATTGTTCATCTGATGACAATGGTGGGGGGGAGCAGGGGGGTCTCCCCCTACAAGGGATCTGGGGGGATCATCCCCCCGAGTGGGGTCCAAGGGCAGCACACCCTAATGGGGGCTTGGGGGCAACGCCCCTGAAAGGGAAATTTTATTTATATTTTATTATTGTAAATCTAGATCGTTCGTCGTTATGTCTCGTATCTGATGGTCAATATTTTATTAGCTTGACTTTCCCTAGAAGGAAATCCTATTTTATGAGGGCATTGTATTACGATTATGTATTGTGATGTATCCTAGGAATTTGATAGTGGTAGTGTTGCCTCTGGATCTCTGGTTAGTGATTTTCTTGTGAGAAGCTTGCTCTACAAGTATATTGTAATCTTTGTGATTTCTAAATAATATATTGGGCAAATTTTGGAGTGTGGGGTTTTTCTCCCAAAAGGGTTTTCCCCAAGTAAATCACTGTGTCGTGGTATGCATGATATTTGTGTTTATTTTTGTTTGATTTTCTATAACTATTAAAGATCTATAAAAGTTTTTCATTATTCTCCTCTCAAGATTAATGTAGGAAGTTTTTTTGCTACCTTAGCTTCCTTACAAGGAGAATATGAAGGATTTTGTATATAACTAAGGAGAAGATGGAGGTGGAAAATCAATCAATAGGAAATGACCACCAATATTACATAAAATGATAAAAATAGTAAATGATTCATCCTTTTAGGGTGAGGACACGCCATCACCTTATCTCCTAGTTATTAAATAATAAAGTCACTTTATTATCCTAAGAAATCTTAATAAAAGTGTAGGAAAAACCTATGACTAAGGGAAAATAAATTAATCCACTGAGAAAATAAAAACCTACACCAACACCCCCCTTAAGTGTAGCTTAGGAGGATGAAAATATGATGGGTCCTAGCAAATGAGGCCATTTAGGTACCCACATACATATAAAGTCCCCCCAAAGAAGAACAAGTCCCCACCACAAATAGAGAGAGAACATCCCCTAGAATAGAGATAGAGAGAGAGAGATGGAAGTGTGGATGGATAAGAAACCCAATGTTTCACATATTAGAGTTATTTTATGTGAATCTTTGCTTCATCTACCTAAATAAAAATGGGAATATTTCAAGAATAACATGTGTATTTTTGTTGATTATGGAAAATTTTAAGGGGTACAATCTTTTGAATCATCTAACCTTTAAAATGGTATATTTATAAATGTGGTTTTTTTGGAAATTAGAATTAAGCCTAATCAAGTATAGGCAAAAGATAGAAAAAAATAGAGGATTGTGCATTTTGAAACCAAATTACAAAATATAGAAGTAATAAGATTAATAGGTGAAAGAACGATAGATTAGACAAGAGGACATAGAGGAATAAATTTTAGAATAATAATAGTAGGAGCCTCTTACTATAGCCTTGAAAATATCCACAAGCAATGCAAACCAATTGATGGCTACAACCCACCAAATTTTTGTTGTGTATGTGTTTTATATCTCTTGTTGGCAATGAACCTAGATCTATGAAGGAAGATCCTTCTTAGAAGGAGCATGAATCTTGAATGGAATCCATGGTGGATGAGAATAGCTTTAGAAAGATATGACACTTGGGAACTATTTAAGTTATCTAGTGGAAGAAATCCAATTGCTTGCAGTGGTTTCTTAAGAAGAAATTTAAGTAGATGAGCAGTTAGAAAGGTACAAGGGAAGACTAGGGGAAAAAGGTTATCCTAGGTTGAGAGAGTTGATTTGACTATTAAAAAATATTTATGACACATAATAGAGATGTAAGAGGAGTAAGTTTCTATTCCAAGTTGTTTGACCATGACTACGAGGGCATGGAATTGTTTCTATACTTCAAGGTTTTGACTTGGTTTTGAAATACCACTTAGCGGATTCTTATTTTTAAATTTTTTATATTTTAAGGTGAGGGTTAGAGGTTTGCATTTCTATTTTTTGCAAATACTTATATTGTCAAATTACTATTATAGAGAAGTGAAATGCCTTGTACACATTATTGTGATTAGTACAAGCTTGGATGTCTTTGGTGGTCAAGTTTTTTTCTTATAGCATTTTCTCCATTTATTTCTAATTTTCATATGATTATCGTGTTTTATATTTGCTTATCCATTTTTATATTAACACTGATGGTTTAATCATATGCCTAACTCAATTGAAATGTTTTTTTGTTAATGTTCTCATTGTGTCATTCACCTTAGAGTCAACATAACATTTAGTTTTTAGATACAAAATCAAAAGATCTATCTAACCTTACTTATTATCAAATACTAGTTATTAAAGTGTATTATCTAGATAAATTATATATCAATTATCTAATAAAAATAATAATTAATTTTTGGGAGTATTACACTAATAAGGAGATACATTATCAAAAATATTAAACAGATGCAATAGCAATGAACAAATGGGAAAAAAAACATGCATAGTGAAAAATAAAGGTTAAAATAAATAATGTGAAAGACCAAGGGGGATAAAATGGGAGAAACACATCAATCATAGCACAAGCATAAGGAAAAAATCATAAACCAAAAAATAAAGGAACCTATGATTTTTGTCAAAATGATGGTAGTGCTTTTGAGGCACTCTATATCCTTAGATAATCTCAAATTCATATGACAAACACAAAAGGAGAGAGAGAGAGAGAGAGAGAGAGAGAGAGAGAGAGAGAGAGAGAGAGAGAGAGAGAGAGAGAGAGAGAGAGAGAGAGAGAGAGTATTTGCTATCAACATGATACAATTAATTTTGAGGCACTCCATAACTTTACATTGTCTTGAATCCATATAAAGAACGCATAATAGAAGAGGTACACCATAAAGAAGAATCAACATAAAAGTAATAAAAGCTATGATTTTTGGTCAAAATTATGACAATGCTCTTGAGGCATTTGAATAACTTTACACCATCCCAAATTCATAGTGTAGACATGAAAAATGTACTAATTGGCATTACACGCTTGATCCCGACTACTAAAACCGTTTCATCCTTAATCATCCCTCAATCTAACCATTTAATCGAATACCCTTATTTGATTAAATTCATCAATTTTCCTCTCTTAATTAAATAAATCATTTATCTGATTAAGTCATTCTCTCTTGTTAATTAAATCAATCAATCTGATCTAATTAACCTTAGCTCCTTTATTTAATTAAATAAATAATTTTTTTTTAATTAATCTCTAAAGTCTATCTCTATTAAATTAAATAGATTAAACCCCTATTTAATTTAATCTAACCAATCATCCCCTTTAGTTAAATAAAAAAAATATTTATTTAACTATCTCTAAAATCACATTCTTCTCATCTTTGATTTAAATCAACCCATAAATCTAAGTCAAATTTGTCACATCACCTAATCCTTCATTAAATTAATTAACCCTTGATTAATTTAATCCTAATCCATCTCCCATCCTCTAGCTTTGGCCACTTGCACATGAAAATAGATTTAATTCATTTATTAAATCCCTATTTTCTCTCAACATGGTATAATAGAGGAATATTCTTCCAAATTTGAAATATTTCCAAGTGGACTTTGTCCTTCCAACAAGACATTTATTTCATCTTTGCATTGAGCCAAGTGGCATTTAAGACATTCATTTTTCCCTCTTACATGTCATTTCATTATTTTCAAATTCCACCTAATTGCATTTATGGGCACATTCATCAAAATGTGCACATCCCTCATCCATTCTCATTTTGACAAGTGGCACTTAGCCATTGGTTGAAAGTTAGTCCCACATTGCTTCATTTTGGGCATTTCTCCATCTTATCTTTGTATAAATAAGAGGCTTCTTTCCTCATTTGATCATCCACAATTTGCGCAAACTTACTATACTCAATCCATACTCAAGCATTGCAATCCTCATCCATTTCATCAAGTCTTAGCCAGGTTATGCATGTTTTTCATTTTGGAGCACACTTGAATCTTCAACAAAGTGGATCAATCATCATCAAATCATCAAGAGCTTGCATAGGAGTTGGGAAAGGGCTAATTTCCACATCAAATTGGCACCAAATCCCCCATAAGATCAAGAGTTTGCATATTATTAATAGGATTCAATCTATTTCATTGCTTTTTCATTATATTCTTACTTTCATTCCTATTTTGAACATTGTTAAATGGATTTTATGGGGAACTTTGATCTTAACTTGCATTTGAATCTTCTAATGTGTTTCTTTGTTGTCTCTTGCAGGTATTAGTATCTTGGTTCCACATTTTGGCACTAGAAGGAGGGCTAATCTCATTTTCTAATCACATTTTTTATCAAAAATTTCGTGATTTTTTCTTATTTTTGTGTCTACAAGGAACTCCACCGCTAACAGACTAGTGTCGCAATACATAATCGTTGAAACTCCAACGTCACCATATAGCACCGCTTCAAACTCCAAACAGAGACACTCTGTGTTTCCCGCCTAGAATTCAAAATTCTAAACTGCGTCGCTAGTTTTATTTTCACCCGCTGGAAATTTCAAATTCCAAACTCCATTGTTGACCAAAAGAGCGACGCAATCACACTCTCTATCCCTATTGCAAAACAATGCTGACTGACAAGCAACGCTATATAGCACTGTTGGATAGCTTCAAACTGCACCACCTATGCAGACTCCACCGCTGAAGGGAAGTAAAAAGTGAAATTCAGTTTTTTATGACATGTGCCTTTTTCAATTATGATCATTTAGGTTATTACTTGCTTTCCTGACCTCTATTTTGTGAATCTAACTGGTTTCCTTGTAGGTTGGCTTGATCAAATGTGAAGGAGAAAAGAGGCATGATGACATCACTTTCTCATGATACCAAGTGTTTTTGTAACACTTTGTGTTTGTTTAACACTCTTAGAGAACTCACAATTTCTCTTAAAAAAAATTGTTATCTTTCATGTGCTTAGGACCTACTAAGTTTCTTTTGGGCTCTAAAAAGAACGTTTCATTTTTGCTACAAAGGGGTTTAAAAAGAACATAAGGACAAACTCACTAGATTTGGTTTGAGGATTAACAATTGAACAAGGCAAATTCCATATTTCATTTTGGTGCACTAAAAAGAATCAAATCATTGCTTGTGGACTTAAAATAAACAAGTGTTTCTTTGTTTTGTAATTAGTTACTCAAAGTAATATCATTAAGAGGACATATGCGCTTCTCTTGCACCTCACGACGATCTTGAGAATCAAAAGGCCTCTTGGTGACATTAAGTTGCGTAAATAATTACCCACACACTTCAATTTGGATTTTAAAATTGAAAAATTCTTGCAAATGTGAGTGGAGCGTATTGCGTACATTCTCTCTCTTTGTATTACAACAAATATTGATCGAGTTACAAATATAGCTTGCTTGCTTTTGTTTATCTTAGAGGGCTTTCCTTGTGGAAAAAGTACTCACCCAAGGGAACAACCCAACTGGGAACATGCTTAAGCCAAGCAACTTCCACCCGGGATATAAGTGTGGATATTGGAACAAAGGCCAATATCATGAGGATTATTTCAACGATAAGGGTAGCAATGGTCTCTTGCCGCATGGATGGTCCTCCACGAACGGAATGCCGCATTAAAACCCTTGTGTAGAAAGGCCAAAATCCCTATCTATTTATTGGTACAAGAACGATCTTTCTGAAGCCGCCTCACACTTTTACGACTTTTAGTAGAGATGGAAAGTATGCCATGGGAGATTCATGGGTATTGATGCTTGGATGCCCTGAAATAAGTGTTGAGTCATGGAGGGGAGCCAGTGGGGTCAAGCATCTAACCATCCGCTAAAAGTAAGCATAGCTGGACTTGTCCAAGTGGGGACTCAACAAATATTGTCTCAAATATCCATAGGGTTGTACATGTTCTTGAAATCAAAACACATTGCTTGATCAAAAACATTAGAAAACAAACATTTAACATGAGCATCAAATCTCAAACCCTTTAGAGAAGCAAATATCCTTGAACAAATTCACATGCCCTTGTTTTCCATTGGGATTCATATCCTTAGAGGTTTCTAGGCATCTGAATTTCATCTTAATTTTCTCCTACTAAAGTAAACATTAGGTAACTCTTGCTTTGATTTCCTCGATTTCCACATGATACAGTTTGTGGGATGAGAAGAAATTAAAACATTAGACATCTGATTTCAAAACCTAATTAAGAAGTGTTTGTGGTAAAAATAAGTCATTAAACAAAGACTAAAGACAATTGAATCCCACACATGTGTCCCAAATGATTTCACGCAAGATCAAGATCAAGAAACCAAAGGTAAAAGCTCTTAGTCCAAAAGATCACCAAAAGCGTCTCCAACACTATACGAATTCAGATGAAGACTATTTTTTAACTTTTACATAAGAGCTTCAAGAAATAATCCAAATTTGTATGAGTTCTTTTGTCAACAAAATCCAAATCTTTTTTGGGAATTTGAACACCTTGTCTAGAGTAAAGCATGTTCTTCAAAACTGAGGTCTAGTAAGCAAGTTTCTTTTTAGGTAAACATAGGATCAAAATCAAACCTTCATCCATCTTTAAACATCAAACCAAAATCATCTCATCATCAACTCTTGAAAATCTTTGAAAAATCCTCCATGTTAAACTTTGGGCAAATCATTTGAAACAAATCCAAATCATCTTGTTTGATTAGATGTGTGTAGATGCATCCTTCTCCACACATTTAAGTCAAATTATCAAACATTGTGAACAAGTTTATCCCTTGATAACATCCGACGTCTTGGGGTTTAGGAGTTCATAATCCAAAATCAAAACCCAATCAAAAATCATCTTGTTTGGTTAGGTGTGTTTAGATGAATCCTTCTTCTCACACTTAGTCAAATTAGCATCTTGAGGACAAATTCACTCTAGGACAACATCTAACCTCTTAGAGTTTATGAGTTCACTATCCAAATCCAAATCAAATCTAAACCCAAATCAAAATCAAACATCAAAATACAAAGTCCTAAAGTTTAACATATCCTTCAAAGATTTCTCAAGAATTCTAATCATCCATATCATCCATCTTTCATTTCACCATCGTACTTTTGATCCTTAAATCATCCTAAATTTTCTCTTTTGTACCTAAAGTTAGATCAATCCAAAGAATTAGAGATTCATCTTGCACATTCTCAAAAATTGGTCCCTATTTTATGGTGCAAACTAGATCTCAACACAAGAGGAACATGGAAGCCAACAAAGAAACATTCACTTCAAGTGACCTAAGCCAAACAAATTCTGAGATAAATCTGGTTGGATCAAGCGATCCTCTAACTAACTTTCCTTCATCATCACAAAATCCTCAAGAGGAAAGTCGAGTAGAGGATATCACTAAAAATTCCTTCAGAATGACACAAGATGAAATCACTGAGATGGTTCAAAACCCAGAGAATCATAGAATCATTAACATCATGATGAGACTCAATCCCTCACTCTACATGCTTGAATTTGCAAAACAAGGCGCTAAAATCCCTTCTGATTTCGATGTACCATTGTGGAAACACCTTTTGGGGTCATGCCTCCAATTTCATCCATGCCCCCAATATCATCTACATTGAGATATTCCAAAGCATCACTCAACTCATCCCCTAAATCACATCATCCATTGCTCCAACTCAACCCATCGTTAACAAAGGGAGCACATTTCTCAATGCTTTACAAACACACCCCCTTGTGAATAATCAAGAGTTGGACACGAACACCATCTTGGGGCAATCCATCACATTCATATGTCCCCCTCACCTTTCACGATCCTAATGATCCATCATCGTCGTTTCATGCAACACCTCTCCCCATAACCTTGCAAGGAGAAGGAAACATATTTGGACCAGGGGGAATCTTTGACACTACATCTTCATCATTCACTCAAGGGAATTTGCCACTCACATTTCCACCACTCCCCCCTTGCCATCAATATCCACATCATCTCTTGGTTTAGGGATTCCCCCTTTACCAAATATCAATCAACAAAATCAAATCAACCCTCTGATCGTTAATCAAAATATCTTATCATCGACATTGCAACAATAGATGACAACCATCCAGATAACACAAGCCACCACCATCACATCATCAACCATTCCCCAAGTATCCCAAAACATGGTCTCTCAAGGACCAAGTGTATCAATCACACCATCCACCACCACAATCCCAATCATCAATATGACGATACCTCTCACCACATCAACAAACACTGTACCAAATATGCCGCCACCACCACCACCACCTCCACCACCAAACACAAATGTATCAAGCCAATATAACATTGCATTGCAAGTTTTTCAACAAGCTACCTATCAAAAGGAACTTCAACAAATCCAAAATAGACCATCAACACAAGCCGCTCAAGCTGCACAAGCCGCTCAAGTAGCGCAAGCCACCCAAGCAGTGCAAGCCGCTCTAGCCGCACAACAAGCGCAACAAGCACAACAAGCACAACAAGCACAAAAAGCGCAAAAGGCTACTTAAGCCCAAGCCTTATTACAACAATAGTAAGTTGTCGAAGCATAAGCACAAGCCCAAGCACAGTTACAAGCACAAGCTAGATCCCAATACCAAGCTCAACAGGCGCAGGCACAAGCGCAAGCACAATACCTCACACAACAACAAGCAGCTCAACAACAAGCATACCAACAAGCATTGAAACAATACCAAGAAAAAAAAGAAGCGGCCCAAATAGTAACCCAACAACAAGCATTGTTGGTGCAACAACAACAACAAGCTCAACAACAAGCACTATTAGCACAACAACAAGAAGATCAACAATAAGCGTTGTTGATACAGTAACAAGTGTAATCATACTTGACACAACAAAATGTGAAAACACCATCCATCAACACACCAACCAATCTACCCATCCCTCTAATAGGTGAACCATCACATAACACCTTCATCCCACCCCCTGACTCGCAAAATGATTTAGCAACACAGATCAAGTTACTCTCACAACAAGTACTTGATCTTCAATCAAGGAGAACCATAAAAACACCCAACAACTTGTGTCCCTATCTGTTTGATAGGATCCTTGTAATGAAATCGTTCCCAAAGGGATTTGAGATCCCCAAATTCAATAAATATCGTGGGACGAGAAACCCTAAAGATCACATTAGGGAATTCTAGGTTCATTGCATGGAAGTTGCATATGACGATACCTATCTAATGCGGCTATTTCCTAGAAGTTTGGTTGGCCATGCCATGGAGTGGTTCTCTCGCCTTCCTCTTGGCATCAAGAAGTTCCAAGAGATTGTGGATGCATTCATTAAAAATTACACATTTAATATTGGTATGGATGTCGGTCTCGAGGAACTATCAACTCTTAAACAAGGAAATAATGAATCATTTGCTTCCTTCCTACAACGATGGTGATCCAAGGCCAATAGGAGAAAATGGGCCATGCCAGAAGAACAACAAGTGTGAACAATCATCTCCAACCTTGACGGAGCCTTAGCATTCCATCTCAAAGTGCAAGGAATCACCACATACGATCAATCGATCCCTAAGGTGCTTAACATTGAACGAGCCCTTATTTCACAAGGAGGGACACCCACATATTCAGAACAACAAAATAATCGCCCATCCAATAGCTATAACGAGAAACCTCGCACATGGGCAAGGAACAAAAATTTCACAAATGATGGTGTGGTTGATGCTAAGGTCGTGATCAGTGCTCCGAGGCAAAACAATCAAACCTACAAACAACCGCAAAACAATGATCAGAATAACACCCAAACCAACTCGATATCTCAACAACAACCAAACAACAATCAGGTTAATAACCTAAATAATCAAAGGGGACCACCCCCACAAAACAAAAATCCCACCAAGCAGAAGTACACCACCCTTGGAGAACCACTTGAGGTCATCATGAAGAAATTGATAAACAAAAACCTCATCAAGGCTCCTATCTATGAGAATTACCAGGAACTAGAAGTGAAACCACCCTGGTACACCGAAAACCAACTTTGTGACTTTCACAAAATCAAAGGGCACACCACTAATAGTTGCATGAGGTTAAAAAACCTAATCCAGGACCTCATTAATCAAAAAATCATAAATGTGGAGCAGCCAGCCGAAAACCAAAATCTCAAAATATACACAAATCTGATGCCTAATCACAACAATAAAGGGAATAACATTAATGATAAGGGGAAGGGAACATTCAAAAGTGTCAATCATGTATATGACCATGTCGTTGTATCCCTGGATGAGTATTGTTTGGTTATCACCATCAAGGGAGCCCATGTTGATTGTGGAGTCACTACAAGAGGTGGGAAAATCACCACCACAGGGTCATCTCAGCCCCTAGAGCACCCGCTTCCAACCCAAGGTGCGTTCCCAATAGTTATAATGTCATTGATCAACTAAAAAGAACCCTAGCTCAGATCTCCATCATGGAGTTACTGAAGATATCATCAACCCATAAGAAGATCCTTAAGGAAACATTAGCCTCATCCACTGTCTCCACAAATCTCAACACCGAACAATTCCAAGCTATGATCGGGAATATCATTACACCAAATCTTCTCACATTCTCTGATCAAGACTTCCCTGCCTAACCATCTCACAATCACACACTCCATTTGGAGGTCCTAGTATATAAGAACAAAGTTAAGAGGGTTTTGGTGGATGGAGGTGCAGGTTTAAACATTTGTTCCCTTAAGCTAATAAATAATTTGGGAATCTCTGAGGATACCATTGACAAAGGCAAGGGCATCATAATCAGGGCATACGATGATCAAGAGAGAGTGTCTCAGGGCACTATCCAACTCCCCATCCAAGTGGGGCCAACAATAATGGAAACCACCTGTCAGGTCCTGGACCTTGATTTGCCTTACAATATTCTCTTGGGATGCCCGTGGATCCATGGGATGCAAGTAGTCGCATCAACATTCCACCAGTGTGTCAAATTCACATATCAAGGTTAGGAGGTCACTATACATGGGGATCCTAAACCATTCTCTTATTGCAAGAGACAATATACAATCCAAAAAAATGCTTTCGTGGTAGGAGAGTTACCACAATCTCCTAGGTCATGGGGACGACCACAATCCAAGGATGTTTCATCATCCCAAACATTCATAGGAGGCTCTTCCAACTTCTGAAGCTGTAGAGATCTAGGCTGAGAGATAATAGAAGAGGACCCATCCCACCTCCTGTACCAAGATAATAGACTAGCAACTGATCTACCTATGGATGACAGCAGTAAGGGTTTACATATGATGCTCGCCATGGGTTATGACAGAAACAAAAGCTTGGACAAAATGATAACGAGCTTCTAATACCTATTATTCCTGAGACATGACTAAAAAATCTTGGCCTCAGATGTACCCCTCTGAGTATAACCATACGTGGCCGAAATCCCCCAGTTAGAAAGGTCAACAATCCTCCTCAGCGATCAGTAGTCGCCCTTCACCTACCCGTATCCACTGGTCGTGTCATGGAAAACTTCACCTTCGATATAACTGATGTATGTAGTAGTGACAAGGACCCCATAACCAATTTTCCAATGCTTTTCAAAGACACCTCCCTACTCATGATTAGCACCCTATCTTATGAGTCTGAAAACCAAAACCAAGAAATATGTCTAGTCTACCCACAACTCATCAATTATGACCAACGAGGACCGCCAATTCTGGACACATTTGAAAATGATGAGGCACTCTCAGAATTCATGGGACTTCAGAATAATATTCCATGTGGGGATCATAAATTGAGATTCATCATCGAGTTGGAAACACAAGCATACTATGGGGAAACGATTGAATCCCTCAGTCGCAAAAGCGAAAAACTAAGAATAATCTCTAGGTCCTTGAGTGGAAACCACATTGTGGAACTCTCCAACCTGAAAATAGTAAAAGGAAAGGACACATCCAATGGTGAAAACCTCTTTGAGGTGCCTGAGGATTGGGGATTCAATCTTCCTCTAAGAGCTCTCCATCAGGAAAAATTAGCGGTCCTAGCCGAAAAATGCAATCCAGTTAATTTGGGAACAGAGGAGACCCCGCACATCACATTCTATGTAGTCATTACTATCAGAGGAACAAGAGCTCCTAGCAGCCTTCTTAAGAGAAAGACAAGTTAATTTTGCATGGAGCTATGCATACATACCTAGGCTCGATCCAGAGATTATGGTCCATCACCTAGCAGTCTACTTTGAAGCAAAGCCAGTTAGACAAAAACTCAGGAAAATGCATCCTCAGATTGCTTTGTTGGTTAAGATGGAATTAAAGAAACTACTTGACGTAGGATTCATACGACCAATAGACTATCCAGAATGGGTGTCAAATCTGGTTCTTGTTTCAAAACCTGATGGAGGCATCTGAATCTGCACAAATTTCAGAGATTTAAACAAAGCATGTCCAAAAGATGATTTCCCATTGCCTAACATTGACATGGTAGTCGACATGACAATAGGACATGAAATGCTTTCTTCGATGGACGGTTTCTCTGGGTACAACCAAATAATTATTTACAAAGAAGACCAACACAAAATGACCTTCACTTGTCCATAGGGGACCTACTGCTGGAACATGATGCCATTCGGCTTAAAGAATGCTGGGGCCACCTACCAAAGAGCCATGACATTAATATTTCATGACATGATCCACAAAACTATCGAAGATTACGTTGATGACATACTAGAAAAATCCATAAAAAGGAGAGATCACATAGCAACCTTGAGTGTTATTTTTGATAGACTGGAAGAGTATAAGGTCCACTTAAATCCAAAGAAGTCTGTCTTCGACATACAATCATGAAAGCTACTGGGATACATAGTGTCAATGAGGGGTATTGAAATAGATCCTGCAAAGGTAAAAGCAATCCTTGAGATGGAGGCACCCAAAACATTGAAACAGTTGAGAGGCCTCCAAGGCAAACTTCAGTCCATCCGCAGATTCATAGCACAACTGGTAGATAAGAAAAAACCATATTCTCACCTACTTCACAAGGGATTAGCATACAAATGGGATGAAAAGTGTGAGGAAGCCTTCAACAAAATCAAAGAATATCTGCTCACACCGCCGGTCCTCATGCCACCGATCCCAAGAAAGCCACTACACCTCTATGTGTTAGCAACAGCAACAACCCTCGGTGCTCTTCTAGCTCAATGGAAAGGAAGGATGGCCATCTATTACATCAGCCGCACAATGGTCGAGCATGAGTTAAACTACTCATTCATCAAAAAAGCATGTCTAGCAGTAGTGTTTGCTTCACAAAAATTTAAACACTACATGTTGGCACAAAAAATAAAACTCATCACCAAAATCAACCCCCTCAAGTACCTGTTATCAAAGGAAATGCTCACAAGAAGGATGGCCAAGTGGGTCATGATTCTATCTGAATACGACATCAAGTACGTGGAGCGAAAAGTAATCAAAGGCCAGGTGATTGCAGATTAGCTATCAGAAGCACCCATGTATTCAGAGAATTCACTCATATCAAAGTTTTTGGATTTATCCATCTTCAATCTCAACATAGCCAACCACTGGAAAATCTACTTTGATGGTTCCTACATGCAACATGGATCAGGAGTTGGTGTTTTCTTCATCACCCCATAGGGGGACTATATGCCTAGATCCTACAAAATGGCATTCCCCTGCACTAATAACATTGCAGAGTATGAGGCATTAACCATAGGTCTCAAAATAGCAATGCAACGACACATCATGGCCCTCAAAGTATATGGAGACTCCCAACTGATAATAAATCAAGTGAATGGTGAATACCAAACTAAGGATGAGAAGCTGACTCCATACAAAAAGTTGGTAGAGAGCCTCAATTGATATCACATTTGAGCAAATTCCCAGAGGAAACAATAGAGTAGCAGACGCCATGGCAACAATTGGATCCCTACTAGACATCCCTCGCAACATCCCAAAACATGAATTCTTGGTAGAGCAGCTTCTCATACCCGCATTCGAGGTACCCGAATCATAATTTGTGTGCGAAATCATTGGTCCCGGTGATCCCTGGTACCATGACATTTATACCTACCTGCGAATAGGTGTCCTACCTGCTGACTTACCCTCAAGCCTAAAAATAACTTTTGTCAAGAAAGCATCTCGGTTTGTCATCTTAGGAAGTACCCTTTACTGTAGGAGCATAGAAGGAACCCTACTGCATTGTTTAAACGCTATGGAGACATTGACTGCTTTAACTGAGGTGCATAATAGTATATGTGGTTCACACTCGATTGAAATGACCTTGGCCAAGAAATTGCTGAGGATGGGATATTATTGGTTTACAATGGAAAGAGAAGCACATGACTACGTCAAAAGTTGCCTACAATGTCATCAGCATGGGGACCTCATCCATGCTCCAACTCAAGAAATTCATCCCATCATCACACCATGGCCCTTTTCGCAATGGGGACTCGATCTCATTTGAAAGATAACCCCCACCTCATCCAATGGCCACAAGTTCATCATAACCGCCACTGAGTACTTTACCAAGTGGGTGGAATCCATCCCCATGACATACATCACTGGAAATCAGATATCAAAGTTCATCCTAAACTACTTGATATGCCGATACGGTGTTCCCCAAGCTATTATCTCAGATAATGGGACACCTTTCAAGAATCAGGATGTTCGTGACCTATGTGAAAAATTCAAAATCCAACATCACTTTTCCACTCCGTATTATCCCCAAGGCAATGGCCAAGCATAAGCCACTAATAAAACCATTCTGAAAATCCTCAAAAGGATAGTCAATGATGCAGGTCGTGATTGGCATCTGCAACTAAATCCCACCCTTTGGGCCTATGGAACCAACATCCGCACACCAACAGGTGCCACCCCCTTCTCCCTAGTCTACGGATCAGAGGTCGTATTACCCATTGAGATTGAGCTCCCGTCACTAAGAATATCACTGTAAAACCTCATCACAGATGAAGAATACCAAGTATCAAGACTAAATGAGCTAGAGCTATTGGATGAGCGGCGTATGGACGCTTTAATCATTTGCAAGTCTATCAGAATAGACTCAAGATGAGCTATAATAAGAAGATCAGAAGTAGGACCTTCCAGGTCAGAGAACTTGTGCTATAGGAGAACTAGAAGAACATCCCAAATCCAAACAACAAAGGCAAGTTTGAACCTAACTGGTTTGGACTATTCATCATCGCAGTGAGCTACAAGTCAGGGGCATATCAGTTATCAACACCCGAAGGCGAGCCTCTGCAGGAGCCCATGAACAACTCCCATCTCAAAAAGTTTTATGCCTAAATTCTTCAAGGTATAGAACCAAACAATAAAAAAATTAGAAAATGTCCTAAAAAATAGTCACCTTGTTGAATACCTGGCAAACAGGCATCTTGGTGACAACAAAAAAAATAGAAAAATAGAAAAATGATAAAAAATAGTAAGGAAAAAAATTGTCCTATGGTGAAAATCACTTTGGTGGCGCTTTGGGTAGGTACCTTGGTGAAAACCTGGCAAACAGGCATCTTGTGTAAATAAGCACATTCCATCCACCAAGATCTTTGCAACTCATTTTGCATCATCCATCCATCAAGTTTCCATCATCCATTACATTCCATATCTCCATTCATCACCCATCCCTTTCGACATCCACATCATAGCTTGGTCCTGTGTTCGTGTCATGATCCCTCCTAGTACTACTCGGCCCATTCCCAAGGTCAGTTTGTCCTGCCTTTATTGGAGTAGTTTATTGCATCACGTTAGGGGCATGTTCTCATCGGATCATATTTGTGTTTATTCTTGAGGTTCCTAAAACATCAAAAAATCCAAAAATCCAAAAACATCCAAATCATATCAAAATCCAAAAAACAAGTCAAAAATTCAGTCAAAAAAAGTCAAAAAAAGAGTCATCTTGTCGAACTATGGGTCTCTGAGCCTTGAACGTAGGCAAGGTTGATCTTTGATCATCCCCCGAGACACTTAGGTCAGTCCTTTAGGAGTCTGTCATAATAAACTGGCAATCCATTTGTTCATATCTCATTAACAATCAAGTCAAAGTCAGTCGAACTACGTGGTCTCTACATGTATAATGTAGGCAAGGCTAATCTGTTGATCAGCCCCCAAGGTCCCTAGGATAGGTCTTGGTCAAAATCTCAGAAAACCCCAAAACATTTGAAAATCGAAAATCAAAACATTTGTAAAATCTCAAAAATAACAAAAACAACCTCAAAACATTTCAATACTCCAAAAAATCCAAATATTTGAAAAAATCCATTCGTCCCATCTCGCTCTCACCCACAATAAACATCACTCATAATAAATAAATCATCATCCCCAACCTTTGGTGAAACAATCAGAAACAAGTCTAGCAGTTCAAAAGTGAAAAATTAAACATCAAAATCTTAAGTCTAGGTCAGTACGTAAACATGTTAGTCAACTCTTTGTATCAATAGCCTATCATCCAATCAGTCCCATATCAAATCATCTGATATCGTCATGTCCTAGGATGCATCCTTCTTACAATAGACATCAACTTCAAGCATCGCTGTGGTTTAGTCTTGGCTAGCGGTATTGAAGAACATTAGCTTGTTTGTTTGCTTTATCTTGGCCTGTTGATTTATCTTATTGCGCTCATTCCAAGGTCCTCTCGATGATATCCTGAACAAAAGGATCTAGAGAGATAGGAATGGGGAAACGATCATTATCTTTTATCTGTTATGCTTGGTGGATATTTTTGTAATATAAACTTGGTCATACATGCTTTGTTTAGATGTAGGGAGGATGTTTTAGGTATCTTGTTGACCACATAGGAAGGCTTGCCTTTCTATGTTTTGGTCTAAGATGTCTCGAATATTTGAACTGCATTTCTAAATAAGGTTTCATACGCTAGGTGTGAACAAGAGTACTCCTGTCTGATTGTCGAGTCAAAGTCCATCACACTAGGTACAACTCCATCTTGGTTCTTTATACCTTGATGCATCGTACTTATGTGTGTAATCAAACATAAGGTAATTATCCCTTTGAAAATCCCAACTCCTCGGCAAGTAATCATCATCATCATCATCATCATCATCATCATCATCATCATCATCATCTCATATCTTTTTGGAATCTCTTGTTTCTTCTATCTCTTGCTTTTCGCGCTAACATGGTACCATGACAGTTAATCAAATCATTATCATCATTGCATTCACCCTGCATTCACAAACCATTGCATATTGCATATTGCATATCATATAGGAAACATTAAAACATATCATAACATTGCATTTCCATTATACGTAATAAGATTAGTTATTCTAAGCATCTCACGAATCATTACATTTCATTCATTTCACATAAACATAAAAGCAATCATCCCATGGCATTATAAACATCTGCATCATCATAGCATCATTTTCATTCATTCTATCATAACATTGCATAAACATCCCATAACACATATAAGCATCCATTACACTATCACATACACATCATACATCATTTGCATCCATTATATCATATAATAGATATTGTCGTAACATTCATAAACATCATTTACACATATGAAATTATCATATTACATCATACCATCTATCATTGCATAATACAAATTTGTTAGTCTAAGCATTTGCACATCATAACATTTTGCATACATCATTAAAAATACATAAGAAAAGATACTGAAAAAGAAATGCATCCATCATCACATAGCATATTCACCACATAAACATCAGGGCATTATAAGATAGAATCATTGCACAACATATAGAAATATGAGCCATCCATAATGCATCAAAGTAAAGTTAGGACATAGCATATCACATCGAATAATCATCATCTCATATATCATCAAAATAACTATACTATTAGGGTACAAAAATTGGATCAATGTACATGTGTAATCAATGAGTACAACAGCCGATGGGGCTATAAAAAATGAGCCCAAGGGGAACAAAAAGAATCATGTCTCGATCAAAATGAGGGCTAGCCCTGCTAGTTGCTGCCCTCGTCACCTGCTCTCTCCCCATGATCCTTTGTTGGCCTGTACCCCGTCCTCTGTGAAAAATTCAGCACTCAAGCTTCCCTTGGCACAACCTGGTAATAGTGTAATATGTAGTAATCGGTCTCCTGGATGGCCTCCCTGTATGCTCGAAGTGATACTGTGCTTCAGGAGGAGGACGCAGCCATGCTCTCTAACTACTGTCGACGACCCATCTTGATCACTGCCTGTAACTCTGCCACCTATCTTTGTAGGACCGTCTGGTCTCGCTTGGCCCATAACTGATCTCTCTCAGTTGTCAATGCCTATACCTAGGCCTGCAACTACAAAATATTCCCATCTCTTGGATCTGGTTGTGGGGGTGGCTATATTGGAGGTTGATCCTGATCCCCATCTCTGGGTGGTGTCAGGATCTTGGTCCTGCTAGGGAGCATCCTGTCTCTGCTCTCCAACCTGTGGATCTCTAGGTGGTTGATCTTGTGGCCCACGATCTTGAACCTAGTGAACTGGTGGTGGCCCACCACCACCCTGATCCTGATCTTCATCCCCCCGGCCCCGTCTTGCTCCCTTGCCTTTGGCTCTCCATTGATTACATGGTGTCCCTGGAACTATGAGCCTCAACGACGGCTGAAACCAATCTCTGTAGGCTTGCGTGGTCCTTGGATCTTCCTGTCCCTAGTGATATGGCCATGGCCTGGCCACCAGCTGCATGAAACTTTAAACTGCCTCATGGGCAGGTATATAGCGGCCCTAGGAGCTCTGGCTCATAGTCCTCACAAAAATAGCCATGTACTGATCGTCTGGCTGATCTTGTGCCTCTTCAAACTATCTCTAAACCCTGTTCGGCAGGTACATCTCGATCATCATGTGCTCTCACCCCTACATCAGTTGGTCCTGGCGAGCAAAGAACAACTCTTGTGCATCATCGAACCAAGCTGGCTGCCCAAGGTATGGCCGCATCTGAACACTCGCATATCGTCAAGGACCCTCCTCCAATGAGGAATCTTGTGTTGTCCTATATGTGTAAAAGAGAGGCCTCCTCTGTATCGCCAGACCACTGGATCATCTTGCTCCATCGAAACGGGAACAAATCTCAGACGAAGCATAGGGATGTGCTCCCACACCCAAATATGCAGGAGTGTAACCCCCACCCCAAGTGCTCTACCGTCCAGATAGGAAAACTCATGAAAAATTTTGTAAAGTGAGGTTAGCAGAACTGGCCCCCATGCAAACAATGTCGGTCGCCGTCGAACCATGCGCTCCCAAGCGAGCCCCCATCCAAGACTAAAATATTGGCCTTGCCGATCTGGTGCAACAAGACCCAATATAATGGCTGCAATAACTAAGCAGTAAGGTGATATGATAGGCTTGTGGCACTCCAGCTCAATCTGGCCCTTGCAGAATACAATCTGATTAGTGTCCATAATGACATAACAGGCCTCCCTCCCAACATCCATATCATAAATGATCTGCTCACCGCGGATAGGCAATCTTAGGATCCGCCACACGTCCTCTAGCGTGACTGTGGCCTCGCCAGTCGAAAGGTGGAATTAGGAGGTCTCACTGTGCCATCTCTCGGCAAGTGTCGTCATCATGCCCAAGTGTGTCCGCATGGGCGATGCATAGGTGATGTACCAAAGTCCCATCTCTCCTAGGCGCTCCTGTTGTCGCTCGGTCAACTCGCCCAAAATACTAAAAAGCTCCTGAGACCTATGCTCGTGTGAGTAGATCTCTCTCGCCTCCTCATGAATCAAGAAAAGTCACCGTGTTAAAATTCATCAAAAAAATCCTGATCCTGACTTGTCTCGGCATCTTGAAATGAACTTTAGCGTCGCTGCCTGTAAAGGCAATGCAGTTTGCAAATTTCAAATTGTGACGCTAGAGCCCTCAAACTCCCAAACTGCACCATGACATTACAGTTTGCAAAGGCGTTGGAGTTTAGTAGGAAACCCTAAGTTTAAAGTGCACCGCGGCGGCACACCTTGCAAAGGTGGTGGAGTTTGGAATTTAGCCCTAAACTCCAAACTACACCACGACATCACTACCTGTGATAGCGACACAATTTAACACTGAGCTGTGTTGTTTGAAATTCCTAGCGGCACTATTTAGGACTGCTCCTAAAGACCCAACTTCCAAATGTAATAAATGCACGCGTAAATCAAAAATCAAACTTGGGTCAAGTCAACTCACCGGTGGTCCAGTGCCAGGAAGTCTCTAGTGCATCTGTACTCTGTTGGAAATGTGCTTGGGGAGCTGTCATTGCGCCATTTCTCTAGAAGGTCAGAGCTCAAAATCATAGGAATTATAAAGGTTGAAAGTGAAAGTGAATTGGAAGTGGTCCCCCAAGGCCTATTTAAGCCTAAAAATTAGGGTTTTCTGAACCTGTTTAGCCGTCCAGGAAAGGTCTAGGTCCCCTCATCCTGTTTTTGTTTGTCTAGGAGCTGTTTTATATCATTTTTTGCATTTTCTCTCATTTTTTGGCTTCCTAGAGCCTTTCTGGACCCGTTGGGCACCTTGTCCTCTTTTTTCGTGAGATCACCCAAAAAAAAATTAGAATTTTTGTTTGATCTCTCGAGGGGTAGTATATTGGTATGTTTTCTCTCACCGGGGCAGCAGTGGGGCAAGTTTTGGAATCAATTTTTTTTTTAATTATGATCGAGACAGTTTATTCTTTGAATCAGCGCAACAAGTGCACTACTTCAAAGAGGGGCAAAATGTAGACACAAAAAATGTACTGATTGACATTACACACTTGATCCCGACTACTAACACCGTTTCATCCTTAATCATCCCTGTCTAACCATTTAATCGAATACCCTTATTTGATTAAATTCATCAATTTTCCTCTCTTAATTAAATAAATCATTTATCTGATTAAGTCATTCTCTCATTAATTAAATCAATCAATATGATCTAATTAACCTTAGCTCATTTATTTAATTAAATAAATCAATTTTTATTTAATTAATCTCTAAAGTCTATCTCTATTTTTTTTTAGGCTGCAGAAATTGGGTTTGTATAGCACGGCCCCCTGTAAATTGCAGCACGCCTGGTAAAATTTTTAACGTGATCGGCGGCACTGGCGCGACACGCCCTCCAGTACCACGGGATGAGGGAGACTAGAACTCGTGACTAGCCACGTGCAACAGGAAATACTTAGCCAACCGAGCTAGGGCCCCCGCCCAAAAGTCTATCTCTATTAAATTAAATAAATTAAACCCTATTTAATTTAATCTAACCAATCATCCCCTTTAGTTAAATAAAACAAATATTTATTTAACTCTCTAAAATCACATTCTTCTCATCTTTGATTTAAATCAACCCATAAATCTAAGTCAAATTTGTCACATCATCTAATTCTTTATTAAATTAATTAACCATTGATTAATTTAATCCTAATCCATGTCCCATCCTCTAGCTTTTGCCACTTGCACATGAAAATAGATTTGATTCATTTATTAAATCCCTATTTTCTCTCAACATGACATAAGAGAGGAATATTCTTCCAAATTTGAAATATTTCCAAGTGGACTTTGTCCTTCCAACAAGACATTTATTTCATCTTTGCATTGAGCCAAGTGGAATTTAAGACATTCCTTTTTCATTTTTACATGTCACTTCATTATTTTCAAATTCCACCTAATTGCATTTATGGGCATATTCATCAAAATGTGCACATCCCTCATCCATTCTCATCTTGACAAGTGGCACTTAGCCATTGGTTGAAAGTTAGTCCCACATTGCTTCATTTTGGGCATTTCTCCATCTTATCTTTGTATAAATAAGAGGCTTCTTTCCTCATTTGATCATCCACAATTTGAGCAAACTTACTATACTCAAATCCATACTCAAGCATTGCAATCCTCATCCATTTCATCAAGTCTTAGCTAGGTTATGTAGGTTTTTCATCTTGGAGCACACTTGAATCTTCAACAAAGTGGATCAATCATCATCAAATCATCAAGAGCTTGCATAGGAGTTGGGAAAGGGCCAATTTCCACATCAAATTGGCACGAACTCCCCCATAAGATCAAGAGTTTGCATATTCTTAATAGGATTCAATCTATTTCATTTCTTTTTCATTATATTCTTACTTTCATTCCTATTTTGAACATTGTTAAATGGATTTTATGGGGAACTTTGATCTTAACTTGCATTTGAATCTTCTAATGTGTTTCTTTGTTGTCTCTTGCAGGTATTGGGATCTTGGTTCCACACATAGGAAGAACACAAAATAGAAAAAGCATAACATATGTAAGGGGAGAAGAAATAATTGTTGTTCATAACCTTTATGTGTCAACATGCACTAATGAAAGGAGGTATTACATCATTAGCTAATGTTTAAGAATAAAATAAAAACTAGCACTTGCATCTCAATAAGGTGCAATACTTATGCCAATAGGCTGAGCCCACATTATTTACGGCTGTGAAAAAAAGTGGACGGCGTGAAGAAAGCAGTGATCTATCTCACTTAGTCCTCTCTACCTCTCCCTCCCTCACCCCCCCATTCTCTTTCCCTCTTGCTATATCCTTCCCTCTCTATTTCTCTCTATATTACATATCCCTCTCTACCTATCCCTACCTCCATCCTACCTATTTCTCTCTCACTCTCTTGTTCCCTCTCTACTTCTCTCCCTCTCTCATTTATTCCTCTCTACCTTCCCCCTCTAATTCTCTATATCTCCCCTATCCCTCTCTACATCTCCTCCTCTCTCACTCTCTTTGGCTCTCTCTTCCCTTCTCTACTTCTTTCTATCCCACCTCTCTCTCCTCTATCTCTATCTCACTTATCCCTCTCTACTTCCCTCCATCCCTTTACCCTCTCTCTCTCTCTCTCTATCCTTCCCTCTCTACATCTTTTCCCTTCTCTCTCTTTCTCTATCCTTCCCTCTCTACTTTTCCCTCCTCTATCTCTCTCTTTCTCTATCCTTCCCTCTCTACTTCTTTACCCTCCTCTCTCTCTTTCTCTATCTCCCTGCCTCCCTCCCCCCTTCTCTCTCCCTCTTGCTCTCTCCTTTCCTCTCTATTTCTCTCTATCTCACATATCCCTCTCTACCTATCCCTCCCTCCATCCCACCTATTTCTCTCTCACTCTCTCCTTCCCTCTCTACTTCTCTCCCTCTCTCACTTATTCCTCTCTATCTCTCTCCTCCCCCCTCTAATTCTCTATATCTCCCCTATCCCTCTCTACCTCTCCTTCCCTCCCTCGCTCCCTCTCTCCTGGCTCTCTCTTTCGTTCTCTACTTCTTTCTATCCCACCTCTCTCTTCCTCCCTATCTCCATCTCACTTATCCCTCTCTACCTCCCTCTGTCCCTTTACCCTCATCTCTCTCTCTTTCTCTATCCTCCCCTCTACTTTTTTTCCCTCTCTCTCTCTCTCTATCCTCCCCTCTCTACTTCTTTTCCCTCCTCTCTCTCTTTCTCTATCCTTCCCTCTCTAATTCTTTACCCTCCTCTCCAATTCATTCCAAAAACAACACTTCCTATACAACTTTAGTTTTTCATTTTTCTATTTGTTTATTGTTTGGATTTTATAACACAACAAATTTTATTTTTATTAAAAATTCATTATATTATTTTATTTATTATATAAATTATTTTATTTTTATTTATTTATATAGTATATATAAGTTATTTTTGTAGCTAAATAGTTATTTTATTTATTATATAAATTTTATTTTTTATTAAAAAAAATTATATTAGGGGAGAGGACCTAGGAGTTGTGCACCCTAATTTTGCGCTTCTAATTATCCTACATGGAAATTCCAAATTACTTCCAATTTTTTACAGCAGCTTACTTGGCAAGTCCCTTGCTTATAACTAAGGTTTCAGGGTCACATCATCAAATATGATGCCACATTAGCATGCTTTTTGTCAAGGTGTCCAAAAAGGCCCAAAAAAAAGTGAGACCAATACTTGTGCATTCATAGCATGTTTTATTGAGTGTTGATGTGGAATCACATGATTGGTTGCTTTTTAATCAAAGGAATACATTTTGTTTAATTATGGGTAGTCATCATCAACACTAACAACTTTAAAGTCACAAATATTGTTCCAATATTGATAAAAATATTGGGCATTATATAAACAAATACTATCACAACTATTGAAACATGCCCAGGTCCTCTCCCCTATTTTATTTATTTTATTTATTATATAAATTATTTATTTTATTTTATTTATTTATTTTATGTTATTCAACTCAGTCGGTGTCCCAACGATTTAATTTCCACCTACTATTCCTCCCCATGAAAGCTATAAATTGGCTCGGGTGGATCCTTTTCTGAAATTTTTTACAGGCAATGGAAACGTGTTACATTTGTTAAGAGGATTAGTGGAATCTCTTTTCCCTCCACCTCCAAATTTAAAAATTTTCAATATGAGAAAGAAAGTTTTAATTATTGGAATGAGTGATCTTATTGAATAGATTTACAGAGTCCATCCTTTCATCGAATATTGCGGAGATAAAGTGGGCTGTAAAGAAAATTTTAGCCCAAATGAGCCCCACAATTTCTCTGTATTCAAATTCAAGTTTCCACCCATTATTTGACTTGTTATGGTTGACATTACATAATCAGTCAGTAGGTTTCTCATGTAAGAAGTTAATAACAATTTCCCATGAGTTTACTTTCAATGAGGTACTAGAATTTCGTATATAAGCACACACAAAGTTGGGGTTTCTTACACAGCAAGGAAACATTCTTCTGATTTCCTTTCTTTGAAAGAACAACGTTGAAAGGAATAAAGCAGTGGTGTTTGAAGCCTAGAAGATTATGGCGAGTGGAATTAGATTGAAGGTTTTCTACACTGTGTGCATAGTCATTGTTTGTTTTGTATCCTGCACAACTTCTGAATCGAAGTATAACGGTGTGGGTATAAATGGATTCAGAGCAGAACTAGTGCATATTGATTTTCCACTCATCTCTACGCATAACATCACTTGCACCCAACAGCTGCAATGAGCAGTCGAACGAAGCAAACAGAGGCTGCAGAGCTTCAATGCAGCACGCACTGCAAAGACCAAGACAACAGATTTGGAAGTAGTTGTGAACAAAGGCCAAGGGGAATTTGTGATGAAGCTAGCAATTGGCACACCAGGCGTAGCCATGGCGGGGATTGTGGACACTGGAAGTGACTTGACATGGACATAGTGCAAGCCCTGCTCTGACTGCTTTGCGCAATCCACCCCCATTTTTGACTCTTCTCTGTCCGCCTCTTACAAAAAGCTCCCCTGTTCTCATGCCCTCTGTTCCGCCCAAGCTCTTCCCGAATTCTCCTGCAAGTCTCTCGACTGTGAGTATACCTACACATACGGCAATTTCTCCATCACCGTGGGAATCCTCTCCTTTGAAACCTTCATTTTTTCTTTGCCCAAATTAGAAGTTGAGCCTTCACAAGCGCACGTTCTTTTTTGGATGTGGCCATGACAACGAAGGAGGCGGATTCGACCAAGCAAGCGGAATTGTGGGTTTGGGACGAGGGCCTCTGTCCTTAATCACCCAGCTTGGCCCATCCCACGACTACAAATTCTCCTACTGTCTCACCGATTCCTCTTCCAAATCCAGCACCATTTTCTTTGGCCAGGCGGCTACATTGAAAGACCGCATTCAAATCAAACTTGTGTCCAGTATACAGAATAGCTTTTAGAGCCAGTCGAAAAAATATGAACCGTTCGTGGGGTTCCCGCCGAAGTACGTTTTGCAGGCCGGAGGGGAACCCCACCTTTTTTCTGGCGTCTAACTGAAGGAAATCCCGGTGGGTTCCCCCACATATAATAGCCTATCGGCTAATAATAATAGTGATAAGGTGACAAAACAAATGGGTCCTCCTTCTGCTCCTTTGGACCCAATTGGGGAACTACCTACTCTGAACTCTCATCTTGCTCCTTTAGCTTCAGAGCAACTTCAAATTACTCACGTGGTGGAGGGTCACCATTTATCTTCCCCGTGTCAATATTTTTCTCCTATTTTGCATCTTTATGGGCTCTTTGTTGGGGACTCCCCCTGCTTCCCCTATTCTAAAGACATGGGGGATAATATCTCTTGGATTGTTGTTAAGAGGAATAAAGGTATTCCTAAATATTTATCCCAAAATTATGCTAGAGTGATGGGTGAGAGGCCAAGTAGAGCAAGGTATGGAATTGTCTAAGTGGAACCTCAAGGATTCTAGCTTTATCTCGTATTTCTATTTATTTTTGGTAACTTGGTTGTAGTTGTACCTCACTTCTTTTTGTATTGTGGTATTTTTTTTGGTTTGTTCCATTACTCACGGTATATGTTTCATCAGCCTTTTGGCTTTGTTGTTGTACAAGGGTTTGGTCCCTTTCAATCTTTCTTATCAAATATCAAAAGCAAAATGACATAAAAAATGGGTCCAACCATTATATTTAATGTGTGCCTCTTCTTTGAGTAGTAATAGGCACAATAAAGAAACTATTGTAGGTGTAGAGGTAGGAAAAGGAAGTTAATATTTTATTTTAGGAGTGAAAGTGGTATTAGGTTTAGAATGAGGTTCAAAGAGTGTGGGTTTGGAAGTCCTTGTAGAATTTGGGAGGAAAGAGGAAGAATTATAATTTTAAGGTCAATTTTTAAGTCTCATGTAGGTAGATGGATGGAGGTTTTGAGAAAGTTTTGATTTAGATTTTGGTGAGATATAGGGATTAAGAGTGGTAGAGTTAAGTTTAGGTTTAGATGGTACTAGAGTAAGAAGAATTGGAGGAAGAGATTAAATAGATGGTAAAATATCATACCTAGGGTGATAATTAGTAGGTAAAGAAGCTAGATGCATGTCTTTAGAGGGACATGGTTTTAAAGATTAGAATAATTATTATATTTTTACATTGTTGTTCTTTATAAAATTTGTAAATGATGTAGGAGACACAATGCATTCAAAAGGTGTTTTTATTAGGGTGGAAATAAATATGTTGATAGTAAAATTGGAAGATTCAAAAAGAGGTTGATAAAAGTCACAATAAATAGTGAATGTCTTTTGATTGATGAAAGACAGAAGTGATGATTTAGAACTAAGAAATCAAAGCATTTCCAAGAAGGAAAAAGTGATTAGAGGTAACAATGATGTGAAAGAGAATCAACCCTTCATGCTTACCAATACATGTAGAAAGGATAATGAACCCAATGATATATTGGAGGATCCCAATAGAACACTCTAAGGATATACCCAAAAAGTTATGAAGGTTTCTCCCCATCATTTGGGTAGAGATAATTATTGGTGCAAATGTTGAATTGAGAGCCAAGGTCAACCAAATACCTTAGTTGGGTTTATGTGAAATAGTGAGAAAGATGTAGATAAGCTTGTAGTATCCATTATAAGGGATATCAAAAGATAGAGTAATGGATGGGATTTTGGGAGGAAAAGATGGGGTCTCTAGAGCACCAAAATAATTAATGAAAGACATAAAGGAAGGTGTAGAAGTATCAATTTTGGGCTTCTCAATAGTAGAACCCACATGATCATCTTGAATATGTTGATGAAAGGGGTTGGTGTAAATATGAAGGTTTTGGTTGGGAGGATTGATAGTTTTATTACCCTAAGCATTAAGACCTTTGACATACATCATATTGTTATTGATAAGGTCTTAGATCTTGTGTCTTAGGTCCATGCACATTTTGGTCTCTTAGTCATTAACATGATCTAGTATGTGCAATAGGCATTGGTGTCATAGGCATAGAGAACAAAAACATATACGTCAAGGGGTCAAATAGGGGGAGGTTATCATTTTGGTGCCTACAAGTTGTTTGAGAATAATCTCAAGGTTGTTGGTCAAACAAGTAATTTTTTGTAGGAGCTAAGGCTTGACCAAAATGACATTAGTCAAAACATGAGAGTGGTCAAAATGATTTACATTAGGTTTGGGCTCATTTCTTGAAAAATAAGGGAATCCAATACCATTTTACATGAAGGTTTTGATATAAATTTAAAGGGTGTGTGGAAGAAGATAAAGAAGAAAAGGATTAAGAGGAAGTGCTATAGATGAAAAGGTTTTATCCAAGAGTTTAATTTCATAATTGGAAATGCTAGCACACAAATAAGAGTTGTAAAAAATAAATATGACTTTATTTTTGTTTATGGTAGCAAGTTATCAATGAAGAGACATTGAATCTCATCATCAAGGACTGCATAGTGCATCGTAGTAAGCAAAGATTTAAACAAATGACATAATCATTAACACATTATGTGGTGCCTTGGTTGCATTGAGAAAGATAAGAAAAGGTAACCCTAAAATAAATGCTAACTTGAAAGTGGTGGATGAAAGAATTAGCCAGTTTTGTATTATGGATGGATGAAACTATAAGGAAGCGAGTAGATCCAATCCAAGCATTCAAAAGAAGGCCAAAAGTAAAATAAAATTTGGGAGTTGGAATAATTGGAGTGGGAGCACACCTTCAGGGTGTGAGGATTTCTTTGTACTAATATGTTGTCATCACAAAGGAAATTGAGGGAAGTTGCATTGAAGGAATGGTTGTGGGGATGAGATCCCCCTTACCATTGTACATTTCAAAACGAGAGACCACAAAACCCTATGCAAATGAATAGGAAAGAATGTAGAATAAGAGAGAATTATGGTTGAGGTCAAAAATAATATATTTTTAAGAAGGTTTAAGGATGGAAATTGATTCATTTTGCATCAAGACTAATTGTTGAAGAAAAGAGTGGAGCCAATAGAAGGTTTGACAAAAGTATAAATGTGATGGGTTGTAAGAGTGTAGGTAGGAGGAATAGAGATAGATATATTGGATGGAGTAAAAAGTGGTTTGTTATAGCCTAAATACATGCGAAAAATTGGTGGTGTAGTTACAAGGTGACAAAAAGTAGGAGGAAGAGTGTATAGAAGGTATTGTGTACTAGGAACATTTAAGGGATAGCTAGTAACATAGAGGTTAAGTATGGATTTGGAGTAAAAAAAGGCAAAGGATACAAGTGTAATTGGGGATGCGTAAAGGGAGTTCAATTGTGAGAAGGATGAGTAGTTGAGAAGAGGTGATAGGATTTAGTAATGTTAAGTGGGGGTAAACAAAGTAATGGGGGAATATGGGTGAGAGAAGAGGGTCAAATAGCATGATTGGCTTTAAGAGGAGATGGGTTCATAATGATCTAACCAATCCACTTAAGGGTGTCTATACCATGGGAGGTAATTGGTAAAAGGGTATAAAGGGCATCACTAGTGAAGGTTTGGTTTCATCGTCAAATTTTCCAATGACATCCCTAAAGAAGTGGTGCTTATTGGCAATGCCATTATATTTTTTGTTTGAGTTGTTCATAGTGGGTATTATAATCAAAATCATTTTTAACATTTAGATAGGGAGATTGATCATGATTTCAATGTGAGGGTATTGATCATGCATAGAGGAAGGGGATTCAATCATGAGAAGGATGAGTAGTTGAGAAGGGGCAATAGAGATAAGTAATATGAAGCAAGGGTGAATAAAGTAGTGGTGGAATGTGGGTGGGAGAAGAAGTTTGAAGAGGATTCTTGGCTTTAAGAGATGGATTCATTCATGATCTGACCAATCCCCCTAAGGGTGTCCATACCATGGGAGGTAATTGATAAAAAGGTAAGGAATCTACTAGTGAAGGTATGGTTCTATCATCAAGTTTTCCTATGTTGTCCCCAAGCAGATGGAGCTTATTGGCAATGACATTACATTTTTGTTGTTTAATTTGATCATGGTGGTTATCATGATCAAAATTATTTTCACTTTTTGGATAGGAAGAATAATAATGATTTCAATGTGAGGGTTTTTGTTATTGATTGTGCTTAAGGAAGGGTTGAGCCAAAGTCCATGTGAAAGAGGAACTATGGAACATAAAAAAATGTTTTGGCATATTGTAAACACCTAAAATCATCTCTATACAATTATGTTGTCATCAATCCACTTCACATCATCAACTTCTAAATTAATTAAATAAATTATGTTTATTTAATTAATTATCTTAATTTGCTACCAATGTTGATTAAATAATTTTAATTAATTAATTTAAACCTTCTTCTACCATTAATTGGATAAATTATGATAATTTTTTTAATTAATCAGTCATTATTCTAATGTCCAACCTTGAATAAAGAAATTCAATACTAATTTATTTAAGCCCATCATAACCATTCCAAAAATGAAATAAAATAAAAAAATCTTTATTTAATTCCCCTTTTTCCTCTCACATCTTCGGTACACTAAAATCATTTATTAAATCTAGCTAATCATTTACACAAGTCAAATCTTGCCCAAGTTAATAGAATGCACATGTCTTGAAAAGGACTTTGCATATACATTGACTCATGCTTCCTAGTTCTTTAAAAAATCTTTATGTAATCTCATCCATACGTTTTATCAAGAAGATTTTGACCCTTCACATAAATTCAAAAAGAATTTTTAGTATTCCAAAAAGATCATTTTTTATCCCTGTCATCCATCCTTTTCTAAAAAAAAACTTCACCATCAAATCCCCTTGAGCCATGGAACACCGTTTGTGCACTAACTACAAATGGCCACTTGGAAGTCTCTCACGGCTTTTAAACAATCCCATCCATTTATCTTCAAAATTTGTCAATCCTCTCTTGAATCTATAAATAGCCCCTTGTGAGTTATTTTCATATACTTCAAATCTCTCAAAGTTATGCTACTAGTGTGAACATCAACATACCATTTTTCTCACATCAAAAATCTTGAGCATGTCCACACTCTTAGTGTGTAATGAGAGACCTTTGAGAGGTTTGTTTTAAGTCTTTTATCTTGGGTGTACATGCCTCTTAGGTTCAATTAGAGGTGACAATTGAGCATGAGAGAAAGGTTTGAATTTGTTTGTTTAAGTCTTTCATTTGTGTTTCATACTTGTTTGATTGCATTTAATCATAACCCAAGAACAATAACAAATTTCAAAAAAGAAATGTGAAAAAATTAAATGTGTGAAAAAGTTGGGTTGACCAAATTATAAACTAACAATAGATAATTAATTTTATGCTAATATTGTTGTTCTCCATTTTTAACTAATTAGTGTTATTTTAAATCTAGAATTTGAATTTTTTAATGTGTTTCAATTTTAAGATAATCTAAAATCTAGAAGAGGTTACTCATAGAAAATGAAATTAATGAAATTAAAAAGATAATACATAAAAGGCATAATTTATTTGTTGTTTGATGCTATTGTTTGATATTGGTAGGGTTATAAAGCTAGCATTCTACTTTCTTGTTCTTTGTTTATGGTCTCTAAGTAAGAGGACTAATTTGCATGTGGTTTTGTTAGACTTCATGCATAAACATGGTGAATCCTTTGTGATCTTGCAACTACACCAAAAAAAAATGTGTATCTAGACAAGGTGATGTCATAGGCAACTTTGGGGATTTATCCAAAGGAGGTTGAAAAACAAAACTTCCTTGATGACAATCAAATTTTGCAAAGATTTGATAATATCAAAAAAGGGGAGGCCTTGACAAATGCACATGCCATCATTCATTGAAAAATGAATGTAGTTGTAAGTACAAAAATGACTTCTACTGTGCTTCATAATGTCTATTACTACTAATTACTGTTGTATATTGCTTTCTTTTGCCTCTATATATCTATGTTGTTGCTTCTATGGGTTTCCATTCACTCATAATACGATCATTTTTTGGCATCGCAACACTCAAAGAGGATGGGAATGTGAAGAAAAGAGAAAAGGTGCTTAAACGCAAAACCACATGGTGAGCACAACCACATGTGGCACTTTCCAAGGGATGGGTACAGTAGCGCTCGACATGATGGAAAGACAAGGACTAAATGAATCTCAATTTCTAATCGTAAAAGGGGATAAGAGTGGCATAAGGTGCAGTTTTAAGGAAAAACATACCAAACTATAGTTATTATTGTGCTTATTAAACAAATTTGCTAAAAAAGAACTAAATGAGAGGGAAAAGTGCAAAGATCTCTACACTTAAGTTTTTCGGTATGCTTCCTTTTGTCTCCCTAATGTATGTAAGGTTTCTTCAAAAATGTCTTCCCAAGTGACGATCTCTCTTTCCTCTATTTTCTTTTGTCTGAGCACGTGTGTCTATGTAAAACAACTACCGTAACCTACACAAGCACTATTAACATGCTAATTGCAAATTTCTCCAATGCACTTTTCTTTTAGAGTTCTCACTAATAACTATGAGAAACTTCAGTTTTTTTTATCTAGTGCTGTCCTAAAGGAAGATATGCTTAGAAATTACAAATCAAAATCTTAACCACTCACAAAAATCATCTTGAGATGATTTAAACACATATTGATCATAGTTCACAAATTAAAATATAATTTAAAATGTTAAGTTGTTACTAAATTAAACCCAAACATTGGTCAAAACTATAAGAAAAGGGTGACTTACAAGATATTACATGCTCCAAAAACCTTGCCAACGGTAAACATGTTAAGCGGGAGAAAGGCCCAAGGTTCTACATCACATTCACCGAACTAACCTCTAATAACAAATGCTTGATGGTGCTTCTGTGCTAAATAGGGCATCTTGCCTTAAATTATTTTGATTTTTCTTTGATAAAACTCCACTATTTCTTTATCGATAATCCCCCTGCTAACAAATGCATGATGATGCTTGTGAGCTAAGTAGGTCCTCTTCCCTTACGTTATTTTGGGTGTGAAGCTACACATCATTTCCATGTTTGGTTCTGAGGCCACAAGGAGAGTAAATTTTGTCAACTCAACCTCAACCACACCTAGTTGGAATTGAACAATGGTTGGTTATTTAAAAGTGACGCTTTCACATCAACCGATAAAAAAAATGTCATTAGTGTGATGACTAACTATAGCAGTAATCTTCAGATTCCACTTGGGTTGAATTCTATGAGAACTAAAATCTAATTAAAAATGCTCGTGGAAGCTTTCAATTAATTAAAATAAATATATGATTTGAGTTACAATGTCGAGGCATTACAAACTCCAAAAGCTTTGTAATGAAGATAGTGAAGAGAGTGAGAAGCTTCAAGTGGTGGATTACACCAATAAGTGCCAAGCGGGTGCCCTTGCCTTTTATTATTACGAACATGCATGGTAGAAATGTCATTAGTGTAATAACTGTTCAATGAAGTTGGAAGTTAGCTTGAGATGTCTTAATGCGTGGGATCAAATACCACAATAATTAAAATCAAAATAAAGAACTTGCATGATACTAATAACCCATTTGTTTCATCGTAATCATGAACTGCAAAACTACTAACATTGAACTCCAATTATTGTAGAATCTTCATACTACATTATCATGTCGCTCATATTCATAAGGTTCTATTTAGTCAATAATTAGTCCTCACATAGGATTCCTAGCCAAATAATAGTGACAATAATTTGACATAGATACACAAGATGGTTTCCAATTAGTTAAATTGGAAACACGCCAGTGTTTTTAATGTATAAATTTAAAACTGTGCCATTCTTAGCTCTCTCATTGCACAGAGCCAAATTCAGACTAAAGACCAATTGATGGTGCAACTAAAATGAATAATAAATATTGTCACAAGTCAGTTCAAGCATAATAAACAGGCAATCACCTAAGTTACTGTGCATTCTACCAACCTCCAGCCCTCATCCCATTTTCAAATGAGTTTATTTTGTAGGAGCATGGAGCCACCAGCTACAGTGTTGGAATATAATGCTTACTCTCGTTACTCCAAAACATAAAATAGAATGTACGCCCATATGATAAAAGATGAAAAGTTAAATCATTTAAAACACGTTGGCGTATCTAGCACGGATGATGTTCATTATTTTCTTTTATCAAATATGAATTTCGTTTAAATTTCAATGCTGGCATGCTGCAGGTAATGTTACCATATCCAGACATGCTCTCCCTGGATATAAAAAATTAAACATATTAAATATTATGCACCCAAGTTGGAAATGGAAACCCCCATTGCAATTCTGGACAATTCCATTACACTATCAGCAAGGACAATATTCATAAAAATGGCATCTAACAATATGGAAGACAAAAGTACTATCAGCCATCTTCTTGGAAAAGCCGATTTTAATTTTTCTTTGATGATGAATATGCTACAGTTAAAACAGGACTGAAAAAAATGATAAACAGGCCTTCAAAATATTAGACGAAATCTCAAAGTCCTTTTTCAAGGCAGACCTACAGTACAAAATAAATGTTCCCGCTGCTATGCCCTTGGAAAATAGGCAATGTCAATGTCACCAGGTTAAATTTGTTAGCATACAAAGAAGTAGCATTGAATGAATGATAAAGTTACTATGGCAAAGAAAAAATAAATTTACTAAAATGTACAATAAGCTTTCTAGATTCTAAGATCTTAATTTAAAACAAGATACCCAGAAGCATTTCTCCTACAAGCCCATTTCTTAGGAAGATGGAGTAACCAAGAATGCCTGGTAATGAGAACCTCTGTTGTTAGAGTTGTTTCCTGTGTTGAAGCTATTGGATCCTCCTTTTAGAGGTGGAAAATCTTCGTCTGTCAATTGATAACTGTGTTGTGTAGGTGATCTGGCAAAATAATCAAAGGTCCCTGTTAAGATGCAGCTAAGATATTATGCCAGATTCCTTTGGAGAAAAATAAGACCACTGTAAATAAAGTATTTTCAACCTTGACAATTGACAAACTCTTTAATAGAGCCGCTTCAAAAAGCAACAAAACATTTCACATAGCATGTAGTAATGTCAAGCTTACCTTTGGTGTTTAGGAGACGAAGGTTGATCTGATGGTGAATGTCCAGAAGATGAGTTAGACTGATAGGAATTATGCTTCGGTTCATACACATGTCCATCGTTCACTCTTGCACTGCCATCATTATACCGCCCTTCACGTGTATCTCCAAATTGTCCAGGACCAAATGTCCCAAACTCCAAGGGCTCAGGCGTAAAGGCCATATTATGATCACATGAATATAGCATGTAAACTGATGAAACAGCAGGCCCATTTCCTGGAATTGCTTGAACATTAACATTTGTGTTTATAGGCTGCAAAGGATACATTCCATATGACATTCCCCCAGACACATGTGGCATGAAGTTACCTGTATTTAGTGAAGAATTTCCGGATGCAAAAGGAGCATGTGGCACTTGATATGAGCTTCTCCGAAAATTATCATGCCTATTATAATCCCATACCCTGTCCACAACCTTTCCCTCAGAGTTTCTCTCACCCCTTGAATTTGATTTCTGAGGTTGATTACGGGCATCATGTTTGTTTTGACCACGTCCAGCACTCCTATTTTTGGGACCTGCATCCTGATCTCCATGGTCATTGCGGTCCTGACCATAATTACCACGGTCATTGCGATCTTGACCATAATTAACACGGTTACCTCTGCTTCCTGATGATTGTCGCTCTCTGTATGGTCTCTATATTCACAATATGTTCAGTTACAATATATCAAAAATCCTCTCATTCCACTAAAAAGAAAAAATAGATGAGCAAAAAGTGAACCAATATATTTATATCACTTACAATATTGGGAAGATAAGTTCCAGTACCACCACGATATCTAGGCAGTTCTTCACCAAATAATCGGTTAGGTGCATTGAAACGTTGCACATTTCCTCCAAGTCGATTTGAATTAGGCTGCAAAGAGCTAAAAGGAACTAATCCAGGCCCATAGCTTACAAATTGAGTGAGCATGTTCAAGTTAGTAGGCAAAGGTCTCCCAGAGCCATCCCATTGGACGTGACTCTGCAAGAAAATAGGAGGCATTGCCACCGGCGATGGATAAACCATTGGACCATGGATGTGTGGATTTTGGCAAAAGCGTCCATATTGCAAATTCTTCCAATGGCTTACTATGTCACTCTGAAGAATATGAGATTTCATCTCATCCCTATGCTCCACCGACAACCCCTCTACAGCTCCTATGTTTGAACAAGTAAAAATATCAGAGTGCTCTGAACTTTCCCCCAAATCATTGCTTGAAGAACTATCAAGACAGTGTTCAGGTTGATCCAGACGATTATCAAAAGAATCATCATTGGGACCAACACCCTCAAAGGGACTTGATGATTCTTCACTGCTTACCCCCTCTGAAGGAAAATTATATACAGGAAGCATAGTCAAAATGGGAAAAGGCGGTCCCGTTTGATAAAAAGTAAGGGGAACTACCCCACCATTGTCTATTGGCCTTTGTTGGCCACCCTGGCCCATAATGACAGGTGATAGATTAGGACCAGGGATAACTGTATCAGAAGAGACAGATGGCCCAGAGTCATAAACAGGCAATGTGGAGGGTTGAAGATGTTGAAGTCCTGAAGAAATGGGCCCAATACTTCTGGTTGCCATGACTGGCAAAGCTGTTTCAGACACTGTTGTTTGTATGGCTGATCTACTTCCATGCAAAGGAGACATAAATCGGTCTCCATGGTTCAGAGAAGTTGCATTGGCAGCTTCAAACAAATGCTTATCCTGATTACTAGTCTCATCTCCTGAACGTGTTCCATCCATTCTGTTTTCCACTTGCCAACTGATATTTGATTTCCCAGAAGATGAAATTTTTTCTCTCAGCTTAGAATTTGAAACATCAACATTGTTGTTCCCCCTTCCTCTGGCCCTCTTATCTTTAAGAAACTTGGGAACCCTTCCAGCTGCCCCAGTCCCTGTTGGTTCAACCATTCTGGAGGAGCTAATTTCTTGACTGCTTGTTGTCAATGCCTTCTGACTGAGTTCTCCTACATTGTCGTGAGCAAATGTGCGAGGATTGTAAAGTGAAGTGAAATCTGTTTGTCCCTCTGGAGGAAGCCCTTTCACATCTTTAACAAGTTTATTCTGCCCTCTTGGAAATAGGCCGGCGGATGTACCTACAGGTGCCCAAGGAGCAGGCCTTTCATGACTAGTTGATAGTGTTTCCGAATGAGCCAAATGAAAATTTCTTCCATTCTTCATATCCAATCCAGCATGCGCACATTGAGCATCATGGTCCTCCAATCTTTCACAGAAATTATTATCGTGCACTTCCTCCTCTTCATGATGTGATTCTGATACCCCTAATTTGTCAGACATGGATGAGTCTTCTAAATGTGCATGATTTCCAATTCCAAGATTTGCTAAATAAGGTGGCAATGCAGACCGAAGAGTACCTTGAGGAAACTGGATATTTGAATAGGAGGCTGGTTGTCCACCAGGTCCCCCAGTTGGCTTAGTTAGGGGAAGGCTTGTCTGAACCATTCCTGAGAGATTTGCTGGACCATATGCCATTGAAGCTAAAACAGATGGTGAAATTGGGAGAGGTACAGGTGCAAAATTCACTGGTAGATGAATTTGTGAGGCCTGTCTATTTACAAACTGTGGGCGTGGGATACCCATCAAATTAACTGGATCCTGCATGTTCTTATGTGTAAGAAGAGGGGTTGCCATTGTTTCATTGGATTGCATGACCTCTTCTCTTTGAACATCAAGACCAGCATCCTGGCGATCGTTACTTGTAAAGAAAGTGTTGGCATGATTTGGAGTGTCACTCAAATCATCAGAATCAATGTTCTCCTGAGATGAGCTCCATCTCAAAGGCAATGGTTCATTTACTGATGTTGCTTTCAATGTAAGAGAACTGGAGGAATCAGAGCTCATGTTCTTTCTTCGCCGGTCAACAGCAGCATGTTCAACCCTCACAGAAGAGGCCTGATTTCTACCATTATCTGTTATTTCCCCTCTGTTTCGCCTAGCTCGAGGAATTTCACTGGGCACACCTGTGAGTTCAGGACTTGAATGAGGTCTTACAAAACGCAACCTTCCTTTTTCTTCAGAATCAATGCCTGAAGTGTCTACCTTAAATCCCTTCTGAGTTTTTGTAGCATTTCTGTTTTCCAAGGTTGAATACTTAGATGATTGATCTGAAATAGATTGCTGGTCATGATATCTATTTGTCATGTTTTTGGAAACTTCAGATGTAGTACTGCGTTTGGAAACAGTAGGCATCACACCCTTGCTTACAAAAGATTCTTGATCAAAAGAACTAGCAAAGTTATTGTCTTCAGCAGAATGGGTTACAAGCCCAGTGGGTGGACTTGAAGCACCCTGAATACGTTTGCTCCCATCCCCTTGTATATTGAATGAAAGCAAGTGATCAGAAATCATTTTTAACTGTCCAGTATGT
>VDFB02075321.1:432556684-432582846 GCA_007258455.2 Sequoia sempervirens
TTGATTCTAATTTGATGGTAACCACTTTTCAGATCTATCTTAGAAAAACGCATTGAGCCACTCAAACAATCCATTAAATCTTCAATTCTAGGAATAGGAAATCTATATCTAATAGTTATCTTATTGATGGCTCTAGAATCAATGCACATTTTCCATTCACCTTTTTTTGGCACTGTTGTACCCAAAACCAAAATTTTTGCTTCATCAAGGCATTTGTGTAAAAGAGTCTAAATCTTGCTAAAATGATGTCAAGTATAGTTTTTGGGCAATATCAAGCATGGAGTTTTTGTTAATAGTTTGTCAGTCAAAGGTAGTTTCATTGATCAGAACCTGAATCAGAGACTTAGAACGGAGCATTTCATGATGGAGGAGCGTTTCGCGACAACATTTCACGTTGCACATGGTTATTTCAATGGTCAAGATGGAGTTTTTAGTGATTAAATTATGAGGATTTCTCAGAGAAAAGCAAGAAAGCGCAACTGTAGCCCAGGGGTGCCCTTCTGTTTGAAGGTCAAGATCTTGTTGAGAGTGCTCATAAATACAGTTAAAATCTTTAGAATTGGTCTGGCTATCCGATGAGCTATCCAGCGAAGCTATCTGAGACCCATAACTCCGACAACTGGCGACAGAAGTTGAAATTCCCAAAGTTCTACATGGCAGAAACTTGTCTTTTTCTAGTAAAAGCGCGCTTGTAGCTTGAGGGCGCCCTTCTAGAAGGAGGTTTGGATTTTGGTTTTTCTGATGACTGATGCAGTCAATTTCTTCACGACTAGTTTGCTCGTCCAACGAACTATCAAACATAGTCGTCCGAGTCCTAGAGCTCCGGCAGCCGACCTCTGAAGATGAGCTTATAATGGAGATTTCACATCCTAGAGCTTCTTCGTTGCGTTTCCAGTGCAACTATAGCTCAGGGGCGCTGGTTAAAATGACCCTTGAAATGGTCAAATTTGCAGATGAGGTCTTCTTGACATCAGTACTACGCTAGTCCAGCTTCGCGTTGCACCAAGTTGCCTGTCGATCCGACATTCCGAGTGATCGTGGCAGAGTTTCTACCAAGCACGTAATTTCACGAGCGGACTGGCATATCAATTTCATTGTATTTCTGTAGGCCAGAGGCGCCTAGCCTTTAGGCTTGTCAGATGAAGTTGTTCGCTTTCGAAGTCTTCGCGGGATTCAAACGTAATACTTTATCTATCCAATGAGCCTAGCCATCAGCCTTCGGGATTTCGCAGTCGCTCGTACGTGCGAGGTCTTTGGCGAAATGCTGAAAAGTGAAGACAACTCACAAAATGGCTAAGTGTGGGTCGTTTATTCCATCTTGGGATGGGCGCCCTTCTATTTGAGGTCTTAGAAGCAATTTTCTTGCTTCCTCGCCTCTAGAGACTTCTCTTGTCAATCCTTCTGGTTGTCCGTTAAAACAAACGTGGCTCGAATTGGATCATTCTAGCTCTCGGTATCGGAGGACAAAATAGGGTACTTGGATGAAAGTTACACTTTCATCAAAATGCTGTTAGTGCAACTAAAGGACAGGGGCGCTTTTGCTTTTGAGGCCCTTAATGCAATTTCCAGACGTCTTGCGTATAGTCGTTGGATGCAGAATGTCTCCAGGCATGCAGTGAGCTTGGTTTCCTGTCAGCAGGGTTCGCCATTCGCCGTCAGCAGCTGTTTGAAGTATCAGATGGCAGTTTAGGAAAATGGTTAAGTCTGACACCTGTAAATGAATTTAATCAAGGGCGCCTAATTTTTTGAGGTGTTAAATGATGGATTTTGCAGTGATGACTCCCAGCAGACATTTCTTCTTTGCTTAGCAGGCTTCGCATTCAATTCATCAGCTTGGTCTCAACATCATCCGGTCACTCGGAAATCAGTGTCGAAGATGGCCAGTCGTAACTTTGTCGTCAGCTATAAAATAGGAAGTTAATAAAAAGTGCAATATCTTGAGCAAATGGACGCCTATGAGCTCAAACGATGACTTTTTGAAATTAGTGAAGTTTGCTGGTGAATCCTAAAGCTTCATTCGGTTTGTCAATTGAAGTTAAATAATATTTAATATTTATTTTGCATATTTTGGCATTAAAATGGCGAATCTCTAAAATTGATGCCTTTGCAAATTGCATGATGAATATTAATTTATTATTATTTATTTCCGGACTCAGTGTCAGTATTAGTGTAACTGAAAGGGGTCCAATCAAAAGCCTTCTATTTTCAGCTGAGGTTTTAAATCTTGCAATCAACAAGTTGGTGCGAATTTTCTCTTATTTAAACATGGCACCTTCATTTATTTTTCACCAAGCTTCAAGAGAAATTCGTATTTTTAAAGAGAAATCCATATTTTCAAACAAAATTCGTTTTTCTTCAAGGCAAAGGCGTGTTTTTCAAGAAAAATTCGTATTTCTTCAAGGCAAAGGCGTATCTTCAAGGCAAATTCGTATTTCTCAAGCAAAGGGCGAATTTTCAAAGCAAAGGCAAATTCTTCATCCACAATCAAGGGCGATTTCCTCAAGCAATTCTATTTGCAGGTTTTAGTTCACTTTTTCAGCAATTTGAAGAATTCAAGGGCGATTTTCATTGAAGAAGAGCATACAAAAAACGTCTTTTTCCTCCTTGATTCTCAAATTTCTCTCAGATTTCAATTCGCATATTCCTGAAATTGGCAAAATTCGACAAGTCTCAACATCTGGATCATTTTTATATAGCTTCCTCGAATTAAAATCGTGCGTTTGATTTTTCAGGAATTTTTAACTCTAGAGCATTCGTTCTCGAGTTTCTAATTTTCTCAATTGAAAACTCTTTGCATGGTCGAGTAGAAGTTGTAGGGGATTTTCGTGATTTGATCGCTCTAGGTTGTCTTAGAATCTTTTCTCGACAAAACCCATATCTCGACGCTGAAAATAACTCTTCGAAAGGCTATTTTAGCCTCAAGAGGGCTATTTTTAGCTTCCCAGAAATCTTGTCAAAATATAGCCGTGTTCACAGTCAACAGGCGAGTTTTTCAGAGTGCAGTTCACGTAGACTGAATTTAAGACCAAATTGGTCTTAATTCGCGATTTCATCAGAAAAGTTGAGACCAATTTGTATCAAGTGCTTTCGCAGGGTTGATACCATTGAATTTTATGCGGTGCTAGTCATATTTGCATTTCTCAGCGCAATAAATCTCGTATAGCTTGGCCATGCAAAAGCGCGGAAAGCCAAGCCGTTGTTATATAGTGGCCATCACTTCGGGCCATCGAGCCAAAGTTATAAGTAAATGAAATGCTAGTTTGAGTGTGCAAAGATTGCTCAAGTTGCTGACATTCAGATGCTGATGCAGTTAACAATCTCATTGAGGGATTGCTTGCTCGAGATCACGATCAGTAGACTTCAGTTCCTACCTCTCATAATAGACTTTATACATAGGAGTTAACTTGGCGTTACCCTTTCAAGTTAACTCATTGATTCATCACATGCATAGCTATTCTGAGATTAGCTTTATTTACTTGGAGTTTCATTTAGGGTTTTCGTTAACTGATGGTAGTCTTCCGCTTAACATGTTAATAAGGATGTGCATGCTTCTGTAATAATTGTCCGGGCTTTAGATTAGATGTTTTAAGCATCCACGGTAATTTTCCGCTTAATCAGATAGTTTACTTTATAGGGTTTAGCAATAAATCTTGCATGCATTGCAAGATCAGAGGTTGACTCAAGGTGATTCTTAGGTTCCCTACACCTTCAATGTCTGTAAATAAGAGCTTTGCCCATTTGTACATAGTAACCCTTTGCACGAGAGAGAAATATATGCTATGCCTACCTTGCCCTCAATATTGCTCGTTCTGTATTTGTTCATGAGTATTTGCTATTATGATGAATTGTTATGCCACATAGGGTTTCATGCAATTATGATGGTGAATTCTTGCTTTAGTTAGATATAGTGGCTAGTTGATCGTAGATTGTATGTGTGTCTCGCCAATGCAATTTATTATCCTAGTTAGCTATCCTTCATGTTATGTGTTCAATAAACTTGTTCAGATTGAGATGATAGTTGTGCCACCTTGCCTTCAAGTAGAGAATCTGTTCTTGGTTATCGTATGATGTGTGTGAATAATAAACTTATTCAGATTGAGCCGATAGATGTGCCACCTTGCCTTCAAGCTGAGAATCTATACTTAGTTTATCGTGTATTGTTGTTTCCAATAAGCCTATTCAGACAAGTAGATAGTTGTGCCACCTTGCCTTCACGCTGTGAGTCCGTAATTCTTTATCGCCGATAGTCATCCTTGCTCCATTTCCTATGCTTTGTTTTTCTTCTTTGAGGAAACTGATAGATTTAGCAGTTAGCTTAGTTGTAGCATAATGATCTCGGTGAAACCGCCGTAAAAATCCTTAGCTGCAACGCTTCTTGGTTTTCTTCTTAACCTTATGCCTCTTCCAGCTGAGAACAAAAAGATAGGACTTAGATTACTTTTCTTTTCCACGCATTCCAACACTACGAGGGAGCTTCCCCTCCTAATTTGAAGAGCACTCATTACGTAGTGTGCATAGCTGTCCGTACAAACCTGCACTCCAGAGGTGTTAGTTTTTACGCCAACAGGCACTAGAACTGTAGGAACAACACAAGGGCTAAGACTCTCTCTTATCAAACCTTTATTAAGTAATTCCTCAACTTGCTTTCGAATCTCCTCATTTTCTTTAGGAGTCAATCTATAGGCAGCCTTGTTTGGAAGGCTAGCCCTTGGAATCAAAACCATATGATGATTAATACTCCTCATGGGTGGCAACTCATCAAGAAGATCCACTGCTACAATATCCATATGTTCATTCAGAATACGTTGCACTTTATTAGGCAAATCATCTAATCTTGTAGAGGTAAACACAGTAGAAAATTTAGAAACCAAAGCAACTCCTACTTCCTTCGTCATCTCATGTAAAAACTCTTTTCCACTTACCAACATTACCTTGCTATTGCTTCCACTACTGCTGTCCTCTTCTTGTTCTTGCATAGGCAAGAGGGTATGCTTGACCCCATTCTTCTCAATAGTGTAGGTATTATCTCTCCCATTATGCACCGCTTTCCTATCACACTGCCAAGGTCTACCAAGCAACACATGACACACATCCATGGGCATGATATCACAAACATTATTATCCTTATAACTACCAATTTGGAATTCAACCATAGCCTGTTCATTAACTAGCAATTGATATCCTTTTTGTAACCAAGAAACTCTATACGGTGTGGGATGTTTGGTTCTTTCAAGACCCAATTTCTCTACCATTTCAATATACACTATGTTATCTGTACTTCCACTATCTATAATCAACTTAGAACATTTACCTTTTGCCTTACATTTTGTTTTGAACAAGGCTCTCCTTTGTAGTGTGTCGGCGTTTCAATTAGCACCTCTAGAGTGCTTATTGGAAACAAACAACTATGCATAGAATTAATTGCTCTTCAAATTAGGAGGGGAAGCTCCCTCTTTTGCCGATGGTTGCGTAAAAGTAAAATGAACTAAGTTCCTATCTTTTTACTTAGCGGCAGAGCACAAGGGTGATAAAACACAATGTGTTGCAGCTAAGGTTTTCTTTGGTTTCTATAGATCTTAACTACAACTAGGCTAACTTTTAATCTATCCTATTTCCTCAAGAAAAACAGAGCAAGAGGATATAGGAGGTATTAGGGAATGTTTCGATCACTTAGACGAACTGTTTCTCAGAATGCATTTGAAGGCTCCGAACTTCCAGATTTACGTCGAAATAGAACTCATGCAAGTAATCATCAAACGGTAGGCTAGATCTCAGGATTCCCAAGGAGGCGCAGGGCTCTTTCCGAGGTGTACACTGAAATGTATACTAGAAACAACATATAACGATAATCCTACTCTCTAAATTCCCAAGGAGGCATAGTGCTCTTTCCGAGGTGTAGATTGAAAGAAAGATTATTTGGAACAACATACAATGACAGATCTTGAGAATTTTGGATCAAAGGCACGTGGCTCTCTTGACTTATTATCTCAACTTCGATCAAAGGTTACACTTTGGGATAGTAAATTGCATGAAAGAGACAATCACACAACAAGCGATCAACCAATAACACATGAACATAGATTGAACACACCTTTATGAATAGAAAGAATGCAAGCTGTACTCAGCGTTTAGCTATAACAAATATGGTTCAAGAACATATACTAAGCGAACAAAGTCGAAGGCTTTTGAGCTTAGCGTTTTGCTGCTGTGAAGTAAAGTTACAAAATAATGAGCAAAGGCTCTTATTTATAGAAGCTTAAAGGAGTAAGCAACCCTAAAGTCTCCTTAAGTTTAACAATGAGTTCTTGCCAATCTGGAAGATTTATTCCTATGTCTAAAAGTAGGTAACCTAACAGTTAACTGGAAAGTCTACTTCAGTTGACTGATTCTAAACTAAAACATAACTCCAATATACAAAGGTGTCTCCAAAATGGACATGCACAATTTGTGGGACAATGAGCTAACTTGGAAAGAGGCATCAAGTTAACTGTTTGTCAGAAATGCTATCTTGGAGGGATAGGACATCCTGACTAAGAGTTTACACCTCATCAACTTTAGTCATCATTTCCTCTAACCAGTCATTGACTGTCTCTGCCTCTGGACAACTGATGCTTCGCAGGATGATGACGTGTCGTTGTAGCATCTCTTTGCCACTCACAATCTGCTCTTGATATTCAATCTTCTTTGCAGCTGCGTCATCCAACCTTATTGACAAAATTGCAATCTGACTTAGCCTACAGTCAACAGGGTCACTGCAGAAACTGCTACGGATGAGGTCTTGGAACTGCATTTGTACCTTAGCTAGCTCGATGTATGCACCTCCTTCATGCTAGTATTGGCAAGAGATAGATGTTACCAATGTTCTCACAAACTTGATAACACTTGCCACGATTTTTCTGTACTCAATCAATTCCACAGAGTTTGTATGCAAGCTTTCACTTTGTATGCAAGCTGTTCTTTCCAAGTGTAAAGATGTTGCCTGTTTTCCTCTGTAGTAACTGAAATGTACACCATTTGCAAGTCTGAGATAATGATTTCATCTTTATGCCTGCTCTCTGCTATGCCTTGTTCGGATTCCTAGATCTTCACACGAAGGTTATGGGCTTTGTACCTTAGTTGGTACAACTGTGCAAGTATATACCGGCCCCTGATGACAAACTCTTCCGCTTGATTTCTCAAGTGCTTTCCATATAGGATCAATTGACTTAGATGATTTTGTTCTATGGGGAGCTCCAGCATCTACGGAAGCAAGGCAGTGACGTTTGATGTACCATGCATCAAGTTAGAGATTTACAGTCGCAAGTGCTGAATTTCAGCCTTTAGGGCTGCTTTGTCTTCATCGTCCTTCACCACTCTTTCTTTGATGCTCACTGATGCAACCTCAAAGGGATCCACCTCCACCTGACGTGTGCTTTTACCAAGGTTGACTTTCAACAGCATGAAATCATCAACCTCTACCTCTTCTGCATTTCTATCCTCAAGTGGTGCAGCAGTCTCGATGACAATCTCATTGTCAGCTTTCTTTCCCACATGGACTTGCTTCTTGAGCTTCTTCTCTGATGTGTCTTGATAGACATGGTCAAATTCTAAGAAGTCCAGTTGGTAGGACGACCTCCTTCTCTTCCTTCCTATGAGATTCTCAAGTCAAGACGAGTCTTGACTAACCTCGCTGGAAGGATGAGTGCTAGTCCTGTGAACTCTTGATGAGTGGGATTGTGTTGCAATGTCGCGTGGAGGCAATCCGTCTCTAAGTGAATATGGACCGGCGACTGTTGCGGTGGTGGCGAAATGGGAGGCTTTGCTTCCATCTCTGGTACTGTCTTAGCTGTAATTGTCTTCATTTGTGGCATTGTTTCAGCCGTGTTTGTGGCTGTCTCCACATGTTTCTCTTGCTGATTTGTATCAACAATCGACATTTTTCCCCTTGTATGCCCTGACATTCTGGCTCCTCTAGGAGGGTTATTCCATGTCTTTTGTTTGGGCTTTGCTCTTGATGTGGAAGGTAGTGAAGTATTAACCGGTGGCGGCTTTGTGTCGGGAATAACTACCTTTCTTGTCCTTTTACTGTCCAAGTAGAGTTGGCTGTTTCTGACAACTTTGCTTGTTCTTTCCTCAATGGACGTACTTTCCTTGGCATACCAATCCACGGCTTGAAGTGGTTGTGAGTCAATTTGATCTATGAAGAATGAGGGAAGAAGACTTCCCCATCATCATCGGATAACCCTTCCATGTCCTCTGACAAGAAGTCAACAATCTGTGGAAGTGTGAACCTACTGTAGTTATGTCTTCTCACTTCGAAATTGTCTCCACAGTTGAACCAATAGTCTTCCATGGAAGAGTTGTGTGAAGAGTGTTGACCAAGGCGTGCTGAATAGTGACCCCAAGGATCATATGACCGTCTTTCGATGAGATACTTAAGGTTAAGTCTTGTCATCTCATGGCTCATGACCTTGGCATTAGTTGTTGATTTGCACCTGTAAAGTCCCATTTGAAAAGGAAAGTTTGCAGCTGGCTTGCGTTTGATACACAAAAGAGAATGTACTTCGTGCAACTGCCATAAGAACTCCATGAAGACCACCCTATCTGATGGATAGTGGGGTAACATGGTGGGATGACCCGAGTACCCATACACGCGGATGTAGGTAAAAGTGGGGAACTGGATGAACCAATCCGCCCAATCTACCATTGCCTCCTTGGCTGTTGGTGAGATGCATATATGCAACTTATGATCGAGCTCTCTCACGGTGTGCATCAAGAATTGATCATTTACTCGCTTGAAATGTCTTTCTGATTGTGTGAATGCAAGTTGAGAAATGCTCGTGAACCTTTTGCACACCCAAAGTTCCCACAGTGTTCAACCCTCTAAATTGGCCTTGGAAAGCTATCAGATATACGAGGTATGATCACATGTGGAATTTGTGAGCCTCTAAGAAATTGGTCATCTATCTGTGGAGAGTATCATTGATCAAGGCGGGCCAATCATAATGTTCTCTGTTGCTCACAATTAGAGCGATGACATAGTACATCCATGACTGGAATTTGATTGCCTCTTCTTGACCAGGAACACGGTTGAGTAGAGTAATCATTACTGCATATTCATCTCTGAATTCTCCACGCCCTACATTTTTCGGCAAGTTGCCTCTTTTCTCTTTAAGCCATTTTTCAACCATTCTCTTTTGGCATTTTTCTTTTGATGCATTGAACGCCTTTTTGCATTCTTCTATAGACACGACCAAGTTTTTCACACATGGTGGGATGGTGAAGCACCTTTCGATATCCCTAGGCTTGAGGTTGCATATCACTCGTCCATCTACTGATCGAATCTCTTGTGCATTAGGGTTGTAATGCGTTACACAAGCTATTACAAATTCTACACTTTGTGCTGAGATGGGAAATGACGCTACTTCAAGTAATCCGGATTGCTCAATGTTCTAAAGTGTGCATTGGTCTATGCCTTCCAACTTTTCTAAGTTAACCTTTGGGTGTGCCCGCCATTTTGGTCTTGTATTCGACTTGAGAGAACTGCATTTTTAAAACCTTGAAGATTGACTGTGCACACACTACTGTTCAAACAACTTTTCTGCAGTGGCTAAAAATAGCCTTGCCAAGGGGTAATTTTTATGAAAATTTATGAGACGTGGGTATTGTTGTGAATATTTTTTGAATGGACCCATAATGTCAGAAATTCCAAAAATTTACTTTTCCTTGTACATGCAAGAACCCCTTGGGGCAGAAGTTTTAGAAGCAACATAAGCTTTAGAAGTAGTAGAAGCTTTGTTTTTCCCTGAAAAAATATAACACATGGGTATTGTGGGCGCTTCAAAGCTAAACAAACCTAATTTGTCTATTTTGAAATTGTGACTTTTTTCGGAAAACCCTAAAAAAGGGGGCAGCGGGTCTATTTTCTTTGAAAGAATTTGGCACATGGGTTTTGTTGAATCTATTGTGCTGATCATACCTAGAAGGCTAGATCTGTGAATAACTACTGTTTGCTTGGACATGCAATAAAATCTAAGCCTAGAATAGAAGAAATATGAGGGTGAGAAGCTAGAAGAAATATGGGGGGGAGAAGTTAGAAGTTATAAACTGCCCCTCTGGATCTTCAAGAAAATCACGCTTGGAGATGTAAACTTTGAAAAACTGCTCCTTTGTGCAACTTGTTCTTGAAAACATGAACGCTAAGAATGCCCTTTGTCAGATCTTCAAATGACTGGAGAGAAAAATACTTGTGCTTGAGCTTCAAACTACAAAGAGAAATAATGAATAATGATGCCTAAGCTTGATAAATAGCATTTGATGTGGAAGCAATCAAGTTTGGGCACTAACATGCTGATTGAGGAGTCAATTTGCCTAATCAGGAGTTCGCTAGAGCAATTTCCACCAATTTGGGGATGTTTTAGACATGAAGAGGCCTTCAAAATATCTCAACTTCAGTCAACTGGGCCTACTTTGACTTTAGGTGTCCGAGTTGAGGAGTTTGAAGATTTTTTATCCTTTTTCTGTGACGAAGTGCCTCTGTTTGATCCTTGATTCTGGTTGTTCGATCGATCCTAAAGTCTTGTTGACAGATCGATTGCAGTGTTGGATCAACTCTGAAGAAGTGTGCTCGAGAGTTGCAAAGCTTAAAACCTGAATCTGATGCCTCAAATTCTTGGGCGCCTTTTCCCGAAAAGGTGCATTTTTCACCAGACTTAGTTTCTTGGATGCTTTTCAATTTCTCCATTTTGATCTTCAGTGCTTTGATCTAAGATCTCTAATGATTGATGATTCCCGTGAGCTTGCAACTAGATTGATCGCAAAGCTGAAAGGATGTTGAGCAGATGACTTGGAGAAAGTAGTTTCTGAAAAGTTCATTTGGTTGCCCAAAGTGATGGGCGTCCTTGGCCAGCGGGGGTGCTTTAGCTTTGATGTCCACCGATTTACCCTCTGTTTTGCGTGCTCGAATGATCAACAACTGTCGTCGTTTGATGTGTCTCGTTTCTTGGCGGGCAGGTTCCTTGTAAAGTTGAGCTGACACTGGGGAGATTGCTTGGAGATAAGCTTATTCAAAAATTGACATCTGGATAGTCTTATTCTTGGGCGCCCTTGAGCTACAAGGGCGCTTTTTCCCATGCTTGACTACCATTCTTGATGATACTTGCTTTTAGCATCTTCTGTCTTCACCTATTTTCAGCAGTGATCGATGAATTAGGTGAACCTGCTTGATGATGCGTTGGAAAGTTGGTAGAATTATGAAGGAGATGACGGTCTTGGTAAAACTTGATGACTTCCTTTGACCTTTTGAATTCATGGGCGCCCCTGACCATCAGGGGCGCTTTTGGTTGTAGCTTCATCATTTCCTTTATGATTTTCAACTCTTCACACTTTGCGTTCACTGTGTAGCTTGACTGGTTTGATCATTGTTGTCAATGACACGAACGTTCACTGTAGCAATTGCTTTCACCATGCTAAGTGTACGGGTGCTTGAAAAATTCACCAAGGTATTGACTGTGTAGCATCTTTGTGGTAGCAAGGCGTGCATCTTCCAGACTTTTGAAAATTTTGAGCATTTTTCAACCTTTGAAAATCCCCTCTGTCATGAAGCATCTTTTTGAACATTTTTTGCCTTGGATTCTTCCTTGAAGCTTTTGAGGCTTGGATCTCGATACTCGGTACTAGCCATTATGCCATTAATGGCCTCAAAGGTCCTATCTTCCGTCCTGAAAAATGAAAATAGACCCACCAGAGTAAAACAAACTTTTTGGTGATTTTGACTTGACCAGTGTGATCGTGAAGTCAAATTATCTTATCAAAATCATTTTCAATTATTTCTAGGAAGGTCCTATTTTTTTAGGGTTTTCCTAAAAACAAGGGTTTGAAACCCTAATTTTCAAAATTTCAGAAATTTGCAAGTATCCTATTGACAATAAACCCACAAAAAGCCCATGTTTTGTTTGACCTAAAATTGGCCCATGTTTTGTTTGACCTAAAATTGGCTTTTGACAACAATTTTACATGATTTAGGCCATTTTGATCAAAATGCCTTATTGAAGCAAAAATTTATTTTGGGTACAACATAGTGGTTCTTGATACAACACCCTCTTGAGTAGCAATGATTCTCTTGATTCAAGTTCTTCTTGGTGATGTGCCGGTGATCCAACACTCTCTAGATTTGCATGTATAATCTGATTGCTTCTTTCTTTTCTTGTATAGCCTCCTTGTGAAGATTTTGGACACTCCCAACTTGTGACCAACATATTGGTTGCATTTGAAACATTTCCCAGTAAAGTCTCTTCCTCTTTCTTGTTTTGGTATCCACCTCTTTCTTGATTTGCTGTCCCACTTGAACTTCCAACCCCTTCTTACTGTTGTTGCTGTCCTCTTCCAATCTGTCGTCTCTTTCCTCGATTTCTCCCTTGTTGACTTTGTCTTCTTTGAAACTTTTCGTCAGCCTTGATGGCAAGCTGATATGCCTCTTCAAGAGTCCTAGGTGATGCTAGACTCAACTCATCTTGCAAACTATACTTCAAACCATTCAAGTATCTTGCTACCTTCTCAAGATCTTCCTCACTATGGCCTGATCGAATCACCAACTTATAAAACTCCTCCGTGTATTCTTTGACTGACATGTCTTTTTGCTTGAGATTTTGCAATCTTTTAAAGAGATTTGTTTGATAATCTCCCGGAAGGAACTTGGCCTTCAACTTAGCAACCATTCGATCCCATGAGGTAATCTTTTCCTTGTTCTTCTTCCATCTCTTAGATTGGACATTGTCCCACCACATAGCAGCGTGGCCCTTGAACCTTGTGTAGGCGAACCTCACTCTTCTTTCTTGTGCAATTTCTTCATACTCAAAATACTTGTCTAAATCATTGATCCAATCAATGAGATCTTCATTGTTTAAACTTCCGAAATATGAAGGGACTTCAATCTTTGGTTTGGCTCCCACAATTAGTACCATCCTCAACAACTTCTCTTCAAATCCCTCGTGTTCTTCCTGATTTTCTTCATCACCTCTTAACTGTTCTTCCTCTTCAACTTCACTCACATCATCTGTGACTGCCCCTCTTCGTTGGGCTCTCTCCATAGCATCCATTCTCACTGCCAAGTTCTGCAACATCTCATAGAGACCTTCATCGTGGCCTTGTCGACCTCTACAACGATTGCCTCCTCATCCTCTCAACACTCTCAGTGGCATTTTGCCCACTCCTCGACAACCCCAAATCTTCAGGCTTTGATACCAAAATTGGTGATAGCATACACAGAAAGCAAATTCAATAGCACTTAAGGAAACACTTCAATTAATGAAAAAATCACAATGATAATCAGCCAAATGGAATGATTGCAGCCAGTTCACTATTATGGATGTCAAACAAAATGCACCAGTAACACAAGCAACAGAGTTCGACTTCCAGGCAAAGACCATGAGCAACTCAATCAGCAATTTCAGCCAGGGACGTGCATCTCTCATTCGACTTCATTGCACAGGTTCAAACTAACAACTCCCCATGTTGCCAGCGACAGATAATAGCAAACAAGCAAGTTGCTCGATGAGGAACAATGATGGATTCGTTTCAAAGTTATCCAGTTTCAACACAAAAGCTCAAACAAAATTGGGTGTTCCTCCTCCCATGCATCAGATCCTTCCAGACAATCTTTTCCCCTGCTCCAACCGTCCATCGAACTCCCTCTTCCACAAAGGCTCGATCTATTTTTGGAGTAGCAACCATCTCCACCAAGAGAACGAACAGCATAAAACAAATCAAAAAGACATTAGTAAAAGCAACACCAACAAATCTCCTCGATTAGCTTATTGTAAAACAAACACTAATTGGAACAAATGCCCCTGCATCAGAAGAGTAGGAAAAAAATAGACCAAGCACAAGGCCATAGATCAAATCATCCTTTGTTAAAGAAAGGATCTCGAGGGATGAAGCCCCCTACATCGCCTTCTCATTTTCAACCTATAAAGAGCCATCCATTTATGCTCGTATCTAAAGAGCAATATGTGGCCTCTACACATAAGAGATTAAAGGGACCATTGTAAATGGCATTTTAGAATGAGGCTAGAGAAATTGCGAATCAAGACATAGCGAGATGTGTCTATGCGAATGGATTGGCATTCAACATTGTTCGTTGACCATATTGGCAAAAAATAGTGAAATCAATTAATGAGGCTCCAAAAGGTTATAAGGGCCCGAATTTTGAGAAGGTGCATAACACCTTATTATATAAAGAGGTGAAATTTGTAAAGGACCCCTTGAAGCCCATAAGGGATTCGTGGATCAAAATAGGGGTGACCATCATTTTTGATGGATGGAAAGATGCAAAAAATCACCCATTGATCAATGTTATTGCAATGTCCCCTAAAGGGGCAATTTTTTTAGAGTAGTGGATTGTGAAGGAGAGGAGAAGGATGGTGCATTTATTGCTAACATTTTAGGTCAAGCTATTGCTGAAGTGGACCCTTGAAATGTTGTGCAAGTTATAATAGATAATGCAAAAAATTGTAGGGCTGCTAGGTAATAGGTTGAGGAACATTATTCACACATTTTTTGGATACCTTGTGTTGTTTGCTCCCTCAATCTAATGCTACAATAAATTGGCAATAAAATTGATTGGATCAAACAGGTGTATGCTGAAATCGAAGACATTCAAATGTTCATCACCAACCACCATATGTCACAAGGCATATTTAGAACATTCTTTAAATTGGAGCTTTTGAAGGTAACTTAAATAAGAAACATGTTTCACTTTAGTAATCTTTTTAATTTTATTTTAATTTTAATTTTTTGTAAATTATTATTATTATTTTTTTATTTTGATTTTCATAGAGGTTGTTGAGACCCGTTTTGCCTCCAACACAATTATGTTGAGACGACTTGTGAAGGTTTGTGAGGCACTTTCTAATATGGTCATGTGCCCTAATTGGTCCATATGGAGGCAATCTAGCACTGCAAGGGTAGCAAAGGTTAAACAAATGATTCTAGATGACATTTGGTGGGATTGTGTTGAGTATCTCCTTAGTTTCATTGAGCATGATCCGTTTTCTTGACATGGATAGGCCTTGTTTGGGTGAAGTATATGATGACATCGACTCAATGATTGAGAACATGGAAGACATCATTAATGCAAAAGAGCAAGATCTTGAAGAAAACTTCTTCAAAGAACTACACAAAATCATTGTAGAGAGATGGAACAAAATGACCAGTCTGCTGCATCTTCTTGCCTTTGTTCAATAAAGGAACTGGTAATTGCATTCATTCATTAACATAAAAAAGGTTACAATATAAAGAAGCTACAAGCAACTAATGTCATTGAAGACATGACCATCTTCTACCTACTTATTACTATAGAAACAGTAAAAAGAAAACTAACCTAACTTAATACATTACATTTGACCATTAACCTGATGAATATATTATTCTAACACCCTCCCTTAATGGTCAGTCCATCAACAACACCAAGTTGCCCCCTGAATTTGACAAACTTATCCCGATTCAGAGACTTGGTGAGAATATCGACAGTCTGATCCGTTGTCGGAACATACTGCAGCTGAACTGATCCGTCTTCTACAAGCTTGCGGATGTAATGACAATGAAGCTCGACATGCTTGGTACGTTCATGGAAGACTGGATTTTTGGCCAGTTTGAGCACCCCTTGATTATTAGTGTACAAGGGAGAAGGTTCTGCTTGTGACATGTGCATTTCAGAAAGCATCCTATGGAGCCAAACTCCCTCACATGCTGCTTTAACAGTTCCTTGATATTCTGCTTCATTCGAGGAAAGAGCCACTGCTTGTTGCTTCTTGCTGGTCCATGTTACAACACCTGTACCAAACTGAATACATATCCAAAAGTGGATTTTTTGTCATCCACTGAACCTGCCCAGTCTGAATCTGTATAACCAATCAGCTTTGGATCCTTGCATTTGCCATACAGAATGCCATAATCGGAAGTGCCCTTAACATATCTCAGCACTTGCTTCGCTGCAATCCAATGATCAGCTTTTGGAGCTGTCATGAAGCGAGAAATGTAGCTCACTGCAAAATTGATGTCAGGTCGAGTGGCAGTGAGGTAGATGAGACTGCCCACTAGTTGCCTGAATGTCGTTTCATCGACCGGAGGTGAATCAAAGTTGGTTGACAACTTCAGCCCCTTCTCCATAGGTGTGGAGGTAGGTTTGCAGTCCTACATCCAAAATTTGTCAAGCAGACTTCTAGCATATTTAGACTGAGAGATGAAAATGCTACTAGCGGTCTGCCAAACCTCAATACCCAAACAATAATGGAGAAGCCCCAAATCTGTCATGTCAAAGGCCTGACACAAATCCTGTTTGATTGTTGCAATCAAATGTGTTGAATTGCCAGTAATGATCAAGTCATCAACATAGATAACAAGAAACAAAATATCATCACCAGAGTGCTTGACATACAGATTACTCTCAGAAGGACTGCACTGAAAACCATGATCAACCAAGTACTGATCAATCTTGATATACCATGCATGAGGCCCCTGTTTCAGTCCATAGAGTGCCTTCACGAGCCTACATACCTGATGTTCTTTGCCAGCAACCTTGAAACCAGGAGGTTGCGTCATGTAGACTTCTTCTTGCAACTCACCGTTGAGAAAGGCACTCTTGACGTCCATCTGATGAACTGTTCATCCAAACTGAGATGCAATAGCGAGAAGAAGACGAATGGTGCTCATCTTGGCAGTAGGAGCAAAGGTCTCCTCGTAGTCAATGCCCTCCTGCTGTGTGAATCCTCGAGCAACTAATCTGGCCTTGTATTTATCCAGAGTACCGTCGGCATGATACTTGACCTTATAAAGCGATTTGCAGCTGATAGGTTTCTTCCCAGGAGGAAGATCAAAAAGAACCCAAGTGTGATTCTTCAGAAGACTATGATATTCGTTCGCCATAGCCTTTTCCCACTCTGGAATTCCTTTAGCCTCTGAATACGTCTGAGGCTCATAGATGCTGTGGATGTTGGCCATAAGAGCAAAATTGACTGTGTTGCTGCTTGCGCTTGCTACGAGTTGATCTGCTCTCAATGAGTTCATCATCATGAAGATCCCTAATAGTCTTGAGCCACCACTTAGGCCGACGAGTAGAAGTACCAACATCTGGAATAGGAGAAACAACATCTCTTGGGATATTTGGAACAAAGTCATTTGGATGTGAGTCCTGAGGAAAATTGGGGGGTGCAATGTCATGACTGGTAGACTCCTCATCTTCAGAGTCAGAATGCTCTGAAGCCCTCCCATCAGGGGAACCAAGAGGAAGACGAACACCCTCATCAGGAACCTTCATAGGCTGATCCGTAGGACTGGTAGGAGGAGCAAATGGGACTAGTAGTCTCATCAATCACAACATCACGACTGAATATGAGACGATCTGTCTCCACATCAATCAACCTGTATGCCTTGTGATTGTCGCTATAACCAGTAAACATAAGTGTCTAGCTCTTGGAGTCCAACTTGGCATGCTTGGCTTCTAGAATCCATACATGAGCTGTAGAACTAAAGACTTTCAGATGGCCCACCTTAGGCTTACGTCTTGACCAGGCTTCTTCTGGAGTCATTTTCTTAACGGCTTGTGTAGGTGACCGATTCAGGAGGTAGACTATAGTATAAACTGCTTCAGCCCATTATTTCTTAGGTACATTTCTGTACTCTAGCATAGAACGAGCCATTTCAGTAATGGTGCAATTCTGACGTTCAACGACACCATTCTGCTAATGGGTGTATGGTGTATTGAGTTGGCGTTTAATGCCGTGTGTAGCACAAAATGTAGAGAAGTTAGTTGAACAAAACTCCCCCCCATTATCTGACCTTAGAGTAACAATTTGAGAACCTGATTCCTTCTCAACTAAGGCCTTAAACTGCTGAAATGTACTGAACACATCTAATTTATGTTTCAAAAAATACACCCACATTTTCTGACTGAAATCATCAACAAATAATAAAAAGTACCTGGACCCAGTAACAGATGGAGTGTTCATTGGTCCACATACATCGGCATGAACTAGTTGAAGTACTTTGGAGGCTCGCCAAGAATCACCATCCGAGAACGGTGTTCGATGCTGCTTCCCAGCTTGACAGGTTCCACAAACTCCATGATTTTGAGTTTGGATCTTAGGTAGACCAGCAACCAAACCCTCCTGAGACAGTTGAGAGAGATAGTGCACATTCAAGTGTCCATAACGCTGATGCCAAGGTTTGCTAATGGTTGTACTCCTAGCTGCCAAAGCGTGCTCCTGAGAATCACCGGAATCAGCAAGTCTATATAGACCATGATCCTCAAGTCCTATAGCGATTGTAGTACGAGTCTCCCTATCAATGATGTTGCAGGTGGACAAACTGAAAACAACATCTAACTGGGGAGAATGCCTCATGATCTGACTGACTGAGAGAAGGTTATGTTCCATGCCTGGAACATAGTAGACATCAAGAAAGAGTAAATTTCTTCCTCCTGAGTGAATTTGGATAGTGCCCTTACCAACAACTGTGTACTCTTCGCCTCCTCCAAAAATCACTGAATCAGTGAATGGTTCATATTTGGTGAACCAATCTCGACGATGAGTAAAATGCCAAGAAGCCCCTGAATCGATATACCAAGCAGAAGATTGGACTGGATCTGCAGTTCTCTTGGCCATAAAAGCATAGAATGTAGATTCTTTCTGCTCAGTGTGCTCTGTGACATTTGCCTTTTGTTGAGACCCTCCCTGCTTCTTTTGTTCAAAAGCCAATCAAACCCAACAATCAACCTTCATGTGATCATATTTATGGCAATAATTGCACTAAACGTTCTTTTTCTTCTTGCTGTCCTAAGAAGAACCAAATCCTTTCGGTTGAGAAGTTTGCGCCTTACCTTTGTTCTTAGTAGAAGATTTGGCAAAGAACGCTTGCTTTGTGGAGGTGGAACTGGTACTGCTTCCAAACTACTGTCTCCAACGATCCTGTTGTAGGAGCTTGTTACACAAGTCTAGAAATTTCAAGTCAACATTTGTTGAAGTAATATTTGAGCGTCTCAATGAAATGCTCGTAAGACTTTGGCAAACTTTTCAAAGTAATGACGACCATGTCCTCTTTCTCCATCTTTCGACCAATAGCTTCTAGCTAGTCGCGAATATCCTTTATCTTTGTTAGATACTCTTGGAGAGTGGTCTTCTCGTCCATCATTATCAAAAAGAGCATGTTCTTAAGAAAGAACGCACGACTCTTATCTGACGTTTCATGGAGATCCTTTAGGTTCGTCTAGACCTCAACAGTTGTTTTGCCTGACGACACTTGTGGCAGCTGGTCGTCAATGACTGAAAGCTTAATGAGCATGACAGCTTCCTGGTTGCGTTCATCCCATTTGTCCTGATCTTTTCCAACAACGGTAGGTCGAGGTGAGGTACCCAGAACAACCGCATCAAGACACCGATACTCGAAGATGGTCTGTATACGCTGCTTCTAGGTGTTGTAATTCTTCCCGTTGAACTTCTAGCTGCTTTCGAGCATTATATTTGTCAGTGATGCGATCACGTACCCTGAGGTCAAACTAGTGAAGGCATGAATCGGTAGATGATAACAAAGAGTTTTTACAAAACCCTAGCCGCAAAATATAATAGAGGGATTTGAGGACAACCCAGATGAGATTTTGAAAAAACTAGAAAAATTAGAAAATACCCAAAAAATTTCGAGAGGACCCAGGAAAATCTGAAAGCAACCCAATTGAGCTCTCAGAAAGCCCACCAAGAATCTGCAAACGAAAAAAAAATTCGACTTGAAAAAGAGGGTAAAAACCCTAGTCGAAGTTGTAGAAAACCCTAGCCGCCATTAGAGAACCAGAAAATTGCAAAAAAGTTGTCCAAATGAAGAAATCCGTGGCCAGACAGAGAGCAGAAATTTATGGAAAATACGCCTAGAAAAAACTCCAAAAACACAAGGTTCTTAGAAGTTACAAAATTGCGACTAGAACAAAGAGAAAATGCGATCACGAAAGTCTGAGAAGTGCAACCAGGTATGGGCGAAAATCACGTCTAGAAACCTCACGAAATCCTGCCCAACTTTAGGACGAAACCCGGGCCAAAAAACAGGAAAAGAACGCGCGACTCGTAGCAAACATACACCCAGGAGAAAGAAGAAAACACGGGCTTAAAATTGCGTCAAAAAACGCGTTCAAAATGAGCTTAAATCTGTCCAAAAGGAGGCATGAAAATGTGCGCCAATTCAAAAAAAATAAGATGTGCCTAGGCAGAGAAACGCCGGCCTCAAAAACGCGGGAGAAAGCCACGGAAATAGCGCTTGAGAGGACAACATGAGGGCCAGGAACCAGGTTGCAATTTTTGCACCAAAAAAAATACTCTGAAAATTTTAGACAAAGAGCCACAAATTTTTAGGGTTTGTTTTTTTTGTTCCTAAGGCTCCGATACCATGTTCAATAAAGGAATTGGTTATTGCATTCATTCATTAACATAAAAAAGGTTACAATATAAAGAAGTTACAAGCAATTAATGTCATTAAAGACATGACCAACTTCTACCTACTTATTATTGTAGAAACAATAAAAAGAAAACTAACCTAACTTAATACATTACATTTGACCATTAACCTGATGAATATATTATTCTAACAGCCTTTGCATTGAGCCCCAAATAGTACAGTGCTCAGCTCCTTTCTGTGACAACAAGAGTTGGCCCATATAGAGATGTTGAAGTGGTTCAAGGGTACAAGGCAACACTTCGCAAACTCTTCACTAATCGTGACAGACGTGATGTGGTGAGGGCTGAGTTCATGGGTTTTCAATGCTCCAACAATTTTGGTCTTGATGCTCTTTGAGACAAGTACATGGTCAATGCTCATAATTGGTGGCACTTCCATGGCCAATCGTACACGTACCTACAATCTTTTCTTTTAAGTTTTATAATTTATTTCTATTTTAATTTTTAAATTAATTTTTTAAAATTTTGTAGCTCTTAACTATCTAATTTGCTCTTAATAGGTTGCTAGTTCATCTTCATTTGAGGGGAATTCGAGCACATACTAGTGGTAGTGCCCCCAATGCAGAGAGTTAATTTAAATTTGATGTAGTGTCATCTCTTTGGCAATGTACGATAATGATTGAACAACTTTGTCACATCCCTCACATTGAGACTGTATGTTTGGTTATGTATTTCAAATGTAATGTCAGTTGCAAATAACTACTTTCAAGTGATTATGACGTTGAGAATGCAATAGTCGTTCATTATCATAACTGAAATGTTAACGAACTCTTTATTTTTGCAAGTGAAATTATTGTTCGTGTGAAATTGAAAGAGATCATGATATTTAATTCAAATCCATATTATTTAGCCATTGAGAACGATCTAACCCTAATCCTTGTTAGTGGATGCAGGATCGTTGATGCCAGGAGAGAAAGAGAAATATCGTCAGGGAGAGGATGTGGTTAATTATGGATCAATTTTATCATCAGTCTAGAGTCAGTGTAAGACAGTTGAGTCAACTTCACTACCTTGGCCAAAGGTAAATTAATATAATAATCAATTAAGAAAGTCAATTAAAATATAAATCATTAATCACCTATTAAGGAGATTTCTAATAGGGATTAAAGAGTTAATTAAAATTATAAATATAATCTAAAATATTCATTTATAATATCGTCTTGATGTTTGAGCGACCAATTTATATATATATATATATATACTTGCAAGCAGTTATTAAATACTAAATTGAAAATAAAAGATATAAATTAATTGCCATCGATTTTTATTGGAAAAACCATTGTTAGATTTAGTTTGGGAAATTAAAATGAATTGAGTTTAGTGTCGTCGAGGGTTTTGAGGGCGGAATTCGGGAAGCCACCATTTCGTCATGAGGAACGGCCAAGATGGAAGTCCGACAGTTGCAGGAGATATATTTCATATGGCTTTAGATTGTGCGCATATCAATTCGGTTCTACCCTTGATCATTTACATTGTTTCTTCTTTACAAACGAACCTGGTCTAGCATCGCACTATTTCCTTTCACAGAAGTTTGCATCTTCAATCTACGGAAGGGAAAAAGAGCCTGGGTTCCTCATAGTAGGATAAAAGTGGAAGACGTGGAAATAAGTTGAGTCACCTGCGCCATTCGATGGAAGATTTCCAGTGCGGGTCCCTTTCCAATTCTTCATCACTTATGCAGGCACGTATGGAAGTATTTTGTGATTACTCAACTTTGATAACATGAAATAGAGAATAATATTTTCTTGTAAGAGAAATATGAATATCGATATCTGGACTGATAATTTTTTTTTAGTTGAGCTACTCCCGATTTAGTATTGGCTCTGTTTTATTCTAAAACCCGAGTCAGGGCTCTATCTCTTTCTTCCTTATAAATATTCTTAGTCATTCTGAGTGGAGTAACTTCATTATCTATTCTTAAACTTATGCAATTTCGTAGATTTCGAATCTGAGTAAAACACGTCTTACAATTTGACTAAGGATGAGTTAAATCAAAACTGAGAACAACTTGAACAGAGTCTAGTTAAGTGTTCCACCTTGGTGAAGATAGTTTATGCCCTTGTATCTTTGAAGGGAAATTTTTTTGTCTGAACCCTTCTAGTCTCCTTCTCATCTCTGTTAATCTGAATGAACTTTTCCTGGTTGGAATCCTGGTTGCAAGATGAATCCCTGTTAATAAATTAAAATAAATTTAAGAAATAAGAATATTCGAAGTCGAATCTATCTCTTTTATGTTAAAACTTTTCGGTTATGATATAACTTCTTAATCATATAGAAACTCAAAATCCTTAATGCTGACTGAATCATGTCAGAATATTAGAGCCAAATGTTGGCTTAACCCTGATATGTGATTAACCTTAAGCAGAGATAGTTTAAATACTCTTTCCTTAGCTCCAAAACATAAATTAACGCTTAAGATTTAAGTGGAAGGGAAAAATTGTTTGGGTCTCATAATTCCAGTTTCATCACTGTAGCTCAGTTAAAGATACTTCACTTGTTTGGAAAACTTAAGTGGCATGATTGAGCATCACACACTGATATTGACCTCATCTAAGAGTAAGACTTGATTTGTCAGCCACTTGAAGAGAAGTAAATTGGATATAATAAGTCTGGAAGAATCTCACAGTTTGTTTCTTGCTTATTTTTCAAAATATGCTCGATGGAAGAACTCTCTTGTTAATCTTTTGTAATTTTTCCCCTGCCTTGGAGTCCCTCTTCAGTCATCAAATTGATTTGAACTAGAGACCGTGAAATGTATTTTCTCCCTGGGTCTTAACAACTAAAGATCCAGCAGTGACCTTCCTCTCGGTATTGCAATTTTGAAGTTAACCGTGTCACTCTTTTTCATTTTGAGACTATTAACTTGATGAAACCTTCTTAAAGGCCAAGTCTTTCCTCTTATCTTAAGAGTTAAGTTAACCGATTATCTTAAAGGATATGATTGACAAGATTCTCTTATTATGCCTGATATAAACCCTATGGTTAAGTTAAACCTCAAACCAAGAAATGAAATATAATCTAATCGAATGTGCAAAATTATAAACTTGATTTGAGAATTATCATGTCGAGCAAGGATGCGTGCTGTCGGCACAATGATGCCACAAATAATTAATTAAAAATCCTTGGCCAAGGTAGATGCCCGTTCGGCAATGTCAGCTTCCATGGCCAGATATACTCTGATCAGGATGATTCTTCTGATAGGAGGTACCTATAGAGGAAGGATCGATCAGTAGTATAGGTTCGTGGACATCAGGCTCAGAGACATGATGATAAATCGATCCATGTTGATTACCCTCGTGAAGGGCGGGTTCTTCAGTTGAAGAAACTCGGGAGACCAGTAGGTCTTGGTTGGGCGGTAAAGCCCCTGATGATAATTCTCTTTTCCTCGATAAAGATTTCCAAGTATGATAGTATGGAGATGATGTCAAAGGGATTTCTTCCTCTCTTGTATATCCAGGTACATGCAATGGTAATTGAATTTCTATTTCATCTATGCCATGAATGCTATTCTTTATGTTAATGAATATTGTAGGATTCTCAGATACTTAGTGAGATAGCTACCTGAATTTATTCAGTTGTTATATTGTTTAATAGTTGTAGCAATTATTCGTTATCTTCTGGAAGCAAAGAAAAGTAAATATTATTCTTCTGCAATTCCTGTTAGATGTTTATAGTTATAGTATCTTTTCAGCTGAAAATGAAATTAAAAGTTAGTAGATGAAGTGTATAGTGTAACGACATATGGATTGAGTTCTTTTTTTTAGCTGCAAATGAAGCCTAGTTTTTATAAGAGAAGGATGCGAATTGGTTAATCGTGCCCTAGTAATTATTCTCTTTTTAGAGTGATTATCTTTATTTTGGAAAACCCTAGTTTGACAGTTATTTAGTTTTAATCTTTTGTGTGATCTTTTGTTGTAAAACAAGTTAGTTATTCTCAGCTTGAAATGGGATAGATGGTTGGAATTTTTTAAACCAGAGACCCGGTTAGGGTTGTTACAAACTTCCTAGTGGTGGGGGTTATCATTGGTGTTGTAGTCAATGTGGAAATAAGTATAAGAGCTCATACAATCAAGTGAAAGATCACTTCTACCCTATTCCGTGCTTGGGAATAAAAGTTTGTCTTGAGCCAAGTAAAAAAGGGTTGACAAAGCAACAAAAAGTGGCATATATTAAAGAACAAAAGGATCTCGACATTGTAAGTAGTAGATCAAAGGAAAGAGCACATCCTTTTGCCAAGAAAAGCTTGTAGAAACTTCTTAATGGCTCATCACGACTATCTGGCCCACATCCTTTCATGCCATTGCCACCATCTTCTTGAGAAGAGAATGTTTTGTGTAAAAAAGGTCCATTGAGAAAGGCCTTCAAGAACGAAGTGAGGGAGGTTGTAGATGAGAGCATTGTTCATTACATTTATGGCAAAGGGTTTCCTTTCATCCTCATTAGATAATTGTATTGGTGGGATATGGTGATTCCCATTACTAATGCACTAGTTGATTATGTAGTCCTAGGAATGAAAAGGTGCAAACCACCTTATTGGCAAAGGTGAAAGCAATGAGAGCAATGAGAGCAATCAAGGATATGTGGCTCGAAACAGGTGTGTCCATCATTTTTGATGGATGGAAAGATTGTAAAAAAAATCATTAATCAATGTTGTTGTAGTGTCCCCTAAAAAGGTGATGTTTTTGAAGGGAGTGGATGAGGGGCAAATCCATTGAAATGGTGTGCCTCGAAAATGTTGTCCAAGTCATAATAGACAACACTAAAAAATTGTAGGGTAGTTGGTTTCTATAGTGGACTATGGGTATATTTTTTGTATACCATGTGTTGTCCACTAACTCAATTTGATTTTGCAAAAGATTGGCATAGATTTTGAGTGGGTCAAAGAAATTTACACGGAGGTTATGTAGATTCAAATATTTGTGACTAATCATCATATGTCACAAGGCATCTTCAGGGCCTTCTCCAACTCGAAGTTTTTGAAGGTAATTTAAAATTTACTTTTTAATTTATTTAAATTGTTGATATGTGACATGCCATCTATTTTTTAATATTAATTTGTATATTTTTACACCATGTTAAGCTGCCAAAACTTGATTTGCATCACACATAATCATCTTAAGACGCCTTGTGAAGGTGCAAGATGCATTGAGTGCTATGGTCATCAATAGTCTTTGTAGTTTATGGAGGCAATCATGTACAAAGAGAGACCAAAAAGTCAAAGCATTGATCTTAAATGATAAGTGGTGGGCTTGTGTGGAATATGTTTTGAGTTTCATTGAGCCCATCATCAACATTATTAGGTATGTTGATACAAATTGCCCATGTTTGGGTGAAATTATGATGGCATGGATTCCATGGCTAAAAAAATAAGAACCATAATACAAGACAAGGAGCATGACCAAACAAAAGCATTTTTCAAAAGAGCGCAAAGGATCATTGTTGATTGTTGGAACAAGATGACCATGCCCTTGCATCTCTTAGCATTTGTTTTGTCCCCAAAATATTATAGCAAAAAGATACTTTCTTTGCCAAGGAAGGTGGCACCATATAGGGATGAAGAGGTTATTGCTAGCTACAAGATGGCATTTGGAAGAATATTTCAAGATATAGATATATAAAGTGCTGTCTTGAGTGAGTTTGGCTCATATCTTCAAGGAATCATGGTGTTTTGCCATATTCATTCAAGAAAAG
>VDFB02075321.1:432582946-432623935 GCA_007258455.2 Sequoia sempervirens
AAAAAAAAACTTTTCATCAAAAATTTTTTCTAAAATTTTTTTTTTTCAATTTTTTAAAATTTTATTATCTAAAAAAAATCGGCTAAAACTAATCAGGTTTGAGCCTGAGCTCTAATACCATGAAAAGATAATTGATATTCATAATTATATGTTTACAAAAGGAGACAAAAGCTCCTTATAAAGAAAAATACAAGATGATGTTTCTAAAAAGAAACCATCATTAACAGAAGGTAACTAAAGCGAAAAACTGAAAGATACTAAAACAACTAAAGCGTAACTAAAGTTACTAAAAACTAACTAAAACTAAGATGACCATTAACATTACATTTAATATTTTAATAAATATATGGGGGTCTTTCTAGCCACCCACAAATTTCCACATCAATTTGTATTGGAAACTTTGGCTGTGTTGCTTTGCGTATTTTACCAGATTATCTCTAAAGATTTGCTTGTTCTCTTGTGAGACTGCTGCCCTGAAGGATGGGGTTTTCCAGGAAGGAGGCCACGGCCGCCCCTCTGTGCTTGCTGTGGAAGTAAGTAGCAGCTTGCCCAATCTGATTGTTGTTTCATTGGTATTCTGTGGGGAGAGGAGGGATGAGGTATGGGAGATCTTACTGTTCACAGGTAGGAGATGTGTGGCATCCTCATGCTACAATAATAACTTTGGAGGTGTACTGATTGGTTCTTTCTTGTAATAACTTACTCCTTGGAGTTATAGACATGGCAGCACATGGAGCACCAAATCATGGGCTTCTGGTTTTAGAATTGACAAGAAGCCCCTTTAGTTATCTCCAGGGTGCAACATTTCAGCAAAACCAAGGTGCCAACCTTGTACATTTTCCACAAGAGTAGGCTTTATGGTGTTGATGACATCAAAGGTATTGTAGTAGTCTGGTAGAAATCTCTCCCAAAACTGGCCTCTCTGTTCTCTTTGAAGGCCTGGTAAAGAAGAGAGTCTATGGAACAATTCCAAGATACCTACTCTGCAGACCCAAGCAGCATAACCATTCATGAAAATTCTCTACTGTGCATGAATGCTGAAATCACCCTAAAGCAAATCATGGGGCTCCCTCCTTAAAATATTTCCTGATGCAGGTAGTCTCATAGAACCTGCCTTGACTGGGTGCTTCTTATAAGTGCCTGTTTCTGAGAAAGAAAATGGTTGGTATAGAGGCAGATCTATGACTACTCCAGGAAATAAAAGGGCTCAATGCAAGTCAGATAAGTGTTGAAATTTGGGGTAGAATTGTTTGTCATCTCTGAAAATGGAAGGACAGGTCTTCAAATATTTCTTGATGCGGCTACTATCCGGAAGCACATCTGGATTGGGTGCTTCTTATAAGTGCCCGTGTCTAAGAAAGATTGTGTTTGGTTCAGAGGCAGATTTATTACTGCTCCAAGAAATAGAAGGGTTCAATGCAAGTCAACTAAGTGTTGAGATTTTGGGCACTACCATTATTTAATCTCTGAAAATGGAAGAGCACGCATGCCATGGGGTATCCTACTATCCCAAAATTTCAATTGAGACATGGTTGCAATAGTTTTAAGTTGTATGGAACAATACCATGTGTTTGCATCTCCTCTAATGGGAATATGAGAATTCGATATGTCAAACAGCTTTCTACAAGGACTTTAACAACCCAACAATTTATTTATTATGGGAGGGCATTTCAATACAGTTGAGTCTGTTCAGGGAGAAAAAGGAGGACTGAGTATGAATGTCAAATCTGCCAAGGCTCTCCTATTACTGATAAGAGTGCCATTCACTTGTAGATGTAGTGTTCCCACAAGGCCAGTGTAAGAGATGCAAAGGCTGTCATTTTATGGCAGAAAAGCTATATTGGTTCATCCTCTTCAACAATCGAGTAAATGTTACAGAGCAAATCTTTTATTTGCACAGGACTCCTCTTTGTCTGATCAGTGGCCTATCCTGTTAGACATACTCTTATGTGGTCAAGCTTGAAGGCATTCTTTCAAGTTTCAAAATATGTAGCTTTCCCATCCAAAGTGCAAATCAATTTTCAAGTTTTGGTTGAACAAAAACAACAAGCAAGAGCCTAAGCTGGCATTCAGATTTACAGGAAATTTTTATCATCTGAAAACCAGGATGAAGAAGTGGCACCAGAGGTTTTCAGATATACCTTTGCAAAACAAAAGGCAACAGAAGTTCAAATTGATCAATTACAGAGGACAAGTCAAGAACAGGGATTTACACCCTCACTTGCAAGACAACAACAAAGCTGGTTAAAAATTTATTCTAATCTGCAAAAGTTACAACTCAAGTGCGTTGGATATGAGATGCCAATATAGAGTTTTCCTATATCTGTCTTCAACAGGAAACAGATTAACACAGTCCAGCAAATCAGGCTTGAGGATTATAACCATATAAGGATACAAGTTTTGTGCATGTCACAAATTTCTTCCTAGGCATTCTTGGATATAAGAATGTTGATGGGGACCATGCTCAGAGAAAGATCTGCTGTACTCATCATCATCCCCAGTGTGGTTGATTGATCTGGAAGATGTATTACTTCTTGCACTCATTACAGAAAAGGAACTGCAAACAATAGTCTTCATATTCCAAAAGGATAAAGTTTTGAGGCCAGATAGATTTCCCACACAATTGCAACTAGAATTTGGGCATGTAATCAGAGATGATCTATTAGAGATTGTGAAAGAGTCAATGTAAAACCATAAATCTTTGTAAAGCTTTAATTGTTTTGGTACCAAAAAAAGCATAGGCCAATCTCACCCTGCAATAAGCTGTTCAAGGTTGTGCCAATGCTAAAAGCAAAAAAGGCTGAGAGTGCTACTGACCTGGTTAATTTCAGTGGCCCAATCAGATTCTGTTCAAGGAAAATGCATCACATCTGGCATCCTTTCAGTGCAAGAGATCATTCACTTCTGGAAACACCAAAAATAAGGCCTGTTGTCATTATAATATTGGAGAGGTTTTTGAGATATATAGTTGGTAACTAATATTCTACACTCTCAAATCATTTGGCGGATTTGGGGCTGAATTTGTCTAGTGGATTGAGAATTGCATCAAAACTTCTTCCTTCATAGTTTCACTCATCGACTTGTTGGGAACATTCTTTGTGTTAATTAATGATCTTCAACAGGATGAGATCCTAACCCCATATCTCTCTATCCTTGTGAGTCTGCGACTATGTTATTCTCTCGAACACACCCTTGGTACTTATATGGGTTCGGTTTGGGGCTAGGTCCAGTGCTAGCATGCCATTGGGTTTGCCCAAGGGGATCTGCAGGCTGCCCTAAAGAAATTTTTTTTCTATAAGCAAAAAGTCTTAATACCTATTTTTTCACTAAAGCGATAAAATTGTGAAAATGGTGTGCACCAAGCTCTCCATTTGTAGATTTCGTTTCAGGACTTGGATGCTGCTGTAACAGCAGATTTGCTTGAGACAAAACCTTTAGGCTCCTTTGGATTGAATGTCATGAGGATGGAGACCCTCTGAGACACCTAGTATTATAGGATTGCAACAAGGTTATTCTGATCACTCAGCAGTACAAGGCAACAAGAAGGAATATGTAGAGAGATAGGTACTACAAATAGTATAACTATATATTATTCTATTGTGTTTTTGGGAATATGTATTTTCAAAAAAAGCGAAAAAAAAAGATATTTATATATATTCAAATATCTGCTATTAAGATCCTTTTTGGGTTTACCCTTTGTGTGTAATTTACTATTTAGTTTACAATATTTTAGTGGTATCAGAGCTGTGATCATGCAAGCTTTTGGGAAAACACAAATGCATATATCATTAAAAAAACTAAGTAGCCGGTTCGCTGGGTTTTGGGCTGGGTCCTGGTCCTGGTTCACTCCTGGTTCGGGTCCTGGTTCGGTTCGCCTGTGGGTTCGACCAGGGTCCTTCATTTTTGGGTCTGGTTTGCCCAGACAGAACCCAAGAGAACCCGGGCAGAACCCAGACAGAACCCAGGCGAACCAAGACAGAACCTGCGTGCCTAGGCATGTTTTACGGAGTTTGACTTTGACCCATGCCCAAGGGAACCCTAAAAGTGACCTCTAATCACTTCAAACACCTTAACTACCTCATTCTTATTCATTTGTTGTTCTCTTTTTGACAATGTCAAAAGCATGGCTGCATACAGATTAGGCGAAAGACCTTTTCTTTTAGTTTAGCAATGCATGGAAGATTCAAAAAGTATCCTTGATATTACAAAAAGATATGTGTTTATACACTTCAATTGTGCAGTCACCTTTTGGTTCTTTCAAAGAAAAATCTGCCTATGCCACTCTTACACTGCACAGGTAAACAAATTTTGTATTGTGGAGCTATATTAAGCTACCACTCTCAAGACCAATGTAACAATGATACAAAATAATGTTTGAGACTGCAAGAAGACATGAAAATGGCTAGTGTATAAACAAATTCTTATGATTTCTGAAGAATGCTGATAACTTTACTCAGTTGGCTTCTTTTTTCAAAATCATACAAATTGAACCCTGGCATCAATAGACTCTGTATATCAAGCTACCACAATTCAAGTTTCAACGATGAATATTTATCATGCATGTTTTAAATGACATTCAAGTTTATGGTGGTTTTGTTGTTTATATGATGTATGTGATATTTTAATCCTAATTCTTGATTGAAGGCTGCATATATATATATATATATTTTATTTTTACATGTTTTTGTACTAATGAATCAACCCACCCCCAAAATTTTATGAACTGCCCAACCGAAACCTGAACCAACCCTAACGGTAACTTAGAAAAAAAAAAAAAAAACTTTCAGACTTCTGTACTGCATTTTAAAAAGAAATAGGGAATCAAGGTATTGGCATAGAGAACAACGAAAGCAAATGTCAGGCGAGGACAATGGGTAGGAATTTTTGGAAATAATTAAGTCCTTGAGGGATATTATAATGGAAGCAGGGTAAGAGAACCAATCAGGCCAATACATTGCAGGCAGTGATGCACAAGGGCCATCTTCATTTGCAACCATGAATTAGAACATCCCATTGAAGTTAGCTATAGATACAAGTCTACCTAGGGTCATATTTCTGCACAAAGAAGTAGAGATGTAGGATGAAGACACATACAAACAATAGGAAGATAATTTGGATACGTTGCATGTAGAATATGGGGCAAAGAGTGGAGACTTTCGAGCGGATATTACTTTCATGAATTTTTATACATTGAAGACAGAAATCAGAACTAAAAATGAAGTAATACACCTTCATAAAGACTTAAAGTAGGTTGGAAAAGCTCACTGTTCCCTTATTTGATGGATCCAACAAAACCTCGGCTAGAGCATGGATCTAGAAGTTGAACACATTTGTCATTGAGTTCAATGTACGAGTAAGAAACAATCGAATTTGCAGTTCTTTATCATTAAGGGGCTGTACACGAATGGTGGTATCGCTGCCTATGAGAAATTTTATTACGGATTGGTAGATAGATTTGAGAGGCAAGACGTTGAAGAGCAGTTCAGGTAGCTCGCACAATTACTCCACCAAGACTCACTGGATGATTACATTGTTGAATTTCAGAGGATAGCAGTGATGGTACCTATTGTCTCAAAGGATCGCCTAGCGCTACTTTACATGGAAGGGTTGAAAGAACTCCTTAGAGATCTAGTTAAGACCCTTGGCCTAAATTCATCACATACAACAATCAAAAGGACCTTGACATTGAAACTATCTAATTGTCTTACCTCTCCTTCCTCTGAATTGTTGACATGGGAAACTACTACTGATCCTTTCAAGAGTCTACCATTGGAGGTGTGGGTATAGGAGTACCAAAGCACAAGTAGAGGACCTAATATAAATCTTTTCTATAGAAATTGGGGGTTGCACCCTCTTGATCCATAGGTAATTAGGATGCAGGTCACACCTTTAAGAGTATATAGCTAGGTGACATGACCCACAAGGAGATGCAATTTAAATAATCATGCTTTAATTGTAAAGAGCCTTGGGACTTGACACGTAGGTACTTGGGAAAGGAGCAAGTGCATTTGATTGAGGTATACTCTTATGATGAGGGAGTGTGTGAGCTGTGCTTGGTGGTACAATGTGTGGAGAGGTATGAGAAATCACCTTAGGCAAGATAATAGGTGGTCTTCAATTAGTAGGATGCTGCTGCTGCTTGGGAGTGGGCTAATATCCTCAATCAGCTAGCCTTGTCTTGCTTGAGGACAAGCAATCTGGGGAGGGGAGGACTTGTAATGTCCCTTTTTAACTTTGAGTGTGAAATGGAGTTTTTGTCAACAAAGAGTTAGGAAATAAAGGTTCTATCAGTAGGTAAGTCAAATTTAGGACTAAGTCTTCAATTTTTAGTTGGAATAAGGCAATTTAGTTCCTAGTTAGCATTGTCAATTATCTTTGCTAATGAAGGAAGTTGTGTTTAGTCATTGCCCACATTTAAGGGGGAGTTGATTTCAGTTAGATACGTAGTTAGTTAGAGACCACCAATAGTGGAATTAACTACCATTGATTGCGCATAGGTGTAGTACCCATTAGTGAATGGGATAGTAACTAGGTAGTTAATTGTCATAAGTTATGGAAAGATATGTTTAGTTAGTTTTAGTCAAATGCCCCCAATAAAGGAATTAATTTCCATTAATTGTGGATTGTTGGAGTTAGAGGATTATATAGGTAGTGTTGGGAAGAGGAAAAGATTGAAATGATCAGTCAACACAAACAAACTTAATTCTGTTTCAAAACTTGGACAATGCTAAAACAAGAAGTTTTCTTTAGACAAAACCCTTAGGCTCCTTCAGATTGGCATCTCATGAGGATGGAAACTCTTTGAGAAACTTAGTATTACAGGACTGCAACAAGGTTATTTTGGGCACTCAATAGTACTAGGAAAAACAAGGAATATGCAAAGAGATGTGACTATAAGTAGTATAAATTATTGTATTTTTTTGAATATATGTATTTTCAGATTTTTTTTTATATATACACAAATATTTGTTATTAAGTTCTTTTTTGGGTTTACCCTTTATGTGTAAGTAGTTTAGAATATTTTATTGTCAACCAAGAAGCTCCATTTGGTTTTGGTACTCTGCCAGTTTGTAGCATGGCTTTGGTCTACCTTTAGCCTCTCCTTTTGGCTATAACAATGGCTCCATGGTCAGCCTAGGCTTTCCCATGGCTTGGACAATTTGTCATCTATGAATTATTCTTCACAGGTCTCCCTTGCATGGATTTGACCTAAGTTGCCAATTTTGGTACGAGATCAGGTACGGGTACAAAATACAAGTATGTCGGTACGACAATTTTTTTCCTTTTATAGGATTCAATGTCTCTTTGCAAAGGCAACAAATTCTTCATACTTGGTCTTGTTGTGGTCATGATCCTACAAAATCACTCAACACTTCCACAAAGGAAAGCATTTGCTCTGCTACTAAACTTGAGAAAGCGTTGCTTTACTACTAGTCATCACGTATAGATTTTTAATGAAGGATGAATTGCACATTCTAAACAAAACAATGGTGATCTTAGAAAATGAGAGTAAATACAAAAGGATTTTTCCCTGAAGAACACAAATTCTAGTAGAAAACTCAAGCGATAGTAAGGAAAAACACTTGCTTTCCACTACCTTTAGTAAGAAAATACTATGATACTAGGTCCCTCAAGAAACCCCCTCATACTAGTATGGGTTTGTTTAGCCCGGGGTTCACCTAGGGTTGCACTTGGGCACCTTGGGTTCTTTGTGGATCCTTTGATACATGCGCTGAACCCAAGTGAACCCAAGGGGATTTGTTGTGCCTGGGCCCAAAAAGAACACTTAAAGAGATTTCTTTAAACGAAAAATAATCTCAAAAATACAAATTTTCCCTAAAGTGAGGGCACATCACTTGTTTTCACTCATTTCACAAACACAAAAAACCAAAACAACATTTTTTTCCTCTAAGTTGGCATTGTTGGGCTTTGAAGGTTGCTTCATTCTTCTTTGGAGGTGAGTGCTATAAGAGAGTTAAACCTACACCAACAAGGGAGAAATAGCAGTAAAAAGAAGATTTAACCATCAAAGCTATGTTATCAATTCGCCCATGGGGTCCCTGGGGTCCCAATCCGGTCTGACTTGGGTTTGGAGTCCGATTTTGGCCCCCTTTGGGTTCGGAGAGGGTCTATTCCACAAATTGTGGGTTTGACCCCGTTGAACCGAAGTTGACTTTGAGTGACTCATGTGCCCAGGTGGCATATTTTATTATTTTTTGAATTTTTTTAACTTAAAAAAACTCAATTCGCCACCCTAACCCTAAAATGCGAGAGATAAAACATCTAATAGGCAAAAGCAAACTCATTTTTCATATTATGAATGAAAAACAATTTCTTTTCCTTCGTTGCTGAACTTATTTTCTTGCTTGCCGTTGCATGGATAGAGTTGAAGATTGATAGTTGAACACTCCAAGCTGGGTGTGCTATTCCTATTTTGCAAGTGTTCGTTTGTTGCCAAGAAGATCGTAGAGGAAGATTTCTTCAAAAGAGGTAGGTTTTTTGAAGTATTTGTTTTTTTTTTTTACAAATGAACTCTTTTGTTTTGTTTTGAAGTTTTTGGTTTGTTTTCATTCTTCTAATATCTATAACACATGCTTAATTTATTAAAATGAATTAACTATTAAGTTGTATATATATATTAAAATATTTTTGTTTTCAAATTTCGTTTGTTTCAATTCTTTGATGAATTGTTTATTGAACTTGTTGTCTTAGGTATTACAATGACAATCGTTTCTAGCTCCATGAGCCAATCTCGCTTCAAAACAGACCCAAACTCTCCCCTCTAGAAATATGTTTAAATGGTACAACTTCCAAGTGGTGGAGGTTATGTTTGGATTTGTGGTCGAGCTCATACAATTGAGTGAAAGGCCATTTGTGCAAGATCCTTGGACTAGGCATCAAATTTTATCCAGGTGAAGATGGTAAAGGCATTCCAAAAATACAAGCATTGGCATATATTGAAGATGGTGACATCATACACGGTTGGAAAGCAAATTCAATAGCACTTCAGGAAACACTTCAATTAATGAAAAAATCACAATGATAATCAGCCAAATGGAATGATTGCAGCCAGTTCACTATTATGGATGTCAAACAAAATACACCAGTAACACAAGCAATAGAGTTCGACTTCTCAACAAAGACCATGAGCAACTCAATCAGCTATTGTAGCCAGGGATGTGCATCTCTCATTCGACTTCATTACACAGGTTCAAACTAACAACTCCCCATGTTGCTAGCGACAGATAACAACAAACAAGCAAGTTGCTTGATGAGGAACAACGATGGATTCTTTTCAAAGTTCTCCAGTTTCAACACAAAAACTCAAACAAAATTGGGCGTTCCTCCTCCCACGCATCAAATCCTTCCAGACAATCTTTTCCCCTACTCCAATCGTCCACCGAACTCCCTCTTCCACAAAGGCTCGATCTATTTTTGGAGTAGCAACTGTCTCCACCAAGAGAATGAACAACATAAAACAAGACAAAAAGACATTAGTAAAAACAACACTAACAAGTCTCCCCGATCAACTTATTGTTAAACAAACACTAACTGGGACAAATGCCCCTGCATCAGGCTCCCCCAGTGATTAGGATTAATGAGCTCTTGCTCATGAGGTCTTCCACGGAATAACCCAGGTTGGAGATAGCAGATGCAAATAACCATGAAGCATCCTCCACTGGACAGTCTTTCCATTTTATCAAATATTGGAAATAATTCCTGCCTCGGGTCTTTCGTACCAACTACGTGTGCAAGATGCATTCGATTTGCAGCGGAGGTGGTGTGGTACCCTGCTGCTCCTCCACAGTTCCAAGTTCCAACTTTGCTATGTTGGCATCTACAGGAGCTTGATAAGGAAATAAGTCTGCTACATTGAAGATGGGTGGAATGCCCAGTCCAGAGGGAAGGCTGAGTTCATAAGCATTTGTTGAAAATTTCCCAAGGATCTTATAAGGCCCAATCTTTTTTATTTTCAGTTTGTTATAGGTACCAGTAGGAAATCTTTCCCTTCAAAGATGAACCATTACAAGATCATCTTCTTGATAGTGCACCTCTCTCCGTTTCTGATCAGCATATTGTTTGTATTTCTGATTCTTTCCTTCAATGTGTCTTTTAACCTCCTCATGAAGGTCATGGATGGTCTTAGCAAAGTCTTCACCATTTGCACTTCGTTTCTCCATATCACACAAGTTTCGAAGTTCAAACACACCTCTAGGATGCATGCCATAGACAATGTAAAATGGGCTGAAACCTATACTTCGATTTGGAGAATCATTATATGCAAACTTTGCTTGTGCCAATGCCATATCCCAATTGCTGGGTGTGTTGCCAACAAGGCATCATAACATATCACCAAGACGTCGATTGACAACCTTAGTTTGGCCATTCATTTGGGGCTGATAGGCTGAACTAAAATTGAGGTGTGTGCCCAACTTTTTCCATAGAGTTAGCCAAAAATGCCCCACAAACTTGGTGTCACGATCGGATATGATACTTCTTGGGATACCATCCAACCGTACCACTTCCTTGAAAAACAAGTTAGCAATATTGGTAGCATCACTAGTTCTCTTACATGGAATAAAATGAACCATTTTAAAGAACCTATCCACAACTAGAAAAATAGAATCATTGCCCCTTTGGGTACGAGGCAAACCCAAAACAAAATCCATACTTACAGAGTCCCATGGTCTTGATGGAACTGGTAATGGTTGATACAAATCAGCATTCTGACTCTTCCCTTTTGCGAACTGACAGAATCTGCACCTCTCCACATACTTCTTAACATCTGTCCGCATCTTTGGCCAATAATAATGTGTGCTCAGCTGCAAATAAGTTTTGTCTTGCCCAAAGTGTCCTGCTAGGCTGCCACAATGTTTCCTCTTCAATAAATTGTCCCTCATTGATCCTCTAGGGATGCACAATTTGTTTCCTTTGAACAACAAACCTTCTTGTAGCATAAAGTCCATCCATGGCTCTCTATCTCTGCTGATAGGACTGCTGCAATCTTCAAATGCTTCCTTGAAATCTGCATTATCAACATACAACTCCTTCAAACTATCAAATCCCACACTGTTAGCCTGAATTTCATGAAACAATAAGCTTCTCTTAGTGCATTAGCAACCTTATTTGTTTGTCCACTCTTATGTTTCAACACAAAGTTAAAACTTTGAAGATACTCTACCCATTTAGCATGCCTTTGGTTCAACTTATGTTGGCTGTTTATAAATTGCAATGCATGATTATCCATATAAACAATGAACTCCTTAGGAAGCAAATAATGCCTCCACTTCTTCAATGACTGAACCAATGCATAAAACTCAAGATCATAGGCTGAATATTTCTTCTTAGCATCATTTAACTTTTCACTAAAATAAGCCACAGGTTTTCCTTCTTGACTAAGAACAGCCCCTATTGCCAATCCGCTAGCATCACATTCAACTTGGAATACTTTATTGAAATCAGGTAAAGTAAGAATAGGCTGTTCAGTCACCTTTTGTTGGAGAAATTGGAAACTTTTTTCAGCCTCGTGTCCATTCAAACTGCTTTTTGTTCCCCTTAATTGTCTCAAGAATTGGAGCATCTTCATGACTGAAATTCTTAATAAACTTCCTGTAAAAACTAGCAAGGCCATGAAAAATTCTTACTTCCATTGCACTATTCGGTGTTGGCCAATCAATGATGGCTTGAACCTTCTCCTTATCCATCTTCAATCCATCCTTGAACACTGCAAAGCCCAAATAAACCAGTTCGGTCTGCATAAACACACACTTCTTAAGGTTAATCTGCAACTTCTCCTCATGTAACCTTGTCATATCCATTCTCAAATGCTCCAAGTGCTCCTCTTTTGACTTGCTAAACACCAAAATGTCATCAAGATACACAATAACAAACTTCCCAAGAAACAGTTTCAAGACCTCATTCATAAGCCTCATAAAAGTACTAGGGGCATTAGAAAGCCCAAAAGGCATAACCAACCATTCATAAATCCCATCATTAGTTTTAAATGTTGTTTTCCATTCATCCCCAGGTCTGATTCTAATTTGATGGTAACCACTTTTCAGATCTATCTTAGAAAAACGCATTGAGCCACTCAAACAATCCATTAAATCTTCAATTCTAGGAATAGGAAATCTATATCTAATAGTTATCTTATTGATGGCTCTAGAATCAATGCACATTTTCCATTCACCTTTTTTTGGCACTGTTGTACCCAAAACCAAAATTTTTGCTTCATCAAGGCATTTGTGTAAAAGAGTCTAAATCTTGCTAAAATGATGTCAAGTATAGTTTTTGGGCAATATCAAGCATGGAGTTTTTGTTAATAGTTTGTCAGTCAAAGGTAGTTTCATTGATCAGAACCTGAATCAGAGACTTAGAACGGAGCATTTCATGATGGAGGAGCGTTTCGCGACAACATTTCACGTTGCACATGGTTATTTCAATGGTCAAGATGGAGTTTTTAGTGATTAAATTATGAGGATTTCTCAGAGAAAAGCAAGAAAGCGCAACTGTAGCCCAGGGGTGCCCTTCTGTTTGAAGGTCAAGATCTTGTTGAGAGTGCTCATAAATACAGTTAAAATCTTTAGAATTGGTCTGGCTATCCGATGAGCTATCCAGCGAAGCTATCTGAGACCCATAACTCCGACAACTGGCGACAGAAGTTGAAATTCCCAAAGTTCTACATGGCAGAAACTTGTCTTTTTCTAGTAAAAGCGCGCTTGTAGCTTGAGGGCGCCCTTCTAGAAGGAGGTTTGGATTTTGGTTTTTCTGATGACTGATGCAGTCAATTTCTTCACGACTAGTTTGCTCGTCCAACGAACTATCAAACATAGTCGTCCGAGTCCTAGAGCTCCGGCAGCCGACCTCTGAAGATGAGCTTATAATGGAGATTTCACATCCTAGAGCTTCTTCGTTGCGTTTCCAGTGCAACTATAGCTCAGGGGCGCTGGTTAAAATGACCCTTGAAATGGTCAAATTTGCAGATGAGGTCTTCTTGACATCAGTACTACGCTAGTCCAGCTTCGCGTTGCACCAAGTTGCCTGTCGATCCGACATTCCGAGTGATCGTGGCAGAGTTTCTACCAAGCACGTAATTTCACGAGCGGACTGGCATATCAATTTCATTGTATTTCTGTAGGCCAGAGGCGCCTAGCCTTTAGGCTTGTCAGATGAAGTTGTTCGCTTTCGAAGTCTTCGCGGGATTCAAACGTAATACTTTATCTATCCAATGAGCCTAGCCATCAGCCTTCGGGATTTCGCAGTCGCTCGTACGTGCGAGGTCTTTGGCGAAATGCTGAAAAGTGAAGACAACTCACAAAATGGCTAAGTGTGGGTCGTTTATTCCATCTTGGGATGGGCGCCCTTCTATTTGAGGTCTTAGAAGCAATTTTCTTGCTTCCTCGCCTCTAGAGACTTCTCTTGTCAATCCTTCTGGTTGTCCGTTAAAACAAACGTGGCTCGAATTGGATCATTCTAGCTCTCGGTATCGGAGGACAAAATAGGGTACTTGGATGAAAGTTACACTTTCATCAAAATGCTGTTAGTGCAACTAAAGGACAGGGGCGCTTTTGCTTTTGAGGCCCTTAATGCAATTTCCAGACGTCTTGCGTATAGTCGTTGGATGCAGAATGTCTCCAGGCATGCAGTGAGCTTGGTTTCCTGTCAGCAGGGTTCGCCATTCGCCGTCAGCAGCTGTTTGAAGTATCAGATGGCAGTTTAGGAAAATGGTTAAGTCTGACACCTGTAAATGAATTTAATCAAGGGCGCCTAATTTTTTGAGGTGTTAAATGATGGATTTTGCAGTGATGACTCCCAGCAGACATTTCTTCTTTGCTTAGCAGGCTTCGCATTCAATTCATCAGCTTGGTCTCAACATCATCCGGTCACTCGGAAATCAGTGTCGAAGATGGCCAGTCGTAACTTTGTCGTCAGCTATAAAATAGGAAGTTAATAAAAAGTGCAATATCTTGAGCAAATGGACGCCTATGAGCTCAAACGATGACTTTTTGAAATTAGTGAAGTTTGCTGGTGAATCCTAAAGCTTCATTCGGTTTGTCAATTGAAGTTAAATAATATTTAATATTTATTTTGCATATTTTGGCATTAAAATGGCGAATCTCTAAAATTGATGCCTTTGCAAATTGCATGATGAATATTAATTTATTATTATTTATTTCCGGACTCAGTGTCAGTATCAGTGTAACTGAAAGGGGTCCAATCAGAAGCCTTCTATTTTCAGCTGAGGTTTTAAATCTTGCAGTCAACAAGTTGGTGCGAATTTTCTCTTATTTAAACATGGCACCTTCATTTATTATTCACCAAGCTTCAAGAGAAATTCGTATTTTTAAAGAGAAATCCATATTTTCAAACAAAATTCGTTTTTCTTCAAGGCAAAGGCGTGTTTTTCAAGAAAAATTCGTATTTCTTCAAGGCAAAGGCGTATCTTCAAGGCAAATTCGTATTTCTCAAGCAAAGGGCGAATTTTCAAAGCAAAGGCAAATTCTTCATCCACAATCAAGGGCGATTTCCTCAAGCAATTCTATTTGCAGGTTTTAGTTCACTTTTTCAGCAATTTGAAGAATTCAAGGGCGATTTTCATTGAAGAAGAGCATACAAAAAACGTCTTTTTCCTCCTTGATTCTCAAATTTCTCTCAGATTTCAATTCGCATATTCCTGAAATTGGCAAAATTCGACAAGTCTCAACATCTGGATCATTTTTATATAGCTTCCTCGAATTAAAATCGTGCGTTTGATTTTTCAGGAATTTTTAACTCTAGAGCATTCGTTCTCGAGTTTCTAATTTTCTCAATTGAAAACTCTTTGCATGGTCGAGTAGAAGTTAGATTTTTGCATTTTTGACGTTCTGGGTTGTCTTAGAATCTTTTTCTGGACAAAACCCATATCTCAGATTTTTCGCTGAAAATAACTCTTCAAAAGGCTATTTTTAGCCTCAGTAGGCTATTTTTAGCTTTCCAGAAATCTTGTCAAAATATAGCCGTGTTCACAGTCAACAGGCGAGTTTTTCAGAGTGCAGTTCACGTAGACTGAATTTAAGACCAAATCGGTCTTAATTCGCGATTTCATCAGAAAAGTTGAGACCAATTTGTATGAAGTGCTTTCAGAGGGTTGATACCGTTGGAATTTTGCGTGTGCAGCAAGTTCATTTGCATTTCTCACAAACAGAGTGTGCGCAGTCAAATCTTGCAGTTTCATCATGCAAAAGCGTGAAAAGCGTCAAGTTGCAAAAGAGATAGTGGCCATCACTTCAGTTACGGAGCCGCCAAAGTTATAAGTCAGTGAAATGCTAGTTTGAGTGTGCAAAGATTGCTCAAGTTGCTGACATTCAGATGCTGATGCAGTTAACAATCTCGTTGAGGGATTGCTTGCTCGAGATCACGATCAGTAGACTTCAGTTCCTACCTCTCAGAATAGACTTTATACACAGGAGTTAACTTGGCGTTACCCTTTCAAGTTAACTCATTGTTTCATCACATGCATATCTATTCTGAGATTAGCTTTATTTACTTGGAGTTTCATTTAGGGTTTTCGTTAACTGATGATAGTGTTCCAGTTAACATGCTTTCAATAAGGATGCATGCTTGCACAATTGTCCATTTTTAGATTAGATGTTTCGGTTAACTGATGGTAATTTTCCAGTTAACTGTATAGTTTACTTTATTAGGGTTTAGCAATAAATCTTGCATGCATTGCAAGACTGTAGTTGACTCAAGGTGATTTTAGGGTTCCCTACACCTTTCAATGTCTATAAATAAGAGCTTTTGCTCATTTGTACATAACTTTTGCACGAGAGAGAAATATATGCTGTGCCTACCTTGCCTGTAATATTGCTCGTTCTGTATCTGTTCATGAGTATTTGCTATTATGATGAATTGTTATGCCACATAGGGTTTCATGCAATTATGATGGTAATTCTTGCTTTAGTTAGATATAGTGGCTAGTTGATCGTAGATTGTATGCGTGTCTGGCCAATGCAATTTATTATCTTAGTTGGCTATCCTTCATGTTTTGTGTTCAATAAACTCGTTCAGATTGAGCTGATAGATGTGCCACCTTGCCTTCAAGTTGAGAATCTGTTCTTGGTTATCGTATGATGTGTGTGAATAATAAACTTATTCAGATTGAGCCGATAGTTGTGCCACCTTGCCTTCAAGCTGAGAATCTGTATTTAGTTTATCGTGTATTGTTGTTTCCAATAAGCCTATTCAGACAAGTAGATAGTTGTGCCACCTTGCCTTCACGTTGTGAGTCCGTACCCGGCTTATCGTCAGATAGTCATCCTTGCTCCATTTCCTTATGCTTTGTTTTCTTGAGGAAACTGGATAGATTTAAAGTAGTTAGCTTAGTTGTAGTTAATGATCTGCGAAACCAGAAAATCCTTAGCTGCAACGTTCTTGGTTTTCTTAACCTTGTGCCTCTTCTAGCTGAGAACAAAAAGATAGGACTTAGATTACTTTTCTTTTCCACGCATTCCAGCATTACGAGGGAGCTTCCCCTCCTAATTTGAAGAGCACTCATTACGCAGTGTGCATAGCTGTCCGTACAAACCTGCACTCCAGAGGTGTTAGTTTTTACGTCAACAGGCACTAGAACTGTAGGAACAACACAAGGGCTAAGACTCTCTCTTATCAAACCTTTATTAAGTAATTCCTCAACTTGCTTTCGAATCTCCTCATTTTCTTTAGGAGTCAATCTATAGGCAGCCTTGTTTGGAAGGCTAGCCCTTGGAATCAAAACCATATGATGATTAATACTCCTCATGGGTGGCAACTCATCAAGAAGATCCACTGCTACAATATCCATATGTTCATTCAGAATACGTTGCACTTTATTAGGCAAATCATCTAATCTTGTAGAGGTAAACACAGTAGAAAATTTAGAAACCAAAGCAACTCCTACTTCCTTCGTCATCTCATGTAAAAACTCTTTTCCACTTACCAACATTACCTTGCTATTGCTTCCACTACTGCTGTCCTCTTCTTGTTCTTGCATAGGCAAGAGGGTATGCTTGACCCCATTCTTCTCAATAGTGTAGGTATTATCTCTCCCATTATGCATCGCTTTCCTATCACACTGCCAAGGTCTACCAAGCAACACATGACACACATCCATGGGCATGATATCACAAACATTATTATCCTTATAACTACCAATTTGGAATTCAACCATAGCCTGTTCATTAACTAGCAATTGATATCCTTTTTGTAACCAAGAAACTCTATACGGTGTGGGATGTTTGGTTCTTTCAAGACCCAATTTCTCTACCATTTCAATATACACTATGTTATCTGTACTTCCACTATCTATAATCAACTTAGAACATTTACCTTTTGCCTTACATTTTGTTTTGAACAAGGCTCTCCTTTGTAGTGTGTCGGCGTTTCAATTAGCACCTCTAGAGTGCTTATTGGAAACAAACAACTATGCATAGAATTAATTGCTCTTCAAATTAGGAGGGGAAGCTCCCTCTTTTGCCGATGGTTGCGTAAAAGTAAAATGAACTAAGTTCCTATCTTTTTACTTAGCGGCAGAGCACAAGGGTGATAAAACACAATGTGTTGCAGCTAAGGTTTTCTTTGGTTTCTATAGATCTTAACTACAACTAGGCTAACTTTTAATCTATCCTATTTCCTCAAGAAAAACAGAGCAAGAGGATATAGGAGGTATTAGGGAATGTTTCGATCACTTAGACGAACTGTTTCTCAGAATGCATTTGAAGGCTCCGAACTTCCAGATTTACGTCGAAATAGAACTCATGCAAGTAATCATCAAACGGTAGGCTAGATCTCAGGATTCCCAAGGAGGCGCAGGGCTCTTTCCGAGGTGTACACTGAAATGTATACTAGAAACAACATATAACGATAATCCTACTCTCTAAATTCCCAAGGAGGCATAGTGCTCTTTCCGAGGTGTAGATTGAAAGAAAGATTATTTGGAACAACATACAATGACAGATCTTGAGAATTTTGGATCAAAGGCACGTGGCTCTCTTGACTTATTATCTCAACTTCGATCAAAGGTTACACTTTGGGATAGTAAATTGCATGAAAGAGACAATCACACAACAAGCGATCAACCAATAACACATGAACATAGATTGAACACACCTTTATGAATAGAAAGAATGCAAGCTGTACTCAGCGTTTAGCTATAACAAATATGGTTCAAGAACATATACTAAGCGAACAAAGTCGAAGGCTTTTGAGCTTAGCGTTTTGCTGCTGTGAAGTAAAGTTACAAAATAATGAGCAAAGGCTCTTATTTATAGAAGCTTAAAGGAGTAAGCAACCCTAAAGTCTCCTTAAGTTTAACAATGAGTTCTTGCCAATCTGGAAGATTTATTCCTATGTCTAAAAGTAGGTAACCTAACAGTTAACTGGAAAGTCTACTTCAGTTGACTGATTCTAAACTAAAACATAACTCCAATATACAAAGGTGTCTCCAAAATGGACATGCACAATTTGTGGGACAATGAGCTAACTTGGAAAGAGGCATCAAGTTAACTGTTTGTCAGAAATGCTATCTTGGAGGGATAGGACATCCTGACTAAGAGTTTACACCTCATCAACTTTAGTCATCATTTCCTCTAACCAGTCATTGACTGTCTCTGCCTCTGGACAACTGATGCTTCGCAGGATGATGACGTGTCGTTGTAGCATCTCTTTGCCACTCACAATCTGCTCTTGATATTCAATCTTCTTTGCAGCTGCGTCATCCAACCTTATTGACAAAATTGCAATCTGACTTAGCCTACAGTCAACAGGGTCACTGCAGAAACTGCTACGGATGAGGTCTTGGAACTGCATTTGTACCTTAGCTAGCTCGATGTATGCACCTCCTTCATGCTAGTATTGGCAAGAGATAGATGTTACCAATGTTCTCACAAACTTGATAACACTTGCCACGATTTTTCTGTACTCAATCAATTCCACAGAGTTTGTATGCAAGCTTTCACTTTGTATGCAAGCTGTTCTTTCCAAGTGTAAAGATGTTGCCTGTTTTCCTCTGTAGTAACTGAAATGTACACCATTTGCAAGTCTGAGATAATGATTTCATCTTTATGCCTGCTCTCTGCTATGCCTTGTTCGGATTCCTAGATCTTCACACGAAGGTTATGGGCTTTGTACCTTAGTTGGTACAACTGTGCAAGTATATACCGGCCCCTGATGACAAACTCTTCCGCTTGATTTCTCAAGTGCTTTCCATATAGGATCAATTGACTTAGATGATTTTGTTCTATGGGGAGCTCCAGCATCTACGGAAGCAAGGCAGTGACGTTTGATGTACCATGCATCAAGTTAGAGATTTACAGTCGCAAGTGCTGAATTTCAGCCTTTAGGGCTGCTTTGTCTTCATCGTCCTTCACCACTCTTTCTTTGATGCTCACTGATGCAACCTCAAAGGGATCCACCTCCACCTGACGTGTGCTTTTACCAAGGTTGACTTTCAACAGCATGAAATCATCAACCTCTACCTCTTCTGCATTTCTATCCTCAAGTGGTGCAGCAGTCTCGATGACAATCTCATTGTCAGCTTTCTTTCCCACATGGACTTGCTTCTTGAGCTTCTTCTCTGATGTGTCTTGATAGACATGGTCAAATTCTAAGAAGTCCAGTTGGTAGGACGACCTCCTTCTCTTCCTTCCTATGAGATTCTCAAGTCAAGACGAGTCTTGACTAACCTCGCTGGAAGGATGAGTGCTAGTCCTGTGAACTCTTGATGAGTGGGATTGTGTTGCAATGTCGCGTGGAGGCAATCCGTCTCTAAGTGAATATGGACCGGCGACTGTTGCGGTGGTGGCGAAATGGGAGGCTTTGCTTCCATCTCTGGTACTGTCTTAGCTGTAATTGTCTTCATTTGTGGCATTGTTTCAGCCGTGTTTGTGGCTGTCTCCACATGTTTCTCTTGCTGATTTGTATCAACAATCGACATTTTTCCCCTTGTATGCCCTGACATTCTGGCTCCTCTAGGAGGGTTATTCCATGTCTTTTGTTTGGGCTTTGCTCTTGATGTGGAAGGTAGTGAAGTATTAACCGGTGGCGGCTTTGTGTCGGGAATAACTACCTTTCTTGTCCTTTTACTGTCCAAGTAGAGTTGGCTGTTTCTGACAACTTTGCTTGTTCTTTCCTCAATGGACGTACTTTCCTTGGCATACCAATCCACGGCTTGAAGTGGTTGTGAGTCAATTTGATCTATGAAGAATGAGGGAAGAAGACTTCCCCATCATCATCGGATAACCCTTCCATGTCCTCTGACAAGAAGTCAACAATCTGTGGAAGTGTGAACCTACTGTAGTTATGTCTTCTCACTTCGAAATTGTCTCCACAGTTGAACCAATAGTCTTCCATGGAAGAGTTGTGTGAAGAGTGTTGACCAAGGCGTGCTGAATAGTGACCCCAAGGATCATATGACCGTCTTTCGATGAGATACTTAAGGTTAAGTCTTGTCATCTCATGGCTCATGACCTTGGCATTAGTTGTTGATTTGCACCTGTAAAGTCCCATTTGAAAAGGAAAGTTTGCAGCTGGCTTGCGTTTGATACACAAAAGAGAATGTACTTCGTGCAACTGCCATAAGAACTCCATGAAGACCACCCTATCTGATGGATAGTGGGGTAACATGGTGGGATGACCCGAGTACCCATACACGCGGATGTAGGTAAAAGTGGGGAACTGGATGAACCAATCCGCCCAATCTACCATTGCCTCCTTGGTTGTTGGTGAGATGCGTATATGCAACTTATGATCGAGGTCTCTCACGGTGTGCATCAAGAATTGATCATTTACTCGCTTGAAATGTCTTTCTGATTGTGTGAATGCAAGCTGAGAAATGCTCGTGAACCTTTTGCACACCCAAAGTTCCCACAGTGTTCAACGCTCTAAATTGGCCTTGGAAAGCTATCAGATATACGAGGTATGATCACATGTGGAATTTGTGAGCCTCTAAGAAACTGGTCATCTATCTGTGGAGAGTATCATTGATCAAGGCGGGCCAATCATAATGTTCTCTGTTGCTCACAATTAGAGCGATGACATAGTACATCCATGACTGGAATTTGATTGCCTCTTCTTGACCAGTAGCACGGTTGAGTAGAGTAATCATTACTGCATATTCATCTCTGAATTCTCCACGCCCTACATTTTTCGGCAAGTTGCCTCTTTTCTCTTTAAGCCATTTTTCAACCATTCTCTTCTGGCATTTTTCTTTTGATGCATTGAACGCCTTTTCGCATTCTTCCATAGACACGACCAAGTTTTTCACACATGGTGGGATGGCGAAGCACCTTTCGATATCCCTAGGCTTGAGGTTGCATATCACTCGTCCATCTACTGATTGAATCTCTTGTGCATTAGGGTTGTAATGCTTTACACAAGCTATTACAAATTCTACACTTTGTGCTGAGATGGGAAATGACGCTACTTCAAGTAATCCGGATTGCTCAATGTTTTGAAGTGTGCATTGGTCTATGCCTTGCAACTTTTCTAAGTTAACCTTTGGGTGTGCCCGCCATTTTGGTCTTGTATTCGACTTGAGAGAACTGCATTTTTAAAACCTTGAAGATTGATTGTGCACCCACTACTGTTCAGACAACTTTTCTGCAGTGGCTAAAAATAGCCTTGCCAAGGGGTAATTTTTATGAAAATTTATGAGACGTGGGTTTTGTTGGGAATAATTTTTTGAATGGACCCATAATGTCAGAAATTCCAAAAATTTACTTTTCCTTGTACATGCAAGAACCCCTTGGGGCAGAAGTTTTAGAAGCAACATAAGCTTTAGAAGTAGTAGAAGCTTTGTTTTTCCTTGAAAAAATATAACACATGGGTATTGTGGGCGCTTCAAAGCTAAACAAACCTAATTTGTCTATTTTGAAATTGTGACTTTTTTCGGAAAACCCTAAAAAAGGGGGCAGCGGGTCTATTTTCTTTGAAAGAATTTGGCACATGGGTTTTGTTGAATCTATTGTGCTGATCATACCTAGAAGGCTAGATCTGTGAATAACTACTGTTTGCTTGGACATGCAATAAAATCTAAGCCTAGAATAGAAGAAATATGAGGGTGAGAAGCTAGAAGAAATATGAGGGGGAGAAGTTAGAAGTTATAAACTGCCCCTTTGGATCTTCAAGAAAATCATGCTTGGAGATGTAAACTTTGAAAAACTGCTCCTTTGTGCAACTTGTTCTTGAAAACATGAATCCTAAGAATGCCCTCTGTCAGATCTTCAAATGACTTTGGAGAGAAAAATACTTGTGCTTGAGCTTCAAACTACAAAGAGAAATAATGAATAATGATGCCTAAGCTTGATAAATAGCATTTGATGTGGAAGCAATCAAGTTTGGGCACCAACATGCTGATTGAGGAGTCAATCTGCCTAATCAGGAGTTCGCTGGAGCAATTTCCACCAATTTGGGGATGTTTTAGACATGAAGAGGCCTTCAAAATATCTCAACTTCAGTCAACTGGGCCTACTTTGACTTTAGGCGTCCAAGTTGAGGAGTTTGAAGATTTTTTATCCTTTTTCTGTGACGAAGTGCCTCTATTTGATCCTTGATTCTGGTTGTTCGATCGATCCTAAAGTCTTGTTGACAGATCGATTGCAGTGTTGGATCAACTCTGAAGAAGTGTGCTCGAGAGTTGCAAAGCTTAAAACCTGAATCTGATGCCTCAAATTCTTGGGCGCCTTTTCCCGAAAAGGTGCATTTTTCACCAGACTTAGTTTCTTGGATGCTTTTCAATTTCTCCATTTTGATCTTCAGTGCTTTGATCTGAGATCTCTGATGATTGATGATTCCCGTGAGCTTGCAACTAGATTGATCGCGAAGCTGAAAGGATGCTGAGCAGATGACTTGGAGAAAGTAGTTGCTGAAAAGTTCATTTGGTTGCCCAAAGTGATGGGCGTCCTTGGCCAACAGGGGTGCTTTTGCTTTGATGTCCACCGATTTACCCTCCATTTCGCTTGCTCGAATGATCAACAACTGTTGTCGTTTGATGTGTCTCGTTGCCTGGCGGGTAGGTTCCTTGTAAAGCTGAGCTGACACTGGGGAGATTGCTTGGAGATAAGCTTTCTCAAAAACTGACATCTAGATAGTCTTATTCTTGGGCGCCCCTGAGCTACAGGGGCGCTTTTTCCCATGCTTGACTACCATTCTTGATGATACTTACTTTCAACATCTTCTGTCTTCACCTTCGTTCAGCGATGATCGATGAATCAGGTGAACTTGCTTGATGATGCATTGGAAAGTTGGTAGAATTACGAAGGAGATGACTGTCTTGGTTAAACTTGATGACTTCCTTTGACCTTTTGAATTCATGGGCACCCTTGACCATCAGGGGCGCTTTTGGTTGTAGCTTCATCATTTCCTTTATGATTTTCAACTCTTCACACTTCATGTTCACTGTGTAGCTTGACTGGTTTGATCATTGTTGTCAATGACACGAACGCGTCCACTGTAGCAATTGCTTTCACCATGCTAAGTGTACGGGTGCTTGAAAAATTCACCAAGGTATTGATTGTGTAGCATCTTTGTGGTAGCAAGGCGTGCATCTTCTAGACTTTAGAAAATTTTGAGCATTTTTTAACCTTTGAAAATCCCCTCCGTCGTGAAGCATCTATTTGAACATTTTCTGCCATGGATTCTTCCTTGAAGCTTTTGAGGCTTGGATCTCGAGACCAAGGTACTGGCTATTTTGCCATTAATGGCCTCGAAGGTCCTATCTTTTGTCCTGAAAAATGAAACTAGATCCACCAGAGTAAAACAAACTTTTTGGTGATTTTGACTTGACTAGTGTGATCGTGAAGTCAAATTATCCTATCAAAATCATTTTCAATTATTTCTAGGAAGGTCATATTACTTTATATGACAACGATAATATTTGTAATAGAACTATACTATTATTAATATTGCAATACGTGTTAGTGGGTCTGCAAATCCACCATGCCTAAAGTAAACTAGTGAGATATATCCATATGTATATTATAAGAAGAGTAGTTTTAATATTAATATTAACATTCATAAGTAATACTAATTGTTACACCCCGATTGTACTAATCTTATTGCGCTCATTTCAATGACCTCTCAATGATGTCCCAAACAAAGGGATTTAGAGAGAAAGGAATGGGGCAACAATCATTATCTTTTTATCTGTTTTGCTTGTTGGATGTTCTTGTGATATAACCTTGGTCATGCGTGCTTTGTTTAGTTTGTAGGGAGGGTGTTCATAGGAAGGGTGTTTTAGGTATCCCTAATTCAAATTTGGAGAAAAATGAGCTTAAATCAGCTAAGTTATGATTTTGGAGGTCTTCTCCCTCCATCCAAACAAGGTCCAGTTTGGTTAGGTTTCCTCAGGTGTAACGCCCCACCAAGGAACCCTAGAGGACAACAAAACCATGCCACAATAATGGGAATTTTTTTTTTATAAGAAGTAACAGATAAATGCATATCATAACTTAACATATAATCTAACCAAAGTCCTCTAAGGTTCCATGACTACACTACTAACATAACTATTATTCAAGAGCTAGAATTATTTCATTAACCATGATTTATCTAACCATCAAGAGTTCATGTTAGTCTGCCACATTAAATGATTCTACAATATGAATTTCCATAACATGTAATCGGCTAAACAACATTAAGGATCATTATAAACAACTAACAAATATATATACAAATTACATTACATGAGAATGCATTATAATCTACTTCATCGGTACATTGTTTACAATAATGTTTCCCTCTTTGATCTTCAGTGCTTTGATCTAAGATCTCTAATGATTGATGATTCCCGTGAGCTTGCAACTAGATTGATCGCAAAGCTGAAAGGATGTTGAGCAGATGACTTGGAGAAAGTAGTTTCTGAAAAGTTCATTTGGTTGCCCAAAGTGATGGGCGTCCTTGGCCAGCGGGGGTGCTTTAGCTTTGATGTCCACCGATTTACCCTCTGTTTTGCGTGCTCGAATGATCAACAACTGTCGTCATTTGATGTGTCTCGTTTCTTGGCGGGCAGGTTCCTTGTAAAGTTGAGCTGACACTGGGGAGATTGCTTGGAGATAAGCTTATTCAAAAATTGACATCTGGATAGTCTTATTCTTGGGCGCCCTTGAGCTACAAGGGCGCTTTTTCCCATGCTTGACTACCATTCTTGATGATACTTGCTTTTAGCATCTTCTGTCTTCACCTATTTTCAGCAGTGATCGATGAATTAGGTGAACCTGCTTGATGATGCGTTGGAAAGTCGGTATAATTACGAAGGAGATGACGGTCTTGGTAAAACTTGATGACTTCCTTTGACCTTTTGAATTCATGGGCGCCCCTGACCATCAGGGGCGCTTTTGGTTGTAGCTTCATCATTTCCTTTATGATTTTCAACTCTTCACACTTTGCGTTCACTATGTAGCTTGACTGGTTTGATCATTGTTGTCAATGACATGAACGCGTTCACTGTAGCAATTGCTTTCACCATGCTAAGTGTACGGGCGCTTGAAAAATTCACCAAGGTATTGACTGTGTAGCATCTTTCTGGTAGCAAGGCGTGCATCTTCCAGACTTTTGAAAATTTTGAGCATTTTTCAACCTTTGAAAATCCCCTTTGTCATGAAGCATCTTTTTGAACATTTTTTGCCTTGGATTCTTCCTTGAAGCTTTTGAGGCTTGGATCTCGATGCTCGGTATTGGCCATTCTGCCATTAATGGCCTCGAAGGTCCTATCTTCCGTCCTGAAAATTGAAAATAGACCCACCAGAGTAAAACAAACTTTTTGGTGATTTTGACTTGACCAGTGTGATCGTGAAGTCAAATTATCTTATCAAAATCATTTTCAATTATTTCTAGGAAGGTCCTATTTTTTTAGGGTTTTCCTAAAAACAAGGGTTTGAAACCTAATTTTCAAAATTTCAGAAATTTATAAGTATCCTATTGACAATAAACCCACAAAAAGCCCATGTTTTGTTTGACCTAAAATTGGCTTTTGACAACAATTTTACATGATTTAGGCCATTTTGATCAAAATGCCTTATTCAAGCTAAAATTTATTTTGGGTACAACATAGTGGTTCTTGATACAACACCCTCTTGAGTAGCAATGATTCTCTCGATTCAAGTTCTTCTTGGTGATGTGCCGGTGATCCAACACTCTCTAGATTTGCATGTATAATCTGATTGCTTCTTTCTTTTCTTGTATAGCCTCCTTGTGAAGATTTTGGACACTCCCAACTTGTGACCAACATATTGGTTGCATTTGAAACATTTCCCAGTAAAGTCTCTTCCTCTTTCTTGGAAACCTCCTCTTCCAACTGATCTACCTCCTTTGTTTTGGTATCCACCTCTTTCTTGATTTGCTGTCCCACTTGAACTTCCAACCCCTTCTTACTGTTGTTGCTGTCCTCTTCCAATCTGCCGTCTCTTTCCTTGATTTCTCCCTTGCTGACTTTGTCTTCTTTGAAACTTTTCGTCAGCCTTGATGGCAAGCTGATATGCCTCTTCAAGAGTCCTAGGTGATGCTAGACTCAACTCATCTTGCAAACTATACTTCAAACCATTCAAGTATCTTGCTACCTTCTCAAGATCTTCCTCACTATGGCCTGATCGAATCACCAACTTATAAAACTCCTCCGTGTATTCTTTGACCGACATGTCTTTTTGCTTGAGATTTTGCAATCTTTTAAAGAGATTTGTTTGATAATCTCCCGGAAGGAACTTGGCCTTCAACTTAGCAACCATTCGATCCCATGAGGTAATCTTTTCCTTGTTCTTCTTCCATCTCTTAGATTGGACATTGTCCCACCACATAGCAGCGTGGCCCTTGAGCCTTGTGTAGGCGAACCTCACTCTTCTTTCTTGTGCAATTTCTTCATACTCAAAATACTTGTCTAAATCATTGATCCAATCAATGAGATCTTCATTGTTTAAACTTCCGGAATATGAAGGGACTTCAATCTTTGGTTTGGCTCCAACAATTAGTACCGTCCTCAACAACTTCTCTTCAAATCCCTCATGTTCTTCCTGATTTTCTTCATCACCTCTTAACTGTTCTTCCTCTTCAACTTCACTCACATCATCTGTGACTGCCCCTCTTCGTTGGGCTCTCTCCATAGCATCCATTCTCACTGCCAGGTTCTGCAACATCTCATAGAAACCTTCATTGTGGCCTTGTCGACCTCTACCACGATTGCCTCCTCATCCTCTCAACACTCTCAGTGGCATTTTGCCCACTCCTCGACAACCCCAAATCTTCAGGCTTTGATACCAAAATTGGTGATAGCATACACAGAAAGCAAATTCAATAGCACTTCAGGAAACACTTCAATTAATGAAAAAATCACAATGATAATCAGCCAAATGGAATGATTGCAGCCAGTTCACTATTATGGATGTCAAACAAAATGCACCAGTAACACAAGCAACAGAGTTCGACTTCCAGGCAAAGACCATGAGCAACTCAATCGGCAATTTCAGCCAGGGACGTGCATCTCTCATTCGACTTCATTGCACAGGTTCAAACTAACAACTCCCCATGTTGCCAGCGACAGATAATAGCAAACAAGCAAGTTGCTCGATGAGGAACAACGATGGATTTATTTCAGAGTTATCCAGTTTCAACACAAAAGCTCAAACAAAATTGGGTGTTCCTCCTCCCATGCATCAGATCCTTCCAGACAATCTTTTCCCCTGCTCCAACCGTCCACCGAACTCCTCTTCCACAAAGGCTCGATCTATTTTTGGAGTAGCAACCATCTCCACCAAGAGAACGAACAGCATAAAACAAATCAAAAAGACATTAGTAAAAGCAACACCAACAAATCTCCTCGATTAGCTTATTGTAAAACAAACACTAATTGGAACAAATGCCCCTGCATCAGAAGAGTAGGAAAAAAATAGACCAAGCACAAGGCCATAGATCAAATCATCCTTTGTTAAAGAAAGGATCTCGAGGGATGAAGCCCCCTACATCGCCTTCTCATTTTCAACCTATAAAGAGCCATCCATTTATGCTCATATCTAAAGAGCAATATGTGGCCTCTACACATAAGAGATTAAAGGGACCATTGTAAATGGCATTTTAGAATGAGGCTAGAGAAATTGCGAATCAAGACATAGCGAGATGTGTCTATGCGAATGGATTGGCATTCAACATTGTTCGTTGACCATATTGGCAAAAAATAGTGAAATCAATTAATGAGGCTCCAAAAGGTTATAAGGGCCCGAATTTTGAGAAGGTGCATAACACCTTATTATATAAAGAGGTGAAATTTGTAAAGGACCCCTTGAAGCCCATAAGGGATTCGTGGATCAAAATAGGGGTGACCATCATTTTTGATGGATGGAAAGATGCAAAAAATCACCCATTGATCAATGTTATTGCAATGTCCCCTAAAGGGGCAATTTTTTTAGAGTAGTGGATTGTGAAGGAGAGGAGAAGGATGGTGCATTTATTGCTAACATTTTAGGTCAAGCTATTGCTGAAGTGGACCCTTGAAATGTTGTGCAAGTTATAATAGATAATGCAAAAAATTGTAGGGCTGCTAGGTAATAGGTTGAGGAACACTATTCACACATTTTTTGGATACCTTGTGTTGTTTGCTCCCTCAATCTAATGCTACAATAAATTGGCTATAAAATTGATTGGATCAAACAGGTGTATGCTGAAATCGAAGACATTCAAATGTTCATCACCAACCACCATATGTCACAAGGCATATTTAGAACATTCTTTAAATTGGAGCTTTTGAAGGTAACTTAAATAAGAAACATGTTTCACTTTAGTAATCTTTTTAATTTTATTTTTTTGTAAATTATTATTATTATTTTTTTATTTTGATTTTCATAGAGGTTGCTGAGACCCGTTTTGCCTCCAACACAATTATGTTGAGACGACTTGTGAAGGTTTGTGAGGCACTTTCTAATATGGTCATGTGCCCTAATTGGTCCATATGGAGGCAATCTAGCACTACAAGGGTAGCAAAGGTTAAACAAATGATTCTAGATGACATTTGGTGGGATTGTGTTGAGTATCTCCTTTGTTTCATTGAGCATGATCCGTTTTCTTGACATGGATAGGCCTTGTTTGGGTGAAGTATATGATGACATCGACTCAATGATTGAGAACATGGAAGAAATCATTAATGCAAAAGAGCAAGATCTTGAAGAAAATTTCTTCAAAGAACTACACAAAATCATTGTAGAGAGATGGAACAAAATGACCAGTCCGCTGCATCTTCTTGCCTTTGTTCAATAAAGGAACTGGTAATTGCATTCATTCATTAACATTTTAAAAGGTTACAATATAAAGAAGTTACAAGCAACTAATGTCATTGAAGACATGACCATCTTCTACCTACTTATTACTATAGAAACAGTAAAAAGAAAACTAACCTAACTTAATACATTACATTTGACCATTAACCTGATGAATATATTATTCTAACACCCTCCCTTAATGGTCAGTCCATCAACAACACCAAGTTGCCCCCTGAATTTGACAAACTTATCCTGGCTCAGAGACTTGGTGAGAATATCGACAGTCTGATCCGTTGTCGGAACATACTGCAGCTGAACTGATCCGTCTTCTACCAGCTTGCGGATGTAATGACAATGAAGCTCGACATGCTTGGTACGTTCATGGAAGACTGGATTTTTGGCCAGTTTGAGCACCCCTTGATTATTAGTGTACAAGGGAGAAGGTTCTGCTTGTGACATGTGCATTTCAGAAAGCATCCTATGGAGCCAAACTCCCTCACATGCTGCTTTAACAATTCCATGATATTCTGCTTCATTCGAGGAAAGAGCCACAGCCTATTGCTTCTTGCTGATCCATGTTACAACACCTGTACCCAAACTGAATACATATTTAAAAGTGGATTTTTTGTCGTCCACTGAACCTGCCCAGTTTGAATTTGTATAACCAATCAACTTTGGATCCTTGCATTTGCCATACAGAATGCCATAATCGGAAGTGCCCTTAACATATCTCAGCACTTGCTTCGCTGCAATCCAATGATCAACTTTTGGAGCTGTCATGAAGCGAGAAATGTAGCTCACTGCAAAATTCATGTCAGGTCGAGTGACAGTGAGGTAGATGAGACTACCCACCAGTTGCCTGAATGTCGTTTCATCGACCGGAGGTGAATCAAAGTTGGTTGACAACTTCAGCCCCTTCTCCATAGGTGTGGAGGTAGGTTTGCAGTCCTACATCTGAAATTTGTCAAGCAAACTTCTAGCATATTTAGACTGAGAGATGAAAATGCTACCAACGGTCTGCCAAACCTCAATACCCAAACAATAACGGAGAAGCCCCAAATCTATCATGTCAAAGGCCTGACACAAATCCTGTTTGATTGCTGCAATCAAATGTGTTGAATTGCCAGTAATGATGAAGTCATCAACATAGATAACAAGAAACAAAATATCATCACCAGAGTGCTTGACATACAGATTACTATCAGAAGGACTGCACTGAAAACCATGATCAACCAAGTACTGATCAATCTTGATATACCATGCATGAGGCCCCTGTTTCAGTCCATAGAGTGCCTTCACGAGCCTACATACTTGATGTTCTTTGCCAGCAACCTTGAAACCAGGAGGTTGCGTCATGTAGACTTCTTCTTGCAACTCATCGTTGAGAAAGGCACTCTTGACGTCCATCTGATGAACTGTCCATCCAAACTGAGATGCAATAGCGAGAAGAAGACGAATGGTGCTCATCTTGGCAGTAGGAGCAAAGGTCTCCTCGTAGTCAATGCCCTCCCGCTGTGTGAATCCTCGAGCAACTAATCTGGCCTTGTATTTATCCAGAGTACCGTCAGCATGATACTTGACCTTATAAAGCCATTTGCAGCTGATAGGTTTCTTCCCAGGAGGAAGATCAAAAAGAACCCAAGTGTGATTCTTCAAAAGACTATGATATTCGTTCGCCATAACCTTTTCCCACTCTGGAATTCCTTTAGCCTCTGAATACGTCTGAGGCTCATAGATGCTGTGGATGTTGGCCATAAGAGCAAAATTGACTGTGTTGTTGCTTGCGCTTGCTACGAGTTGATCTGCTCTCAATGAGTTCATCATCATGAAGATCCCTAATAGTCTTGAGCCACCACTTAGGCCGACAAGTAGAAGTACCAACATCTGGAATAGGAGAAACAACATCTATTGGGATATTTGGAACAAAGTCATCTGGATGTGAGTCCTGAGGAAAATCAGGTGGTGCAATGTCATGACTGGTAGACTCCTCATCTTCAGAGTCAGAATGCTCTGAAGCCCTCCCATCAGGGGAACCAAGAGGAAGACGAACACCCTCATCAGGAAGCTTCATAGGCTAATCCGTAGGACTGGTAGGAGGAGCAAATGGGACTAGTAGTCTCATCAATCACAACAGCACGACTGAATATGAGACGATCTGTCTCCACATCAATCAACCTGTATGCCTTGTGATTGTCGTTGTAACCAGTAAACATAAGTGTCTAGCTCTTGGAGTCCAACTTGGCATGCTTGGCTTCTAGAATCCATACATGAGTTGTAGAACTGAAGACTTTCAGATGGCCCACCTTAGGCTTACGTCCTGACCAGGCTTCTTCTGGAGTCATTTTCTTAACAGCCTGTGTAGGTGACCGATTCAGGAGGTAGACTATAGTATAAACTGCTTCAGCCCAGTATTTCTTAGGTACATTTCTGTACTCTAGCATAGAACGAGCCATTTCAGTAATGGTGCGATTCTGGCGTTCAACGACACCATTCTGCTAATGGGTGTATGGTGTATTGAGTTGGCGTTTAATGCCGTGTGTAGCACAAAATGTAGAGAAGTTAGTTGAACAAAACTCCCCCCCATTATCTGACCTTAGAGTAACAATCTGAGAACCTGATTCCTTCTCAACTAAGGCCTTAAACTGCTGAAATGTACTGAACACATCTAATTTATGTTTCAAAAAATACACCCACATTTTCCGACTGAAATCATCAACAAATAATAAAAAGTACCTGGACCCAGTAACAGATGGAGTGTTCATTGGTCCACATACATCGGCGTGAACTAGTGGAAGTACTTTGGAGGCTCGCCAAGAATCACCATCCGAGAACGGTGTTCGATGTTGCCTCCCAGCTTGACAGGTTCCACAAACTCCATGATTTTGAGTTTGGATCTTAGGTAGACCAGCAACCAAACCCTCCTGAGATAGTTGAGAGAGATAGTGCACTTCAAGTGTCCATAATGCTGATGCCAAGGTTTGCTAATGGTTGTACTCCTAGCTGCCAAAGTGTGCTCCTGAGAATCACCAAAATCAGCAAGTCTATACAGACCATGATCCTCAAGTCCTATAGCGATTGTAGTACGAGTCTCCCTATCAATGATGTTGTAGGTGGACAAACTGAAAACAACATCTAACTGGGGAGAATGCCTCATGATCTGACTGACTGAGAGAAGGTTATGTTCCATGCCTAGAACATAGTAGACATCAAGAAAGAGTAAATTTCTTCCTCCTGAGTGAATTTGGACAGTGCCCTTACCAACAACTGTGTACTCTTCGCCTCCTCCAAAAATCATTGAATCAGTGAATGGTTCATATTTGGTGAACCAATCTCGACGATGAGTAAAATGCCAAGAAGCCCCTGAATCGATATACCAGGCAGAAGATTGGACTGGATTTGCAGTTCTCTTGGCCATAAAAGCATAGAATGTAGATTCTTTCTGCTCAGTGTGCTCTGTGACATTTGCCTTTTGTTGAGACCCTCCCTGCTTCTTTTGTTCAAAAGCCAATCAAACCCAACAATCAACCTTCATGTGATCATATTTATGGCAATAATTGCACTAAACGTTCTTTTTCTTCTTGCTGTCCTAAGAAGAACCAAATCCTTTCGGTTGAGAAGTTTGCGCCTTACCTTTGTTCTTAGTAGAAGATTTGGCAAAGAACGCTTGCTTTGTGGAGGTGGAACTGGTACTGCTTCCAAACTACTGTCTCCAACGATCCTGTTGTAGGAGCTTGTTACACAAGTCTAGAAATTTCAAGTCAACATTTGTTGAAGTAATATTTGAGCGTCTCAATGAAATGCTCGTAAGACTTTGGCAAACTTTTCAAAGTAATGACGACCATGTCCTCTTTCTCCATCTTTCGACCAATAGCTTCTAGCTAGTCGCGAATATCCTTTATCTTTGTTAGATACTCTTGGAGAGTGGTCTTCTCGTCCATCATTATCAAAAAGAGCATGTTCTTAAGAAAGAACGCACGACTCTTATCTGACGTTTCATGGAGATCCTTTAGGTTCGTCTAGACCTCAACAGTTGTTTTGCCTGACGACACTTGTGGCAGCTGGTCGTCAATGACTGAAAGCTTAATGAGCATGACAGCTTCCTGGTTGCGTTCATCCCATTTGTCCTGATCTTTTCCAACAACGGTAGGTCGAGGTGAGGTACCCAGAACAACCGCATCAAGACACCGATACTCGAAGATGGTCTGTATACGCTGCTTCTAGGTGTTGTAATTCTTCCCGTTGAACTTCTAGCTGCTTTCGAGCATTATATTTGTCAGTGATGCGATCATGTACCCTGAGGTCAAACTAGTGAAGGCATGAATCGGTAGATGATAACAAAGAGTTTTTACAAAACCCTAGCCACAAAATATAATAGAGGGATTTGAGGACAACCCAGATGAGATTTTGAAAAAACTAGAAAAATTAGAAAATACCCAAAAAATTTCGAGAGGACCCAGGAAAATCTGAAGGCAACCCAATTGAGCTCTCAGAAAGCCCACCAAGAATCTGCAAACGAAAAAAAAATTCGACTTGAAAAAGAGGGTAAAAACCCTAGTTGAAGTTGTAGAAAACCCTAGCCGCCATTAGAGAACCAGAAAATTGCAAAAAAGTTGTCCAAATGAAGAAATCCGTGGCCAGACAGAGAGCAGAAATTTATGGAAAATACGCCTAGAAAAAACTCCAAAAACACAAGGTTCTTAGAAGTTACAAAATTGCGACTAGAACAAAGAGAAAATGCGATCACGAAAGTCTGAGAAGTGCAACTAGGTATGGGCGAAAATCACATCTAGAAACCTCACGAAATCCTGCCCAACTTTAGGACGAAACCTGGGCCAAAAAACAGGAAAAGAACGCGCGACTCGTAGCAAACATACACCCAGGAGAAAGAAGAAAACACGGGCTTAAAATTGCGTCAAAAAACGCGTTCAAAATGAGCTTAAATCTGTCCAAAAGGAGGCATGAAAATGTGCGCCAGATTCAAAAAAAATAAGATGTGCCTAGGCAGAGAAACGCCGGCCTCAAAAACGCGGGAGAAAGCCACGGAAATAGCGCTTGAGAGGACAACATGAGGGCCAGGAACCAGGTTGCAATTTTTGCACCAAAAAAAATACTCTGAAAATTTTAGACAAAGAGCCACAAATTTTTAGGGTTTGTTTTTTTTGTTCCTAAGGCTCCGATACCATGTTCAATAAAGGAATTGGTTATTGCATTCATTCATTAACATAAAAAAGGTTACAATATAAAGAAGTTACAAGCAATTAATGTCATTAAAGACATGACCAACTTCTACCTACTTATTATTGTAGAAACAATAAAAAGAAAACTAACCTAACTTAATACATTACATTTGACCATTAACCTGATGAATATATTATTCTAACAGCCTTTGCATTGAGCCCCAAATAGTACAGTGCTCAGCTCCTTTCTGTGACAACAAGAGTTGGCCCATATAGAGATGTTGAAGTGGTTCAAGGGTACAAGGCAACACTTCGCAAACTCTTCACTAATCGTGACAGACGTGATGTGGTGAGGGCTGAGTTCATGGGTTTTCAATGCTCCAACAATTTTGGTCTTGATGCTCTTTGAGACAAGTACATGGTCAATGCTCATAATTGGTGGCACTTCCATGGCCAATCGTACACGTACCTACAATCTTTTCTTTTAAGTTTTATAATTTATTTCTATTTTAATTTTTAAATTAATTTTTTAAAATTTTGTAGCTCTTAACTATCTAATTTGCTCTTAATAGGTTGCTAGTTCATCTTCATTTGAGAGGAATTTGAGCACATACTAGTGGTAGTGCCCCCAATGTAGAGAGTTAATTTAAATTTGATGTAGTGTCATCTCTTTGGCAACATATGATAATGATTGAACAACTTCCTAGTGGTGGGGGTTATCGTTGGTGTTGTAGTCAATGTGGAAATGAGTATAAGAGCTCATACAATCAAGTGAAAGATCACTTCTACGCTATTCCGTGCTTGGGAATAAAAGTTTGTCTTGAGCCAAGTAAAAAAGGGTTGACAAAGCAACAAAAAGTGGCATATATTAAAGAACAAAAGGATCTCGACATTGTAAGTAGTAGATCAAAGGAAAGAGCACATCCTTTTGCCAAGAAAAGCTTGTAGAAACTTCTTAATGGCTCATCACGACTATCTGGCCCACATCCTTTCATGCCATTGCCACCATCTTCTTGAGAAGAGAATGTTTTGTGTAAAAAAGGTCCATTGAGAAAGGCCTTCAAGAACGAAGTGAGGGAGGTTGTAGATGAGAGCATTGTTCATTACATTTATGGCAAAGGGTTTCCTTTCATCCTCATTAGATAATCGTATTGGTGGGATATTGTGATGCCCATTACTAATGCACTAGTTGATTATGTAGTCCTAGGAATGAAAAGGTGCAAACCACCTTATTGGCAAAGGTGAAAGCTTTAGTAGAGGCATCAATGAGAGCAATCAAGGATATGTGGCTCGAAACAGGTGTGTCCATCATTTTTGATGGATGGAAAGATTGTAAAAAAAATCATTAATCAATGTTGTTGTAGTGTCCCCTAAAAAGGTGATGTTTTTGAAGGGAGTGGATTGTGAGGGGCAAAAGAAGGATGCAACTTTCATTGCTAATATTCTCACAAAATCCATTGAAATGGTGTGCCTCGAAAATGTTGTCCAAGTCATAATAGACAACACTAAAAAATTGTAGGGTAGTTGGTTTCTATAGTGGACTATGGGTATATTTTTTGTATACCATGTGTTGTCCACTAACTCAATTTGATTTTGCAAAAGATTGGCATAGATTTTGGGTGGGTCAAAGAAATTTACACGGAGGTTATGTAGATTCAAATATTTGTGACTAATCATCATATGTCACAAGGCATCTTCAGGGCCTTCTCCAACTTGAAGTTTTTGAAGGTAATTTAAAATTTACTTTTTAATTTATTTAAATTGTTGATATGTGACATGCCATCTATTTTTTAATATTAATTTGTATATTTTTACACCATGTTAAGCTGCCAAAACTTGATTTGCATCACACATAATCATCTTAAGACGCCTTGTGAAGGTGCAAGATGCATTGAGTGCTATGGTCATCAACAGTCTTTGTAGTTTATGGAGGCAATCATGTACAAAGAGAGACCAAAAAGTCAAAGCATTGATCTTAAATGATAAGTGGTGGGCTTGTGTGGAATATGTTTTGAGTTTCATTGAGCCCATCATCAACATTATTAGGTATGTTGATACAAATTGCCCATGTTTGGGTGAAATTATGATGGCATGGATTCCATGGCTAAAAAAATAAGAACCATAATACAAGACAAGGAGCATGACCAAACAAAAGCATTTTTCAAAAGAGCGCAAAGGATCATTGTTGATTGTTGGAACAAGATGACCATGCCCTTGCATCTCTTAGCATTTGTTTTGTCCCCAAAATATTATAGCAAAAAGATACTTTCTTTGCCAAGGAAGGTGGCACCATATAGGGATGAAGAGGTTATTGCTAGCTACAAGATGGCATTTGGAAGAATATTTCAAGATATAGATATATAAAGTGCTGTCTTGAGTGAGTTTGGCTCATATCTTCAAGGAATCATGGTGTTTTGCCATATTCATTCAAGAAAAGTACAAAAAATATGCTCAAGAATGGAATATGCTCATGAATGGCGGTACATACGTGGCCAAGACTCTATTTACTTGCAGCCTCTTGCACAAAAAAATCTTTCTCAAGTATGCATCTTTTTAGTTTTTAGTTTTTTCTAGTTTTTCATTGCTACTTATTATAATTTAAGTTTTGCAATTATAAATGTTGTATGCAAATTCAATAGGTTGCAAGTTCTTTAGCTGAGCGGAATTGGAGTACATACTCCATCCACAAAGTTAAGTGCAACTAATTGGATGCAAAAAGAGTTGAGGATTTAGTCTTTGTGCACTCCAACCTTTGTCTTCAGTCACATAAGACACTTGAAAACAATGAGGGGGTGACAAATTGGGATCAAACTCTTGAGTGTGCCAACTTAGATGCTATAGTTCATAGCTTGCCGAAGTCTCTATAGATGAGACAACTTTTGTATGTGGTGTGTCTAGTGGGAGTGGCATTGTAACTCATTGTGGTTCAAATGAAATTGAACCAGATGTTGATTTTGATGCTTTTGATGAAGAGTAATATGAAGAGAGACTATTTTTATTCAAAGGGTAAGCGCATTAGGAGCTATGAACGGAATACAACCAGATACCTATTGTGCACAATGGGGAGTTTAGACTTAATTAGCAAGAACAAGCTTGTGCACCTATAAACCATCACACCATGCACCAATATACAGGCATGTAGAGGAGCCTATTAAATATTGATTGTGTATTGACATTTTGATTGGACAAACCATTGAATTATGAATTTATGAGTATTTTTATTTTCAAATTGCAAGTTATTTAAATGTTTTGTTTATTGACAATTATGAGTATCATTGTTTATATATATATATATATATATATATATATATATATATATATATTCGGAAAATACAATCTTAGGGCTCTTACGGACACAACCAACTTGAAAACAACTTATTTCAATCTCTAAGATCTCCACAACAGCTCCCCTATGCACTTAGCTTTGTTTGTTTTCCTACAATAGTATATTTAACCTATGAAATCTAACTAGATCTCAAACAATTCAACTCAAATACTTCTTCTAGGCCTTTGTGGGTGTGTACACATGTTAAATACACTATAAGAGTCATGTCAAAAATCTTAGAAGCCTTAAGAAATTGACACAAAGTGGAATTTGAAGTGTGCTTGGATGTTTCTTTTGCTTTTGATGCATGATGAAACCACTGCTTTTGTACGAAGCCATCATGGTGATTATAGAACTGCACCGACGATTAGGAAACCATTGCTTGTCTAAAACCAATAGTTTCACATAGAAATACTCCATTTCTCCAAATTTTCAATTTTTGATGTCTAAAACCTACTTAATGTGTTTTCCAAGTCATGTTCCATGACTACAATGAAGTCTATTGATCATTTTATTGATTAATCACGTTTGCATGTTCCTACCCGATAAAGGAATTCTCTAGATCATAGATGAAACATGGAACATCTATTACTAAATCTTCCCTCCCGTTGGTGAAAACAGTAAATGGCAAATACTTCACCTTGCATAGTTGGAAAAGATGTTTGCTATACCCCTACTCATTCCATCAACTTTAGTCAAGGCCTTAAGTTGAACCAACAATAATTTGAGGCACATAGGGAGAGGTTTGTTGAAGAGGGCCTTTAATACAAACATATATGTGTATACATACATACATTTATAGAAATGGTACGTTGGAAGATGAAGAACAACCTACAAAACAATAGTATTTTATGTTGGCCCTGTTGTGACCTAATTCACACCTCGCCCCATTGCAAATGGGGACCCTCATAATTTGCTTTTTAGGGTTTTGTCGTTGCGTCTTGGTTTTCGTCTGGTCTCTATTTGGGGGATTTGAGTTTGAATTTTGAATGGTCACCCGAGTCAAGCAAATGAGTTTTAGCTGGATCAGCTGTGCAAGCGTATGCATTATGTAGGAAGCACAGGAGCCGAAGATCAAAATTTATCATTCCAGTCAGATTCCAGCACCTCGGAGTTTTTTAGGGTTTTTCAGCTGTGCCCCCTATTTTTTAGGACCTACTTTTTAGCACTTTTAGGCAATTGAGAATCCTATTTTTAGAGAGGTCTATTTTGGAAAGTTGCTATTTTTGGAAAATTTCTATTTTAGAAAGTTTCTATATTTACAGAGGAATAGAGTTAGAAAATCCACTCAGAAGTTCGAAAAGATCAACGAAACTCTTAGAAAATGGATTTGAAATTTTTTGAATTCATGGTAAATTTCTGGAAAATGATGAGAAATCTGGTAAGAATCACAGAAAATGATGAGAAATCTGGAAAAAGCCACAGAAAATGGTGAATAAAATGAAAAAATCAGTCATGAAATCATCAAAAATTGATAGAAATCTGAGAAACTCATGTAAAAATCTGAGAAATTCATCAAGAAATTTGAAGGGATCATGGATAAAATCTGAGTAATCATGGTGAAGGCATGGAAGAGGACTGAAATGGGAGAAATTAACGTCAGAAAGCTTCAGCCAGACAATGAAAATGCCTAGACAATTAGCAAACTCCGCCCAGCCATAAAGAAGATAATGGCAATAAAACATGGCAAGTCCGCCTTGGGCAATGTGAATGGCAGAAACAAGAACCAAGTCCGCCTTGGGCAGATAAAGGAAATGGCAAGGCATTTAGCAAGGTCCGCCTTAGACAAATGAGGAGATGGCAAGGTCAGAGCTGAAGTCCGCCCTTCAATGGCTAGCCATAAGACAAAGTCCGCCCATGTTCAAGTCTTAAGTGGCAAGAGAGGAGACAAAGTCCGCCCCAAGTCAAAAGGAAAATGGCAACAAAATGGATGAAGTCCGCCTTGAGCTAGAAAGGAAATGGCAAGGAATTTAGTGAAGTCCGCCTTGGATAAAGTGTTAAGTGGCAAGGAAAGACCTAAACTCCGCCCAGCTGAATGGCATCAAAAGAAGCAAAGTCCTCCTTAAGTGGCATGCAAATGAGTCAAGTCCACCCATGTCCATGTGTTAAATGGCAAGCCAAAGGAGGAAGTCCGCCCTAAGTCAAATGGAGAATGGCAACAAAATGAATAAAGTCCGCCCTTGGACATAAAGCAAGGAAAAAGATGACTTGATAAGTGATGAAGTCCGCCCAAAAGGTGGCAAAGAAAAGTTCAATGGCTAAACTAATAAGGAAGTCCGCCATGAAGTGTGAAAATTGGAAATTTTGCCTAAGTATGAATGTTGGAAATTTTAGAAAATATGCTTGGCACTTTGAAAATTCGCCGTGCTTGAAAAGAAGGAAAATTCACCTAAGTCCAAACATTAAAATGTCTAAAGAAAATCATGCCAAACGTTCTAGGAAGATGAAATAAATTTTGCCAGAGACTTTGGACGATTGAAAATTACGGCAAAATAATTTTGGACGATTGAAATTACGGCAAAATAATTTTGGACAATTGAAATTACGGCCAAATAATTTTGGACGAAAGAAGTTACTGCAAAATAATTTTGGACGAAAAAAGTTATGGCAAAATAATTTGGAAGAAAGAAAATTCGCCTAAGGCAAAAGAAAATTCGAAAATCAAAATTGCCTTAGACAAAAAATAATTTGCCATAAAAACGAATGGGTTGGAAATAACACATAAAATAATTATTTTAATTATTCATTTTCCAACACCCCAAAAGGATAAACTTGAAAAAATTGAAATTGGAAAAAGGACAAAAGAGCTTTATTGAACTGGCATTGAATTTGGAAACTTTCCCAGATATTATCGTTGAAGATAAAACTTGCCACTCGAAAGCTGAGTAAAAGACAAGTTAAAGCTCAATTTGAAGGAAACATTTGAAATTTGCTAATTGGATCGATTTTCTCACCTTATAATTGATTTCACTTCTCATTTTTACAATCATTCGTTTTCGAAAGAAAAGTGTGAAGAAATTTGTCTAAAAAGTGAGAAAAGTCTGAAGCGAAGTGAAAGAAGCAAATTTTTACCAACTTGCGATCATTTCTTTTGTCCAGAAGAGCTAGGTAGATTTACTTTGTCCACTTCATTTTGACATAAAACTTCATCATTTATTTTCTTTCCAGCTTGATTTTTCACGAAATCTAATTTAACAACTAGCTGGAATATATTGCAAAGTGATTTAAATTTCGA
>VDFB02075321.1:432624035-432659340 GCA_007258455.2 Sequoia sempervirens
ATAATTTTAAATTATAACTTAAGTGATTGCCTTGAGGGGTGCGCCCATCATCAGAAGGGGCCAGTTTCACATTTGATTTAAATTAAAATATTCAGCTGAGAACTATGGAGAATTAAAAAGATTAATATATGAATATTTTAATGAAAACCCTATTCTTAAGGAAATCGCACTTTTCAGCCTTAAGAGGGTTTTGCATTGGGATTTGTGCCATTATGTGATTATTGAGTTTTGAAACTGATCAATTTTGGTCTGAGCCTGAGACTTAGGGTTTCATGTTCGTTTGCCTTGGGGAACGAGCCATCTCCAACAGAAAGCAATTCAGAGAGTGTGGAATACCACTTGATTTATTGCCACAGAGGTTTTCTTATTCAGAGAAAACTACAGAGCTTCAGAGATTGTCCATTGACAGAGTTTCTTCAGTGTTCTGTATTCAGAGTTCATCTATCAACTGGGGCGCATCATATTCAAGGACATAGATATTGATTTGAGGAGGCCGTACCAATATTTATTGCTGCTGTACTTCACCAGGCCGTACATTTCAGTCAAGCCGTACCTCCTCCAAAACACGTGTTTCTTCTTCCTAAAAGAAACGCCTCTTTATTGTGCATCAAACCTTCTTCATTTGAGGCGCCAACCTTGCTGGAGTCCTCTGCAGACATCAGGCAGTGGGAGAAGAGGAGTATGTATTGAAGCCGTACAATTCTGTACCTCATTAGCAGCAAATACCAGGTTCTTTTCATATTAAAATTCATTGTTTTTGCTCATTGCATGTATCTGGGTATTTGTGTAATCAGTTGAGAAAGTCAAATAAAGATACTGGCGTCCTTATTCATTCAATTCCAGAGCTATTTTATTTTTATTGAATTTATTTCAAATTATTGCCAAAATCGTACTTTTCAAGTATTGCATCAAAACACAAAAAACTAAAACCTAAAAAACGCTGTAAAAAACTTGAAATATCACCGAGCAGCAATGGTGGGAAACCAGGGGCTTTTACAAAACACCCACCTGTAATGGTGATCTCTCAGAGGATATTTATATGCAGCAACTAGAAGGTTTTGAGGAAAGAGACAAGGAGAATATGTTTGTAGGTTGAGAAAATCGTTGTATGGATTAAAATAAGCGCCAAGGTGTTGGTACAAGTAGTTTGATTCCTTCATGATGAGTTTGAGTTTGAGCAGATGTGAGGCTGATCACTGTGCCTATTTTCATAGGTATGATGATGATAGTTTTATTATTTTGCTTTTGTATGTTGATGATATGTTGGCAACAGGTTCCAACATGAATAAAATCATCCATTTGAAAGCTCAGCTTGCTAGGGAGTTCGAGATGAAGGACTTAGGCAGAGCAAATCAGATTCTTGGTATGAGGATACACAAAGACAAAAATAATAGGAAAATATGGTTGTTAGAAAAAACTTATTAGGAGAAGGTTTTGCAATGCTTCAATATGCAGAATGCACAACCAATTAGTACTCCATTTCCTATTCATATTAAATTGTCTTCAGAATAGTGCCCTAGCATAGAAGCAGAGAAGACACAAATGTCTTGTGTACCATTCTCATTAGCAGTTGGTAATCTTATGTTTGCCATGGTGTGCACTAGACTAGACATTGCATAAGCAGTGGGAGTAGTTAGTCATTACATGACAAATCTAGGTCCTGAGCATTGGACGATTGTGAAGTGTATTCTCAGGGATTTGAGAGGCATTGTTGATGCTGCTATCTGTAACACAAGGAGTAGTCTTTAGGTTAATGGGTATGTGGATGCAGATTTTGGTGGAGATAGGGATAGGAGAAAGTCCACTATAGGTTATGTTTTCTCCTTAGTTGGAGGTTTTGTTAGTTGGGTATCAAAGTTGCAGACAGTGGTGGCATTGTCTACTACTGAAGTTGAATATATGGCAGCAACATAGGCTAGCAAGGAGGCAATCTGGCTTCATAGAATTTTGGGTGAATTGTAGGTAAAGTAGGACAACATGGTGTTGCATTATGATAGCCAAAGTGCTTTACACTAAGCAGAAAACTCAACATATCATGCCAGAACAAAGCAGATTGATATTCAATATCACTTGTACATGAGGTGGTGGAAGGAGGACGAATATCTTTGGCCAAGATACACATTGATGTAAACCCAACAAATATTTTGACGAAGCCCATTAGTAGAGAGAAGTTCATCTAATGCAAAGCTTCTCTAGGCTTGTATGTTACTTGATGATTGGTAGCATTGGCATTGGTCTTTCAGTATGAGGATTTATTCGCAAGAGAGAAATTTGACTTCAAGTGGGAGATTGTTGGAATATGAAGTCAATTTTATTGTTATTCCAGTAGTGACGAATAGTTGACGAAATATTGGTAGTTTTGACAAATGTTCGACATGCAGTTGTCTAAGTCACACTTTCTATTTTTGTAAAGTTTTGTTCGATAAGGACTCTGCAACTCAAATTTCTTATACTCTGTTGAAGTCACGTTTTTGGCAACTTTTCAAGAGATTGTTGTAATTGTGAATTTCCCAAGAAATAAAATACGAAAGATCGTGGTTTTTTCTTGGTATAATTTTATCAGGTTTTCCACATAAATATTGTGTTAAAGTTGTGCTTATTGTTTTTCTCTATTTTTTGCACTGTAAATTTTCTTACATGGAACACCATAAATCGGAGATGAAACAATCAAGTCTAACAATAAGTTTGTGTAGTGATGTATTATCTCAACTTAAAATTTTCCTACGTAGAGGACTCTAGGGCTGATGGGGAGGTTATGGAGGGTGTGAAACATGCGTTGAAAGGATTACACCTAAGGGGCGGGCTAGGAGCCTAATTATTGGAGTGTTGCTAAGATACAAGCATGCAAAGGGAAGGCTCTTCTCGCTTCCACTAGCTATTCGAGGGAGAATTGCCCAAGCACAAGCTATAAAAAATCTTTAGCTTTCACTTCATTTCAAATCTTTATTGTGTGCAATTATTTTGTACTTACAAACTTGTGAATGTTTTCTTTGTAGCTGATCGTTGGGATGATTTGGGCGCAAAAATTCCAAAAATTCAAAATTTAGCTCTTTGAATTTTGTCCCAACCTTGTAGTGCTTTTGGATGTGAGTGCAATTGGACTTGTTTGATGCCATTCACATGAAGATGTTCAACAAGTTGACATAAAAGTTCCTTAATAACCTTGTTTTCATGCAATAAACTATTGCATCCTCTAAAAAAGGGAGGACTTAGATAGTTATGAGTTGATTGAGTTGGATGGCATTGGTCCATATAACAAGTGGACTATTGTAAATGAGGACCCCATGTTTCATAAGACATGATTGTTGATTTTGAGAGGCAAGCAAAGGAGGTTGTTGTTGAAGCAAAGGCAATAGTAGGATGCATTGGTTTGGATGTCATTATGGTTGAGGATGATTGTGATCGCTACAAATGAGGCTTAGGACCCCAACCATCACTAGGATGTATATGTTGAAGAAGAAAATTATTAGTTATTGTGACTTGCATTGAATTGTGAATTTTGATGATGGTATTTGTATGCTGATGTTATATTGTACTCATTTTATTCAAATCTAGTAGAAAACACTTAACATTCTATAAACTTGTTTAGTATTTTTTGCAACTAGATGGTATTTGCATGCTGATGTTTTTTAATGAATGTATGATGTCTACATTCATGCGTGATATATGATATGCCCAAATTGATGTATGATATGCCTAAGGTTACATGGGTCAAGGGTTATAGAGCATCCATCTAGATTCCCAAAGCATGGGTACAAAGGTAGTTGTGTCACTGTTTATAAAATAAAAGTTAAAATATATATACTTATGATTATCATCTAAGATAAAATTCGAAGACTTATCATTATCTTTGCTTTTGTCTTCTTTTTTATATTTATTTGTCCTTGTAAAATCCCGGTTGTAGGGATCTTGAGGAGGTTGGGTGTGCATTAGAAATTGCATGTGTTGTCCTTATGCATGGGTGTGTTAAGGGATCATTAGGTTCCTAAAAATTGTCATGTCCATGCACTTGTGCAAAGCCATATTTTTTATTCTTATGTTAATAGATTTGATGGAATATTATATACTAGGATAACTAACAGTTGTTCAATCATGCTATAATAGGTGTAATTTTTTTTTTGATAAGTTTAAAATAGTATATTATCAAAAAGGGGCAGTGAGTTCTAAGATTACATCAAGCGACATATTATAGATATTAATATTTACTAGCAAGAAAGAAACTATATTCCAATAACAATGTTGGTTATTCACTTTCATACTTGTTTTGTTTTTTGTCCCTATAGTTTTGCTATGTCATTGGTTGTTATTAACAATACTCTAATTAACAAAGGGGTGGTTACTTCCAGTGGTTAAGATGGTGGTTAAACCACCCAACTTGTAATATATGTACCCTTGGCTTGTACATTGGTGCAAGATTCAACGACGCTTTTGCAAAAGAGCGTTGCTCTAGAGCAACTGTGTTGAGGTTTAGAATATTGTCGCGCTTTTGCAGACAAACTTGCACCTCTGCAATGTTTGAGAGCCACACATTTGATAAATTTCAAAACTGCACTTTTGTTTCTCAGCGGCACATTTGAAATGACGTCGTGCCTTTGCATGATAGTGACACTTTTGTAAAATAGCGACACGTTTGGTGGATTGACAGAGCGACACCTTCGTAAAGAGGCACACTTTTGTAACTTAGGGTTTCCAGACTTAGGATTTTTTCTCGATTTTAGCAAAAATAATGTTGTGCGCATTGTGCGTGCTGGAGTTCTTCTGTCCACTATAGTCACGTGAGCGGAGGCTCAGGATTCTAGGTCGCAATCTCATTCTGAAATCAAAATTTCCGCTCAATCTCTCGAGGGAGTAGTATACCAACATTCATTTCTTCCATTGGGGCATAGTGGGGCATCCAAAAACAATCAGAAATTTTTTAACTTTTGATCTAAGCAGCAATATTGATCTAAAAAGTATCAGTTCTTTGAACCAATGCAACAAGTACCTTGCTTCAAAGAGGGGAAAAATGTAGACACTTAAAATTGTCTTGAGCAATATCACACATCTGAATTTGATTACAAATGCCAATTCTATCTTGATTCGACCATTATCCTCTATTTAATTAAATAATGCAAATTGTTTAATTAAATTCATCATTTTCTTTCTGTTAATCGAATAATCAATATTATTGGGTTAATTCACCCCTTTCATACTAATTTTTGTCCTATTTGATTAAATAATTCGAATTATTTAATTAAATTCCTTATTTCCTCTCATTTGATTAAATAATCTTAATTTTTTAATTTAATGTCATTAATTCCCCTTTTAATTAAATGATCTAGTTGTTTAATTAAAATCCTAAATTCCCCCACCTTGCACAATTAAATAATGTTTTAATTATTTAACTGACTAATTTCCCACTCAAAGGAATATTCTCATGGAATATTCTTCTCATTCAAATTCAAACATTTCCCTCCACATGTAAATATCTTGCACATGCTGCTAATTTTAAGGATTTGTGTTTGTTGAATTAAATTGGAGCCCTTGATTAAATTTATCAATCCATGTCAATCTCCAATCTCATCCATGGATTTGATCTTCCATCCATGCCTTCCTCTCATATTCATTTCTATCCCTTGCTTAGCTAAATCAATCTTAGCCATTAATTCATCCAATTTGCCTATAAATATTTTTCATTTTTATGAGTAAATCATCCACAAAGCATTTGAGTAGCCAAACTCTGCAGAATTATTCATCCATCCTCATCAATTGAGAACATATTTGTGGTTCAACCTCCATTATCACTCCATTTGAAGCTTTGCAATCACATTGAACAATGGGATTATGAAAGAGCTGAGCATTCCACATCAAACCAGCACTAATCCCCCAATGGGATGAGGTTTGCTTATGTTAATTGCTGGATATTTCATGTTTTAATGGCTTCCTAGTTAGCATTTTCAAGAATTTCATTGGGAATATGAATTAGTTAGGTTAATTGATTGATTTGCTTGCTTAATTCAATTGTGTTTAATCTGGTTATCATTCATGTTCACATTGATGCCACTTTATTGTGTCTGCCCATTTTGTGCTGATGGCCTTTCTTTCTCATTTATATTTGTTGTTCCTTCTCTAGTCCTTGAATTTTGTGTGTGTTATGTATTAACAAGTGATAATAAAGTGAGGTGTGTGAGAGATAAAGGTAAATGGTAGTTGTGAGCAGTTGTAAAGAATATTGCCATGCTTGATTATATCTTGAGTAGTTTTCAAAAGATGAGAAAGCTATCGGAGCCTGTATTTGAAGTAGGTTTGATAGATTCTGGACAGTGAAAAATAATGTTGCTGGCAGATTTGAAACTTGCACTATTGTAGTGTGACTACATTGCTTGCCAGGCATGGCATTTGAACAAGGCACACAGACACACTTTCTACAAGCGGACTTGCACAATTGTCTCTTTCAATAGCTCCAAGAGGTTTCCAGATTATTTGTGTTTGTAAGAAGGGCATTCTGTTTGTTTAGAAGAGGAGCATTGTTTGCAAGGACACTGATTTTTTATTAACGAAGAAGTTTAAAGAAACAAAAGAAAGCTGTTTTTTTTTTGTTTTGAGAGGACAATGTCCAATCCAGTAAAGGCATCCTCAAAATACCCACATTTAAAGCATAGCCAAACAAACCGGCAAGCATCACAGGCCACACTACAAAACGATTGCCAGCAACCAACAAAGTTAATTTAAATTTAAAATTTTAAAAAAGATTGGGTAAGTTGGAGATATGGAGAATAGTAAAGGTGGAGATTATTGGTAAATGCGAAGGATGGCTTGCTTCAAATCAAAGATAAATTTTTCACTTTTTTCCCACCTCATTCTTTTTCAACCCTTTTAATAAATCTATATATTTGAAGGGTTGCATAGTCAAGTTGGTTGAAAGTAATCTGATAAGGTTACACATTGTGAGATAAAGAGTTCAAAACCCTGTAGTATGTTTTTTTATATTAGTTTTACAAATATAAAAGTTTAAATTTGATGGGAAAATGGGTGTCATTGGGAAACAAATGGATTATGTTTTATGTGAAATGATTTTTTTTGGTGTAAGTGAGAAATAAGAGCATATGGAGATATAAGGTGTATTACAAAGTAATAAGGGTTCTTTTTGTGAAAAATTATAAACCCTGGTTTGCTTGCTTGAGAGCCAAGGCAAAAACCCAACAAACACTTTCTCTTGAACATTTTCGGTGGAAACGGACTCTGACACTTGTATGTGATCTCTTTGGTTGCTTTTTTTTTTCTTGCTTCCAATCATGATAACTGTTTACTCAAATAGCATGTTATCACTACAAGTCAAAGTAAACAAGAAAAGGAGGCAAAAAAATCTCAGAATGCTGGTAGCAACATAAACCTTATTTCATGCAATTCTGTGACCTAGGCACATCGTTGTGGAAGGAAAAAATTAGGTTACATGATCAATTAAACTGTGGTGGCAAGGCAATCAACAATCTGACTATTGGAGATGCTGATGTACCTTCTTCTGGCACCCAAACACCCAACCCCTCCGTGCAGAAGAAAAATGTCAAGGCAAAAATGTTCTTATATCTGAATCTCCTGTTGTGTCTCTTATGTCCAAGCACAAACACGTGTTTTCCTATTCTATGCTGCAGATTCAAGATGTTATGTCACATAAAAACAATGTTAAAGTATAAATTTGTGTAACAAAAACACAGGAAATATGTGTCCTAGACAAAGCAAAATGTGTGTCCAAGTCTAAGTCTAGTCCTGATTGTGCCTCAGTTTGTTGTTTAAAATTTGAAACCATTTGTGTGGGTCTGGGAGTCTCAGAAAACCAAGAAGGGAAAATGTGGTCTTGGATTTAAGGGTCTTATGGTGTCTTATGTTCTTGACTATTTCAAAACCAGCCACTTTGTGTCTGGCGGTACCCTTCATCCATGTATAATCGAGTTTTCATATGTTAGTCAATGAAGTCCAACTCCTTACATCACCCACAGAACAATTTATGTTCTGGTCCCATTGTGGCCATGTGAATTTGAATCAATTCACTGCTTTGACTTTGAACACATGTTCTTTCTATGGTCAACATACACATGCTTCTTCCCATTGTTTCCAGAAGGATGTGTCTACACCTATGTAGTGTGTCACTAATCCCTTGTTTGTACATGTTGGGGATGCTCTTGTTATTGCAGATGCTTTAGATGTGACACTTGTGTTGGGGACTGCGCTAGATATTGTGGATTGTGCTCCTGAGTTTGATGTACATGATCCTCTTTAGGATGATCTTTCTGCCTTCTGAGATTAGGCTCAGATTTTAGTGTGTGTAGGAATCCACTATGCCAGATTGTATTTTTTTTGTTGATCTATTTGGACATTGTGAATAAGAGGATGCAAGATACAATACTTGATGTAAATGTGTGATCAAATTTCTGAAATTAGTGTGTTGAGGCTGGTGATTTGGGTATGGCATCTTGATGATTAGTTGTGTGCACTTGTTCCATTAAGTTGAAAATTTTCAAGAGCAACTTAATTGAAACTTCCCATTAAGTTGAAGACTTGAAAGGGCAGTTTAGTGGAGACTCATGAAAATCAGCAAGGCCATCATTGATTTTTGTGTACTTATGATCACTTTTATTAGAGCTATGTGTTTTGTCACTTCCCATTTAGGGGGGTCTATGCTCTCTACTCTTTCCTTCATAAGGGGGTTGATGTTGGCCTCATCCTCTCACACCTGCTAGGGAGAATCTTGTGTGTGCTAGATTTGAGTGGAGACTTCAGAGTTGTTATTGTTGAGAGTTGATGTTGTAGAGAGGAATTGTGTTCTCTTTAGAGATGCATTATGATGCAGATCAAGTCCAGTCAATGCTTGTGTGGAGTTTGATGCGGAGTTGCTTGTGTGCCTAGAGATCAGATGAGGTTGTAGATTGTTGTTGACACCTTGTGATGGTGCTCTGGTTCTTGTTCACAGACAATTGATGTGTATCAGATTCTTCACTTTATTGTTTATTCAAATCGGTGATGTTGTGACACTAATCTTACACTTGAGTGTATTGATGATTGATGATTGTTGGTTGACAATATATTTGTACATGTTTCATCCGATTGTTTGCTTGTTTGAGTTGGTTGCACCTATGTTTGGACCTGATGAGTTCTTGTTGTAGTGCATATTGTTGCTTCAAATTGGTTAGATGTCAGCATGATGATTGATACATGTTATCAATTGATTTCATTGATGATGCAAAGTTCTACCAAATGATAGATGGGGATTGCTCGAGTATATTGACCATTGTTGATTGGCCTTGTTGACAGTGATGTAGAGGCCACATTTGGAGATTGCTTTTGATGATTGAGTTGCATTTATCGTAGAGATGATGATATTTGAGGACTGCTAGCCATGAGTGACCACCATTGATTGGTCACATCACTTGCAGTTTCTGCAGAATGATAGCAACTGATAGATGGATGAGATGGTATGTTCATGATTGGTTTCTTCCAGAGTATGATCAATCAGTTGAGTATATTGGTGATGAGATACCATTTGGGTCTCTTGATTGCAGACAATTGATTTTAGTGATTCTAGAGATTGACTCCAGATTTTGGAGTGGAGACGGTTGATGACGGTACTTGATACATCATGATTTTGGAGTGAGCAGTGGTGATGAGAGTGACTCACCAATGGTCATCTTTCAAGTTGATCCTTTTTGCTTGGAGAGTGACTGCGCTGATGATTAGGAGTGCAAGTTCACCATTTTTGGATAGGGTCCTGCACAATAGTAGAAAGGCCATTGCATTTGGAGAATGCAATATTTGAAAATGCATCACTTATATAATTATATTTATGGTTGTATCAGATTGAGGACTGCAATCATTTGCAGGGCTGATTGATGGCCATGCGAGGAGCTGACATCATATTTCAACTCTTTTTTTTTATACCAGAGTTATTTGTGTATACAGATGTATTAGTGTACAATTGTTTGAAGCATTTGTCTTTTGCTTTTGGGGTTACTTGGTTGATATGTACCCGAGTTAACTAGATTATTTGCTTTCTTTGGCACCTGATGATGCATTGGAGAGAGCTAACTCTACATTTACTTTGGATTGTTGAAAGGGTTGGTGGGGGGCTTTGTTGGATATGCACTTTCAGGCTTTGGTTTATTCTCCTTCTCTGCAGTTTTGCTGTGTCTTGTTGATTAATTTTTAACCATATGCTAATTAACAAAGGGGTCATAATGCTTGGTAGTTAAACCACCCACCACCTTGCATTTTATGTACACTTGGATTGTTCATTGATGGTGTTGCAGGAATGAGAAATGAATGATGTTGCTTTGTCGTGTCTGATCAATTTGTTCTAATAGCCTTTCTTTTTCATTTCTTTTTACTCTTCATTCTCTAGTACTGGAATTTGTGGGTTTTCTTTTAACATGAGAAGTACTTTAAACTAAAAGGATGCATGTAAGTTTTTGATTTCTTGCAATGCATATCATTTGCATTTACATAGTCGCCTTTCTTATTTTTTCTAGCTTGTCACTGTGTATGCATGCATTCTTTCCTATCACCCTGTGCTTCTAAGACAATTCCATAAGAACATGACAAGCCTCTCTATTATCTGATCTCTTCCTTTTATGGGCTAAAAAATAAATCTGGAGGCAAGTCTAAGCTACAAATGTACAAGTGATTTGGTCCAAAGAAGAATTTAACTCGATCCAAATAATCCAAGTGTTCCATAAGATGGTAAACCCACCAGATTTCCCTTTTGTGTCATCTCCAACAAAATCAGCCTTATCGAAAATATTTGAGCATGCTTGATCTATTCAATTTTTAGACAGTCTAGTTTCTTGCAGTAATAATATATCTGCCTTTTCAATTTCAATCATACCTTTGATCAATCTCTTCTTAGTAAGGGTATGCATGCCCCAAATGTTCTAGGATATGATCTTCATTGATTTGATCTGCAGTGATAAGATATCTGCCTTTTCAATTTCAATCATACCTTTGATCAATGTCTTTTTAGCTAGGGTATTCATGCTCCAAATGTTCTAGGATACAATCTTCATTGATTTGATCTACATTTTTCAGGTCATCCTAGCACACTGTTCTATAGAGTTTGTGATTCTCTTGCAACTGACCATCACATACTTTTGGATCTCTATCTGATTAGGAACTCTTATCCTCTTTTCTTGGCCTGTACTTGGAATCCATTTCTAGCTCCTGAGTTTCATAATGGGGCTAGATTTTACCTACTTCTTGATTGGCAAGTGAGGATTGATCAAGTTCTCCTGTTGCGTGGCCTCCTGTATTTTCTCCTCCTTAATCAGAATCAATTTTGTCCTACTATATGTGGATTTCATTTTGGTTTGATGATTGATAACTATTCCCTCTCTTGGTTTCAACATTTGAGAAGCATATCCATTCGTTTTCTATTAATCTACTGTTTTCATATTCTCCTGCTATAATAGATTCTCTATTGCCTCAGGCAATTCATGTTCATTCAGAAAATCCTCCTCCGTATAATCTCTTCAAGGTCCTTATCCAATTCAGGGATTTTCCTTCTTTCCCTATCTGTTCCCTCATCTTCTCTGATTTTGCTATGCCATGCATGCTTGATTCTCCTCTCCTAACCCATTTGGATTTACCCACATGCTTTGTCTTTGGATTCTGAAATCCATCATCTTCTTCCTTTTATTCTTTCTGTGGTTGGGCCTTTTACACTTGTCTGATGTAACAATGGAAATTCTTTCACCTGGTGCCTGTAATTGTGGCACTTACTACATCAGAAGGGATTGAACACATAATCAGTAGCTTTAATCCATTCATAATCATAGTCTTGCATTCTTACAAAATGAAGGACCTCCCTGAAAGATTGTTTCTCAATCCGTTTTGCTGGCAAAAGTGACAATGAAATACCCTTGAGGGCATGTGATCCCATATTCACCATGGGTTCTTTAATGCTTGTTGGCCCACTGGTACAAGTTTTGTGCTAATGGTTGCATGTTAAGGAATCTGCAAATGAGACCTCTCATCGCCAAACTATGAATGTTATCTTCCAAGAAGTCCATTTCTAGATTCAAATCAGGGATATTTTTTCTGGCTTCCAGACATTTTTTTACCAAGCTTTTGAGGAAAAATTGTTTACATGTCACATTAAAAAATAAAGACAATAATGGTCTTTTGGATTTGATACTCCTCTGATCAGAACCTCACGAATGGAACTGCTTAGAGGGAGAGGGAGACTAAGGGGGGCTGCATGCCCCTTTGAGACTGTATACATGATCATCTCCCTACTTGGAAGGAGGATGCAATTCCCTAGAATGCTTTGTTGAAAGCCAAAAAGATATAAAGTATCAGAATGAATGGATGAGAAACCTCTTATTCCCTCACACCATCTTGTCTCATATTTCATTGACAATCATTTGATGTTTTTTCTCTCAAATAGGTGGATTGTTGCACCCATTGAGAGTTTTTGTTTGTGTGTTAGTGTTTGTTATTCCATTCCTTGGTTGTATTTACATGCAGTATTGAAATGTAACATCGTGGCCCGTGATTAAAGTCTAGAGACGTAAATACTTGTTGTGGTTCTGTTCTTATGCTTGGAAATTCTTTTAATACATTTCTCTCTCTTCTCACAAATCTTGCTAGAATAAATTATGACAATGGGAAGCATCAGTGAAGTAATTATTTATTATAGTTTTATATTCTATAAACTGTATTTGAATACAGTTAACTGACCATGTCTGAAGTGTCAATAGTCAATTTGATTTGGTAAAAACTACCCTTGCAGGGTGATTGACAGCTTAAATACATCTCTACCATCAAATTCACCCAGGGCTTGCAACTGGTTACCAACTTAAGTTCTTTATCATGTTTCCTGGGAATTTTATCATTGGAAGCCCCGGTGCTTTTACCTTGTCAGCTCATCCCAATTGTCAAAATATTGATCATCATTTGGATTTTTGTTCCTTGGATAATTTATGGTCCTATGTGCTTTCAGTGATTTGTGCTATGATCCTTTGCAGTTTCATTGCAGCGTTTATCTAATTACCTTCTGTAGTCAATCGTATAAAAAAGATAAGCACTGTAGATATCTTGTGCTTTCTACATTTGGTTTATATTATAAATTTTCTTTCTTTAGGGCTTATTGTTTCTTTTGAATGAGAACTTGGATTGGAACCCCTAATCTTTGGATCTATGTGTATAAACTATTAATCAGAATATAGGAATTTTTCTTAAGCCTTGAATCTTAATTATTTTATTGTTGCATCCACGAGGAAGGTGCATGTGTACTATTCAGATTTGCATTAGAAGAAACATTTGCATCTGTTCAAACCGCACTGTATTTTAAACTGGAAATAATTTTGATTGCTTATGACTCAAAATCTGACATTAATTGCTTTAAAATATTCAACATTCAGCTTCTTCAAATTTTGATGTTTATTTTACATTTATTGTCACCCAACTGTATAGCAATTTCATTTACAAAATTGTACCAACGTCTACAGCCAATATGAACACAATACATGTCTTTTAACCATCAAAAATGGGTATGAACATCATTCTTTTTTTTAACTAAAAATACCAATTTAAAAATCTTACTTATTTTTGAGATATGTTTGTTTTAACAGTTGATTTGCGCATTGTAGTGACCTTTCTATTATGGTTTATGTCGAGTAAAATAATTGTTTATTTTATATTTGCAGGGAATTTCTTCAGGATTCGCAGTGCTTTTGGCTTTGGTGCTCGGAAGCTAGCACGGATACTTGAATGCCCCAAAGAATATATTATTTCAGAAATTGATCAGTTCTTTCTGAATACATGGGAACGGCATGGCAGTGGACAGCGGCCTGATGCACCTAGTCCTGATGTATTGCATCTTCAACCATCTAGACCAGATTCAAGTGATAGTGCTCATAACAACAGAAGCCTTGGTATCTTTAATAATGATGATGAAGAAAACACAGCTAAACATACTGGACAGTTAAAAATGATTTCTGATCACTTGCTTTCATTCAATATACAAGGGGATGGGAGCAAACGTATTCAGGGTACTTCAAGTCCACCCACTGGGCTTGTAACCCATTCTGCTGAAGACAATAACTTTGCTAGTTCTTTTGATCAAGAATCTTTTGTAAGCAAGGGTGTGATGCCTACTGTTTCCAAACGCAGTACTACATCTGAAGTTTCCAAAAACATGACAAATAGATATCATGACCAGCAATCTATTTCAGATCAATCATCTAAGTATTCAACCTTGGAAAACAGAAATGCTACAAAAACTCAGAAGGGATTTAAGGTAGACACTTCAGGCATTGATTCTGAAGAAAAAGGAAGGTTGCGTTTTGTAAGACCTCATTCAAGTCCTGAACTCACAGGTGTGCCCAGTGAAATTCCTCGAGCTAGGCGAAACAGAGGGGAAATAACAGATAATGGTAGAAATCAGGCCTCTTCTGTGAGGGTTGAACATGCTGCTGTTGACCGGCGAAGAAAGAACATGAGCTCTGATTCCTCCAGTTCTCTTACATTGAAAGCAACATCAGTAAATGAACCATTGCCTTTGAGATGGAGCTCATCTCAGGAGAACATTGATTCTGATGATTTGAGTGACACTCCAAATCATGCCAACACTTTCTTTACAAGTAACGATCGCCAGGATGCTGGTCTTGATGTTCAAAGAGAAGAGGTCATGCAATCCAATGAAACAATGGCAACCCCTCTTCTTACACATAAGAACATGCAGGATCCAGTTAATTTGATGGGTATCCCACGCCCACAGTTTGTAAATAGACAGGCCTCACAAATTCATCTACCAGTGAATTTTGCACCTGTACCTCTCCCAATTTCACCATCTGTTTTAGCTTCAATGGCATATGGTCCAGCAAATCTCTCAGGAATGGTTCAGACAAGCCTTCCCCTAACTAAGCCAGCTGGGGGACCTGGTGGACAACCAGCCTCCTATTCAAATATCCAGTTTCCTCAAGGTACTCTTCGGTCTGCATTGCCACCTTATTTAGCAAATCTTGGAATTGGAAATCATGCACATTTAGAAGACTCATCCATGTCTGACAAATTAGGGGTATCAGAATCACACCATGAAGAGGAGGAAGTGCACAATAATAATTTCTGTGAAAGATTGGAGGACCATGATTCTCAATGTGGGCATGCTGGATTGGATATGAAGAATGGAAGAAATTTTCATTTGGCTCATTCGGAAACACTATCAACTAGTCATGAAAGGCCTGCTCCTTGGGCACCTGTCGGTACATCCGCCGGCCTATTTCCAAGAGGGCAGAATAAACTTGTTAAAGATGTGAAAGGGCTTCCTCCAGAGGGACAAACAGAGTTCACTTCACTTTACAATCCTCGCACATTTGCTCACGACAATGTAGGAGAACTCAGTCAGAAGGCATTGACAACAAGCAGTCAAGAAATTAGCTCCTCCAGAATGGTTGAACCAACAGGGACTGGGGCAGCTGGAAGGTTTCCCAAGTTTCTTAAAGATAAGAGGGCCAGAGGAAGGGGGAACAACAATGTTGATGTTTCAAATTCTAAGCTGAGAGAAAACTTTTCATCTTCTGGGAAATCAAAAATCAGTTGGCAAGTGGAAAACAGAATGGATGGAACACGTTCAGGAGATGAGACTAGTAATCAGGATAAGCATTTGTTTGAAGCTGCCAATGCAACTTCTCTGAACCATGGAGACCGATTTATGTCTCCTTTGCATGGAAGTAGATCAGCCATACAAACAACAGTGTCTGAAACAGCTTTGCCAGTCATGGCAACCAGAAGTATTGGGCCCATTTCTTCAGGACTTCAACATCTTCAACCCTCCACATTGCCTGTTTATGACTCTGGGCCATCTGTCTCTTCTGATACAGTTATCCCTGGTCCTAATCTATCACCTGTCATTATGGGCCAGGGTGGCCAACAAAGGCCAATAGACAATGGTGGGGTAGTTCCCCTTACTTTTTATCAAACGGGACCGCCTTTTCCTATTTTGACTATGCTTCCTGTATATAATTTTTCTTCGGAGGGGGTAAGCAGTGAAGAACCATCAAGTCCATTTGAGGGTGTTGGTCCCAATGATGATTCTTTTGATAATCGTCTGGATCAACCTGAACACTGTCTTGATAGTTCTTCAAGCTATGATTTGGGGGAAAGTTCAGAGCACTCTGATATTTTTACTTGTTCAAACATAGGAGCTGTAGAGGGGTTGTCGGTGGAGCATAGGGATGAGATGCAATCTCATATTCTTCAGAGTGACATAGAAAGACATCAGAACAATTTGCAATATGGACGCTTTTGCCAAAATCCACACATCCATGGTCCAATGGTTTATCCATCGCCGGTGGCAATGCCTCCTATTTTCTTGCAGAGTCACGTCCAATGGGATGGCTCTGGGAGACCTTTGCCTACTAACTTGAACATGCTCACTCAATTTGTAAGCTATGGGCCTGGATTAGTTCCTTTTAGCTCTTTGCAGCCTAATTCAAATCGACTTGGTGGAAATGTGCAACGTTTCAATGCACCTAACGGATTATTTGGTGAAGTACTGCCTAGATATCGTGGTGGTACTGGAACTTATCTTCCCAATATTGTAAGTGATATAAATATATTGGTTCACTTTTTGCTCATCTATTTTTTCTTTTTAGTGGAATGAGAGGATTTTTGATATATTGTAACTGAACATATTGTGAATATAGAGACCATACAGAGAGCGACAATCATCAGGAAGCAGAGGTAACCGTGTTAATTATGGTCAAGATCGCAATGACCGTGGTAATTATGGTCAGGACCGCAATGACCATGGAGATCAGGATGCAGGTCCCAAAAATAGGAGTGCTGGACGTGGTCAAAACAAACATGATGCCCGTAATCAACCTCAGAAATCAAATTCAAGGGGTGAGAGAAACTCTGAGGGAAAGGTTGTGGACAGGGTATGGGATTATAATAGGCATGATAATTTTCGGAGAAGCTCATATCAAGTGCCACATGCTCCTTTTGCATCCGGAAATTCTTCACTAAATACAGGTAACTTCATGCCACATGTGTCTGGGGGAATGTCATATGGAATGTATCCTTTGCAGCCTATAAACACAAATGTTAATGTTCAAGCAATTCCAGGAAATGGGCCTGCTGTTTCATCAGTTTACATGCTATATTCATGTGATCATAATATGGCCTTTACGCCTGAGCCCTTGGAGTTTGGGACATTTGGTCCTGGACAATTTGGAGATACACGTGAAGGGCGGTATAATGATGGCAGTGCAAGAGTGAACGATGGACATGTGTATGAACCGAAGCATAATTCCTATCAATCTAACTCATCTTCTGGACATTCACCATCAGATCAACCTTCGTCTCCTAAACACCAAAGGTAAGCTTGACATTACTACATGCTTTGTGAAATGTTTTGTTGCTTTTTGAAGCGGCTCTATTAAAGAGTTTGTCAATTGTCAAGGTTGAAAATACTTTATTTACAGTGGTCTTATTTTTCTCCAAAGGAATCTGGCATAATATCTTAGCTGCATCTTAACAGGGACCTTTGATTATTTTGCCAGATCACCTACACAACACAGTTATCAATTGACAGACGAAGATTTTCCACCTCTAAAAGGAGGATCCAATAGCTTCAACACAGGAAACAACTCTAACAACAGAGGTTCTCATTACCAGGCATTCTTGGTTACTCCATCTTCCTAAGAAATGGGCTTGTAGGAGAAATGCTTCTGGGTATCTTGTTTTAAATTAAGATCTTAGAATCTAGAAAGCTTATTGTACATTTTAGTAAATTTATTTTTTCTTTGCCATAGTAACTTTATCATTCATTCAATGCTACTTCTTTGTATGCTAACAAATTTAACCTGGTGACATTGACATTGCCTATTTTCCAAGGGCATAGCAGCGGGAACATTTATTTTGTACTGTAGGTCTGCCTTGAAAAAGGACTTTGAGATTTCGTCTAATATTTTGAAGGCCTGTTTATCATTTTTTTCAGTCCTGTTTTAACTGTAGCATATTCATCATCAAAGAAAAATTAAAATCGGCTTTTCCAAGAAGATGGCTGATAGTACTTTTGTCCTCCATATTGTTAGATGCCATTTTTATGAATATTGTCCTTGCTGATAGTGTAATGGAATTGTCCAGAATTGCAATGGGGATTTCCATTTCCAACTTGGGTGCATAATATTTAATATGTTTAATTTTTTATATCCAGGGAGAGCATGTCTGGATATGGTAACATTACCTGCAGCATGCCAGCATTGAAATTTAAACGAAATTCATATTTGATAAAAGAAAATAATGAACATCATCCGTGCTAGATACGCCAACATGTTTTAAATGATTTAACTTTTCATCTTTTATCATATGGGCGTACATTCTATTTTATGTTTTGGAGTAACGAGAGTAAGCATTATATTCCAACACTGTAGCTGGTGGCTCCATGCTCCTACAAAATAAACTCATTTGAAAATGGGATGAGGGCTGGAGGTTGGTAGAATGCACAGTAACTTAGGTGATTGCCTGTTTATTATGCTTGAACTGACTTGTGACAATATTTATTATTCATTTTAGTTGCACCATCAATTGGTCTTTAGTCTGAATTTGGCTCTGTGCAATGAGAGAGCTAAGAATGGCACAGTTTTAAATTTATACATTAAAAACACTGGCGTGTTTCCAATTTAACTAATTGGAAACCATCTTGTGTATCTATGTCAAATTATTGTCAATATTATTTGGCTAGGAATCCTATGTGAGGACTAATTATTGACTAAATAGAACCTTATGAATATGAGCGACATGATAATGTAGTATGAAGATTCTACAATAATTGGAGTTCAATGGTAGTAGTTTTGCAGTTCATGATTACGATGAAACAAATGGGTTATTAGTATCATGCAAGTTCTTTATTTTGATTTTAATTATTGTGGTATTTGATCCCACGCATTAAGACATCTCAAGCTAACTTCCAACTTCATTGAACAGTTATTACACTAATGACATTTCTACCATGCATGTTCGTAATAATAAAAGGCAAGGGCACCCGCTTGGCACTTATTGGTGTAATCCACCACTTGAAGCTTCTCACTCTCTTCACTATCTTCATTACAAAGCTTTTGGAGTTTGTAATGCCTCGACATTGTAACTCAAATCATATATTTATTTTAATTAATTGAAAGCTTCCACGAGCATTTTTAATTAGATTTTAGTTCTCATAGAATTCAACCCAAGTGGAATCTGAAGATTACTGCTATAGTTAGTCATCACACTAATGACATTTTTTTTATCGGTTGATGTGAAAGCGTCACTTACAAATAACCAACCATTGTTCAATTCCAACTAGGTGTGGTTGAGGTTGAGTTGACAAAATTTACTCTCCTTGTGGCCTCAGAACCAAACATGGAAATGATGTGTAGCTTCACACCCAAAATAACGTAAGGGAAGAGGACCTACTTAGCTCACAAGCATCATCATGCATTTGTTAGCAGGGGGATTATCGATAAAGAAATAGTGGAGTTTTATCAAAGAAAAATAAATTAGTTTTATCAAAGAAAAATCAAAATAATTTAAGGCAAGATGCCCTATTTAGCACAGAAGCACCATCAAGCATTTGTTATTAGAGGTTAGTTCGGTGAATGTGACGTAGAACCTTGGGCCTTTCTCCCGCTTAACATGTTTCCCGTTGGCAAGGTTTTTGGAGCATGTAATATCTTACAAGTCACCCTTTTCTTATAGTTTTGACCAATGTTTGGGTTTAATTTAGTAACAACTTAACATTTTAAATTATATTTTAATTTGTGAACTATGATCAATATGTGTTTAAATCATCTCAAGATGATTTTTGTGAGTGGTTAAGATTTTGATTTGTAATTTCTAAGCATATCTTCCTTTAGGACAGCACTAGATAAAAAAAACTGAAGTTTCTCATAGTTATTAGTGAGAACTCTAAAAGAAAAGTGCATTGGAGAAATTTGCAATTAGCATGTTAATAGTGCTTGTGTAGGTTACGGTAGTTGTCTTACATAAGACACACGTGCTCAGACAAAAGAAAATAGAGGAAAGAGAGATCGTCACTTGGGAAGACATTTTTGAAGAAACCTTACATACATTAGGGAGACAAAAGGAAGCATACCGAAAAACTTAAGTGTAGAGATCTTTGCACTTTTCCCTCTCATTTAGTACTTTTTTAGCGAATTTGTTTAATAAGCACAATAATAACTATAGTTTGGTATGTTTTTCCTTAAAACTGCACCTTGTGCCACTCTTATCCCCTTTTACGATTAGAAATTGAGTTTCATTTAGTCCTTGTCTTTCCATCATGTCGAGCGCTACTGTGCCCATCCCTTGGAAAGTACCACATGTGGTTGTGCTCACCATGTTCAAAAGTTTTTTGCGTTTAAGCACCTTTTCTCTTTTCTTCACATTCCCATCCTCTTTGAGTGTTGCGATGCCAAAAAATGATCGTATTATGAGTGAATGGAAACCCATAGAAGCAACAACATAGATAAATAGAGGCAAAAGAAAGCAATATACAAAAGTAATTGGTAGTAATAGACATTATGAAGCACAATAGAAGTCATTTTTGTACTTACAACTACATTCACTTTTCAATGAATGATGGCATGTGCATTTTTCAAGGCCTCCCCTTTTTTGATATTATCAAATCTTTGCAAAATTTGATTGTCATCAAGGAAGTTTTGTAAACCTCCTTTGGATAAATCCCCAAAGTTGCCTATGACATCACCTTGTCTAGATACACATTTTTTTTTTGGTGTAGTTGCAAGATCACAAAGGATTCACCATGTTTATGCATGAAGTCTAACAAAACCACATGCAAATTAGTCCTCTTACTTAGAGACCATAAACAAAGAACAAGAAAGTAGAATGCTAGCTTTATAACCCTACCAATATCAAACAATAGCATCAAACAACAAATAAATTATGCCTTTTATGTATTATCTTTTTAATTTCATTAATTTCATTTTCTATGAGTAACCTCTTCTAGATTTTAGATTATCTTAAAATTGAAACACATTAAAAAATTCAGATTCTAGGTTTAAAATAACACTAATTAATTAAAAATGAAGAACAACAATATTAGCATAAAATTAATTATCTATTGTTAGTTTATAATTTGGTCAACCCAACTTTTTCACACGTTTAATTTTTTCACATTTCTTTTTTGAAATTTGTTATTGTTCTTGGGTTTTGATTAAATGCGATCAAACAAGTATGAAACACAAATGAAAGACTTAAACAAACAAATTCAAACCTTTCTCTCATGCTCAATTGTCACCTCTAATTGAACCTAAGAGGCATGTACACCCAAGATAAAAGACTTAAAACAAACCTCTCAAAGGTCTCTCATTACACACTAAGAGTGTGGACATGCTCAAGATTTTTGATGTGAGAAAAATGGTATGTTGATGTTCACACTAGTAGCATAACTTTGAGAGATTTGAAGTATATGAAAATAACTCACAAGGGGCTATTTATAGATTCAAGAGAGGATTGACAAATTTTGAAGATAAATGGATGGGATTGTTTAAAAGCCGTGAGAGACTTCCAAGTGGCCATTTGTAGTTAGTGCACAAACGGTGTTCCATGGCTCAAGGGGATTTGATGGTGAAGTTTTTTTTTAGAAAAGGATGGATGACAGGGATAAAAAATGATCTTTTTGGAATACTAAAAATTCTTTTTGAATTTATGTGAAGGGTCAAAATCTTCTTGATAAAACGTATGGATGAGATTACATAAAGATTTTTTAAAGAACTAGGAAGCATGAGTCAATGTATATGCAAAGTCCTTTTCAAGACATGTGCATTCTATTAACTTGGGCAAGATTTGACTTGTGTAAATGATTAGCTAGATTTAATAAATGATTTTAGTGTACCGAAGATGTGAGAGGAAAAAGGGGAATTAAATAAAGATTTTTTTATTTTATTTCATTTTTGGAATGGTTACGACGGGCTTAAATAAATAAGTATTGAATTTCTTTATTCAAGGTTGGACATTAGAATAATGATTGATTAATTAAACAAATTGTCATAATTTATCCAATTAATGGTAGAAGAAGGTGTAAATTAATTAATTAAAATTATTTAATCAACATTGGTAGACAAATTAAGATAATTAATTAAATAAACATAATTTATTTAATTAATTTAGAAGTTGATGATGTGAAGTGGATTGATGACAACATAATTGTACATAGATGATTTTAGGTGTTTACAATATGCCAAAACATTTTTTTATGTTCCATAGTTCCTCTTTCACATGGACTTTGGCTCAACCCTTCCTTAAGCACAATCAATAACAAAAACCCTCACATTGAAATCATTATTATTCTTCCTATCCAAAAAGTGAAAATAATTTTGATCATGATAACCACCATGATCAAATTAAACAACAAAAATGTAATGTCATTGCCAATAAGCTCCATCTCCTTGGGGACAACATAGGAAAACTTGATGATAGAACCATACCTTCACTAGTAGATTCCTTACCTTTTTATCAATTACCTCCCATGGTATGGACACCCTTAGGGGGATTGGTCAGATCATGAACGAATCCATCTCTCAAAGCCAAGAATCCTCTTCAAACTTCTTCTCCCACCCACATTCCACCACTACTTTATTTACCCTTGCTTCATATTACTTATCTCTATTGCCCCTTCTCAACTACTCATCCTTCTCATGATTGAATCCCCTTCCTCTATGCACGATCAATACCCTCACTTTGAAATCATGATCAATCTCCCTATCTAAATGTTAAAAATGATTTTGATTATAATACCCACTATGAACAACTCAAACAAAAAATATAATGGCATTGCCAATAAGCACCACTTCTTTAGGGATGTCATTGGAAAATTTGACGATGAAACCAAACCTTCACTAGTGATGCCCTTTATACCCTTTTACCAATTACCTCCCATGGTATAGACACCCTTAAGTGGATTGGTTAGATCATTATGAACCCATCTCCTCTTAAAGCCAATCATGCTATTTGACCCTCTTCTCTCACCCATATTCCCCCATTACTTTGTTTACCCCCACTTCACATTACTAAATCCTATCACCTCTTCTCAACTACTCATCCTTCTCACAATTGAACTCCCTTTACGCATCCCCAATTACACTTGTATCCTTTGCCTTTTTTTACTCCAAATCCATACTTAACCTCTATGTTACTAGCTATCCCTTAAATGTTCCTAGCACACAATACCTTCTATACTCTCTTCTTCCTACTTTTCGTCACCTTGTAACTACACCACCAATTTTTCGCATGTATTTAGGCTATAACAAACCACTTTTTACTCCATCCAATATATCTATCTCTATTCCTCCTACCTACACTCTTACAACCCATCACATTTATACTTTTGTCAAACCTTCTATTGACTCCACTCTTTTCTTCAACAATTAGTCTTGATGCAAAATGAATCAATTTTCATCCTTAAACCTTCTTAAAAATATATTATTTTTGACCTCAACCATAATTCTCTCTTATTCTACATTCTTTCCTATTCATTTGCATAGGGTTTTGTGGCCTCTCGTTTTGAAATGTACAATGGTAAGGGGGATCTCATCCCCACAACCATTCCTTCAATGCAACTTCCCTCAATTTCCTTTGTGATGACAACATATTAGTACAAAGAAATCCTCACACCCTGAAGGTGTGCTCCCACTCCAATTATTCCAACTCCCAAATTTTATTTTACTTTTGGCCTTCTTTTGAATGCTTGGATTGGATCTACTCACTTCCTTATAGTTCCATCCATCCATAATACAAAACTGGCTAATTCTTTCATCCACCACTTTCAAGTTAGCATTTATTTTAGGGTTACCTTTTCTTATCTTTCTCAATGCAACCAAGGCACCACATAATGTGTTAATGATTATGTCATTTGTTTAAATCTTTGCTTACTACGATGCACTATGTAGTCCTTGATGATGAGATTCAATGTCTCTTCATTGATAACTTGCTACCATAAACAAAAATAAAGTCATTTTTATTTTTTACAACTCTTATTTGTGAGCTAGCATTTCCAACTATGAAATTAAACTCTTGGATAAAACCTTTTCATCTATAGCACTTCCTCTTAATCCTTTTCTTCTTTATCTTCTTCCACACACCCTTTAAATTTATATCAAAACCTTCATGTAAAATGGTATTGGATTCCCTTATTTTTCAAGAAATGAGCCCAAACCTAATGTAAGTCATTTTGACCACTCTCATGTTTTGACTAATGTCATTTTGGTCAAGCCTTAGCTCCTACAAAAAATTACTTGCTTGACCAACAACCTTGAGATTATTCTCAAACAACTTGTAGGCACCAAAATGATAACCTCCCCCTATTTGACCCCTTGACGTATATGTTTTTGTTCTCTATTCCTATGACACCAATGCCTATTGCACATACTAGATCATCTTAATGACTAAGAGACCAAAATGTGCATGGACCTAAGACACAAGATCTAAGACCTTATCAATAACAATATGATGTATGTCAAAGGTCTTAATGCTTAGGGTAATAAAACTATCATTCCCCCCAACCAAAACCTTCATATTTACACCAACCCCTTTCATCAACATATTCAAGATGATCATGTGGGTTCTACTATTGAGAAGCCCAAAATTGATACTTCTACACCTTCCTTTATGTCTTTCATTAATTATTTTGGTGCTCTAGAGACTTCATCTTTTCCTCCCAAAATCCCATCCATTACTTTATCTTTTGATATCCCTTATAATGGATACTACAAGCTTATCGACATCTTTCTCACTATTTCACATAAACCCAACTAAGGTATTTGGTTGACCTTGGCTCTCAATTCAACATTTGCACCAATAATTATCTCTACCCAAATGATGGGGAGAAACCTTCATAACTTTTTGGGTATATCCTTAGAGTGTTCTATTGGGATCCTCCAATATATCATTGGGTTCATTATCCTTTCTACATGTATTGGTAAGCATGAAGGGTTGATTCTCTTTCACATCATTGTTACCTCTAATCACTTTTTCCTTCTTGGAAATGCTTTGATTTCTTAGTTCTAAATCATCACTTTTGTCTTTCATCAATCAAAAGACATTCACTATTTATTGTGACTTTTATCAACCTCTTTTTGAATCTTCCAATTTTACTATCAACATATTTATTTCCACCCTAATAAAAACACCTTTTGAATGCATTGTGTCTCCTACATCATTTACAAATTTTATAAAGAACAACAATGTAAAAATATAATAATTATTCTAATCTTTAAAACCATGTCCCTCTAAAGACATGCATCTAGCTTCTTTACCTACTAATTATCACCCTAGGTATGATATTTTACCATCTATTTAATCTCTTCCTCCAATTCTTCTTACTCTAGTACCATCTAAACCTAAACTTAACTCTACCACTCTTAATCCCTATATCTCACCAAAATCTAAATCAAAACTTTCTCAAAACCTCCATCCATCTACCTACATGAGACTTAAAAATTGACCTTAAAATTATAATTCTTCCTCTTTCCTCCCAAATTCTACAAGGACTTCCAAACCCACACTCTTTGAACCTCATTCTAAACCTAATACCACTTTCACTCCTAAAATAAAATATTAACTTCCTTTTCCTACCTCTACACCTACAATAGTTTCTTTATTGTGCCTATTACTACTCAAAAGGTGATCAAGCTCAAACAAGTTTGGGTACCTAAACTTAAAACTAAAATCCATACTCTTGATAAATTTTCCTTTAGGTGTTTCTCTTTTCAATGAGGTTACCACATCCGTTGATGCTTTTTTCATGACTCATTCTAAAAATTTCTTTATACTTTAAGAAAGACGTGCTACTTAAAGAAGAGGCACACATTAAATATAATGGTTGGACCCATTTTTTATGTCATTTTGCTTTTGATATTTGATAAGAAAGATTGAAAGGGACCAAACCCTTGTACAACAACAAAGCCAAAAGGCTGATGAAACATATACCATGAGTAATGGAACAAACCAAAAAAATACCACAATAAAAAAAGAAGTGAGGTACAACTACAACCAAGTTACCCAAAATAAATAGAAATACGAGATAAAGCTAGAATCCTTGAGGTTCCACTTAGACAATTCCATACCTTGCTCTACTTGGCCTCTCACCCATCACTCTAGCATAATTTTGGGATAAATATTTAGGAATACCTTTATTCCTCTTAACAACAATCCAAGAGATATTATCCCCCATGTCTTTAGAATAGGGGAAGCAGGGGGAGTCCCCAACAAAGAGCCCATAAAGATGCAAAATAGGAGAAAAATATTGACACGGGGAAGATAAATGGTGACCCTCCACCACGTGAGTAATTTGAAGTTGCTCTGAAGCTAAAGGAGCAAGATGAGAGTTCAGAGTAGGTAGTTCCCCAATTGGGTCCAAAGGAGCAGAAGGAGGACCCATTTGTTTTGTCACCTTATCACTATTATTATTAGCCGATAGGCTATTATATGTGGGGGAACCCACCGGGATTTCCTTCAGTTAGACGCCAGAAAAAAGGTGGGGTTCCCCTCCGGCCTGCAAAACGTACTTCGGCGGGAACCCCACGAACGGTTCATATTTTTTCGACTGGCTCTAAAAGCTATTCTGTATACTGGACACAAGTTTGATTTGAATGCGGTCTTTCAATGTAGCCGCCTGGCCAAAGAAAATGGTGCTGGATTTGGAAGAGGAATCGGTGAGACAGTAGGAGAATTTGTAGTCGTGGGATGGGCCAAGCTGGGTGATTAAGGACAGAGGCCCTCGTCCCAAACCCACAATTCCGCTTGCTTGGTCGAATCCGCCTCCTTCGTTGTCATGGCCACATCCAAAAAAGAACGTGCGCTTGTGAAGGCTCAACTTCTAATTTGGGCAAAGAAAAAATGAAGGTTTCAAAGGAGAGGATTCCCACGGTGATGGAGAAATTGCCGTATGTGTAGGTATACTCACAGTCGAGAGACTTGCAGGAGAATTCGGGAAGAGCTTGGGCGGAACAGAGGGCATGAGAACAGGGGAGCTTTTTGTAAGAGGCGGACAGAGAAGAGTCAAAAATGGGGGTGGATTGCGCAAAGCAGTCAGAGCAGGGCTTGCACTATGTCCATGTCAAGTCACTTCCAGTGTCCACAATCCCCGCCATGGCTACGCCTGGTGTGCCAATTGCTAGCTTCATCACAAATTCCCCTTGGCCTTTGTTCACAACTACTTCCAAATCTGTTGTCTTGGTCTTTGCAGTGCGTGCTGCATTGAAGCTCTGCAGCCTCTGTTTGCTTCGTTCGACTGCTCATTGCAGCTGTTGGGTGCAAGTGATGTTATGCGTAGAGATGAGTGGAAAATCAATATGCACTAGTTCTGCTCTGAATCCATTTATACCCACACCGTTATACTTCGATTCAGAAGTTGTGCAGGATACAAAACAAACAATGACTATGCACACAGTGTAGAAAACCTTCAATCTAATTCCACTCGCCATAATCTTCTAGGCTTCAAACACCACTGCTTTATTCCTTTCAACGTTGTTCTTTCAAAGAAAGGAAATCAGAAGAATGTTTCCTTGCTGTGTAAGAAACCCCAACTTTGTGTGTGCTTATATACGAAATTCTAGTACCTCATTGAAAGTAAACTCATGGGAAATTGTTATTAACTTCTTACATGAGAAACCTACTGACTGATTATGTAATGTCAACCATAACAAGTCAAATAATGGGTGGAAACTTGAATTTGAATACAGAGAAATTGTGGGGCTCATTTGGGCTAAAATTTTCTTTACAGCCCACTTTATCTCCGCAATATTCGATGAAAGGATGGACTCTGTAAATCTATTCAATAAGATCACTCATTCCAATAATTAAAACTTTCTTTCTCATATTGAAAATTTTTAAATTTGGAGGTGGAGGGAAAAGAGATTCCACTAATCCTCTTAACAAATGTAACACGTTTCCATTGCCTGTAAAAAATTTCAGAAAAGGATCCACCCGAGCCAATTTATAGCTTTCATGGGGAGGAATAGTAGGTGGAAATTAAATCGTTGGGACACCGGCTGAGTTGAATAACATAAAATAAATAAATAAAATAAAATAAATAATTTATATAATAAATAAAATAAAAATGATTCTTTAAATAAAATAAATAAAATAGGGGAGAGGACCTGGGCATGTTTCAATAGTTGTGATAGTATTTGTTTATATAATGCCCAATATTTTTATCAATATTGGAACAATATTTGTGACTTTAAAGTTGTTAGTGTTGATGATGACTACCCATAATTAAACAAAATGTATTCCTTTGATTAAAAAGCAACCAATCATGTGATTCCACATCAACACTCAATAAAACATGCTATGAATGCACAAGTATTGGTCTCACTTTTTTTTGGGCCTTTTTGGACACCTTGACAAAAAGCATGCTAATGTGGCATCATATTTGATGATGTGACCCTGAAACCTTAGTTATAAGCAAGGGACTTGCCAAGTAAGCTGCTGTAAAAAATTGGAAGTAATTTGGAATTTCCATGTAGGATAATTAGAAGCGCAAAATTAGGGTGCACAACTCCTAGGTCCTCTCCCCTAATATAATTTTTTTTAATAAAAAATAAAATTTATATAATAAATAAAATAACTATTTAGCTACAAAAATAACTTATATATACTATATAAATAAATAAAAATAAAATAATTTATATAATAAATAAAATAATATAATGAATTTTTAATAAAAATAAAATTTGTTGTGTTATAAAATCCAAACAATAAACAAATAGAAAAATGAAAAACTAAAGTTGTATAGGAAGTGTTGTTTTTGGAATGAATTGGAGAGGAGGGTAAAGAATTAGAGAGGGAGGATAGAGAAAGAGAGGAGGGGAGGGAATGAAGAGAGGAAGAGGGAAGGATAGGAGGAAAGAGGGAGGGATGGATGGGTGGAAAGAAGGAAGGACTCCAGATGCAAAATGATCGGTGATATTTTGAACGGGCTTTATTTTACATGTTCATGGCAAAATGACATATTTTACATTATTGCCCAGGCGGGACCGATGGCGATTGCGTTATATGACGCGATGATTTAAAACAGATGGTTCTATCGCACATGCATATTACGTGATGACGCGACGCATTGCCGATATTATGATGCATAAACAGCCAGCATGATGCACGACGCATTATTACATATCAAGATGATGCAGCGCCTGGCGATGATGGCACGATTGGCATACATAATGGCCGACTGGCGATATGGAAATGACGGGAGAGATATTATTATTATGATGCAAGGACGGATGTTTGCGATGACGCTTTATCGGGTTATTATCGCGATGATTACGCGTGACGGCGGTTCGTTTTACATTGCACGTACCGATATGACAAAGCTATATGAGAGAGAGAGGAGGGAGATGCAGAGAGGGATAGGGGACATATAGAGAATTAGGAGGGGGAAGGAGAGAGAGGCAAAATGAGGAATAAAATGAGAGAGGGAGAGAAGTAGAGACAAAAATCCAGAGAAAGAGAGAAATAGTAGTGGATGGAGGGGATAGGTGGATATGGTGGAGAAATAGAGGAAGGACAGGTGGAAAGAGAATGGGGTGGAGAGGGACCAGGTGAGATGGGACAATGGCCGGCCCAAATAATGGGAATGGACACCTTATTAAGGTGCAAGTGCTAGTTTTTATTTTATTCTTAAACATTAGCTAATGATGTAATACCTCCTTTCATTAGTGCATGTTGACACATAAAGGTTATGAACAACATTTATTTCTTCTCCCCTTACATATGTTATGCTTTTTCTATTTTGTGTTCTTCCTATGTGTGCAACCAAGATCCTAATACCTGCAAGAGACAACAAAGAAACACATTAGAAGATTCAAATGCAAGTTAAGATCAAAGTTCCCCATAAAATCCATTTAACAATGTTCAAAATAGGAATGAAAGCAAGAATATAATGAAAAAGCAATGAAATAGATTGAATCCTATTAAGAATATGCAAACTCTTGATCTTATGGGGGAGTTCGTGCCAATTTGATGTGGAAATTGGCCCTTTCCCAACTCCTATGCAAGCTCTTGATGATTTCATGATGATTGATCCACTTTGTTGAAGATTCAAATGTTCCAAGATGAAAAACCTACATAACCTAGCTAAGACTTGATGAAATGGATGAAGATTGCAATGCTTGAGTATGGATTTGAGTATAGTAAGTTTGCTCGAATTGTGGATGATCAAATGAGGAAAGAAGCCTCTTATTTATACAAAGATAAGATGGAGAAATGCCCAAAATGAAGCAATGTGGGACTAACTTTCAACCAATGGCTAAGTGCCACCTGTCAAGATGAGAATGGATGAGGGATGTGCACATTTTGATGAATATGCCCATAAATGCAATTAGGTGGAATTTGAAAATAATGAAATGACACGTAAAAGTGAAAAAGGAATGTCTTAAATTCCACTTGGCTCAATGCAAAGATGAAATAAATGTCTTGTTGGAAGGACAAAGTCCACTTGGAAATATTTCAAATTTGGAAGAATATTCCTCTCTTTTGTCATGTCGAGAGAAAATAGGGATTTAATAAATGAATCAAATCTATTTTCATGTGCAAGTGGCAAAAGCTAGAGGATGGGACATGGATTAGGATTAAATTAATCAATGGTTAATTAATTTAATAAAGAATTAGATGATGTGACAAATTTGACTTAGATTTATGGGTTGATTTAAATCAAAGATGAGAAGAATGTGATTTTAGAGAGTTAAATAAATATTTGTTTTATTTAACTAAAGGGGATGATTGGTTAGATTAAATTAAATAGGGTTTAATTTATTTAATTTAATAGAGATAGACTTTTCGGCAGGGGCCCTAGCTCGGTTGGCTAAGTATTTCCTGTTGCACGTGGCTAGTCACGAGTTCTAGTCTCCCTCGTCCCGTGGTACTGGAGGGCGTGTCGCGCCAGTGCCGCCGATCACGTTAAAAATTTTACCAGGCGCGCTGCAATTTACAGGGGGCCGTGCTATACAAACCCAATTTCTGCAGCCTAAAAAAAAATAGAGATAGACTTTAGAGATTAATTAAATAAAAATTGATTTATTTAGTTAAATAAATGAGCTAAGGTTAATTAGATCATATTGATTGATTTAATTAATGAGAGAATGACTTAATCAGATAAATGATTTATTTAATTAAGAGAGGAAAATTGATGAATTTAATCAAATAAGGGTATTCGATTAAATGGTTAGAAAGGGATGATTAAGGATGAAACAGTGTTAGTAGTCGGGATCAAGCGTGTAATGTCAATCAGTACATTTTTTGTGTCTACATTTTTCCCCTCTTTGAAGTAGTGCACTTGTTGCACTGATTCAAAGAATAAATTGTCTCGATCACAAGCCAAAAAAATTTTGATTCCAAAACTTGCCCCACTACTGCCACGGTGAGAGAAAACATACCAATATACTACCCCTCGAGAGATCAAACAAAAATTCTAATTTTTTTTTGGGTGATCTTGCGAAAAAAGAGGAAAAGGTTCCCAACGGATCCATAAAGGCTCTAGGAAGCCAAAAAATGAGAGAAAATGCAAAAAATGATATAAAACAGCTCCCAGACAGACAAAAACAGGATGAGGGGACCTAGACCCTTCCTGGACGGCTAAACAGGGTCAGAAAACCCTAATTTTTAGGCTTAAATAGGCCTTGGGGGACCACTTTCAATTCATTTTCACTTTTAGCCTTTAGAATTCCTATGATTTTGAGCTCTGACCTTCTGGAGAAATGGTGCAATGATAGCTCCCCAAGCACATTTCCAACAGAGTACAGATGCACTAGAGACTTCTCTGCACTGGACCACCGGTGAGTTGACTTGACCCGAGTTTGATTTTTGATTTACGTGTGCATTTATTACATTTGGAAGTTGGGTCTTTAGGAGCGGTCCTAAACAGTGCCGCTAGGAATTTCAAACAACACAGCTCGGTGTTAAATTGTGTCCCTGTCACAAGTAGCGATGTTGTGGTGTAGTTTGGAGTTTAGGGCTAAATTCCAAACTCCACCACCTTTGCAAGGTGCGCCGCCGCGGTGCACTTTAAACTTAGGGTTTCCTACTAAACTCCAACGCCTTTGCAAACTGTAATGTCATGGTGCAGTTTGGGAGTTTGAGGGCTCTAGCGTCACAATTTGAAATTTTCAAACTGCACTGCCTTCACAGGCAGCGACGCTAAAGTTCATTTCAAGATGTCGAGACAAGTCAGGATTAGAATTTTTTTGATGAATTTTAACACGGTGACTTTTCTTGATTCATGAGGAGGCGAGAGAGATCTACTCACATGAGCATAGGTCTCAGGAGCTTTTTAGTATTTTGGGCGAGTTGACCGAGCGACAACAGGAGCGCCTAGGAGAGATGGGACTTTGGTACATCACCTAGGCATCACCCATGCAGACACACTTGGGCATGATGACGACACTCGTCGAGAGATGGCACAGTGAGACCTCCTCATTCCACCTTTCAACTGGCGAGGCCACAGTCACGCTAGAGGATGTGTGGGAGATCCTAAGATTGCATATCTGCAGTGAGCAGATCATTTATGATATGGATGTCAGGAGGGAGGCCTGTTATGTCGTTATGGACACTAATCAGATTATATTCTGCGAGGGCCAGATTGAGCTGGAGTGCCACAAGCCTATTTTATCACCTTACCACTTAGTTATTGCAGCCATTATATTGGGTCTCATTGCACCAGATCAGCAAGGCCAATATTTTAGTCCTGGATGGGGGCTTGCTTGGGAGCGCATAGTTCGACGGCGACTGACATTGTTTGCATGGGGGCCAGTTTTGCTAGCCTCACTTTACAAAAAAATTCATGAGTTTTCCTATCTAGATGGTAGAGCACTTGGGATGGGGGTTACACTCCTGCATATTTGGGTGTGGGAGCACATCCCTATGCTTCATCTGAGATTTGTTCCCGTTTCGATGGAGCGAGATGATCCAGTGGTTTGGCGATACAGAGGAGGCCTCTCTTTTACACATATAGGACAACACAAGATTCCTCATTGGAGGAGGGTCCTTGACGATATGCAAGTGTTCAGATGGCAACCATACCTTGGGCAGCCAAGTTGGTTCGATGATGCACAAGAGTTGTTCTTTGCTCGCCAGGACCAACTAATGTAGGGGTGAGAGCACATGATGATCAAGATGTACCTACCGAGCAGGGTTTAGAGATAGTTTGAAGAAGCACAAGATTAGCCAGACGATCAGTACATGGCTATTTTTGTGAGGACTATGAGCCAGAGCTCCTAGGGCCGCTATATACCTGCCCATGAGGTAGTTTATAGTTTCATGCAACTGGTGGCCAAGCCATGGCCATATCACTAGGGACAGGAAGATCCAGGGACCACGCAGGCCTACAGAGATTGGTTTCAGCCGCTGCTGAGGCTCATAGTTCCAGGGACACCATCTACTCAATGGAGATCCAAAGGCAAGGGAGCAGGACGGGGCTAGGGGGACGAAGATTAGGATCAGGGTGGTGGTGGGCCACCACCAGTTCACTAGGTTCAAGATCGTGCGCCACAAGATCAACCACCCAGAGATCCACAGGTTGGAGCGTAGAGACAGGATGCCCCCTAGTACGACCAAGATCCTGACACCACCCGGAGATGGGGATCAAGATCAGCCTCCAATATAGCCACCCCCACAACTATATCCAAGAGATGGGAAGATTTTGTAGTTGCAGGTCCAGGTATAGGCATTGACAGCTGAGAGAGATTAGTTATGGGCCAAGCGAGACCAGACGGTCCTACAGAGATAGGCGGCAGAGTTACAGGTAGCGACCGAGGTGGGTCGCCGATAGCAGTTAGAGAGCATGGTTGTGTCCTCCTCCCAAAGCACAGTATCGCTTCGAGCATATAGGGAGGCCATCCAGGAGACCGATTACTACATATTACACTATTACCAAGTTGTGCCAAGGGAAGCTCGAGTGCTAAATTTTTCACAGAGGACGGGGCATAGGCCAACAAAGGATCATGGGGAGAGAGCAGGTGACGAGGGCAGCAACTAGCAGGGCTAGCCCTCATTTTGATCGAGACATGATTCTTTTTGTGCCTCTTGGGCTCATTTTTGATAGCCCCATCGGTTGTTGTACTCATTGATTACACATGTACATTGATCCAACTTTTGCACCCTAACAGTATAGTTATTTTGATGATATATGAGATGATGATTATTCGATGTGATATGCTATGTCCTAACTTTACTTTGATGCATTATGGATGGCTCATATTTCTATATTTTGTGCAATAATTCTATCTTATGATGCCCTGATGTTTATGTGGTGAATATACTATGTGATGATGGATGCATTTCTTTTTCAGTATCTTTTCTTATGTATTTTTAATGATGTATGCAAAATGTTATGATGTGCAAATGCTTAGACTAACAAATTTGTATTATGCAATGATAGATGGTATGATGTAATATGATGATTTCATATGTGTAAATGATGTTTATGAATGTTATGACAATATCTATTATATGATATAATGGATGCAAATGATGTATGATGTGTACGTGATAGTGTAATGGATGCTTATATGTGTTATGGGATGTTTATGCAATGTTATGATAGAATGAATGCAAATGATGCTATGATGATGCAGATGTTTATAATGCCATGGGATGATTGCTTTTATGTTTATGTGAAATGAATGAAATGTAATGATTCGTGAGATGCTTAGAATAACTAATCTTATTACGTATAATGGAAATGCAATGTTATGATATGTTTTAATGTTTCCTATATGATATGCAATATGCAATATGCAATGGTTTGTTAATGCAGGGTGAATGCAATGATGATAATGATCTGATTAACTGTCATGGTACCATGTTAGCGCTAAAAGCAAGAGATAGAAGAAATAAGAGATTCCAAAAAGATATGAGATGATGATGATGATGATGATGATGATGATGATGATGATGATGATGATGATGATTACTTGTCGAGGAGTTGGGATTTTCAAAGGGATAATTACCTTATGTTTGATTACACACATAAGTACGATGCATCAAGGTATAAAGAACCAAGATGGAGTTGTACCTAGTGTGATGGACTTTGACTCGACAATCAGATAGGAGTACTCTTGTTCACACCTAGCATACGAAAACTTATTCAGAAATGCAATTCAAATATTTGAGACATCTTAGACCAAAACATAGAAAGGCAAGCCTTCCTATGTGGTCAACAAGATACCTAAAACATCCTCTCTACATCTAAACAAAGCATGTATGACCAAGTTTATATTACAAAAATATCCACCAAGCATAACAGATAAAAGATAATGATCGTTTCCCCATTCCTATCTCT
>VDFB02075321.1:432659440-432773446 GCA_007258455.2 Sequoia sempervirens
CTCTTGGAATGTTAGGGGCTTGAACAGTGGCCCTAGACAAAAAGCTGTTCGGGATTTGATTAGGTGTCATTCGCCTGATGTTCTTTTTTTGCAGGAGACTAAGCTCTCTGTGGAGGGTATGATGGATCTAGTTCCTAAGTTATGGGGGAATGGTGGATGCCAATGCATTGGTGCTCAAGGGTCTTCTAGCGGGGTGGCATGTTTATGGAACCCGCGTAAGATTTGCCCCCTTTGGTGGGTGTCTTTCAGGTCCTCCCTTTCCATGGTGGCCTCTTGTTTTATGTCAGGGGAAATTGCTCTCTTCTCCAATGTGTATGCGCCTGTGGAGTTGCAAGGAAAGCAACTTTTGTGGTCCAACATTCATTTAGTTCGTAGCTTATTTCCCTACCATCCTTGGATTATTGGAGGCGATTTTAATGCTATCACGGAGCTTGCAGAAAAACGAGGTGGTATTGCAAGGTTGGAGGCTTCTGCATTATTGCTCCAGGACAATATCTCTGCTTTGAATCTTGTGGATATCAAACCTGGCAATGGTCTTTTTACTTGGAATAATAGGAGAATTGGCGATGCCTCTATTTCTGAAAGACTTGATAGATTTTTGGTGTCTAGTTTTGGGTGGGGGACAGGTGGTTGATAAGCTCTGAAATTTTGGATGGTCGTGGTTCTGATCATTGGCCTATTAAGCTAGTGGTTGATGTGCCTCAACGGTGTGCTAGACAGACCTTTAAGTTCCAACTCATGTGGCTTAGGGATGAATCTCATCATGTTTTGCTCCCTAGTTGGTGGGATCAGGGGAAGCCAGCATATGGCACTGCCATGTACTCTTTCTCAAAGAGGCTCCAGTATGTTAAATACATATTGAAAAGATGGAATAGGCAGCATTTTGGTAATTTATTTTAGGAAAAGCAAAAGGCACGAGATAATCTAGACCTAATTACCAGACAAATTCGAGATCAAGGCCTCTCAGAGGAGCTGAGTTTATTAGAGGTTGCTGGAACAAAAGAGCTTGAGGAATGGGAGTTAAGAGAAGAGATTTTTTGGAAACAAAAGTCTCGTATTGAATGGCTCCAGGCTGGGGATCGAAACACTGCTTTCTTCCATAACTCAGTTAAGGATCGGAGACAAGGTAATGCTATTTCTTCTATTCTGCTGCCTAATGGGGAATCTTTGTCCTCTTCAGCCTCTATTTCAGCTGAATGCATTCGATATTTCTCTACCCTTTTCTCTGAGGATTCGCCTCCTGCGGAGGAGGATGAAGCTAAAATTTTAGATTGTATCCCGAAGCTGGTGACTAATGAAATGAATGAATCATTGCTTGCTCCTATTACCTTGTCGGAGCTTGAGAAGGTTGTACTCCAGATGAAGAAAGGTAAATCTCCTGGGCCTGATGGATTCCCCATTGAATTTTTTCAGGAGTTCTGGGAAGTGGTTAAATTGGACCTTTTAGAGGTTGTCCAAGAATCCTTTATGCATAAACAAATGTTGAAGTCCCTAAATTCTACATTTTTATCTCTTATTCCTAAGAAGGTGGGAGCTAACTCCTTGGATTTGTTTAGGCCTATAGCTCTATGTAATGTTGTGTATAAAATTATTACTAAGTTGATCGCAGAAAGGCTGAAGCCTTGGCTTGATGACTTAATTTCTGAAGAGCAGGGGGGTTTTGTTGCTGGAAGACAGATCATGGATGGGGTAGTTATTGCTGCTGAGGCCATCCATTCTATGGAATCCTCAAAAGATAAATCCATGTTTATCAAGTTAGACATGGCTAAAGCTTATGATCGTGTTAAATGGATTTTTCTATTTAAAATCCTTGGAGCTTTTGGCTTTGCTGAGGGTTGGATTGAATGGGTTAGGAGTTGTGTCACTTCCTCCTCCTTTTCGGTGCTTATCAATGGTGAGCCCACTTGTTTGTTTGGTGCTTCGAGAGGCCTTAGGCAAGGAGATCCCCTATCTCCTTACTTATTCATCCTCCTTGCGGAAGGCCTGGGAAGACTCATTCGTGCTCAGGTTGCTAGTGGATTGCTTCAGGGATGGAGTTGGGGAGATGGTATTCCCCCTCAGTCTCATCTGCAATTTGTAGATGATACTGCCTTGATGGGTAGGGCTAAGGTTGAGGAGGCTCTCAATTGGCGCAGTGTTTTGGACAGTTACTTGGTAGCTTCTGGGCAATGCATAAATGAGGGGAAGTCCTTCATATATTTCTTCCACACTCCTAAAGGTATTCAAAGGAGAATTGCCGGTATCCTTCGGTTTCAGATTGGTTCGCTTCCTTTTTCCTATCTTGGAATCCCTCTTGTTGTTCGCTCTCTCCCCAAAAGGTTTTGGCAAGAGACTCTTGATAAGTTTCGAGGATTGGTCAGTCATTGGACTTGCAGGTGGCTTTCTTCAGCAGGTAGAGTGACTCTTTTAAAGTCGGTGGTCTAGGCTCTTCCTATTTATAAATGCTTTGTTCTTTCTGCTCCTTCAAGTTTTATTAGAGATTTCAAGAAATTGTCTCGTCAGTTTCTGTGGGCTGGTAATCTTCTTCATAGAAAATGGAGTCTTGTGAAGTGGGATGTTGTTTGTAGGCCAAAGCAAGAGGGGGGGCTTGGTTTACGGCGGGCTGATTTGAATGGGCAGGCCTTGGCTGCTAAGTTGTATTGGCGCTGGTGCTCTCAACAGCATATGTGCTGGGCTAAAATTCTGACCTTCAAATATTTGGGGGCAGTAGAAAGTAGGGAGGTATCAAGGTTTAGTATGGAGGGAAAAGGCTCTGTGATCTGGAGTACCCTTAAACGTGGTGCCAAGTTGGTTAAACAGGGACTTTTTTGGATTTGTAATGGGGGTCGAGATGCTCTTTTCTGGTATGATTCTTGGGATGGATACCCACCCATTGTGTCATCTCATCCCTATCTCCAAGATTTGTGCCAGATTTTTGTGGAGGCGGGTTGGAATCATGTGGCAGATTTTAAATCTCAACAATCTTTGGGTCAAATTTCTGTGTCTAGGTGGAAGAGCCCCTTGGATTGGCCTCCTGGAGGTGCAGTGGAGGATCGTCAAGAGCTTGCTAAGATTTTATCGAGTCGTGTCTGCAATTCTCTCCAAGGGGCTGATGTGCTTGCTTGGGGACCTGACTTGAAAGGAAAATTTTCAGTTGCCTCTGGTTATCAGGTTTTGGATAAACAGGTCTTTGGAAGCTCCCAGGTTTCTTGGTGGAAGCATGCTTGGAATAAATTTGCTTGGCCTAAGTGTAATTTTTTCTCTTGGCTTGTGGTTCAAGGTAAGTGTCTTACTTGGGATAATCTTTGCAAATGTGGGTTCCAGGGCCCCTCCATGTGCATTCTATGTGGTCAGCATGATGAATGCTTATCACATCTGTTTTTTCAGTGCTCTTTTGTTAAGACTATCTGGCATCACTGGTGGAATCTTTGGAGCTTACCGTGTTGCCATGTCTCTTCTTTGGAGGACTTTTGGAAGAGACAGGGTTCTTCTCCTGCTACAACCTCTTTTCTTAAAATTGCTTGGAGCATTGGTCCTAGTTTGATTGTTTGGCAAATCTGGTTGGAACGTAACAGAAGAATATTCTTGGATAAAAAATTGCTCGTGGGGCAACTTTTGAGGCGAATTCTTGGGGCTTTGCTGGAGACTTTGACTGCAAAGTGTGACTTGTCTGTGCCGATTGCTCCTGGGGACTTGGGTGTTGTAAATTCCCTGGGTCTGGCCACAGGGGGGAAGTGTATTATGAGTAAAGTGCATCGTAGGCGTGGGCGTGAGAGGGTTTCTCGTGAGGGCTTTTGGTGCCCACCTGCTCTAGGGGAGTTGAAAATTAATACTGATGGGTCTTCTAGAGGTAACCCTGGGCATGCTGGGGTTGGTGGTATTGGTAGAGATAGCCTTGGAGTGGTGGTTTTCTTCTTTTCTATGTATCATGGTTTGCAAACTAATAATCTTATGGAGGCTAGCGCTATTCTCTCAAGGCTGATGCGGCCTTTGATGGCGCGATTGCTTGTGAAGCCGACTGTGGTTATTGATATGTTGAATAATCAAATTTGAGGATGTAACGTGCGCCTAGTCGTGGGTTGTCAAATAGATTATTTCTCTCAGGTTTCACCTTTGGGAGAGTCCATTAGTGCCCGTCATATTCCACTGAGTGGAATAGGGTAACGGGATGGTCGGCTAGATGGGCTTCAAAAAGACTCCATTCTTGTTCAGGATGATTGGGAGCACTCCTCGCTGATATGGCCTCGCTCTTGAGTGCTGCCGAGGATAAGGAGGTGCTTCTTGGTGTAAATTGGTCTTGCTGTTTTGGCCCTCGTATTTCTTTGGATTTTGTAATGTCAAGTATGATTCAATAAATTTTTACCTCTTTATTAAAATATTTGTTTTATTTAACTAAAGGGGATGATTGGTTAGATTAAATTAAATAGGGTTTAATTTATTTAATTTAATAGAGATAGACTTTTCGGCAGGGGCCCTAGCTCGGTTGGCTAAGTATTTCCTGTTGCACGTGGCTAGTCACGAGTTCTAGTCTCCCTCGTCCCGTGGTACTGGAGGGCGTGTCGCGCCAGTGCCGCCGATCACGTTAAAAATTTTACCAGGCGCGCTGCAATTTACAGGGGGCCGTGCTATACAAACCCAATTTCTGCAGCCTAAAAAAAAATAGAGATAGACTTTAGAGATTAATTAAATAAAAATTGATTTATTTAGTTAAATAAATGAGCTAAGGTTAATTAGATCATATTGATTGATTTAATTAATGAGAGAATGACTTAATCAGATAAATGATTTATTTAATTAAGAGAGGAAAATTGATGAATTTAATCAAATAAGTGCTATTCATTGCAAATGGTTAGATGTGGACAGGATTAAGGATGAAATGTCATAGGTAGCTCTGATCAAGCGGTAATGTCAATCAAGACATTTTTGTGTCTACATTTTGCCCTTCAAGTAGGCACTTGTTGCACCGATTCAAAGAATAAATTGTCTCGACACAAGCCAAAAAATTTTATTCCAAACTTGCCCCACCACTTAACAATACTATGAGAGAAAACATACCAATATACTGCTCCCTCGAGATCAAACAAAAATTCTAATTTTTTTGTTATGATCTTTAAAAAGAGGACACAAGTTCAACGGATCCGTAGAAAGGCTCTAGGAAATTTCAAAAATGGAGAGAAAATGCAAAAATGATATAAAACAAAATTCTAATGCATAAAAACTAGATGAGGGGATCTAGACCTTCCTCGGACGGCTAAATGTACGTCAAATCCTAATTTTTAGGCTTTCTAATAGGCCTTGGGGAATCACTCTCTAATTCATTTTACTTTTAGCCTTTGTAATTCTATGATTTGAGCTCACCTCTGAGAAATGGTAATGATAGCTCCCTACACACATTTCCAACAGAGTACGATGTGCACTAGAGACTTTCAAGACCGGACCACTAGTGAGTTGACTCAATTCCCAGTTTGATTTTTGGATTTCACGTGGTGCATTTATTGCGATTTGGAAGTTGTCTTTAGAGCCGTCCTAAATTGCCGGCTTAGGAATTTCTAAACAACACGGTAGAAAGCAACTTTCATCGTCACGGTGTAGCGCCATGTTGTGGTAGTTCGAGTTTAGGGCTAAATCTTCCAAAATTCGCCACCTTTGCAAGGCAGCGCCATGGCACTTTTAAACTTAGGGTTTCCTACTAAACTCCAACGCCTTTGCAAACTGTAATGTCATGGTGCAGTTTGGGAGTTTGAGGGCTCTAGCGTCACAATTTGAAATTTTCAAACTGCACTGCCTTCACAGGCAGCGACGCTAAAGTTCATTTCAAGATGTCGAGACAAGTCAGGATTAGGATTTTTTTGATGAATTTTAACACGGTGACTTTTCTTGATTCATGAGGAGGCGAGAGAGATCTACTCACACGAGCATAGGTCTCAGGAGCTTTTTAGTATTTTGGGCGAGTTGACCGAGCGACAATAGGAGCGCCTAGGAGAGATGGGACTTTGGTACATCACCTAGGCATCACCCATGCAGACACACTTGGGCATGATGACGACACTCGTCGAGAGATGGCACAGCGAGACCTCCTCATTCCACCTTTCGACTGGCGAGGCCACAGTCACGCTAGAGGATGTGTGGCAGATCCTAAGATTGCATATCTGCAATGAGCAGATCATTTATGATATGGATGTCGGGAGGGAGGCCTGTTATGTCGTTATGGACACTAATCAGATTATATTCTGCGAGGGCCAGATTGAGCTGGAGTGCCACAAGCCTATTTTATCACCTTACCACTTAGTTATTGCAGCCATTATATTGGGTCTCATTGCACCAGATCAGCAAGGCCAATATTTTAGTCCTGGATGGGGGCTTGCTTGGGAGCGCATAGTTCGACGGCGACTGACATTGTTTGCATGGGGGCCAGTTCTGCTAGCCTCACTTTACAAAAATTTTCATTAGTTTTCCTATCTAGATGGTAGAGCACTTGGGATGGGGGTTACGCTCCTGCATATTTGGGTGTGGGAGCACATCCCTATGCTTCATCTGAGATTTGTTCCCGTTTCGATGGAGCGATATGATCCAGTGGTTTGGCGATACAGAGGAGGCATCTCTTTTACACATATAGGACAACACAAGATTCCTCATTGGAGGAGGGTCCTTGACGATATGCGAGTGTTCAGATGGCAACCATAGCTTGGGCAGCCAAGTTGGTTCGATGATGCACAAGAGTTGTTCTTTGCTCGCCAGGACCAACTAATGTAGGGGTGAGAGCACATGATGATCGAGATGTACCTACCGAGCAGGGTTTAGAGATAGTTTGAAGAAGCACAAGATTATCCAGACGATCAGTATATGGCTATTTTTGTGAGGACTATGAGCCAGAGCTCCTAGGGCCGCTATATACCTGCCCATGAGGTAGTTTATAGTTTCATGCAACTGGTGGCCAGGCCATGGCCATATCACTAGGGATAGGAAGATCCAGGGACCACGCAGGCCTACAGAGATTGGTTTCAGCCGCTGCTGAGGCTCATAGTTCCAGGGACACCATCTACTCAATGGAGAGCCAAAGGCAAGGGAGCAGGACGGGGCTGGGGGGACGAAGATTAGGATCAGGGTGGTGGTGGGCCACCACCAGTTCACTAGGTTCAAGATCGTGCGCCACAAGATCAACCACCCAGAGATCCACAGGTTGGAGCGTAGAGATAGGATGCCCCCTAGTACGACCAAGATCCTGACACCACTCGGAGATGGGGATCAAGATCAGCCTCCAATATAGCCACCCCCACAACTATATCCAAGAGATGGGAAGATTTTGTAGTTGCAGGTCCAGGTATAGGCATTGACAGCTGAGAGAGATTAGTTATGGGCCAAGCGAGACCAGACGGTCCTATAGAGATAGGCGGCAGAGTTATAGGTAGCGACCTAGATGGGTCGCCGATAGTAGTTAGAGAGCATGGTTGTGTCCTCCTCCCAAAGCACAGTATCGCTTCGAGCATATAGGGAGGCCATCCAGGAGACCGATTACTACATATTACACTATTACCAGGTTGTGCCAAGGGAAGCTCGAGTGCTGAATTTTTCATAGAGGACGGGGCATAGGCCAACAAAGGATCATGGGGAGAGAGCAGGTGACGAGGGCAGCAACTAGCAGGGCTAGCCCTCATTTTGATCAAGACATGATTCTTTTTGTGCCCCTTGGGCTCATTTTTGATAGCCCCATCGGCTGTTGTACTCATTGATTACACATGTACATTGATCCAACTTTTGCACCCTAACAGTATAGTTATTTTGATGATATATGGGATGATGATTATTCGATGTGATATGCTATGTCCTAACTTTACTTTGATGCATTATGGATGGCTCATATTTCTATATTTTGTGCAATAATTCTATCTTATGATGCCCTGATGTTTATGTGGTGAATATACTATGTGATGATGGATGCATTTCTTTTTCAGTATCTTTTCTTATGTATTTTTAATGATGTATGCAAAATGTTATGATGTGCAAATGCTTAGACTAACAAATTTGTATTATGCAATGATAGATGGTATGATGTAATATGATGATTTCATATGTGTAAATGATGTTTATGAATGTTATGACAATATCTATTATATGATATAATGGATGCAAATGATGTATGATGTGTACGTGATAGTGTAATGGATGCTTATATGTGTTATGGGATGTTTATGCAATGTTATGATAGAATGAATGCAAATGATGCTATGATGATGCAGATGTTTATAATGCCATGGGATGATTGCTTTTATGTTTATGTGAAATGAATGAAATGTAATGATTCGTGAGATGCTTAGAATAACTAATCTTATTACGTATAATGGAAATGCAATGTTATGATATGTTTTAATGTTTCCTATATGATATGCAATATGCAATATGCAATGGTTTGTTAATGCAGGGTGAATGCAATGATGATAATGATCTGATTAATTGTCATGGTACCATGTTAGCGCTAAAAGCAAGAGATAGAAGAAATAAGAGATTCCAAAAAGATATGAGATGATGATGATGATGATGATTACTTGTCGAGGAGTTGGGATTTTCAAAGGGATAATTACCTTATGTTTGATTACACACATAAGTACGATGCATCAAGGTATAAAGAACCAAGATGGAGTTGTACCTAGTGTGATGGACTTTGACTCGACAATCAGTTAGGAGTACTCTTGTTCACACCTAGCGTACGAAACCTTATTCAGAAATGCAATTCAAATATTTGAGACATCTTAGACCAAAACATAGAAAGGCAAGCCTTCCTATGTGGTCAACAAGATACCTAAAACATCCTCTCTACATCTAAACAAAGCATGTATGACCAAGTTTATATTACAAAAATATCCACCAAGCATAACAGATAAAAGATAATGATCGTTTCCCCATTCCTATCTCTCTAGATCCTTTTGTTCGGGATATCATCGAGAGGTCCTTGGAATGAGTGCAATAAGATAAATCAACAGGCTAAGATAAAGCAAACAAACAAGCTAATGTTCTTCAATACCGCTAGCCAAGACTAAACCACGGTGATGCTTGAAGTTGATGTCTATTGTAAGAAGGATGCATCCTAGGACATGACGATATCAGATGATTTGATATGGGACTGATTAGATGATAGGCTATTGATACAAAGAGTTGACTAACTTGTTTACGTACTAACCTAGACTTAAGATTTTGACGTTTAATTTTTCACTTTTGAACTGCTAGACTTGTTTTTTATTGTTTCACCAAAGGTTGGGGATGATGATTTATTTATTATGAGTGATGTTTATTGTGGGTGAGAGCGAGATGGGACAAATGGATTTTTTCAAATATTTGGATTTTTTGGAGTTTTGAAATGTTTTGAGGTTGTTTTTGGTATTTTTGAGATTTTACAAATGTTTTGATTTTCGATTTTCAAATGTTTTGGGGTTTTCTGAGATTTTGACCAAGACCTAACCTAAAGACCTATCTTAGGGGCCTCAGGGGCTAATCAACAGATTAGCCTTGCCTACATTATACATGCAAAGACCACGTAGTTCGACTGACTTTGACTTGATTGTTAATGAGATATGAACAAATGGATTGCTAGTTTATTATGACAGACTCCTAAAGGACTAACCTAAGTGTCTCAGGGGATGATCAAAGATCAACCTTGCCTATGTTCAAGGCTCAAAGACCCATAGTTCGACAAGATGACTCTGTTTTTTACTTTTTCTGACTGACTTTTTGACTTGTTTTTTGGATTTTGATATGATTTGGATTTTTTGATTTTTTGATGTTTTGGATTTTTTGGTTTTAGGAACCTCAAGAATAAACACAAATCTGATCCGATGAGAACATGCCCCTAACATGATGCAATAGACTACTCCAATAAAGGCAGGACAAACTGACCTTGGGAATGGGCTGAGTAGTACTAGGAGGGATCATGACATGAGCACAGGACCAAGCTATGATGTGGATGTCGAAATGGATGGGTGATGAATGGAGATATGGAATGTAATAGATGATGGAAACTTGATGGATGGATGATGCAAAATGAGTTGCAAAGATCCTGGTGGATGGAATGTGCTTATTTACACAAGGCGCCTGTTTGCCAGGTTTTCACCAAGGTACCTACCCAAAGCGCCACCGAAGTGATTTTCACCATAGGACAATTTTTTTCCTTACTATTTTTGATCATTTTTTGATTTTTTGATTTTTTTTGTTGTCACCAAGATGCCTATTTGCCAGGTAGTTATCAGGGTGACTATTTTTATGACATTTTCTAATTTTTTTATTGTTTGGTTCTATACCTTGAAGAATTTAGGCATAAATTTTTTTGAGATGGGATTTGTTCATGGGCTCTTGCAGAGGCTCGCCTTCAGGTGTTGATAACTGATATGCCGCTGACTTGTAGCTCGCTGCGATGATGAATGGTCCAAACCAGTTAGGTTCAAACTTTCCTTTGCTGTTTGGATTTGGGATGTTCTTCTAGTTCTCCTATAGCACAAGTTCTCTGACCTAGAAGGTCTTACTTCTAATCTTCTTGTTATAGCTCATCTTGAGTCTATTTTGATAGACTTGCAAATGATTAAAGTGTCCATACGCCGCTCATCCAATAGCTCTAGCTCATTTAGTCTTGATACTTGGTATTCTTCATATGTGATGAAGTTTTGCAATGATATTCTTAGTGACGGGAGCTCAATCTCAATGGGTAATACGACCTCTGATCCGTAGACTAGGGAGAAGGGGGTGGCACCTATTGGTGTGCGGATGTTGGTTCAATAGGCCCAAAGGGTGGGATTTAGTTGCAGATACCAATCATGACCTGCATCATTGACTATCCTTTTGAGGATTTTCAGAATGGTTTTATTAGTGGCTTATGCTTGGCCATTGCCTTAGGGATAATACGGAGTGGAAAAGAGATGTTGGATTTTGAATTTTTCACATAGGTCATGAACATCTTGATTCTTGAAGGGTGTCCCATTATCTAAGATAATAGCTTGGGGAACACCATATCAGCATATTAAGTAGTTCAGGATGAACTTTGATATCTGATTTCCAGTGATGTATGTCATGGGGATGGCTTCCACCCACTTCGTAAAGTACTCAGTGGCGGTTATGATGAACTTGTGGCCATTGGATGAGGTGGGGGTTATCTTTCAAATGAGATCGAGCCCCCATTGCGAAAAGGGCCATGGTGTGATGATGGGATGAAGTTCTTGAGTTGGAGCATGGATGAGGTCCCCATGCTAATGACATTGTAGGCACCTTTTGACGTAGTCATGTGCTTCTCTTTCCATTGTAGGCCAATAATATCCCATCCTCAGCAATTTCTTGGCCAAGGTCATTTCAATCGAGTGTGAACCACATATACTATTATGCACCTCAGTTAAAGCAATCAATGTCTCCATAGCGTTTAAACAGTGCAGTAGGGTTCCTTCTATGCTCCTACAGTAAAGGGTACTTCCTAAGATGACAAACCGAGATGCTTTCTTGACAAAAGTTATTTTTAGGCTTGAGGGTAAGTCGGTAGGTAGGACACCTATTCGCAGGTAGGTATAAATGTCATGGTACCAGGGATCACCAGGACCAACGATTTCACACACAAATTCTGATTCGGGTACCTTGAATGCGGGTATGAGAAGCTGCTCTACCAATAATTCATGTTTTGAGATGTTGCGAGGGATGTCTAGTAGGGATCCAATTGTTGCCATGGCATATGTTACTCTATTGTTTCCTCTGGGAATTTGCTCAAATGTGATATCAATTGAGGCTCTCTACCAACTTTTTGTATGGAGTCAGCTTCTCATCCTTAGTTTGGTATTCACCATTCACTTGATTTATTATTAGTTGGGAGTCTCCATATACTTTGAGGGCCATGATGTGTCGTTGCACTGCTATTTTGAGACCTATGGTTAATGCCTCATACTCTGCAATGTTATTAGTGCAGGGGAATGCCAATTTGTAGGATCTAGGTATATAGTCCCCCTATGGGGTGATGAAGAAAACACCAACTCCTGACCCATGCTGCATGTAGGAACCATCAAAGTAGATTTTCTAGTGGTTGGCTATGTTGAGATTGAAGATGGATAAATCCAAAAGCTTTGATATGAGTGAATTCTCTGAATACATGGGTGCTTCTACAAGCTAATCTGCAATCACTTGGCCTTTGATTGCTTTTCGTTCCACGTACTTGATGTCGTATTTAGATAGAATCATGATCCACTTGGCCATCCTTCCTATGAGCATTGCCTTTGATAACAGGTACTTGAGGGGGTTGATTTTGGCGATGAGTTTTATTTTTTGTGCCAACATGTAGTGTTTAAATTTTTGTGAAGCAAACACTACTACTAGACATGCTTTTTTGATGAATGAATAGTTTAACTCATGCCCGCCCATTGTGCGACTGATGTAATAGATGGCCCTCTTTGTCCCATTTTTATCATATTGAGCTAGAAGAGCACCGAGGGTTGTTGTTGTTGCTCACACATAGAGGTTTAGTGGCTTTCTTGGGATCGGTGGCATGAGGATCGGCAGTGTGAGCAAATATTCTTTGATTTTGTTGAAGGCTTCCTCACACTTTTCATCCCATCTGTACACTACTCCCTTGTGAAGTAGGTGAGAATATGGTTTTTTCTTATCTACCAGTTGTGCTATGAATCTGCAGATGGACTGAAGTTTGCCTTGGAGGCCTCTCAACTGTTTCAATGTTTTGGGTGCCTCCATCTCAAGGATTGCTTTTACCTTTGCAGGAGCTATTTCAATACCCCTCATTGACACTATGTATCCCAGTAGCTTTCATGATTGTATGTCGAAGACACACTTCTTTGGATTTAAGTGGACCTTATACTCTTCCAGCCTGTCAAAAATAACACTCAAGGTTGCTATGTGATCTCTCCTTTTTATGGATTTTTCTAGTATGTCATCAACATAATCTTCGATAGTTTTGTGGATCATGTCATGAAATATTAATGTCATGGCTCTTTGGTAGGTGGCCCCAACATTCTTTAAGCCGAATGGCATCATGTTCCAGCAGTAGGTCCCCCATGGACAAGTGAAGGTCCTTTTGTCTTGGTCTTCTTTGTAAATAATTATTTGGTTGTACCCAGAGAAACTGTCCATCGGAGAAAGCATTTCATGTCCTGTTGTCATGTTGACTACCATGTCAATGTTAGGCAATGGGAAATCATCTTTTGGACATGCTTTGTTTAAATCTCTGAAATTTGTGCAGATTCAGATGCCTCCATCAGGTTTTGAAACAGGAACCAGATTTGACACCCATTCTGGATAGTCTATTGGTCGTATGAATCCTACGTCAAGTAGTTTCTTTAATTCCATCTTAACCAACAAAGCAATATGAGGATGCATTTTCCTGAGTTTTTGTCTAACTGCTTCAAAGTAGACTACTAGGTGATGGACCACAATCTCTGGATCGAGCCTAGGTATGTATGCATAGCTCCATGCAAAATTAACTTGTCTTTTTCTTAAGAAGGCTGCTAGGAGCTCTTGTTCCTCTGATAGTAATGACTACATAGAATGTGATGTGCGGGGTCTCCTCTGTTCCCAAATTAACTAGATTGCATTTTTTGGCTAGGACCGCTAATTTTTCCTGATGGAGAGCTCTTAAAGGAAGATTGAATCCCCAGTCCTCGGGCACCTCAAAGAGGTTTTCACCATTGGATGTGTCCTTTCCTTTTACTATTTTTGGGTTGGAGAGTTCCACAGTGTGGTTTCCACTCAAGGACCTAGAGATTATTCTTAGTTTTTCACTTTTGCGACTGAGGGATTCAATCGTTTCCCCATAGTATGCTTGTGTTTCCAACTCGATGATGAATCTCGATTTATGATCCCCACATGGAATATTATTCTGAAGTCCCATGAATTCTGAGAGTGCCTCATCATTTTCAAATGTGTCCAGAATTGGCGGTCCTCGTTGGTCATAATTGATGAGTTGTGGGTAGACTAGACAGATTTCTTGGTTTTGGTTTTCAGACTCATAGGATAGGGTGCTAATCATGAGTAGGGAGGTGTCTTTGAAAAGCATTGGAAAATCGGTTATGGGGTCCTCATCACTACTACATACATCAGTTATATCGAAGGTGAAGTTGTCCATGACACGACCAGTGGATACGGGTAGGTGAAGGGTGACTGCTGATCGTTGAGAAGGATTGTTGACCTTTCTAACTGGGGGATTTCGACCACGTATGGTTATACTCAGAGGGGTACATCTGAGGCCAAGATTTTTTAGTCGTGTCTCAGGAAAAATAGGCATTAGAAGCTTGTTATCATTTTGGCCAAGCTTTTGTTTCTGTCATAACCCATGGCGAGCATCATATGTAAACCCTTACTGATGTCATCCATAGGTAGATCAGTTGCTAGTCTATTATCTTGGTACAGGAGGTGGGATGGGTCCTCTTCTATTATCTCTCAGCCTAGATCTCTACAGCTTCAGAAGTTGGAAGAGCCTCCTATGAATGTTTGGGATGATGAAGCATCCTTGGATTGTGGTCATCCCCATGACCTAGGAGATTGTGGTAACTCTCCTACCACGAAAGCATTCTTTGGGATTGTATATTGTCCACATCCATTATCGTGGATAATAACCTTGATGTCTGAGATGGAGGGGATGGTGGGTGTCTCTGTCGTAAAAGTGGAAGTGAGGATTGCTAGGTCAATGTATGGAGTAGATGGGCCTTCATCATTCTTTGGCACTTGGGGGATTTTGTAATATTTGGCCTCTAGGCTCTTGCAATAGGAGAATGGTTTAGGATCCCCATGTATAGTGACCTCCTGACCTTGATATGTGAATTTAACACACTGGTGGAATGTTGATGCGACTACTTGCATCCCAAGAGAATATTGTAAGGCAAATCAAGGTCCAGGACCTGACAGGTGGTTTCCATTATTGTTGGCCCCACTTGGACGGGGAGTTGGATAGTGCCCTGAGACACTCTCTCTTGATCATCGTATGCCCTGATTATGATGCCCTTGCCTTTGTCAATGGTATCCTCAGAGATTCCCAAATTATTTATTAGCTTAAGGGAACAAATGTTTAAACCTGCACCTCCATCCACCAAAACCCTCTTAACTTTGTTCTTATATACCAGGACCTCCAAATGGAGTGCGCAATTGTGAGATGGTTAGGTGGGGAAGTCTTGATCAGAGAATGTGAGGAGATTTGGTGTAATGATATTCCCGATCATAGCTTGGAATTGTTCGGTGTTGAGATTTGCGGAGACAGTGGATAAGGCTAATGTTTCCTCAAGGATCTTCTTATGGGTTGATGATATCTTCAGTAACTCCATGATGGAGATCTGAGCCAGGGTTCTTTTTAGTTGATCAATGGCATTATAACTATTGGGAACACACCTTGGGTTGGAAGCAGGTGCTCTAGGGGGCTGAGATGACCCTGTGGTGGCGATTTTCCCGCCTCTTGTAGTGACTCCACAATCAACATGGGCTCCCTTGATGGTGATAACCGAACAATACTCATCCAGGGATACAATGACACGGTCATATACATGATTGACACTTTTGAATGTTCCCTTCCCCTTATCATTATTGTTGTTCCCTTTATTGTTGTGATTAGGCATCGGATTTGTGTATATTTTGAGATTTTGGTTTTCAGTTGGCTGCTCCACATTTATGATTTTTTGATTAATGAGGTCCTGGATTAGGTTTTTTAACCTCATGCAACTGTTAGTGGTGTGCCCTTTGATTTTGTGAAAGTCACAAAGCTGGTTTTCGGTGTACCAGGGTGGTTTCACTTCTAGTTCCTAGTAATTCTCATAGATAGGAGCCTTGATGAGGTTTTCGTTTATCAATTTCTTCATGATGACCTCAAGTGGTTCTCCAAGGGTGGTGTACTTCTGCTTGGTGGGATTTTTGTTTTGTGGGGGTGGTCCCCTTTGATTATTTAGGTTATTAACCTGATTGTTGTTTGGTTTTTGTTGAGATACCGAGTTGGTTTGGGTGTTATTTTGATCGTTGTTTTGTGGTTGTTTGTAGGTTTGGTTGTTTTGCCTTGGAGCACTGATCACGACCTTAGCATCAACCACACCATCGTTTGTGAAATTTTTGTTCCTTGCCCATGTGCAAGGTTTCTCGTTATAGCTGTTGGATGGGCGATTATTTTGTTGTTCTGAATATGTGGGTGTCCCTCCTTGTGAAATAAGGGCTCATTCAATGTTAAGCGCCTTAGGGATCGATTGATCGTATGTGGTGATTCCTTGCACTTTGAGATGGAATGCTAAGGTTCCATCAAGGTTGGAGATGATTGTTCACACTTGTTGTTCTTCTGGCATGGCCCATTTTATCCTAGTGGCCTTAGATCACCATCATTGTAGGAAGGAAGCAAATGATTCATTATTTCCTTGTTTAAGAGCTGATAATTCCTCGAGACCGACATCCATACCAATATTAAATGTGTAATTTTTAATGAATGCATCCACAATCTCTTGGAACTTCTTGATGCCAAGAGGAAGGCGAGAGAACCACTCCATGGCATGGCCAACCAAACTTCTAGGAAATAGCCGCATTAGATAAGTATCGTCATATGCAACTTCCATGCAACGAACCTAGAATTCCCTAATGTGATCTTTAGGGTCTCTCGTCCCACGGTATTTATTGAATTTAGGGATCTCAAATCCCTTTGGGAACGGTTTCATTACAAGGATCCTATCAAACAGATAGGGACACAAGTTGTTGGGTGTTTTTATGGTTCTCCTTGATTGAAGATCAAGTACTTGTGAGAGTAACTTGATCTATGTTGCTAAATCATTTTGCAAGTCAAGGGGGTGGGATGAAGGTGTTATGTGATGGTTCACCTATTGGAGGGATGGGTAGATTGGTTGGTGTGTTGATGGATGGTGTTTTCACATTTTGTTGTGTCAAGTATGATTGCACATGTTGTTATATCAACAACGCTTATTGTTGATCTTGTTGTTGTTCTAATAGTGCTTGTTGCTAAGCTTGTTGTTGTTGTTGCACCAACAATGCTTGTTGTCGGGTTGCTATTTGGGCTGCTTCTTTTTTTTCTTGGTATTGTTTCAACGCTTGTTGGTATGCTTGTTGTTGAGCTGCTTGTTGTTGTGTGAGGTATTGTGCTTGTGCTAGTGCCTACGCCTATTGAGCTTGGTATTGGGATCTAGCTTGTGCTTGTAACTGTGATTGGGCTTGTGCTTGTGCTTCGACAACTTACTATTGTTGTAATAAGGCTTGGGCTTAAGCAGCCTTTTGCGCTTGTTGTGCTTGTTGTGCTTGTTGTGCGGCTAGAGCGGCTTGCACTGCTTGGGTGGCTTGCACTGCTTGAGCGGCTTGTGCTGCTTGAGCGGCTTGCATTGATGGTTTATTTTGGATTTGTTGAAGTTCCTTTTGATAGGTAGCTTGTTGAAAAACTTGCAATGCAATGTTATATTGGCTTGATACATTTATGTTTGGTGGTGGAGGTGGTGGTGGTGTTGGCAGCAGATTCGGTACAGTGTTTGTTGATGTCATGAGAGGTATCGTCATATTGATGATTGGGATTGTGGTGGTGGATGGTGTGATTGATACACTTGGTCCTTGAGATATCATGTTTCAGGATACTTGGGGAATGGTTGATGATGTGATGGTGGTGGCTTGTGTTATCGGGATGGCTGTCATCTATTGTTGTAATGTCGATGATAAGATATTTTGATTAATGATTAGAGGGTTGATTTGATTTTGTTGATTGATATTTGGTAAAGGGGGAATCCCTAAACCAAGAGATGATGTGGATATTGATGGCAAGGGGGGAGTGGTGGAAATGTGAGTGGCAAATTCCCTTGAGTGAATGATGAAGATGTAGTATCAAAGATTCCCCCTGGTCCAAGTATGTCTCCTTCTCCTTGCAAGGTTATGGGGAGAGGTGTTGCACGAAATGACGATGATGGATCATTAGGATCGTGAAAGGTGAGGGGGACATATGAATGTGATGGATTGCCCCAAGATGGTGTTCATGTCCAACTCTTGATTATTCACAAGGGGGTGTGTTTGTAAAGCATTGAGAAATGTGCTCCCTTTGTTAACAATGGGTTGAGTTAGAGCAATGGATGATGTGATTTGGGGGATGGGTTGAGTGATGCTTTGGAATATCTCAATGTAGATGATATTGGGGGCATGGATGAAATTGGAGGCATGACCCCAAAAGGTGTTTCCACAATGGTACATCGAAATCAGAAGGGATTTTAGCGCCTTGTTTTGCTAATTCAAGCATGTAGAGTGAGGGATTGAGTCTCATCATAATGTTAATGATTCTATGATTCTCTGGGTTTTGAACCATCTCAGTGATTTCATCTTATGTCATTCTGAAGGAATTGTTAGTGATATCCTCTACTCGACTTTCCTCTTGAGGATTTTGTGATGATGAAGGAAAGTTAGTTAGAGGATCGCTTGATCCAACTAGATTTATCTTAGAATTTGTTTGGCTTAGGTCACTTGAAGTGAATGTTTCTTTGTTGGCTTCCATGTTCCTCTTGTGTTGAGATCTAGTTTGCACCATAAAATAGGGACCAATTTTCGAGAATGTGCAAGATGAATCTCTAATTCTTTGGATTGATCTAACTTTAGGTACAAAAGAGAAAATTTAGGATGATTTAAGGATCAAAAGTATGATGGTGAAATGAAAGATGGATGACATGGATGATTAGAATTCTTGAGAAATCTTTGAAGGATATGTTAAACTTTAGGACTTTGTATTTTGATGTTTGATTTTGATTTGGGATTTAGATTTGATTTGGATTTGGATAGTGAACTCATAAAATCTAAGAGGTTAGATGTTTTCCCAGAGTGAACTTGTCCTCAAGATGCTAATTTGACTAAGTGTGAGAAGAAGGATTCATCTAAACACACCTAACCAAACAAGATGATTTTTTATTGGGTTTTGATTTTGGATTATGAACTCCTAAACCCCAAGATGTCGGATGTTATCAAGGGATAAACTTGTTCACAAGGTTTGATAATTTGACTTAAATGTGTGGAGAAGGATGCATCTACACACATCTAATCAAACAAGATGATTTGGATTTGTTTCAAATGATTTGCCCAAAGTTCAACATGGAGGATTTTTCCAAGATTTTCAAGAGTTGATGATGAGATGATTTTGGTTTGATGTTTAAAGATGGATGAAGGTTTGATTTTGATCCTATGTTTACCTAAAAAGACACTTGCTTACTAGACCTTAGTTTTGAAGAACATGCTTTACTCTAGACAAGGTGTTCAAATTCCCAAAAAAGATTTGGATTTTGTTGACAAAAGAACTCATACAAATTTGGATTATTTCTTGAAGCTCTTATGTAAAAGTTAAAAAGCAGTCTTCATCTGAATTCGTATAGCAGTTAGAGATGCTTTTGGTGATCTTTTGGACTAAGAGCTTTTACCTTTGGTTTCTTGATTTTGATCTTGCGTGAAATCATTTGGGACACATGTGTGGGATTCAATTGTCTTTAGTCTTTGTTTAATGACTTATTTTTACCACAAACACTTCTTAATTAGGTTTTGAAATTAGATGTCTAATGTTTTAATTTCTTCTCATCCCACAAAGTGTATCATGTGGAAATCGAGGAAATCAAAGCAAGAGTTACCTAATGTTTACTTTAGTAGGAGCAAATTAAGATGAAATTCAAATGCCTAGAAACCTCTAAGGATATGAATCCCAAGGGAAAACAAGGGCATGTGAATTTGTTCAAGGATATTTTCTTCTCTAAAGGGTTTGGGATTTGATGCTCATGTTAAATGTTTGTTTTCTAATGTTTTTGATCAAGAAATGTGTTTTGATTTCAAGAACATGTACAACCCTATGGATATTTGAGACAATATTTGTTGAGTCCCCACTTGGACAAGTCCAACTATGCTTACTTTTAGTGGATGGTTAGATGCTTGACCCCACTGGCTCCCCTCCATGACTCAACACTTATTTTGGGGCATCCAAGCATCAATACCCATGAATCTCCCATGGCATACTTTCCATCTCTACTAAAAGTCGTAAAAGTGTGAGGCAGCTTCAGAAAGATCGTTCTTGTACCAATAAATAGATAGGGATTTTGGCCTTTCTACACAAGGGTTTTAATGCGGCATTCCATTCGTGGAGGACCATCCATGCGGAAAGAGACCATTGCTACCCTTCTCGTTGAAATAATCCTCATGATATTGGCCTTTGTTCCAATATCCACACTTATATCCCAGGTGGAAGTTGCTTGGCTTAAGCATGTTCCCAGTTGGGTTGTTCCCTTGGGTGAGTACTTTTTCCCACAAGGAAAGCCCTCTAAGATAAACAAAAGCAAGCAAGCTATATCTGTAACTCGATCAATCTTTGTTGCAATACAAAGAGAGAGAATGTACGCAATACGCTCCACTCACATTTGCAAGAATTTTTCAATTTTAAAATCCAAATTGAAGTGTGTGGGTAATTATTTATGCAACTTAATGTCACCAAGAGGCCTTTTGATTCTCAAGATTGTCGTGAGGCACAAGAGAAGCGCATATGTCCTCTTAATGATATTACTTTGAGTAACTAATTACAAAACAAAGAAACACTTGTTCATTTTAAGTCCAAAAGCAATGATTTGATTCTTTTTAGTGCACCAAAATGAAATATGGAATTTGCCTTGTTCAATTGTTAATCCTCAAACCAAATCTAGTGAGTTTGTCCTTATGTTCTTTTTAAACCCCTTTGTAGCAAAAATGAAATGTTCTTTTTAGAGCCCAAAAGAAACTTAGTAGGTCCTAAGCACATGAAAGATAACAATTTTTTTTAAAGAGAAATTGTGAGTTCTCTAAGAGTGTTAAACAAACACTAAAGTGTTACAAAAACACTTGGTATCATGAGAAAGTGATGTCATCATGCCTCTTTTCTCCTTCACATTTGATCAAGCCAACCTACAAGGAAACTAGTTAGATTTGCAAAACAGAGGTCAAGAAAGCAAGTAATAACCTAAATGATCATAATTGAAAAAGGCACATGTCATAAAAAACTGAATTTCACTTTTTACTTCCCTTCAGCGGTGGAGTCTGCATAGGTGGTGCAGTTTGAAGCTATCCAACAGTGCTATATAGCGTTGCTTGTCAGTCAACATTATTTTGCAATAGGGATAGAGAGTGTGATTGCGCCGCTCTTTTGGTCAACGATGGAGTTTGGAATTTGAAATTTCCAGTGGGTGAAAATAAAACCAGCGACGCAGTTTAGAATTTTGAATTCTAGGCGAGAAACACAGAGCGTCACTGTTTGGAGTTTGAAGCGGTCCTATATGGTGACACTGGAGTTTCAACGATTATGTATTGCGACACTAGTCTGTTAGCGATGGAGTTCCTTGTAGACACAAAAATAGAGAAAAAAATCACGAAATTTTTGATAAAAAATGTGATTAGAAAATGAGATTAGCCCTCCTTCTAGTGCCAAAATGTGGAACCAAGATCCTAATACCTGCAAGAGACAACAAAGAAACACATTAGAAGATTCAAATGCAAGTTAAGATCAAAGTTCCCCATAAAAGCCATTTAACAATGTTCAAAATAGGAATGAAAGCAAGAATATAATGAAAAATCAATGAAATAGATTGAATCCTAATAATAATATGCAAACTCTTGATCTTATGGGGGACTTGGTGCCAATTTGATGTGGAAATTGGCCCTTTCCCAACTCCTATGCAAGCTCTTGATGATTTGATGATGATTGATCCACTTTGTTGAAGATTCAAGTGTGCTCCAAAATGAAAAACCTGCATAACCTAGCTAAGACTTGATGAAATGGATGAGGATTGCAATGCTTGAGTATGGATTGAGTATAGTAAGTTTGCACAAATTGTGGATGATAAAATGAGGAAAGAAGCCTCTTATTTATACAAAGATAAGATGGAGAAATGCCCAAAATGAAGCAATGTGGGACTAAATTTCAACCAATGGCTAAGTGCCACTTGTCAAAATGAGAATGGATGAGGGATGTGCACATTTTGATGAATGTGCCCGTAAATGCAATTAGGTGGAATTTGAAAATAATGAAATGACATGTAAGAGGGAAAAAGGAATGTCTTAAATTCCACTTGGCTCAATGCAAAGATGAAATAAATGTCTTGTTGGAAGGACAAAGTCCACTTGGAAATATTTCAAATTTGGAAGAATATTCCTCTATTATGCCATGTTGAGAGAAAATAGGGATTTAATAAATGAATTAAATCTATTTTCATGTGCAAGTGGCCAAAGCTAGAGGATGGGATATGGATTAGGATTAAATTAATCAGGGGTTAATTAATTTAATGAAGGATTAGGTGATGTGACAAATTTGACTTAGATTTATGGGTTGATTTAAATCAAAGATGAGAAGAATGTGATTTTAGAGATAGTTAAATAAATATTTTTTTATTTAACTAAAGGGGATGATTGGTTAGATTAAATTAAATAGGGGTTTAATTTATTTAATTTAATAGAGATAGACTTTAGAGATTAATAAAAAAATAATAATTATTTAATTAAATAAAGGAGCTAAGGTTAATTAGATCAGATTGATTGATTTAATTAACAAGAGAGAATGACTTAATCAGATAAATGATTTATTTAATTAAGAGAGGAAAATTGATGAATTTAATAAAATAAGGGTATTTGATTAAATGGTTAGATTGAGGGATGATTAAGGATGAAATGGTTTTAGTAGTCAGGATCAAGCATGTAATGCCAATTAGTACATTTTTCATGTCTACACTATGAATTTGGGATGGTGTAAAGTTATTCAAATGCCTCAAGAGCATTGTCATAATTTTGACCAAAAATCATAGCTTTTATTACTTTTATGTTGATTCTTCTTTATGTTGTACCTCTTCTATTATGCGTTCTTTATATGGATTCAAGACAATGTAAAGTTATGGAGTGCCTCAAAATTAATTGTATCATGTTGATAGCAAATACTCTCTCTCTCTCTCTATCTCTCTCTCTCTCTCTCCCCTTCCTTTTGTGTTTGTCATATGAATTTGAGATTATCTAAGGATATAGAGTGCCTCAAAAGCACTACCATCATTTTGACAAAAATCATAGGTTCCTTTATTTTTTGGTTTATGATTTTTTTCTTATGCTTGTGCTATGATTGATGTGTTTCTCCCATTTTATCCCCCTTGGTCTTTCACATTATTTATTTTAACCTTTATTTTTCACTATGCATGTTTTTTTTCCCATTTGGTCATTGCTATTGCATCTGTTTAATATTTTTGATAATGTATCTCCTTATTAGTGTAATACTCCCAAAAATTAATTATTATTTTTATTAGATAATTGATATATAATTTATTTGGATAATACACTTTAATAACTAGTATTTGATAATAAGTAAGGTTAGATAGATCTTTTGATTTTGTATCTAAAAACTAAATGTTATGTTGACTCTAAGGTGAATGACACAATGAGAACATTAACAAAAAAACATTTCAATTGAGTTAGGCATATGATTAAACCATCAGTGTTAATATAAAAATGGATAAAAAAATATAAAACACGATAATCATATGAAAATTAGAAATACATGGAGAAAATGCTATAAGAAAAAAACTTGACCACCAAAGACATCCAAGCTTGTACTAATCACAATAATGTGTACAAGGCATTTCACTTCTCTATAATAGTAATTTGACAATATAAGTATTTGCAAAAATAGAAATGCAAACCTCTAGCCCTCACCTTAAAATATAAAAAATATAAAAATAAGAATCCGCTAAGTGGTATTTCAAAACCAAGTCAAAACCTTGAAGTATAGAAACAATTCCATGCCCTCATAGTCATGGTCAAACAACTTGGAATAGAAACTTACTCCTCTTACAACTCTATTATGTGTCATAAATATTTTTTAATAGTCAAATCAACTCTCTCAACCTAGGATAACCTTTTTCCCCTAGTCTTCCCTTGTACCTTTCTAATTGCTCATCTACTTAAATTTCTTCTTAAGAAACCACTGCAAGCAATTGGATTTCTTCCACTAGATAACTTAAATAGTTCCCAAGTGTCATATCTTTCTAAAGCTATTCTCATCCACCATGGATTCCATTCAAGATTCATGCTCCTTCTAAGAAGGATCTTCCTTCATAGATCTAGGTTCATTGCCAACAAGAGATATAAAACACATACACAACAAAAATTTGGTGGGCTATAGCCATCAATTGGTTTGCATTGCTTGTGGATATTTTCAAGGCTATAGTAAGAGGCTCCTACTATTATTATTCTAAAATTTATTCCTCTATGTCCTCTTGTCCAATCTATCGTTCTTTCACCTATTAATCTTATTACTTCTATATTTTGTAATTTGGTTTCAAAATGCACAATCCTCTATTTTTTTCTATCTTTTGCCTATACTTGATTAGGCTTAATTCTAATTTCCAAAAAAACCACATTTATAAATATACCATTTTAAAGGTTAGATGATTCAAAAGATTGTACCCCTTAAAATTTTCCATAATCAACAAAAATACACATGTTATTCTTGAAATATTCCCATTTTTATTTAGGTAGATGAAGCAAAGATTCACATAAAATAACTCTAATATGTGAAACATTGGGTTTCTTATCCATCCACACTTCCATCTCTCTCTCTCTATCTCTATTCTAGTGGATGTTCTCTCTCTATTTGTGTGGGGGACTTGTTCTTCTTTGGGGGGACTTTATATGTATGTGGGTACCTAAATGGCCTCATTTGCTAGGACCCATCATATTTTCATCCTCCTAAGGTACGCTTAAGGGGGGTGTTGGTGTAGGTTTTTATTTTCTCAGTGGATTAATTTATTTTCCCTTAGTCATAGGTTTTTCCTACACTTTTATTAAGATTTCTTAGGATAATAAAGTGACTTTATTATTTAATAACTAGGAGATAAGGTGATGGCGTGTCCTCACCCTAAAAGGATGGATCATTTACTATTTTTATCATTTTTTTTGTAATATTGTTGGTCATTTCCTATTGATTGATTTTTCACCTCCATCTTCTCCTTAGTTATATACAAAATCCTTCATATTCTCCTTGTAAGGAAGCTAAGGTAGCAAAACAACTTCCTACATTAATCTTGAGAGGAGAATAATGAAAAACTTTTATAGATCTTTAATAGTTATAGAAAATCAAACAAAAATAAACACAAATATCATGCATACCACGACACAATGATTTACTTGGGGAAAACCCTTTTGGGAGAAAAACCCCACTCCAAAATTTGCCCAATATATTATTTAGAAATCACAAAGATTACAATATACTTGTAGAGCAAGCTTCTCACAGGAAAATCACTAACCAGAGATCTAGAGGCAACACTACCGCTATCAAATTCTTAGGATACATCACAATACATAATCGTAATACAATGCCCTCATAAAATAGGATTTCCTTCTAGGGCAAGTCAAGCTAATAAAATATTGACCATCAGATACGAGACATAACGACGAATGATCCAGATTTACAATAATAAAATATAAATAAAATTTCCCTTTTCGGGGGCGTTGCCCGCAAACCCCCATTAGGGTGTGCTGCCCTTGGACCCCACTCGGGGGGATGATCCCCCCGGACCCCTTGCAAAGGGAAACCCCCCTGCTCCCCCCCACCATTTCCATCGGATGAACAATACCTTATGTATCAATAGTAACTTATGTAATCGCAAGGTTGAGATACATTTTCTCAACACTCCTTAGTTCTATATAAACTCACTACCTAGCTTGTATTTGACATCTTGGAAGATCTTAATATATTTTTGTCATCTTGACATTACATCTCTTGGAGTCATTGCTTTGCACTATTTATGTTTTTCCAGCTTATGTAGCTTAGAATTTCTTTTATAAATTTCCTTGGGTTTTCAATTTATTTCAAATTTCTAAAATTATCTCTTGATTTTTGTTAATTGGAATAAATTTTGCCAGGGGATCTCTTCTCCAGCACAAGCAATGGTTGTAAAGCTAATGTTCACCTTCTTCACAATGTTAGTAAATAATTTGGTATTGTATTGATAACTATAGGTCCTAAATGTTGGAAATATAAGTGTACACTAGGAAAGTAGGAAAGGGTATATTTAAGACCCAAAAACACTAGAGCTTAACATCATCCTCGACAATGACACCATTGTTATTCACTAAATTTTGTGTAATAGGAACATGAACTCAAATTAACAAATCCTAACATCCCTTATCAAGTGACTTAACAATTATGATATGCTACATTTTCAATATTAAACCCAAGGACATAATATTCTTGAATGATGTTGGTACTAGATGTACTGCAACTAAATATTTTTAGGGTTTGTTCTAGGTAGTTGTGTATAAGAGAATATTTCTTAGACTCTCACAAAGAAATCTATTCTATGAATTTTAAATAAGAAAAAAAAAAATAGTAGTTGTTGGGTTATTTCTAATGTTATAGGTTAACAAACACTTCACTAATGGTAGAAATTTATAACACTATGGGTTAATAGCTACTTCACTAATTATAGTAAATTATCTATAGAAAATAATTTTTACTAAAACTAATAAAATTATTAGAATATTAATACTAAAATGGAGCTACAATATAACCTCAAGTGGACCCTTTCTTGGGGTTAACTATACTCTTCTACTTCACATAGGTCACACCCGCTAAGGGTTTTGACTTAGCACTTATTGATTTGATCGTTTGTTGCTCAGGATGACGACATTAGGTGCGGGGTCTGCAAGTCGGGAGGTCAGGGGAGTTTGGCCGCTAAAGAATGATGTTTGCCAAGCAAATTTCCCATAGCAGAATCTCACGGGGTTGAACCCGCAAGACATCAAAGACTTATCAAATTTCAAGCTTAATGTGAATGTGAAATGGAGGTAAGGGGTGGCTACAGGGTCTTTATCATTTGAAAATGGCATTGTAAGGACAAAATCTCACGCGTAAAAACATATGAAAACATCAAGAGAAGCCCATGTTTCAATAGGATGTGGACATGAAAATAAAGCACATGAGATCCCTAGTGTTTTCTTTAAACATTGTTTGCTATTGGCGGGACTTCTAAAAGACAAAACGAGGGTTTGATAGATTCATATTTTAACTAAAACCCTAGTTGCTTAGCTATTTTGACAGTTTTAAACATTTGGTAAAAGAAAACAACGTGAACTCACCTTGAAATCATGTTGATGATCGAAGCAAATCTAGCTCAAATCCAATGGGGAACTTTGTGCGTGTGTAGGATCTTCTTCTTCTCCTCAAATTTGAACGTTGTGGGTGAAAATGACAGGTGGGCATGGCATATTTATAAGCAATTTGGTCATTAATGCACACATTAACTCCTTGTTATGGTTAGGGTAGGGTTGGTAGGGTTGCAAAAACCTGTACCAATGTGGATGCTCAAGGAAGACTGGACAACTAAGGTGAGTGTTTGGCCTGCCATGCAGGCAGACGTGGCGGGAAGGCCACAAAATAGAAGCAAAATCCTATTGCAAAATAGAAGCAAAACCTGGATGGTGACTCACATGTGGAGACCCGTAGTTGCAGATCCGCTTGAGCCGATGGATGCAACGACAAAAGGCAAGAGGAATCTCACAACTCAAGTTCCATAGATGCTAAAGACTTAGTGAAATTTGAGGTAGGTGATTTGGTCAAGATGAATTTGATGACCTTAATGCATGTGACCACTTTAAGCCCTGAAATAGGGGCACACAAAACAAGGCAAGAGCAAAAGTGACCTGACGAAAGTGAAACAAGAAGAGAGGGTCCCCGGTCTAAACGGGGCATGTGTGCTATAGGCACAACACATCTGGAAATGGACAGACAAATTGAAAGGGTCAATCAAGTGCTTGAAGGTCTACTGAGGATGTATTGCATGAATCAACAATAAAAATGGAAAGATTATCTACTACTAATTGAATCCACATACAACAATTCTTATCATTCTACAATCAAGATGGCTCCATTTGAAGCATTGTATGGTAGAAAATGTCGAACTTCTATAAGTTGGGATAAGCTAGAGGATAAGATAAGCCTTGCGCCAGAGATGTTATAAGAAATGGAGGAGCAAGTAGGAATTATTAAGCAGAGGCTAGTAGAAGCCAATGATAGGAAAAAAAGCCATGCAGATTCCAAGTGGGTACCCATAAATTTTACAGTAGGGGAAAATGTGTTGTTGAGAGTTAAACCTAATAAGAGTTCCATCAAGTTTGGAAAGTCATCCAAACTAACTCCACACTACATAAGTCCTTTTAAGGTTCTCGAGAAAGTAAACCTTGTTGTGTATCGAATTGCCTTGCCACCAGCTCTTGTCAGGATGCACAATGTGTTTCATGTCTCATACCTTAAGAAGTATATACCAGGGGATAACCATGTTATTGATTGGAATGCTTTACAGGTACAAGACCTAGCAAAGTGGTAACAATCGAGCCTCTAAAGGTGCTCAGAGCATGTAAGCTTCACTTACGTAATAGAGAGGTTTTGCAATACAAAGTCTAGTGGGACCAATATGTAGAAGATTCTGCCACTTGGGAAGATTATGTTGAGATAAAGCAGAAGTTTCCTCATGTCTCATAGGCTTTTGAGAAATCTTAAAAACAATCATTAGGGATGATGATTCACAAGGGGAGATATGTTACACCCCATTGTGTTATTGCTTATTTACTTTTACCTAGTTGGGTGAAAATGCTTTAAATGAATGTATTCATGTTTGATTCAATTTGATGTTATAAAATGATTTTGATTGTGAAATATATGATGGAAATGAATGTATTGTTTACAGCTAACTACTAGTGCAATGTATTAAGCTGGATGTAGGAACAAATTCAAGACTTCGAAAGAGAGGGGAAGTATCACTCAGGAGAATAACTTGGTCTAGTAACCCTTAATAATCCTAATTGAGCTTTCACACTCTCACTTCTAGTTTGGTCAAGTCGGGTTAATATCTTGGGAAATGGTAAGTTACCTATAGTTATGTTTGTGCTAGATTAGAATAGGTTATGGTTTTATCTATGAACGTTCTTGATTTATGTTAACAATTTTTGAGTCTCCTTGTAAATGTGTGAGTTATTTATGTGTTTTTTCTTTAATCAATGAGATATATACATAAAATGTATATATGTATATATGTGTGTGTCTACGACAAAATCATACACATGAATAAATACATGCATGAGTATTCATAGATAGACGTATCTACGCATGATCATGGACAAATTATCGATATGCATGGGACTATTGATTGGACGGAGGCAACACACACACACACATATACTTCATGTATAAATTTTGATCGATGGGTTTGGGAATATATGTGTTTTAAATGTTGAGGCGATGATATATATATATGTATATATTAATGTATGCGTATATATTTATGTTAATGGAAACATACATATGAATATATTAATATATATAGCACAATGCATATGGTAAAATACAAAGCACAACGAAGGAAATCACATATATTAATAAAATTATATAAAAGATTAAAGTGTTGTGCAAAGCATGCAAAAGTAGTGCTTAGTTAAAGTGCATGAAGTTAAATTAAATCAAATTTATGAATTGCAAGGACTTAGTCAATACTAAGAATGCAGTGAGGAATATAAACGTGTAAACCATATTTGACTTAGTCTTCAAATTGCAAACCCCAGAATAGGGGCACGTGATAATATGTGGCACCAAAATATGAACTTAGCTTGTATTTAGAAGTATGTTATGAGTTTATTCTCTAGTGTATAAGGAAAAGATGGAAAGAAGGAATAATTCAAGAGTAATTCTTTCTGTAATAAGTCGATTTGTGGAGCTTTTTAACCTTGCACTTTTGAGTGAATAACCTGCTATCCAATGGAGGAGGAGGTTGGTTGTGCACTTTTTCCAAAGTCAATGTTTAAGAATCCACCATCTTTCTTTTATCATGTTGAGTCGACTCTTTTGCTTGAGAAGTGGCATGTTTGTGAGCTTGTTTTCAACCAGAAATTGCTCAAGTTTTTGTATAAATAGAGGAGCATTCTCCATCATAGGGGACACATTATGCATTCTTGTTGCTAATTTTTTGAATTATTATTTTGTTTCTTATTTGAGTTCTTAGTGTTTGAGAGAGTTTTGGAGAGAGTATGTGAGAAAGTTGAGAAGTTACAAGATGATTTGGTGAAGTCTAAGCTAGGAATCTAGTTTTATCATTTGGAGCTTTGCATATACAAGAATGTTGATTTATACTCCATTATGCATTTTAAGTTTTGAAAAGATTGTATGAATTGTTTTTCTTGTTTGGAAAAAGTATGTTCAACTATTTTATTATGAATAGGTTATCTTCTTTATTCAAGTATGAAAGATTCATGATGAGTCTAGACTGGGGAAAGCTTTTATTTGAATGCATGTATATACTCCATATTATGGAATGGGTGTTTGTAATAGTAATATGTACTATATTAAGTTATTACTTTGTTTTTGAAGTTGAGTTATAAAAATACTTTGAATTACTTAAGTAGAAGTGTCATAGTAAACGTAAAGGTTGATAGGTTATTCCTGGGGTAAGAACAATCCATGGTGAAAGGGGATAGCCTATGCATAGAATATGAATGGTTAATACAAATCAAGCTAGGAAGGTGGGTGAGTGTGTGGCGTCCATCCTAAATTAAGGGTGATGAATACTTTGGCCAAAGTAGAGTAAGTTTCCACTATTTACACTGTGATCTGGGTTTACATACTAGGTAGGGAATGTCACATGTGTAGGTTGTAGCCACTATGTGAAAGATCTAGATATGTAGGACACAACACCAAGCTCAATGAAGGTCATTATTATTATGAGTTCACCAAACCAATCTCTTCGTTGAAGGGAGGTCCATCTTACTAGATAAGTGGATGTGTGGGGGACCATAAAAAGTCCATGGTTGGCAAAAAAGCGCTTGAGCGATGCTTCTCCTTATTAGTTGGCGACCAAGATTTGATGAAGGGAAGCTGGACAATTTGTATATCTTTTACTAGTAAGCTCTTAGAAGCCATGTATGTATCTATTTCTATGGAAAATTGTAAAAGAGAAATTTTATCATGGAATTATGTACTATGAATCAATACATTGGAAAGTTGTAATACTTTGTTATAATGTAATGGGAAAGTTTGGAATGATGTTTATTTCAAATGTGCATGGTATATTTATATTTGAAAGTAAAATTTTTATTGCTTAAATATTGGCAACATAGTTTATTTACTTGAGGTTAAACATAGTAAAACTTTTGAGTAGAATAATGGGCATGTTATAATGGGCCTTGGATCTTGTGCTTAATTCATTTATGTTTCTTGTGGAATTTTTTTAATGTATAATATCAAGTGGGAGAATATTAAGATTAAGGTGTCATTAACCTTATAAATCCTTAGTATATATTGCCTTCAACACTCTTGGAAGGTTTACTTAGACACCTATGGTGTAATTGTAAAAATAATTTGTATTTAGTTTCTCTTATAATCTTAATGTTAGTTATAATATGCATTCATAAAGTGACAAAGAACTATGGTGGTAATTACATTTGATTTTGGGTTCTCTATAATATAGAGTGACACACTTGAGAATGTGAGCCATCAAGGATTTATGAGTCAAAGATGCTTTTGCAATTATATTTTCTATTTGAGGATTCATTGATTAAGCCCTTCTGATTTCCATTAGAAGCCATTAATCATGTTCACTATTCTCAAAAGATACTCTTTGTTGTATTCTGGTTGTCATTGATGTTAAAAGAGTGAGTGTTGGTTGTCATTGATGTGAAAATTATGTTGGTGTTGGTTGTAGTTTGGTTGACAATATTTGTAGTCTGGCTGATTGGTTGCCAAAGTATGAGAAATGCTTTGCATTTATTTGTTGGTGATGTTGTGCTCCCATGGTTTGGAAGTAAGCTTCAGATGTTGTTAGAGCATGTGTGATTTAAGTTTCATGTTGTTTGGATTACTAGAAAGGTGTTTTTTAAGTGACAGTTTGAAGGCAATATGGTTTCTGTGAGGATGCTCACAGTGGTGCAAAGTTTGTCTCCACATTTCTCCACGTTCACAGATATGGTCATGCAGTTCAAAATTTAAGTTAAGTATGTTGTGAAGGTGCCATATCCAAAGTTTTATATCATTTGTCCCTCCAAAAAGAAAGTTGTAAGTGACAGGGTGTAGGATTGGATTGTTCAGTGGCTAGTTTTAGTGTTTATTGGCTTGCACCAACTTCTTGTTGTATGAAGTGGTGAATTGGCTAATGGGGAATCATCCTCAATATCTTGTGATGTTTCTTGTTGCTTTGCAAGGTGTTTCTAGTTTCTCTGAAATAGGCTATGGTCTAAAATGAAGGTGTTGTTGGCTTATGCTTTTGCCTAGCCGATGAGATATGTTGAAGGTGTAAGGCCTTTTTAATGCTCAATCAACTTGGTTTTTATGTATAGACACACAATTCAAAGGAGAGGTTCCTAGTTGAATAGTTCACCAAACACTTGCAAAGGCTTCATTTAATTATCAGCTAGGGCTATGTAAGCTTTTGATGATGTTGGCACTATATGTGCACTCATGTACTCTAAACGGCCTATATCTATTAGTATAGGTGGTTTACACATGTTCATAAAATAGTAAAGGCTGAAAAAGGAAATAAAGCGTTAACTTTCAAAATAGGGAAAATAACTTAATCTGCTACTAATGCTAAGAGTACCTTCATCTTAATGTTTTAGTAGTTAACTACTAAATCTAAAATATGCATTTAACTAACACTATTAACTATTGACTTCTAGTTGTTTAACTACTCCAAAGGATAACTCAAAGGAACATCACATAACATAATTCATGATACAAGATATCATTCATGTGCATGTACTTAAGAGTTTACTTGAAATAAATGCAGTAATAAAATCTATTCTAATGACAAAAAACAAAGTGGGTGAATAGTATCTCAAGTGGTCCTTGCTTGAGTCATTGTGCCCACAAGGAAAATCAAATGTACACTACTTGAATCAACCAATCATAATAGTAAATTAAAATTCTTTGATTGCATAGAATTGAAATTTCACAATATGGCAATAATCTTTAAGAAATCTTTCATTCAAAAATTCATATCTATCAATGCAATATTATCTGCTAAAATATAAACCAAAACTAGTAACTATATTTGCAACTTAACTAGCTCGCTAACTAGATTTGCTCCTCAACCACTGATCCAAATATATAGGCTCAAGAGGAGTTTTATTCATGCTAGGAATAAAAATTAAAATTAAATGCATATGTCCACTCTCCTTAGAATAGGGAGAAGACTATTCCTTTGCAATTGCAATCATAATTGAAAAAGACAGAAGAAGAGAAATAGAATTAAAACTTTTCCCAAACGGTTTGACAAAGATGTGCTCTGTGAAAATTATCATGTTGGCTTCTTTATCAATACAAACTTCTTCTTCCTCTTGTCATCTTATTGGATGATCTGGTGACTCACAATTGACCACTTCAATGATCGCCTTTGTTGTTTCCTAGAATTATCACGTTCTCAACATTATGGACTCTCCCTTGCAATTTTCCTGGAATCCTTTGGTTGTGGGCTAATAATTCCAGTTGTTGTGGGCTACAATTCTTCTGGTTGCAAGAGGTTAGTTTCATCTAAAGTAGAAACATCATTAATTAACCATGAATTAACACATAATCATATCGTATTTCACAAACATTCACACATTTATCCATGCAAATAACATCATATCATAATTATATTTCCACATGGTAAAGTTTGGTTTAGGATGTATAAAAGACATAAAAGATATATAAGGTTCATGATTGTCTGTGAGATAGGAAACTTGAAATGTTAAAAGACATAAACTAAAAGGAAGAAAACTAGCTATTTCCTAGGCCCATTAGAAGGTGTGCACCACGAGTTAGGGTTTGTGTGCAATCCTTGAAGTGTTTGAAGATGTTGTATAGCTCATGCTGATCCATCTAGGAGAAGCGTAAGTAATGTTTAATCTTTCATGAGTACCACTAGTGTTGTAATGACCAACATACTTCAGGTTTCATAATTTCTTGCTTAAGGCTGACCCATTTCAAATGTGTGAAGAATGCATATGTTGTTCCTTGAAGATTGATGCTATGAAGAGTGTTTAGGACCAGGTTAAGTGTCTGTTGGAATCCACAAGGCGTGTTCCTCTTCCTGGTGTTGCATGTAGTTCATTTTAGGGCTTGCCCTCTACATGTTTCATGTTGTTGTTTGATCTTTGGCCAATTTTTATTTGTAATATTCTTGTTGTTCTTGGCCAACATGTAATGTAATCAATGTAATATAATGTATATATTGTAAACCTAGTTGATCTTTATGGCGTATTAATGTAAGAAGTCGAATGAGGATGTGTAATGCATTATGATGTATATGTAAGCGGCTAAAGGAGAAAGAGTAGTACTTATAGATCCTATCTGGATTCAATTTGATCATATCTCTAAGAAAAAAGGGAAGTGAAGAGTGTACCTAACTAATTGTTAAAGGTAGTGAGCCAAAGGTGAAACTTCTTGAAGGCTGAAAGCAGTGAGTTAGTAAACTGAAGAGAAGACATTTGAACAAGTTGCATAAGAGTTGTCAAAGCAAAATTACAATCATCAAAAGAGAAGGGAAAAAGAAGAATCACAATCATCAAAAGGATTGAGCTTCATTGTCAAATTCAAAAAGTAGAAGGACTATTATGCTGTAATCTTTTTTGAGTTTGTTCTCAATTCAAGGAGTAGTTACTTCCTTAGGTTGAAGCCCTGAAAAAAAGTTTGCAAGGAGTTGTTGCTTCCTTGGGAGTGACCCTAAAACCTTTCTACAGGGAGTAGTAGCTTCCTTGGGTTGTAGCCTTAAAATAAAGTTGTAACTGTGATTCATTGTGAGGTTGGATTAGGATAGTAGCTCCTAGCAACTTTTCTCATTGTGGTTTTTCCCCTTTGTGGTTTTCCACGTATATCTAGTGTTATGTGGTGTTGTACATTATGTTGATCTTTCATGTTTCTGTTAAAGTTGTAAAGATTAAGTTTCAATTTTCTTTGGAGGGTTTGCGATATGTTTGAATATCAATTCACCCCCCTCTCTCAGTATTTTGGTGTATGTTCAACACTCTCCAAGGTGGGCATTTTTGCATGATTTTATGGTTTTGCCTCTCTCTTTGCCTATATATTGGAGGTGTGAGATAGTAGTTTGATAACATATTTTATAGGTACATAGGTGTTTCTAGAATTTTGTTGGAGTGTAGAGTGAAGTGTGTTGATATTGTATCTTGTTCATTGAATATTACTACATACTCGTCCTCTTTATCTGGTGGAGCTTTTTCTTGAAAGCGTTTCTCCTGAAGTAAAACTTGTGTTATAATGGTTTATTTATTTTATACATCCACACATAACATTTTATGGTAATCAAATATTAAGAGTTTAATTTTTTATTTGCATACACATCAAAAAGCTTTTTATTCTAGCAATTTCACTTTGTTTATCAAAACAAGTATGATGCTTCCACATGGATATTCACTTTGTACACATAGTCATTATTGCACACTATGAAACAATAGTTTTGACCTTAATGATGTTGATATAAACATGTTTCTAGTATAGCCATAAATATGAACTCCTCACTTGTGGTAGCACATACAAATATAACTTGAATTTTGACCGCTCATGGTACCTTGTGCCATATTAATAAACTTTATATCACTATAAGATTGTGTCACGTTAACTCCAATTGTGCCACAAGTGATCTTGTATCACTATTCATGCTTCTACCAAATATTATTTTCATATGATGTTGTGAGTTCTTTCATATAACTTGTAGTTATTGTCGTAACATCACCATGTGTGAACAAAATGTGTACGTTGCACCATATCTCATTGTCATAGCATCACAACATGTAACTCAACATATATGTTATACTATAATGTAAGGAAGCTACTTGGTAGTGGAACAACTTCCTACACTAATCTTGAAAGGAGAATAATGAAAAACTTTTATAGATCTTTAATAGTTATAGAAACTTAAACATAAATAAACACAAATATCATGTATACCACAACACAATGATTTATGTGGGGAAAACCATTTTGAGAAAAAAAAAACCCCCACACTCTAATAGCCACCCAATATATTATTCAAAAATAAAAAAGATTACAATATACTTATAGAGCAAGCTTATCATAGGAGTATCACCAATTAGAGATCTAGAGGCAACATGATTGCTATCAAACTCTTAGAATACATCACAATACACAGTTGTAATACAAAACCCTCATAAAATAGGGTTTCCTTCTAGGGAAAGTCAAGCCAACAAAAATATTGATTGTCAGATATGAGACATAATGATGAACGGTCAAGATTTATAATAATAAAATGTACATAAAATTTGGCTTTCGGGGGCATTGCCCCCACTAGGGCACACTGCCCCTTGGACCCCCAACTGGGGGGATGACCCCCCCAGACCCCTCATGGGGGGGATCCCCCTTGCGCATCAATGGTACCTTATGTAATTGCAAGGTTGAGACACATTTTCCCAACATATAATACTTAAAACTCAATGAATTTCATTGCATTGCACTCTACAGACAAACTCTTCTACAAGGACTCTCTATAGGCTATTATCACTCAATTACCAAGTGATTTCTTCTTATATTATTTTCAAAATTTATTGTTCTACCTCAAAATTTCTTTATCTAAATTTCCTTTACTTCATCTATAATATCAAAATCCAAAAAATTACATTGATATTTATCTACAATACCAATATCTTCAACATTACCTTGACTTCCTTTACTCTTTGCATTCTCTCAAGCAACCATTTGATACTTAAATGATAACTTGTCTTCTACTCTTAACAATGCTAGTTTCCTTACTACACATTCTCTAAAATTCTATACTACTTGCATTATAGATCCTTGCTCTACAACATTAGATCCACTTAATTTAAACTTTTTCCTTCCTTCATCACCCCTTGTTGGTATCTGTTACAAATTTTCTAATCCACACAATTCGTTCTTTATAATCAATTCCATGTTTTCTTATCTCCTTTCCAGGGATCTTTCTAAACTAGCAATCCTAACTTCAATGATCATGTTCATTCATATTATCTTCATGACAACAATACATCAAAAATATTACTTATAAATGTTATCCCCTGAAGTTGCACCCTGTTGAACCCGACATTCAACACCTCAATGTAACATGGGAAGACCTCTAAAGATGTGGGTTTCTTGTAAGCAGAGGTCTACCTCCAGAGAAGGCCGACTTCCTATGGTGTCACCTAACTACTGATCTTGTAAGGAAAAGGGAGAAGGAGAATGCATAAAAATGAAAATTAAATCCTACGGTGATACACCAAAATAACAAGAACAATGAGACACTCGAGTTACACTTGAATACTGATGATGGATATGGTACTGCACAACTTGAATCTGTAGCTTATGCATAAGTATTTCACAAATAGGTTTGACATACACACACTTTCAAAAAGGAAAAGTAGATTTTCACAAATTAAAAGCTCATGTGCAATTAAGTAAACACAGTTTGTAACCTACATAATACTACTTTTGCAAAGAAAGGTATGCTAACATGAGACAAAGCTATAAGGAAAAGAAAGATTTCATGAAGTAGCTTGATCAATCACCTGAAAATGCACAATATTTTGCAAGAACCAAAAGGAAAATTGAACCATCAATGGTAACCAAGGTAAATTTTATATATCATGCTCCAAAATGATTTATAGAAGTTTGCTAATATGAGAAAGGACTGCAAAAGTCATAGACTTTCGAAAAGCATAAGAGAACTCCTTTACAAAGAGGCAAAAAATACCATATATACAAAAAGGTGTCGACCCCTAGGGCTTACAAAAATATCAACCTTCTGAAAGATTTGCCCTTAGATCTTTTCAAATGAAGTTAATGCTGCATTCAAGTGTATCCCTGTTGTCCATGTTGGTGTGAAGGATCGCCCTAAGAGAAGCCTTCAGATCTTATGTAACCATAGTATTAACTTCATGGTCTCCATGTCCACCCTCGAACTTCCCTGCTGAACTGCCTTGAATGCCCTGAGGTACTATCATTAATGTCTATCAAACCTCGCTAGTTGACATCCCAACTGTCCCTGCGGTCTTCGCCCTTCTGTTTACCGATAACACCTCCTGGATATCGAACTGATCCATCGCTTTATTCTCAAAGTAGATCCACGTTGCTTATGTTCCACTGATCTTCTTCATAGGGTTCAAACTACCACGACTCTCCTGTAGCCTCCTTTGATTGGCTGAATAGATGTTACATGGGATTGCTAGACAGTAAAAGGTCGCTTAGATTAAATCGCATGTCGGTGAGACACTTACTGTGTCTCCCAGATGCGATTATACTCTATAGCAGCATCGACAAGCATTCACCCATCGGTGAGAGTTTATATCGAGTTGCAAAAGTCAAATCGACATCCCTAAAACCATCAGCAAGACCTTCACCTTCGGCAAGAGGTCATAGCGGGCGCTAAGAGTCATGCTGATACCCGTTTTCGATTGGCAAGTCCATCGCAATCGGTAAGACTCTCTATTGTCGGCAAGAGCTTTCATCGAGCCCTAATCATTTCTTTCGATGAGACTCCCATGTTTTGGTGAGATGTTATGCCAAAGGCAATCCCCTTCGGTGAGACTTTTGTTCGGTCGCCGAGACATTATAGTGAGCTCTTCCATTCTCCCCAAGCTCATTCTAGTTCGACGAGACCTTTCCTTTCTTGTCTGGGAGACATCCCTCGGTCGGCGAGACCTTTCGCTGGGCTCAAATCTTGTCGCTGAGACAATCAAATTTGACAAGACCTCATGCCAAAGGCAAAAATCCTTCAACAAGCTCATTTCACCATCTGTTGGCAAGACCCTAGCGGGTCGGGAAGACCTATCCCCGAAGACACCTCCATTCGCGGAGACACCATGGGTCGGCAAGACATTACACCACCCCCTTCCTTTGTCGGCAAGACCACAATCATTCAGCCAGACCTCATAGCGATGCTTCCCCCCTTCACTGAGACTTCTATCAGTCGGGAAGACATCTCCCTGAGCGTAGATCTTTATACCGAAGGCACCATCCTTCACTCAGTCACCGGGACCTCCTGCCGAACCTAAATCTTTCCCTGATGCCATCCATTTCGGGGAGACCTCCATCCTTCGGCGGGACCTTTCCTGAAGTCAAAACTTTTCGCCGAGAGCTTCATCTGTCGGCCAAAGGTCACAACGAAGGTAAACCATTCTCCCTGACGCTAACCTTGTGAACAACCATCGGCGAGACTTCCCTCCAAGCGGAGAGATACATGAAGACTCATGGCAACCCAAATGTCCTGCGACGGGTGTATTAAACCAAGTAGAATGCACTACTAGTCGACAAGACAACAGGAGGGTCTTGCCGACTTTATTCTCTAATGAGTTTTTGCGCCAAAACTGATCGGGGCATGCCTTCCAACAGACCTCCTTGTGAAATATCCTCAGGTGCATGATCTAACCCTTGATGCAAATTCCCCATTTGGCCTTTATGAACACCTAAAACACAATTTGTTCTGCCTAATGAGCCCATAGGTGAAAATCAGGCAACAATAAATTACATCCAATTTTGGTGTTTGATCTACTCACTTTTGACACCAACTACTCTTCACTAAAATATTGTCTATCTTCACACTTTTTAGTAGATTGGCTCATAGATAGTGATCTATTCAACCTATTCTTTTTACAATCACCTCCAGATCTCACTTTTACACACCATTAGTAGATTTCCTCATTTTTGGCATTTCTATCTACATGATTATTTGATTGACCTTTAGTTTTTGCTTACTGACTCTTATAAATTTCCTATTAATCAACGATCAATTTGCTTGAGCTCCTTAATTTTTTATTTTCACAAAAGTAATGCTGATTGTCACAATCAACACTTTGTCAACAACCTTAATGACCCTAGTTATCTTCTATCCAACATTGTAGTGCTGGACGACACCTTCATTTTCCTCTTTTACTACCTTCATTTTCCTCTTTTACTAAATACTTTGATATTTTCTACCCAACAATCCAAGGTTAGAAGATTCCTTACAACTTTTTGTTTTCCTCAACACTTTTTATGAATTGTGCCTATTCTAACATTCTTTTGCTTTCCTCTTCTCTCCTTTTTGGTATTTAATTCTAAGCTTTGATATCATCTAATGCATTCGTGGTAAGGAGGTTTAATGAAAGACTACCAAACCACATAACCAATGACAACAAACAATATTTTCACATATTGGATAGTTCAAATTCTCACAATGATATATATTTTATCACTCCAAAACACAATTACATCACAAGCTTCATGATCTTCAACAACATTAAGCACAAGTCTTACAACAACACATATCTATTGTTCTCTACCTCACAATGACTACTATGAGTTGCTCCCTCTTTCAATTGATGGCTTGTCTTATTCCTCAACTATACCTAACTCAACTCCTACCCTCTTGTTTCTTGGTTTACCAAGCTTGCCCTTTTGTTCATTTTGGCCACTTTTTATAAATAATGAAGATATAGTAAAATGAAATCAACAAAAAATGCAATACATCACTCTAGGCACTTGTAATAATTAATGACCCCATAGTAAATGATTTCAACTTCAAATCCTTCTTGAAATTGGGTGCACCTCCTTGAAACTTGTAGAATGACTATCTTTGGATGCACATTAAGATATAGGTCTTAAAATTGGATGCAACTCTTCACATGGACCTCACTAAAATGAAGAATAACATGGATAATTTCAAGCATTAGTGCATAAATTAAATACTTTAAGGTATAGTCCAATTAAGGCATCGTTATATAGTATGAAGATTGGACATATGACTAGTATCACACATCTCTATTTTTATTGATTGGCTTGAACTCATTGGATTTAAATTGCAACTAAGAAAATATAACTATGGCCGCTCTAAATAATATAATCACATACAAAACACTTACGAAAGACAATAAACACAAAAATGCATATTTGGTTGATACAATATCACTCTTTGACTTGGAATGCTCTTGCATCACGACTCTTCTCTATAGGAGTTGACATGCTTGAAGTACTTAACCTACAACCTTTTCGATCCATAATTTGTGGCCCTAGATCTCCTTACAATCTCACCTCAAGTAAAGTGAATGCATATTATTCCAAGTTTAACTAGATCTAAAAATTCTTTTCAAACCAAACCAAAACTTATATATTTTGTTTGGTCTATGGAAAAAAAGGAGAAGGATGAGTAGAGTTTGGAAGGCCCTAAGGATAGGGAGAAAAGTTGGAAGCCATAAAGAATGTGTGAGAAGTTATATAATTTTATGTTTAATTAAAATATATATTTTTAATTACTATAATAATCGCAAGGATAATAAAACTTTATGTTTCCAATTGAAAAGTGAAAAAAAAAAAATTATAGAAAATATTAGAAACATATTGATGTTGAAATGCGAAAAGTAAAATCATATGATGTGTTGAAAAGAAATTCGCGAGTTTCAATCATTGATTTAGAACTAAAAAAAATGCCCTAGGGTTTTAAAGTTTCTGATTAGAAATTCATCGGGAATTTCTATTTCTCTGGAATAGGGAGTCCGAGGAGAATGTCTGCACTGTAAAGAATGGCGAATAATGCGAAGGAGCCGAGCACGGCGCCGGACCCCGAAAAATGGTATCCCATCACGCTCGGCTCTTCTCTCACTGCTAACTCCAACACCAAATTCTGCTCCCTCAGATGTAAGTAATCTAAACTTACCTTAATTACCCCTCCAAATTTATCTCGAACTTCTGACAGTTCTACTAAAACCCTATTTTCCCAAAATTCAGTACTCTTCCAAACCTTAACTCCTCAAATTTTAAAACATCATAGGATTCCGATGCTTTTGTACGTGCAGATGAATTTAAGCCTGCATCTATTGACACGACCAGGCCGGGGTCCCTCCAGAAAAGCAAGGAGAACAAGGTTACCGTGGAGTTTAATAATAACTTGCCTGGAAAGCCGAATTGTTCGTTTCAGGGCAGTGTTGAGGACTGTAAAGACTTGGACGCCGTTCTTTTCTTTGACGGGCAGAATTTCAGGCTAGAGCGCCTGCACAAGGCCGTCAAATGCCTCAGGTACGTCAGAGAGCCCGGTGAGTCAGCAGCCGCCGCCACATCAGCGCCGGCGGCGTCTACAGCTGGCAATGGCTTTGCTGCGACTGCTGCAGAGTCCCGATCGCCCCCGGTCAGGGCTTCCAAGGGTGCAGCCATTAGGACTACGCTCAGTTCTGCACCTGTGAGTTCTTTTTAATTTAAAAAAATGGAATTTGCTTTTATATTTCTATTGATAATTCAAGAAAGAGTATGTTCAAGGCTTCGTAAAGGCAGTTTTTCAATTCATGTTGAAGACTTTGCTATTATTATTTTTTCCTTTCCTAAATAGCTTTCAAATTTTTATTAATATTAAAATAAGTCTAGATAGCCGTTTAAAATAAAAAACCAGCTAGAAAGATATCGAGGTCCAAGTCCATAACCAATGACCAAAGTTGTATTTTAGGCAAACCAGCACAACAGAGAGTAAGAAAACACAAAACCATCAAATCCCGATCACAGTCATAGCATTGAAAACAACGTTAAGAAGCCTCGAATTTTCTGCTGGCTTCTCTGCTGCGGTTTCATAATTTCGTTTATTATTGCGTTTTGAGAAATGCATATTATAAATTATACAACTCTGACTATGATAATGAATGGGAAGTCTCTACCTAAGAAAGCTAGAGACACTGATATTTGCAGCCCAGGTAAGTGCTTAACTTCTTTACGGAAACACTTTGATTTGATGTAATGTCCCTCAGAAATATTAATACAAATATTTGTGGACAGATTTAAATACATTTAATTGGGTCCTTATAAAACCCAAACACTAAGGCAAATATTTTGGCTTTTTCAATTTCGGGATTTAAATATTTGAAACTTAGAACCTTAGAAACCCTAAATGGAGATAATGTTTACACAGCAGCATTATCAACCCCATAGTATACTCTCGACTTAATTATTTTTACACAAAAATAACAAACCCTATTCTATCCGAATCTAACAAACCCAGAAAATTCCCTCTTTTTACATTTACACAGTCACAGTAAATGCCCAGTATTACACGGTTGGGTTCACAATAAGATAAACAACAGAGTTAAATGTATACCCAGATCTAATAAACTAATATAGCAAATAGTTAGTTGCAATCATTGATATTTAGAAATATAAATTGGATTCACAACAAGATAAAATTGTAGGACCTTCATTTATATTAGGTGGAATTGAAGCCCATTACAGTTCATGGCTATAACAGCAACCACAACAGAAATACAACAGTATGCCCCAATAATAGAAATATTAGCTGCACAACTGCTGTACAAACTGGAAATACATCGGCTTACTCCCAAGGCAACATGCAAATTGAACAAGTTGGGTGATATTGTAGATCTGTCACCAATAAAGCTTGAACATGACCTCTTTGTGAGAGCACACCTTCAGCGAAATGGGTTTCACACCTTCAGCGAAATGGGTTTTGTCCTCCGGTGCGATATCTATAGGGATTTTTTCCCTTAATCTCTTGCAAATCTGTGGGTTTTCATCCATCGATCTGTGTGCCTGAACATGTGTGTACACAACCAGTTCTGATTAGGGGTTTTTTTGTGTATATTCAATTGATGTCTTTTTCTCCTATATTTCATCTCAATATACACTCATAAAGATGTCGAAAACTGCCACAATAGCTACTATCATGAGATTGGTATGCAGTAAGGATTGCCTATACCTATTGAGTGTCATTTTCCTAAGTTACTGGTTTGCATTCAGGTTCGAGGGTTCGGTTTGCGGGGTCAGTCAAGATTTTTTTGGGGTTGGGTTCGTCCATATAAAAACAAATAAAAATCAGAAATATATACATATTTACAACAGTAATTAAGTTCAAAATACCACACATAGCATCATATATTGTATAATAAACAAAACCACCATAAAAATAAAAAATATTAGAATGTCAATTAGTCAAACTCGAATGTCATGATATATATTATATATTCAAATTAACTACATTGCTGCATTTCTCCTTGCAGGTAAGCATCAAGTAACATCAAGGGAAGATTGTCCAATTGGATGATGATATTATAGATGAAGACTAGTAGGCAAACTTGGAAACTTGGACTTGGAGAGTACTTGGCAAATCAAATGAATTTAAGGGGAGTTTGGAGGCAATGCCCCTTGGGGCAGCGCTTCTCGTGGGTTCTGGGGGTCGAGGGGCCCCTCGCCACCAAACCCAAATTAAGACCTCCAAAACCACACAAACCTTCATGGTGTACATCATTTTGCATTCACAATAAGTCCTGAATTAAGACCTTCAAAGCCACACAAACCTTCATAGTGCACGTCATTTTAGGGTTTGGGGGACGAATGAGACTATTTATGGTAAATTAAAAGTCAAAAAAATCTAAAAAATGCAAAATTCGCCTCTTTTCCATGGAATCCGCCCAAATTCCACCACAGGTACCCACAGACTGAGAGTGAGACCTCGTTCAAACCCATAGGGGATTGGATCCGGACCTTGAACTTGGGCTGGATTGGACTTGGACCCGGTCTGTTTAGGGGTTGGACCGGTAACATAGTCGTTTTCCCTTGTATCATGCTTGGAATCGTGCTTATGTGTGCAGAAATGGCCTTGGGAGTCATGGAGGAATGTCTCCTGTGAACTGCAATTGTCCTCAACAATAATGGTGAGAAGTCCCTTAAGGTTTGAAGCCCTAATTACTTCATTAATGGTAGCTGAAGTTGACTTCTTTATTTGCATAGCTGGGTGTACATGTGGAGCCATGTCCTTATTATTAAATGATACTTCTATGCCTGCAAGAACCCTTCTAGAAGATGTGTCATCAACCTGTCCATTAATGTTTGTTCGATTGCATAGGGAGGTAGGTGGAGATGAATGGTGAAAAGAAGCAGGAGTGTTGGAGTTCGGGTGTTGAGGATATCTTGTGACTTGTGCCATAGTTTGGGGTTCAAGTTTTGGAAGGGAGTCATGCTAGCAAGGGGAAGTTTGACTCTCCAATGAGGGTTTGGTGGAGAAAATATGACAGTTTGGGAAACTCCAAAGTTTCAATGGAAGAGGTATGGATGTGATGTATGCTTGGATGGATAAGTTTAACACTTCGAAAGGAATAAAGGAAAAGTGGAGTTGGGAGGAAATGCATGCTAGGACGAGGAAGTTTGAAAGTCCAATAGCAACCAAGGAAAGGTCAGAATTAGACAAGAAAGCAAGCTTGGACGAGAACTTCGAAACTTCAATGATTTGCATAGACTTAGAAGATTGGCCATGGCTTCATACCCAGAAGTTTTGGGGGTCTTAGGCAGATGCATGGGGTATGAAGGGGAGGAATACATACCTAAGATTGGATTATTGTGACTTTGCTGTTTGCAAATAACTGCTCTCAGTTAGGGACAAAAACCCCTACTGCAGAGCTTGTTAGGTGAGGACGAAACCCCTCTGCCTACACCTTTGTTCACTTTTGTTTACAGTTTACACTAAGATCTAGACTTAAAAGTTGACCTAATCTCCATCTCCTGTCGAACACAGGCCTGATTTTCCAGCAGCAATTTTGAGCTACATCTGAATATCAAGTTTGAAGGGAAAAACCTGCTAGGCGATAACTTCCAACAGATGAGTTACAGGACATTCTATCAGCCTGCCATATCCTTAAATCTGCAGCGATCCAAATCACTGACGAATAGATAATAGACTTGGACATCTACAGCATATTTGGGCATCAACAGTGGCATTTTGAGGACTTAATACAACTATCAAGTCATGTCATAGCAGGTATCAAACCCTAGAGGTGGTGCATCTACATCAGATCCATCCATTTCATTGGAGTCAATCATCAGATAATTGATGCTCGAGGGTTGTCATGCTTCAAACCCTAGCTAAGCATCAATTATTCCAGATTGGGCACTGCTAGGTATAAACCTAATCCATTGGAAGCTAGAGTGCCATTGAAACTATCCAACCAATCATTGGATTCCTGTCTACCCTTAGCACTTCCATCTTTCCAGCGCTGACCAAGAAGAGGACAAAACTTGCATTTGAACCTGTAGAAGTGTGGATCACCTTTGGAGGCCCAACTTCCCAAGGCATATAATCAGATTACACCTTGGAAAGCCTGATTTGTAAGTTCTGGAACAATTATATCAGATTGCTGATGGTTATGAAACCCTAGTCAGCTTCTATGGAAAATTACATCAATGGAAAGGTGTTTAATGCCGCCATTTCCAGTTAATCCAGACCAGATTGTAACTAAGAAAGATTCTTTGCAAAATTCATGGTGAACAGCAGGTTGTTATTGAAATTTTTTATACCTATATTGTATGGATCTAAACTGTAACTTATTTTAATGCTGAGAATCTTGACTGTCCATCTAATCCTTCAATTTTTGAAGAGATCTGGGTGATTTGAAGTGCCTGGCAGCTAAGTAACATCTCACCAAATGACCTAGGACATTACATTGGTATCAGAGCCAGAATCTTGCTAGCCTGTGAATCATCAGAAGTTTATTGTAGATTATATCCATTGCATGTCATTCTTTTGCTGTTGCATATCAGTGTTTAGTGTTTGTAGGCCAGAAATATGAGGAGAATTCAAGAATCCATGTCAGAAATGTTAGAAAAGTTACAGGAATTGCATGAACGTCAGAAGGATTATATCGCAAGGATGGAGCATCGAGAGACAAAGAGAATGTTCTTGAAGGAAGAAGAAAAAACAGATTTGAAGGAGATGGCTGGGATAGGAACCAAGAAGCAAGAAGAACAACCTACACACCCACAACAAGATAATGAAAGGGTGGGATATCACGCTGATTATATTGTCCTGGATCCTACCATTTGTCGTGACATGTCTTTTGAGGAGTATTATGATATGAAAAGAAGAAATGGGGGGAGAAGGAGAAGGTGCAGAGAGCAGGAGCCAAAAGAATCATTCTTGAAAGAGGAAGAACCCAAGATCATGGAACTCGAAACAGTGAAGGGTACAACAAAGACATAATTACAAGAGGATGTCAAGAAAGAAGTTGTGATAGTGGATAAGGAAGAAAAAATGAAGTTACCAGACATCATGGAGGAAGAACAAGAGGACCCCAATCAGCAAGTTGAAGGTGAAGATTCTTTGTTGATCTCTAACAATTGTGTACACCAGCAAAAGACCGATGAAGTGAAGGTGGGAAATACTCCATTTGTTGGGCATGAAGAGCTCGAGATGAAGGAAGAGGTGTCAATAATTTCAAGTGCTGTCCAAGAAGCATCCACCTAAGTTTTAGGTATGGAAGTAATTGAACCACATGATGATGATATTCCAGAAATTAGTTATTCTATTTTGAAGAATGATTTGACTAAGATTGACCCCCATGAGGGGGAATTGAAAGTTTATCAAGAAAACCCTAACAAAATTTGAGAGATGAAGGCTATACTCTATAGATTGGGCCATAAGGATCCCTTTATTCAAGATAAGGAAATTCGCATGTTATGGTGTGGGACATAGGAGACTATGCCTTTGATGGAGCTACTCCCATTGTTGTCTGTAGATTCTTCATCCCTTATATGTGGATAGAACAATGGTTAAGTTGGACCATGAGCAAGCACAAGGCATGTGGTGGTTTATATTTTGGGACTAACATGTTCAGACATCCTCTAGTTGGCATGAAGAGCTTGAGATGAAGGAAGAGGTGTCAATAATTTCAAGTGCTGTCCAAGAAGCATCCACCTAAGTTTTAGGTATGGAAGTAATTGAACCATGTGATGATGATATTCCAGAAATTAGTTATTCTATTTTGAAGAATGATTTGACTAAGATTGACCCCCATGAGGAGGAATTGCAAGTTTATCAAGAAAACCCTAACAAAATTTGAGAGATGAAGGCTATACTCTATAGATTGGGCCATAAGGATCCCTTTATTCAAGATAAGGAAATTCGCATGTTATGGTGTGGGACATAGGAGACTATGCCTTTGATGGAGCTACTCCCATTGTTGGCTGTAGATTCTTCATCCCTTATATGTGGATAGAACAATGGTTAAGTTGGACCATGAGCAAGCACAAGGCATGTGGTGGTTTATATTTTGGGACTAACATGTTCAGACATCCTCTAGTTGAGATCTCATAGGTTTATGGGATGCTTGGTGAAGATCTGCAACATGATAGAGAGTTGGCCAAAATGGGCTACACCATTTCCAGCTCTTTTGCCTTTTCGGCAATTGTTGACATGAGGGAAGAAAACTCCGTGATGATTCACATTGACTGCATAGAAGTTGACCATGAAACATTCAAATTCCTTTGCTCCAAAATTGGTGAGCTTGTTGATGGGTTAGTCCATAGTCATGAGAAGGAGACTTCTCACTTGCACATAACATGTCTAGGAGAGGCCAACGTGTACATTGAAGGACAATGGATGCATTCACTAAGTTGTCACCTCACTACACTTGAAGACCTAAGGGAGAGAGTCACCCCAAGGAGCTTGATGCTAGATGAAGGTAAACAAAATAGGTGTCATTTTGGTATTCAAGATTTTGTAACTAAGTTTGGTATGTTTTTTTGGGTATCAAGTTACTAGCAAGTTGAAAGATTAATGAAAGATGGGACACTACACATCCCTAGCATTATGAAGGCAAGACAATCAATCATTATTTGGGGTGAACAAGAGAGGCGCAAGAATTGTTACATCATGGGTCTTGGAGGGATCAACAAAACATGGAGTTTGCATTGGGAGCATTTCATGGGGAAGTACATCATGTAATTAAAAACCAAAAGCAAAGTGGTAGTGCTCCTAGGCATCAAAGAGGATACTCCAAGATGTGTCATGGCAAGGGGAATGGAACATCAATGGTCAGCGATCACCACCACAGGTGAGTCATCTTTTGGTAATTATACTTGGCTTTGGTGGGACCAGCATTGCATGGTGCTTGAATTCTCAAGGTCACCAGTGAGTATAGGATATCATCATGGGTAGGGAAGGCATGGTGTTTCCATCAAAGAAGTTAGAGGGACTGTAGGAAGATTTCAAGGAAAGATACTTCATTATGACAATGTGTGGTTTGTCTTGGATATACTCACTAACACTCTCCTAATGTGGTTACCCAATGAGATATTTGCAAAATGGAATTTTTTTTGTTGAATATCACCAACTTAACAAGATAGGGATAAGTGTTGGCTGCAAAATTCATGAACCAAAGGCCATGATAAAAATGGTTTCCAACTTTAGATCTGCTGTTCTCTATATGTCCAGCCATTACAACTCACTATTTGCAGATGAACAAGTATGTTGCATCACAAGGTTGCTGATTTTGAAGGGTTTCAAAAGTGTGTAGATGATTGTGGGGTGTTTTCTTTCACTGTTCAGTTATTTCAAGCTTCCAAATTGTCGATATTACTGATTATTGACGGCTGTACCTATTTTAGGTTTCAAAAGTGTGCAGATGACTGTGGGGGGATTTTCAGTCACTGTTCAGTTATTTCAAGCTTCCAAATTGTCAATATTACTGATTATTGACTGCTGTACCCATTTCATGTTGGTGACCCTAATATTTTCAGACTTTGGATTGCCGATTCTAGTCCCATACACCAGTAAGGTAGCTAATTTCATGAGTATGGCATCATTGGTACAGTGATAAGGGGATTCTCATGAAGGCAAGGGTAGTACCACAAGAGCATGATGAGATGAGTCCAAATTGGGGAATCCATGCAGAAGATCACCGTCAAAGCACGAGGAGGTTGAGCAATGTGCTATTCTCCCATGACAGCAGAAGCATCCCCATGACAGCAATGAACCTAATTTCCAGTCCTAACATTGCTGTCATTACTGTTACCAGCCACCGCCTACTCCATTAGCATTCACACAAGTGGTTTTATAGGCATTTCCAGCGATGGAAAAAGTAATTTTCAATTGGCAACCTCTGCTGGAGAGTTTTCAGTTTGTGTTTGGCTGTCCACTGCCTCTACACTGACCACATATCTACTGTTTGACAGGGTTTGCCATACCTGCAGCTGTTGCATTATTTTAATGTTATTAATTTTGATGTTTACAGACATAAACAGCAGTAGATTGATGCACTGTGAGAAGATTTCCTTGCATGAAAATGTGGGTGGAAGGTTTCCATTATGGATGACACTCATTCCTGCCATCCAGGTGCTGATTTGGATGAGATTACAAGTGAGTTGTGGTGATTTATTTGAATTATTTCCAACTCAAGGGTATAGTTATGAAGCTTAGCTAGGTATTTGGGATCCTTCACCACATAAGCAAAACAAGTGGGCACAACAGCTAGCCAACATAGTAGCTGGATTCATGGAATGCAACAACTTATATAAAATGAGAGAGTTCGGCATAACACTAGGCAGGTCAAAGGTACATCCTTGGGTCAGGTTTGACCCTTGGGTGACTTTGATGGATTGATTCCCTCTACTTGTGGCAGCTTATAGCTGAAGGGGGCTTTTGGAATAGATGCATGCTTACTCAACATGTTAATCTGCTTAAGGGTAGAGATGCCAATATCTAGGAGATCATTATTGAATAAAATCAGGATCATAATAGTCTGACTCGCTCTGGAGCATCTGACTAATTGCACTAAATAAATAAATCCTTATAATGATCATCATGCATGTAGCTTTTTAATGGAAAGTTTGATTATGCTGTCAAAAGCAGTAGAAATAGCACTTGTTCAAAGTGTTGTCAGAAGCACAAAGTTCTGTCAAAAGAATGCCAAAATAATTGCATTTTTCTTGGTATACCCTATATGAGTCACCTTCATCTTAAGAATTTTGATACATTCAGACTATGAAACCCTGTAGGGAATGCACTCTGCAGGCAGATCTTTAGAGGATCAATTATAATCATGAGAAAATTAGTGGCACTAGAACAGAAATAGTGTTATATAGACAATACCACAATACAATTGAAATATTTTGCAACTGCCATGTGTATGTTCCAGCCATAATTACATACCTGTTTTGATGTATCTTTTTTAATTTTGTATTTCTTTGGTTAGCATTATTCATTCTAGTCCATGAAGGGCACACTCATTTCAAACTCAACAATAATCATTTAAAATTGTTTTAGGGATTTAATACTTCATGCTTTTGTAGTGGGATTTTTTTCCAGTGGCTGCATTGTGATGTGGATCTCTATGGTTATGATTTTAAATCTCTATGGTTATGATTTTAAATTATTGTTTTCTTAACAGGTTGCTATTGAGCGGATTGACATTGGCGAGGCCGACAATGCAAGCCCAGGTCTTTCTGTTCACCTTTAATTGGAGCAATTGGTGTTTATCTGTAACGGAAGTTTATTAAATGGTTGTTATTTGTTTGCATAGCTGCTTGTTTTATGTAACTTGATAACCATTTAAAATTAAACGATTTTTATACTCAGGTTTTAGTTAAGCGATATTATTCAATTTTTTATTAGTTTCCCATAAACTTTCTTACTCCATGAAATGATGCTTCTGCTTGCCTGATGCAGCCTAGGCAAGGGGTTCCAATGAAAGACTACCTAAACCTAGCAGCGTACTCTCTCAAACAATTACACAAGCCAATTGAAGTACAAAATTGTTTCTATTTTCATTTTCTCAAAAACTACAAACATATTGAAAGAATAAAATAAAATGGTTACACAACTCATAATTAAGCCTCAATGACAGTTCATGGCCTCGATGGATGAACTACATAGTGAAAATTATCTATGTTCCACCAAGTTTTCAAGGTGGGGATGACAAGAAATAGAGGGATACTTTTTTCGAGGATGGTAGGGTATGCCTTTTACTAAAGGAATGTCAGGTGACGAGAGGCCTTTTTCTAGGGGACAGTAAGGGACAGTAAAGGATGGCAATTGCAAAATTGGAGAAATTTAAAAATCTAGAAAATTTCAAATACTCATATTATAAATCATTTACCATATTCATTATATAACCTTTTTATGAAACATTAGATCTGAATTGGGAATTTATGAGTCAACATTGAAACTAACAAAATTTCAATGTTTAGTCATTTGATTTTTCATTACCAATGTGCATATACAACAAAATGAAAAGGCTGAAAAGGCTACAGCTACAAAATGACAAAATGTAGACAACTAGATCAATTGTTGCTATACGTTTGCCTCAACTTCCTCTAGATGACAACTAGACTTTGAATTGGAGTCATTGCCATTATGAGGGATTATCTCATCCAATGGAAACCCCACCAATCCCTCTTGGGCCTCCTCATGAATTTGTGTGGCATCTTCAGGATCAACATCTTATCATAAAGATGGAGTTTGTTGATATTTGAAGTCCATTGATCCTGAAGTTGTAAAGCACTATGAATGGCCACAAACTTCTTTGCTCTTTGAGAGATAAGGGTGTTCCTCTTTGCAGTAGAGAAATTTTTAACTTGTGAAAGGAGGTGAATCGTAAGCATTCTCAACTTTGGAGCATCCTTACCATGTCATGTTCACCATCCAATAGGGTTGGATTGAGCTAATGTAGCTCTATCTATCCTCACGTCTAGTTTTCTGAATGCAGGATCATGAAGATTGACAAAGGCAATCCACCATGTCTAAAGTAAAGCTGCCTCTTCAATGATATATATCTTTCAAATTGCTTTCACCTTCACTTCATCATTAGGAGTAGGCATAGGATTTGGGATTTAGAGCATAAGCTGACATATGAAGTGGGGTGTTCATTTAAGAGTTGTTAATCAATTCTACAAGAGCCAAAGGATTACTTGTCACCAAACAATCTTTCACACAAGAGAGAAGCAACAAAAATGCTATGGAGCCAAAAAACTCATTAGATGCATAAATGAAATTGATACAATATACAATGAGGAAACTCTTGTTAGACAGACAAGGATGAAACCCTAGGACATGCCAAGATCATGACAAGTGTTTTAATCTTATGATATAAGACACAAAAAGTAAATGACCTACGTAATCTTAAATATGCAAGTTTGAATCGATCTTAATATAAAACTAGTTAGATAATATACTATGTTCACACCAACACCCCTCTTTAAGTGTAACTTAAGGAGAATGTGAGGATGGATCTTGGCTACAAGGCCATGTTAGGTATCCATGTATAGACAAATCCCTTGCAAACGGAATAAAGGAGAAAAACCCATGGGGAAAAAACTTTTTCCAAAAGAGAGAAAATGCAAACAAACATTTACAAGTGAAAGAGGGAAGGAGGACTCAACACAAACCCAAAGACTACTTTTTTCACCAATGTACAATAGATGTCTCCCCATGGGAATGAAAGAGAGAGACCACCAACAAAAATGTAGCTCCTATATCAAAGGTGAATGCTTGTAGATGATTGTTGCCATGATCCAAAACCTACAAACATTATTTCTCTCTTTAGGGACTGTAGTTAGGGTAAAAATCTTAGGGCAAATGCATAAACATCAATAATGAAACCCTAACAAGCACAATAGAGCACAAACTAGCATGAAATGAAAACAAGAAAGCAAAGCAAACCGATCTCCAAGCTAGATTTGATTTTTCTCCATTGCTCTTCTCCACCTCACATAAGCATGCAAGATTTTGAAGGATTGAATGATTTGATATGTTGATGTTGATTGCTCATTTTTGCAGCATAACGATAAGATGGAGATGATAGAGGAAAAATAGATAGATAGATGAGAAGATTGAAGGAAATTTTGGCAAAGTGAGGATACTAGAAGAAGATTATCCCAAATGGCCTGTGAAAGGCTTGATTTATAGGAGAAGGCTGATTTCATTCGATGGCTAAGATTAAAAGTTAAATGGGTGATGTGTATAGCTAGGATTGAAAGTTGATTTTAGTGCCTATGACACACAAATAAGTGGGGCTAAAAATAGGATGTGAGTGGGAATCTCATAATTTAAATAATAAAATTATTTAAATTATTTGTGCATGTGAAGAGTTGCAGTCAAGTAACACATGTTGCAATGTGGGAATAAGTGAGGGATTAATTCAAATATTTAATTTGAATTATTTTGAGACATGTGAAGGAGAATTAATTAAATAAATGAGATTTATTTAATTAATTGGGAAGGTGATTAAGTGGAATAATGTAATGACCTAGGGTAAAATATTACAAGATGTCTTACAAGGTCATGTATCGACTAGGTAATATTATGACATGGACAATTTTGGGTGCCTACAGGGACAAATCCAATGGTGTATGTAGAAGAAACTCCTAATTTAAGAAGAGAGATGAGGGAAGAAGTCTCATGATGTGGGCCTCTGAAAACTGCTCAAGTATCTTACATATTTGAATCAAAGAATGTTACAATGCAATGAGGTGAAACCAATATAAAAGACCATGAATATTTATGAGGAACAATCTCCAAATAACAAGTGTGCTGTAACTGTCATCAAAGAGGAAATGGATATTTTCAAGTGTGTTTGTCAAATTTGCAAGATGGGACTAAAAAAAATCCATAATGCCTGTCAAAACATCTATAAAGTGCGCAACTGATTTTTGTTTGTGTATATTGATAATTGTTTGACAAAATGACGACAGTAGCAATGTCTATTCTAGATACAATTCAGCTTTGATAGAATTCAGAAATTTAAGACGTAAGTCATTAATATATCGGGTATAAGTTATTTGATAGTACAATGTATAGAGCTGGAAGTGAATGCAAAAGTTTGACCTTCAAATCTGGATCTATATGTTGTTGAGGCACCTCAATATAGTAGTATTATTGCCGATACACATCAAACTCCTCCTCCAAGTTCACATGGCCTCCCTTTGTGGCTGTAGCTGCTGATAAATCTTCCAGACTACAGTGGCGAACCTCCCTTAATAGTGTTTGGCAACCCCAACAAGGGCTGCGATAGACAATACACCCCACTCCCTTGTACTTCAGTCAGCCCTCTTAATATTGCTGCACCAGCCTTCAAACTTTCCACATCCTCATGATATCCTAGCTCTTCCTCATGAAATGACGCAATTCATTTTTTTGAATATCCATAGTCACTTTTTGGGAAGTGAAGCTAGATATTTAGGGTCTCATGACTTCCCTTTTGCAACATTGAATACTTTTATGCCTCCCATGTCTCCCTTCAAGACTAGCAGCTACTCAAACAATTTCTTTGCTTCCATAAAATTAATTCGCTGCTTTCCTTTACTTGATACCAGCTCATAGAATGGTATGACTGGTATTATTTGGCCATCAAATAAAATAATAATCTCTAGTTTTTATTTTTGAAAGTGATGATCCTTGCATGAAATATCAATAGATATATATTTTTTAAGTCTCCACACAAATTCCTGAATCAACACAAATTTGATCCCTATATGAAGCCAACAATGAGAGGAGAAGGTTTTTGTCTTTTTATTCTTGAATAAACTGAGAGGGTTTTTATCCTCGGGGTAAAAGCTGCACCAAAACTCAATGCTTTTCAAAATGAGGCTTTCTAGAAATTGATAATGAATAGGATGATTTTTTTTTTTCCATCAATTGCTTTTTAATCCTTTTTCTGTCCAATCCTAAAAGTAATTTAATTACTTTTAAATTCATAGTTCCATGGGGACGTGTCCCCCTCGAAAAATAAGCTGTCTTGGAGATGGGGACATTTCCAAGACGTGGGGATGTTAGGGAAATGTCCCCCCGCCGTCTCCCCATCCCTTTGCCGTCTCTTGAACATTTCCTTAAGAGGGAGACTTCTTTGCGTCTTAGAGTCTTCTCGGTGTCTCCAAGTTTCCCATGTCCCCCTATTAAAATAATGTTTTTAAAAAAAAAAAAAAAAAAACAAAGCTTTATCATAGTTAAATAATTAAATTTAAAGTTTAAAATTTAAATATTATATTATTATTAGTTATTTGTTATTATAAATTAAATATAATATATTATATTATTAAAATTTTATGACTTAGACTCTAAAGTCAAGTCAATTAAAAATTTTGGTTTAAACTTTCATTTTTTATTTTTGTGTGTGCCTTGCGCGATTGCATCTGGCCGCTGGCGTGAGACTCTGACCAGGACCAGGTATTTTCGATTTAGGTTTTTAATATTTTTAAATTTTTTTTTTTTCATTTCATAATGCTCGACACATGGGCAAGGACAATGGGCCAACGACAGGAGTGTGCACTATGGAACGGATGCCTCAAAGGGATGTCAGCATCGCAGTGCATGAGCTGACATCCCTTTGAGGCATTCGTTCTTGAAACAATTTTGGGCTAAAAATTGTTTGCATTAACAGAAGGAGATGATTACAATATATAGAGGAGGTAGATCACTGTAGACATTTAAAATGCCTAACTACCTCACCTACAAACTACTGTAGCAACAGTAGTATTGACCATTAATAATAGAGAATATAATATTCTGACACCCTCCCTTAATGGTCAATCATCTAACTAGCCTACAGAAAACACTTTGCAGGTCGTTTGGTCACAAATTCTTCAGAACACTCTGCTGATACTGAGACCCTCCCTGGATCGGCAGAATGTTGATGATCAAGAGTACCAAAAACCATCTAGAAAAAAACAGAGAAATCCAGAATGTTGATGATCAAGAGTACCAAAAACCATCTAGCGACAACCCAGTTGAGATCATGAAAAACCCACCAGGAAACTGAAATCAAATTTTTTTTTCGACTTCAGATGGAGGAGATAATCTCAAAACCCTAGTTGGCTCTTTTTAAAAACCACGATTTTTAGAAAGATGGAAAAAAAAACGCAGGGAAAATGCACTGAAAATCGCGTCCACTAGGGAGACAAGTCGCGCCAGTAGGAAGAGAAAAAGGTCGCACCCAGAAAGATCAAAAACGCGGGTCAAAGATCAGACAAAATCGCGTCTAGAAAAAGAAGACGTCGCGCGCCTAGATGTGCAAGAAAAAAACGTTTGCAGAAGAGAGAAACGCAAGCAGATTGCGGGTCTGAAAAACTCCCGTCGGCTCCCAAAAAAACACGCGTTTAAACTAGTTGAAAATCGCGCCACAGAAGATGAGCAACGCGGCCGAAAATTTGCAGAGAGGTTGCGCCCAGCAGAAACGCGACACAAAAGTCATGCGCAGCAATGAAGGTTGCGGACTGAGAAAGGAGGCCGCCTAGAAATCGCGGCTTGATACAAGAAAAATTCGCGGCTTTAGAACACACGAAAAAGAAATCCTCAATTTTCCACCTTCAGAAGAGCCACGAAAAATTCTCAGAAGTCACATGAATTTTTCACGAATTACAAACTTTTTTTTAAAATTTTTTTTAAAATGCCCAAAAATCCTAACCGCGCTCTGATACCATGAAGCAATTTTGGGCTAAAAATTGCTTGTATTAACAAAAGGAGATGATTACAATATATAGAGGAGGTAGATCACTGTAGACATTTAAAATGTCTAACTACCTCACCTACAAACTACTGTAGCAATAGTAGTATTGACCATTAATAATAGAGAATATAATATTCTAACAGTTCCACAGTGGGACTATTTTAAAAAAATTTCCAAAATTTATTCATGCCATGGCATTAGCCCATTATGGTCTGCAAAATGTGGAAGCGCAGGCAAGGCATGTGAACTGTTTGACTGAATGCATCAAGGGGTTTGACTGAATGCATGAAAACGTGGAAGCACGGGCAAGGCATGTGAACTGTTTGACTGAATGCATCAAGGGCCCTTGATGCATTCAGTCAAACAATTCACATGCCTTGCCTGTGCTTCCACATTTTTATGCATTCAGTCAAACAGTTCACATGCCTTGCTCGTGCTTCCACATTTTGCAGACCACCCTTGATGCATTCAGTTAAACAGTTCACATGCCTTGCCTGTGCTTCCACATTTTGCATATCTTGCAATATTGCAATCCATGAGACCACATTTCTTTCAACTTTCAAGTTTCTAAGTTCAGTTTATAGGTCTGATTTTTTTTTTTTACATCGTAGGTCTGATTATTTTTTATTTTTTAACATTGTTTTTGCAGCATCATCATCATAATGAGTTCACACAATAGAAGTGATGATGAACCATAAATTCAAAGCGCAAATGATTCATCAAATGATCCTGACTTTCAAATAGGAGGGGAGGCCAAGGGTGAAGTTGAACCACAAGTACAACATGGCTCAACCTCACATACTCAAACTACCACAAGTTCCATTGGTAGTAAATATAATAGCTGCCCTTCAGAACTCCTTCAAGAATGGGCCAAGGGCCCATTTGATCGAAAAAGCCCTTTAAAACAATTTGCATCCAAGGTAGCAGCAAAACCTAGGGTAACTAGGGGCACTAGACTATGGAAGTGTCACATTTATGAGCTTACATGGTTTGGCAGCATTACAAGAACTAATGCACACTTTCTTCTTATTCAAGGCAAAGGTGTAGATGTATGCAAAGTTGTGGCTGGTAAGTTGAAGTCCAGGGCTGAAATTTTAAAATTATGGGGTTGTAATGAGGATGAAGTGCCTACATTTGCTACATTGCCACATAAGAGTATGGGTGATCAGATTTCAGCAGTGTCTACTTCTACTTTGCAAAGTCAGAGGCCACCAAATCTGTTCAGTTCAAGTGCAACAGAGCCTAGGGGGAAACGTAAGATGGCATCTTTAGAACCTTTAGCAGATTTATTCAATGTGCAGGCAAAGGATGAGGCAGATGATGCCATTGGAAAATTCTTCTTTTCCAATGGCATTCCATTCCATGTGGCTCACTCCTTATTATAAGGAAGTTGTGTCAAAGATAATAAGGGCAGGACAATCATATGTTCCACTAGGGGAGAATAAATTGAGGACAACAATCTTGGATCAAAACTATTCCAAGATTAATATTTTGATGGAGAAGATGAAGAGAACTTGGGTCACAAGTGGATGCAGCATAGTCATGGATGGGTGGACGAACATTAGGCATCATCAATATCATCGTTACATCTGTAATGGGCCCTTATTTCCTTATGGCTATTGATTGTTCAGGGCATAGCAAAGATGCCCATTATCAGTTTCAGATCCTCAAGGGTGCTATAGAGGAGGTTGGGCCACAAAATGTGGTGCAGGTAGTGACAGATGCGGCCCATGTGTGCAGAGCTGCAGGGAGGTTGATTGAGGTAGCCTATAGACATATTTTCTGGACTCCTTGTTGTGTGCATGCTATGAATAATGCACTTAAGGACATGGGTAAAATCGGCTGGATCAAATCTATTGTCAGTGGTGCTAGAGATGTGCAGATGTTTATTTGCAACCATTATCATTCACATGCAATTTTCAGGTCCTTCTCCAAGAAGGAATTCCTGAAGCCTGTAGAGACTCGGTATGCATCATACTTTATTCTCTTGGAGAGGATGCTTGAGTTGCAAGAGCCATTGCAACTAATGGTAATGATAGCAAAATGGAACAGATGGCTTGAGTCGAAGACACAACAGGGATTGAGGGTTAAGGAGGTGGTGAAGAATGATGTCTTTTGGGCTAATGCCAAACATAATGTCTCCATCATTGAGTCAGTCTTCAAAGTTATTAGATTTGGGGATTCTAATGCACCTTCCCTTGGAGAGGTATACGAGTGCATTGATTCCATGCTTGATCAAATGAAGGCTAAAGTGTGAGAGAAGGACCCCACAATGCAATTCTACATCGAGCATATTTATCCAATCATTCAGCATAGATGGGAGAAACTCAACACTCCCTTACATATGGCTGCCTACGCATTGAACCCAAAGTGGTAAGTGCCACATCCCGACATAATGACACCTATAGAGGATGCTAAGGTGAAGGAAGGGTTCATGAAGGCCATTGACAAAATGTATGATCCTATAGAGGCTAGCTTGCTTCATACCAAGTGGACAAAATTTGCTACTCTTTGGGGATATTCAGAAGCAGCCAAAGTAGATTTGGAGACTATGTCATAGGAGGACCCCAAGTTGTGGTGGACTATGCATGGGCCTAGATCTTTGATTACTACTCTAGCCATTCGTTTGTTGTCCCAGGTTTCTAGTTCTTCTGCTTTTGAGAGGAATTGGTCCACTTATAACTTCATCCACTCTGTTAAGAGGAACAGGCTCACTTCTAGGAGGGCAAAGAAGCTTGTGGCTGTACATAGTGCCTTATGTCTCATTGATCGCAACACAACTACATACAAGGAGAGTCCAGCAGCCAGATGGGATGTAGAGCCAGAAGAACCAACACAGATAGATGAGGATGCTACACAGACAGGGTTGGTTGGTATTGGTTTAGATGAGCTTGAGCATTTGGGGTCCCCGTTCGACAGTTCCAGTGATGAGGAGATTGGCATGGAGCTTGGAGTTGGAGATGATTAGATCATTAGAGGCATCAGGCCATTAGCTTTTTAGTATTTTGTTTTTGAAGTTTGAAGTTTGAACACTGTTGTGTTGATAACTTGATACTTGATTGTAATTATGAATCATGACTATGAAATTTTGAAATTCAAATTATGAAACAGCTAGTTCTCATTCCAATCACAATGTCTATTAAGTTACAAGTATATTTTCATTGTTTCAATGTTCACTAGTTCAATGAAATCATTGCAATGTGTTTAAACTCTAAAATTTACTTATTCCTTAGGCTTTTACAGTTATACATCTTTTTATAACTAATTTTTCAAGTACTATATGTATTTCAGCGCACCGCTCCCCTGCTGCCCCCCGCCGCCATCCCCTCGCTCCCCAAACTTAGGCCCCGCGCCCTCAAAACTTGTCCCGTCCCCAAAACTCCGTGGAACTATGCTTTTAATTAAATATTAATCTTTTTCCCAAACTTATAATAATATTTCTTTTAATTCAATATTCACCTTTTTGACCATGTATCCAAATATTTATTTTTGGTCTCATTTAATAATATCAAATTGTCTTTTTTCCAAAGTTATTAGTTAAAGTACCTTTCAATAGGATTCCCACATTGAAAATTCAATAGTTTCTCTAAAGTCTTAACCCCTAAAACAACTTCTAAAATTTCAATAAATAGCCTCCTCTAGGTACCTAAATCATCCATTACAAAAGCATGTCGGCCTAGGGTAAATTTGATCCTTGGGATTGAATCTCACAACTTCCCACCATTAGGTTCTTTACATTATATGCACGCCTAACTAACCTAGCCTCAAAAAAGGAATAGTCTAACTAAGGCATAAAATGCCAAGGAAGAAGGGGAGGATGTTTTAATCTTGTAGTTATGATTTGATTTGCACTTACTACTTTGAGAATTGCAGCTAGTGATATGGTGTGGAGTCTGACTGGTCTCCAAGTGGGAGATTGTTGGTATGTGGATCTTGATCAGACTTGGTGTTAATATTTTGCCCACTTTGCCTGGCACGTTCTCCCCCCAGATTAATTAATGGGGGAATGCAAGGGGGGCAGGGCTCCTCTTGCGAGGTCCAGGGGCAACGCCCAGCGGGGGCTGCTGGAGGCAGTGCCCCCGAAGCAAAATTGATTAATTTTATTAAAGGAATTTTATTATCAGTTGCCTATGTAATTCGGTTAAAAACAGTTGGAAAAATGCCTGGAAATGAAGTGTTTATTGCTGCGAATGAACTTGAACAGTCATGATTTGAACAACCCGAAGCAAAGGGTGTGCATGAGAATTCAAACAGTTATGAGAAGTTCAGTTTTGTTGTTGCAGGTTATGCGGTGTAGCGTGAAGGAGATTGCAAGTTGTTGTTGGCGCGCGTAGCACAGTGCGTGGTAAAATAGGGCAGTGAAATCGTGGATTTATTTGCTGCAAGCAATTTGTAGTTGAATTTTCGCTGGAAGTTGAATTAATAAAAGGATTGCTGTTTTGTGGATGTAGCCCAGCATAAGGGTGAACCATGTTGATTTGTTGTCTTGCCTTTATTTCTGTGAAGATAGTTTGAACTCTCTATTTCTTGCTTGGAATTTCTAACACCTAGAACTGATTTAATACCTCCACTATAAACTTGGAATTCAAGGCAGTTGTGTACTGGACCTTATTTCTCTTATTGAGAAAGTTTTTCTAACTAATTCCTTTGTTTCCTTGATCTTTAGTATCCCATCTTGGAAGACATTGAAATTCCTCTTCATCCTCATCAACTCCTCAATTAAGTCCTCTGTGAGTTGTTTGCTCACTATCCCAACAAATTCTTTAATGATGGCACTTGGGGGGAAAACCTTGCTAAGCTTTTCCAATAAGGTACAAGGAATAGCTTTAATAAACCTTTCTATTTTGCCGATAATCCTAGTAGTTGCATCTTTTCTCATGGCCAATTTATATTTGTACACTTTCAACACCTTTATCCTTTACTTAGTGGTGTGAAACCACTGTATGTGCACCACAGATTACCATTTGGCAATATTTTTTTACTCTACAACTGCTTAGGTAATATCTTGACCATTTTTGCTAACAAGGGAAGGTGCTCTTCTAGTTGGGCAAGTACTTGATCTAGCAATTCTTCAAATTCGGCCGTTGCACTGGCCTCATCACTCACCTTGTGATATGATTGAAATACCTCCTGGATAAGCTTGCTTCTTTGCATTTCCAACAAATTTCTCTAGGCATTAGTAGCATTGATGACATCACCAACATATTGCTTGTGTTTACCTTTGCCCAATGATTTTAGAATCGTAGGTGCAAGTGAGCTTGCATCTATGGGACAAGTAAGGTAGTTTATACATGCCTGTAGCTCATTGACCTGAGCTCTGACTTCCTTGTCCATTTTGCATAGGATTTTAGACACTAAATTATTGAGATTGCCTCTCGTCCTCTCTTGTTTGGTGTCCCAAGTGAACTGTTTGCACTTGGTAATCTACAGGCTGCATATTCTCTTCATCCTTGTCCACTAAGGGAGTTGCAACTTGTGCAACCTTGGCCCCTTGTGCATCTACCGAGATTGCAGATAGTGTCTTGGCTCTCTTTTTCTTTTGTTGCGCTGGGAACACTTCTATCAATTTAGAAAAATCTTTTGTTGCAGACTTATATTCCTTTCGTCTTTTCTTGATGGTGGTATTCAACTACATTGGCATACTGGTGTCTCTAGAGGTCTCACTTGTGTTAGCTCTAGGTGGAGGTGATGCTATTCTTGGAGAAATGGTAGGAGGTATAGGAGTGGAAGTTCTCCTTGAGACTAGACCTAGAGAAGGAGGTGGTGAAGGTGTTAGTATTTGAGTAGGGGTATAAGAACCTACCTCAAAAGATGAGGCAATTCCTAAATTGTGCTTCCCTTTGGAAATTTTGTAGAAATTTGCATCTCCTCTAGAATGAATTTGGCTTTTTGCCCTTCCATTACTACATCTTCTTTCTCAGTTGGTTGCTTTGAAACACTAGTCTGTAGAGGGGAAGATATTGGATTGGATGGCATTGGAAAGAGATTAGAAGGAATTGGAGATGGAGCAAGAGTAGGTAGTACTTGAGTATTTTCCTCTAGAATGAATTTGGCTTTTTGCCCTTCCATTACTACATCTTCTTTCTCAGTTGGTTGCTTTGAAACACTAGTCTGTAGAGGGGAAGATATTGGATTGGATGGCATTGGAAAGAGAGTAGAAGGAATTGGAGATGGAACAAGAGTAGGTAGTACTTGAGTATTTTCCCATTTACTCTTGAGCAATAGAAGATGATTTGGTGCATAATCTTCTTTGTAGTGGTTCTTCATCAACAGGCTCTTCTTCTCCATCTACCACAATTCTTGCTTGTGATGCCTTAACTTGTCTCTTCTTGACTTGGCTTTGCCAACAGTAGTACAAGATTCTCCTTGTGCCTTACTTTTTGCAGGAGCTTGAGCAGATTTCTGTTGTTGTGTGTACGGATCATCCATGAGATAAGGATGCCTTAGCCACCAACTTGTTCTAACAATAACAACCTCCTTTTTATTCTCAATGGAAGTATCCTTAGGGATTGACCAATCCACCTTGCTCATTGGCTGATTATAGACTTTGTCTTTATTGGAGGATGGCTCCAAAACCTTACCATCTTCATTCACTATCTTTGGGACCTTCTCCAAACTGCAACCCTTAATTGAAGTAAGAGACATCTTGTGGTAGTCCCTTATTCTCACTTCATGCTCATCAAGACAATCAACCCAAAACTTTAATTGTTGGCACATGCACAAAGAATGACCCAATTAGAGGTCCAGTTCTCCCAATGGGATCAAATCTATCTTAAGGCTCATATATATGCATGGTTAAATGAGCCATCCCAAGCTTAGCATATTTGCTAGAGCATGAATATTCACCCACCTTGATGGGAAAGAAATCCCAACCTTGTGCTTGCTGGCTATCAACTTCTGAATTTCAACTACTTGCTTGTAGATTTTTAATAATATAATCTTGTCACTTGGGTATTTGGACAGTTTATAAGGCGCTTTGTGAAAGCCACTTATCTTGATACATGAGAAAATTTTGAATTGGATAAATTAGTTTCCCAAGCTAGCTACAACTTAAGTTGCCTCATAAGATAACCTTTTAGCATAATCATTTTCCAAACACTTGATTATGACAAAAATCATCATTGACTCTATTATAGTGCTTTCAACTTTCCTTTAGTTCTAGACAAGGTTGCTGATCATAGACTTTTGTTTCACCCAATTGTAGTGTACTCACCTGGTTTAGTCCTAGAAAGTTGGCTTGGAAAGCTAGAAGGTACACCAAGAGGTCATATGGAAACTGTTGGTTTCTAATATTAGTGTGAAAAGAGGTATTATCAAACTAGTTAGCTTTTAGCCTACTTAGTAGAGTCTTATTCACACTACACTTAAGCTCACTTAGAGGTTATCTAGACTTTTGTCTCACCTCTTGTAGTCTCACCAAGTGTCCCAACACTTGTCCATAGAGTCTTACATTTGTTTCATACTTGGAGGGGCAGTCAAAGTTTGATTCCTACCTTCTCACCTTTTCAACCTTGCCTTTATAAGCAAGACTCATTTGTACATTTTTAAACACTTGACAAGCTTGCGATATTTTCTCATTTTGCAAATGCTCATTTGTGGATTGTTTTGAGTTTGCAAGCAGATCTTGGCTGCTCCAACATGGTATTAGAGCAAGCTTGCAACTCTAATCCCTTTCTCTCTTGAATTTGTGAGGGTAATGGGAATCAAGTTTCAAACGATGCATTCTGAAACAAAACTGATGCCATTGTTGCACTCATGAGGGTTGAAAGATGACTTTTAATATATATAACACTTTGGGTGTTTTGAGATTTTTTTTTTTGAGTTTTTGGAGGCCCAGCTATGGAGGGTTGTACAAAAATCCGTACAATCTGCACAATCATACGGTTTAACATACCATCTTGCATCAACGTACTTGTTTGTATAAGTAATCTTGATTTGTGCAACATTTTTTTTTATGTTTTTTGTTTTTTAGTAATTTTTTAATGGTTAAAAAATTACATTTTTTTGGTCGTTGGTACAGCTGCAAGCATCAAAGAATATTCTATTACTTTTTAGCATATTTTGTTAGCTGACATTAGGATGATATCATCAGTTTCTTCCCCAAGTTTGCCCCTTAAATGTTGGCCTGTTTTGATTTTTGGCTCAACTTTAGGAGCCTCGTTCTTGGGCATACAAATGTCTTTTTGAGTGAATTTGTTTTTCATTCTGAGTATTTTTTCGTCCTCTATCTAGTGGTAATTTCTTTTTTTTGTAGTAAGATGTATGGAGTTTTTTAAAAATTCAGATTCTCAAGACAACATGCATAGTTCTCGTGTTTGGAACTTCAGAAGGCTCGTTTGGTCTCATTCAAACTCGTTTTTTGGTCTTGTTTTTTTTGAACTTGCATGGTTTTTCGAGCTCTATGTAGTGGTGATTTTATTTTTTCATGAATATTTTTTAAGAATTTGAAATTTTGAGTATGTCTCTTTTGAGGTTTTGTACATAAAATCCACTTTGTGGATTCTGTAATGCACTAAAATAAAGTGCCATATCATTGGAAAGTTTGGGGAGGGTGGGGCGGGTTCATTTTTTTGAATAATGGGGGTTATGTTTTCTATTTTTGTCATTTCCTTGAGTTTTGAAAGGTATACTTGATCTATGTTTTCATTGTTCACCTCATGACATAAACTTGTAAGAACTCTAAAAATAGCAAATAAGTTTGTAAATGCACTCATATAAAGTGCCAAAAACTAAATGTGTGTTCCTTATGGAGGGAATTTTGTACTTACACTGAATTATAAAGTGTAATAGGGGGTTGTGTAGTGCCTTGATTTGACATCATAGTAGTGGATCCTTGTGATTATCGCCTCATGCATGTGTGCCTCGATGCACACCCTTTTTCAGCTTCTTGTACATCTTATTGGACTTGATGTTGGGTCTACATTCCTATGCACACTATTTTGCCTGATTTAGGTGGTCTACCAATACCATTTCCTCGTTAGCATTAGGGGGAGTTATCACAGTGTTATGCTAATGCTTCCCTGGTTTCCGTGGAGCAACCTTAATGGAGCCAAACGGACTTTGCCATTATGTTTAGAAGGCCTGAGAAATGAAAGATTACTTTTTGTTTCATCAAATGACAATTTTTGGCGGTCACATAGACCTACTCTCTTAAGATTACCTTTTGTTTCATCAAATGACAATTTTTGGCAGTCACATAGACCTACTCTCTTTATCTCTCCTATGGGGGGAATTTTAGTGTATCATATTTTTTGAGATTCTAGTGCTTATGTAGAGCACCGTGATGCACATTTCAGTAGTGTACTACAGGTCACTTGTGCATTGTTGATCATACTTCAGAATCATATTAGTATTTACATCATCAACTTCACAGAGTTTGACTGCCTTTGTGCCATCTGTGTATTCATGGTTGAGTAGTATTTTATATGTTCACTCATGCAGTGTTTTGTATCTCTTATCATGATCTACATTTTGTGGAGGTTCATTGATTCTAGCAAACACTAGTTCAACTTTGGTAGAGTTTACAACTTTGACAGGCTTCGGGAGTTCTTCATCATCATGTTCCTATCTTTATGGGACATCTTTTCAAGATGTCTTATCATTCTCTTTTTCTCTTTTGGAGAGGAATTTTTTCCCATTGGGTTTTCTCCTTTTTCTCTATTTGTGAGAGATCATTATTGTACATGAGTACCTTATGAGGCCTTCTTGTTGGGACTCATCTTTTTAGTGTTTAGCTTACTCCTTAAGTATTGCTTAAGGGGGGGTGTTAATGTGAAGAGAGGTATTATCAAACTAGTTGGCTTTACTAAGAGTCCTATTCATACTGCATTTAAGCTCACTTAGAGGTTATATAGACTTTTGTCTTACTTCATGTAGACTCACAAAGTGCCCCAATACTTGTCTATAGAGTCTTACACTTGTTTCATACATGGAGGGCTAGTTTGACTTCTATCTTCTCACCTCTTCATCCTTGCCTTTATAAGCAAGGCTCATTTGTACATTTTAAAACACATCACATGCTTATGATATTTTCTCATTTTGCATATGCTCATTTGTGGATTGTTTTGAGTTTGCAAGCAGGTCTTGGCTGCTCCAACATCTAGTACTTCTGATAGTTGTTCGTTTAGTGTATCACTGATATTGATAGCCCAATCTATTCTCTTCTCACTAAAAATCTGTAAAATGAAATAACACATCCAAGGGTAAAAGTCCCTAGCATTGGGCAATCCAATTACTTTGTTGAGTAGAGTGATGGTATCCTTTGGATCTTGCTAAAATTCACTCTTGTGAATGAATTTGGCCATCTTGATTTCTGATTTTCTTTTATATAGTAGAAGGGTGTCATTCACAAAGTTGACCGCTTGTGTCGTGTGATTCTCATAGTATTTAAGAGCTTCATTTGTGTTGATCTTATCATATTTAACATAAGTAGGAAGGTCAAATACTCTTTCAATCACCTCATAATTGATGTTTAATACATTTTGACCTATAGGGCCAAACACCTTTCTTTACCCTTGGTTATATGCTTTTGCACAAGCCAAAACTAACTTTGCAAGGAAACAGGGAAGGCAACAACCTATACTAGTCCAAACTTGGTTGTGCATTGGGCCATGAAGGTCTTGTCTCCCTTTGCATTCACCCTTTGTAAGAATTATTGGACATTCAGGTGTCACCAATATTATTCCATGGGGAGGATATCTTAGAAGCAATTTGGTATCCTTTATATTCTTATTTCATCTCTTTCAAAGGCCCCTAGCCTTTTTGCATTTGTACTGCTAAGCACACATGATCCATTTAATAGAATTCAATTAAGCCATTTAAAGGGGCTTCAATTAGTATGAAGAAGACAGATAAGCTTGAAAATGCAGAATTCCCCTTCAAAATAACCATTATGGAATTGTGAAACTTATCCTAGAACCTAGGAAAATAAACCTTTAATAAGTTTTGTGGTTCACAAGTTCGGGATACCAACAAATAGGTACTTCGAAGAAGGGAGTTTTAATTGTGCGAGGAATAAAGTGTTGCCGGCTTATTGGGATTAGACTTCAGGCTTTTTGCTAACAAGGTACTCTAATAAAGAAGTCTTGAAAGACCTACTTTTTTAGGATATAACTATGAATTTTGTCGGGATTGGACTCTGGAGCAAACCCTTAATGAAGTACCACAATAAGGAGGTCTTGAAACCGTGATTTGAGAAGAATATAATCTAAGTTACCGGGTTCTTCATATTTGACCCAAGAACCCGTGTGGGTACGGTTTGGGTAAGGGTTTGGTTTGGGTACGGCTTGGGCACTTGGGTTCTTTGTGGGTTCTTCTATGAAGGACCCACAAAGAACCCAAGCACCTGGGTTATCTGTGGGTTTTTCTGCAAAGGACCCACAAAGAACTGAGGTGCCTAGGTTCTTTGTGGGTTCTTCTGTGAAGGACCCACAAAAAATCTAGGCACCCGGGCAGCACAAATTTGATATTGTCTTGGCAAACCAAGAACTGATAACTGTTTAAAAAAAATTTAGGGCTATTGTTTCCAATTCAACATGTGTAGATAGCATTAATTGAGCCTCATGAATGCATCATTCCATCATTTGACCAGCACTATTGTAGGAGGCGTAAAAAGACAATGTTGGGGTCAGACTATAAATTTGACATTATTTGTGAATCAATACACCAGATCTTCAATATTAACCCTCTACACCTGCATTGACCCTTGTTTGAGTTACACTTCTTAAATGTGGTTATCTGACAATGTTGACCAAAGAGCTCTGCTATACTGACTATGTTGACCAAAAATCTCTGCTACATAGACAGCATTAACTTCTGTACCACTTACATTGACTATTTTGTTTGATGATTATGTTGCATCGAGTGCAATATTCTACTTTTCACTGAGTCATGATCAATATTGACCAAGAAACTAGTAAGGTATGCAGGCTTCTTTGAGTTTTTATTTTGTCTACTATATTTTTTAAGGAGAATCAATTACTATACTTGTGAAGTGATAATTAATGTTATAAGTTACTATGTCAAAATTATGTTGTATTCTATTTAGGAAAAAAAATTTGCTGTACCACCATTACCTGTATCTGAACACGTACCCAAACCAGCAACTTAGAATATAATGATTATTTCCAGCAGGGTCGGACTTCAAAACAACTATTAAAAACAAAAACAAAATGAAACAAGGAAAAGACCAGAAAAGACAAAAGAGAGAACACATGCACACGAGGAACTAACAAAAGCCCCAACAAGGGCAAAAGAATAGAAAAATGAACACAAGAAAATGAAAAAAAATCACCATCAATATGTCGGTTTTAGATACTGTACATGGTAAGATGATGAGATGAAACCATGAAGAAGGCAAAGAACACTCCTCACAATCAACTGCTGGCCAAATGCAATGAGGTACAAAATCTGCCACAAAGCTCTATCGGAGTTGATTGATTATGGCAAAGAGATTGGAGAGGGTGTAGGTAGCAGAGCTTGAAGAGCAACAATAGACATAAAAGACAAATGGAAAGAAGGCTAACAAAACATTAAAATGGGGGAATCACATGTGGAAAGTCTGTCATTAATGCAGAGCCAAAGGGTAGCTTAGGGTGATGTAACATCCTCCACTAGGATGAGCAACTTTGAAAGTCTAAAAATATAATGCATTGGCCCTATCAAGTCCAGTCTGCAAAAAGAGATGTCAGGGTTTTGGAGTTTCCACTATTGTCATGCTAGAACGATAAACTCCGAGAGTTTGATAAAGACAAAATACCCCAAAGAACTAACGGAAAAGCAAGAAACAAGACAAACACAAAAGGGACCAAAAGGCAAACAAACAAACAAAGCAAAAGAAACAAAAGAAAGAAAAAGGGGGTCACTGTTTCACTGAAGCAAAATGGGGTATGTGTATATAAGACAACAAAAAGAAGTGGAGAAAGAAGATATTGTGAAATCTAAGTTATTGATATGTTTGTGTATATAAATATTATTATAACTTTCCTCATTAATGAACGGTTTTTTTGGGGGGGTTATTGACTTGAAAGGGTTTTATCCACACACATATAGTGTAATGTGTTTTCTTACGTTATCTGCAATTTTGTTTCAGTTTTTTTAATTTATATGTAATGATTAATTGCCTATTGATTCTATTTCTTGACATGGTATTAGAGCCAAATTAGGCTATGCTAATCATTTTACAGGAGATACCATTGCTAAAAACTAATTTGCATTTATACAATTTTTCATAAAATAGTATTAAATTGCAATGCAGTCTTAAAATAATAAAAATTCAGTGATTCAAGTATTGAAGATTAGACTTAAGGAATACAACTTTTTCTGAACTTACATAAAATTATCCACTTTTATAAATTATAATATATAGAGAACTATGGTATTCATCACTTGGTACACCACTTTGACACAATATGTTAGGTCAAAATTATGTGATTGACATTTGAATTTATAAAAGGATGAATGCGGGAAGGTGTAGCTTGAAGCATTGTAGGGTATTATTATCATTGACATCTTGGCTGACTTTGTAAATGACATTTTCTTTGGATAACAAGATAAGAGTTACTTTGTGTAAGGCCTTTTGGTGGGTTCATTTATCCAGAAAAGCTTCTTGTCACATCAATGTGATTTCTTGGATCTCCTATGCCACCACCCTCGATGATATATACTTGGTTAGGGATTTGTTCAAGCCACTTCATTACTAGAATTATTTAGAAGTGTTTTGAATTGGATTATGAAGTGTTAGTAAAATATGTTAACTAAGTTATTATTTTTAAGAAGATCGAATGCATACTCTCTAGTTTGTTAGATTGATTATCAGATGGCATATATTTGTGATCAAGAACTGGGCTGGAATCCCAACAATCACAAAAGAAATCCTCTATGGAGTACCTCCATTACAAAGCTTAGCCTCACAGAGTTGTCATTGAGGGGGAGCGTTAATAACAATGATAACTCCTAGTGGCTAACTCTGTATGTAAGACCTAAGGGCACTTGTTAAGACTTATGGGGATTAGATAATACCTAAGGGCACATGTAAGACCTATGGGCATTTTACATGCTATATATATGACTGTGGGCATTTTTACATGCTTTATATGTAAGTCCTATGGGCACTATCTCTTCCTCTGTATTCCTTCTTTCATTTGTAAAAGCATTGTATATAAAATCTATGGGTATTATTATTGTAACAAGAACTTGGAAGGCTAGTTTGAGGAGACCTGAGCTCCAACAAAAACTTAATAGGACCTCATTGAAACATCATTGTGAGGAAATTGGGGTCTAAATTATGACTATCATGTAGTTCAGAATGCATGATCTTCATCTTGGCATACATTTTTTACTTGTGATATGCTTGTCAAAGAAGCCTTTGGTAAGATCTATCTTTTCTTCTAAAAAAAATTGACATTATGAACTCTCTATAAACTTTAAGGGGGAGTGTTAGGGCATAATATTTATTTGGGGGTTACATTTAATGTTAAGTACTCAATAACATTTATAAGATTTCAACCTATAATGTTTTATCCTTATAAATAAATAATTAATTTATTATATAAATGTATAACCAAAAGGCTATATGGTGAAAGGTTGTGACCTATTCACCAACTCCTTAGATTACTTAAATATAGGTAATCATAAAACACTTCATATTGTTGTGAATATGCAGCAAGTACATTGGTATGTGCTAGTGGTAATACTAAATGAGAGGTCTATTAATGCATTGTATATGAATGTGAGGCAAAATGGAAAGAAGGGGATGAAGAAGATACTGGGAAATCTAGGTTCTTGATATGTTTGTGTACACAAACACGTACACAAACATTATTGTAAGTTTTCTCAATAATGATGGTGTTTTTATGGTTTTTTTACCTGAAAGTGTTTTTCCCATTTACATATTGTTTAATGTGTTTTCTCTATGCTTTTTATAATTTTATTTCAGTTATTTTTATCTATATGTAATGACTAGGTGCCTATTGATCTTATTTCCTGACATAGCCTTACGATTGAGTCTTTAGATTTGATTGCAGATCAATGGATCTTCGTACATATATAAATGACTTTATTTATGTTCAGAAGAAGGGGTTCTCTTCTGAAATCTGTATATTAGTTATATCATTTTCAATTTGTATGGTACAATGCATTCTAATTTCTAACAGTGAATTTGTTTCTGCAGCTGGAAAGAGAAATGGCAAGAGAACAGCAGATGAAATGAGTGCACCATCACCTCTTTTAGCATCTCCTGAAGAAAAAAGTAATGATGAAGAGGAACATGTGGATGTGGATGATGATGAAGATGTTATTCAAGTAAACCATGAGATGTTGAGTGACAACCATGAGGTTAATGTGAACATTGATGACAATGTATCTAATGGTAGTGATAGTGATGATGAGATTGCTGATGTAGATCTTAGTGATGATGAGCCCGATAAAGGGCCAAATGCTGCTGAAGCTTTGAGAGCTCAAGTTGATGCTGAGCAGAATGAGAAACAGCAAACCTCTAGTTCGAGTGGGACTAGCAGTGGAAGCAGTGGCAGTGGCACGGCTAGTAGCAGCAGTGACAGTGAAGGCAGTGATGATGATTCAGCTAGCTCAGGTGGAGATAATTGAATGTGGGAAAGAGTACTCCATCATTATGCATATACTGGATAGCATACTGAGAAACATGTCCTTAAAGATAGAGTATCTTCGGTTTAGAATGCTGACAAAATCAAAATTCCTCCAAAATAATGTAAGTGCCCATAATTATAGTAACATAATAGTGGGAAAAAATCAAAATATAAAATAATAAGAGGTATGTAGACTAACAGAGGTTAGATGAAGAAATTAAAGACTTGGTGAATAAATGAAATGGAACTATACTCTTCAATCTTTAGAAAAATAAATGCTGGCCTGCCTCCTAGTCAGTTGATATGACTTGCTGGGGGTCAAATGCTATATCTCTGGTGGCCGACCAAAGATATCAGCGAAGTACTACTTTTCTCCAAAATTTTGCTACCTTTTAAACTATGAATTGGAGAAATCTCTGGCTTCGAAATGTTGCAAGTGAAGTTTACTTGCATGGTTACTAGAAAAGTGTACAACTGTTCTACCAACTATGGAAAGACAGCAATAGCAATATTGCATTTGTGTATTTATAGTAGTATACACCCTTCTGTTCCAACAGATACTTCCAACTTTCCAGTAACCTATGAACTGGTTAGTGTTAGCCCAGATTGTTTATTGAGTTTGAATCACAACTCTATAGAAATCAATTTTTTACTGTCAAGAATATATTTTCTAGCGAGACAACAATGAGGAAAAGGGAATGAGTATTAATCTTTTGTCATGAATGTAGCCTTTCAAGATCTTCAGGAGTGACTATATATCTTTGATCAGACTGTGACCTTTTGAACTTTATCATTTTTATTTTGATAATTTGTTATCTATTGTTTGAAAATAGTTGCAGTTATTTGATGAAGGGGTTCCAATTAAGGACCTCATAATCCTTGCAGCCTAAGCAAATTCCCTCAAGATAACACATCAAGCTGTCAGCATAATCACAAACAGTTGTAAAATAGTTCACCAACACAAACATTTGCAAATATTGATTCTGTGATTGTTTACCACTCTTGTGACATCGCAAAAAAATCTCTCACAAAAAAATCTATGATTAGTGTGTAGAAAATCATACTAAGCTACAACAATGAGGATTGAACATATAAAGGGAAAGAAACTACAAAAATCACACGTGCCACTCCAATCTATTTTCCATTTGCTAACAGAGCTGTACTAACCAGAACAATATTCAGCAATGTTCTCTCATGGTTACCTTGTCCATAAATGTTCAGAGCTTGGTTACATAGCTCCTCTGCCTCTATTGACTTTATAACAAGAGGAAGGCTATTTTTAATTAAAAAAAATTCTATTTCTTTTGTTTTCCTACTTATAGATAAATAAAATCTCAGCCCAGTTATTTCAGAGCATACCAAAGTCACAAAAGAATAAGCCAATACTCATTCTAGTGCACACAAAGGAGGAGCTCCTTCGAAATGATGTTTTTAGTAGCCTTCAAATGCTTGCATCTCTCATTGATTACTGCTGTACAAGAACCAAGGGAGGCCTTTCATCAGCACATTTAGAATAAGAAAAATTTCTTTTAGAGCTCATTTTTCATGGCTTTCTCTCCAACTTGATTTCCTATCCTGCTGCCACCTGGGTTTCTACCTTTATTGGAATAATCAATCCCCTCAGAAAATAGTCCCATCCCTACTTCATTCAGTGCACTCCTTATCTTTTGCTCCAGATGACAATTTGAGCGACTTTTAAATGGACAGTTTGCTGCCCCCTTAAAATTATTCTTTTCTTTGTTGGCAATTGGTGGGTGTTCATCTTTAAATCCTCCAAACAACACTACATTGTCTCCAAGTAGTTTTATCCATGATGCTACTATTGGGAGGTCATTAAGAGTTTACCACTCTTGTTACATCACAAAATCTATGATTAAAGTGCAGAAAATCACACTGAGCTACAACGAGGATTGAACATAAAAAGGGAAATAACTACAGAAACCACACATGCCACTTTAATCTCTTTTCCATTTGCTAGCAGAGCCGCACTACTCAGAAGAATATTCGGCAATACTCTCTCATGATCACCTTTTCCATAAATGTTCTGAGCGCATTTACACAGCTCCTCTGCCTCTACGAACTGCATGACTCTAAGGACAACAAGAGGGAGCCTTTTTTTTCTTCCCTACTAGTAGATAAATAAACCTCTAGCCTAGTTATTCAGAGCACAATAAAGTCATAAAAGAATAAAGTATAAATTAGTACTCATTCATTCTGGTGTGCATAAAAGAGGAGCTCCGTTAGAAATTTAAATAATGTTTTTGGCAACCTTCGAATGCTTATATCTCTCACAATTACTGTTGTACAAAATTTGAGAGAGGCTTTTCATCAGCACACTTAGATCAACAAAAACCTGTTTCAGATTTTCATTACGAGTATTTTAAAAAAATCCCATTTTTCATGGCTTTCTCTCCAATTCGATTCCCTCTTCCGCTGCCTCCAAGGTCTCTACATTTATTAGAATAATCAATCCCCTCACAAAATAGTCCCATCTCCGCTTCATTTTTCACTCCTAAAAAATGGTTTCTGCCCCCCTTGACTTATTCTATTTGCTGACAGTTTGCAGGTGTCCATCTTCTTTAAATCCTCCAAACAACACTAGATTGTCTCTAAGTACTTTTATCCATGATGCTACAATTCGGAGAGGTATATAAGAGTTTAAAAGGAACATTCCAAACAACCTCCATTTGTTAGCAGCACCACTCAAATACTGAGCTGAAGATGCATACAATAAAGCACTAGTTAATGAACACCACAAAATGAGCACAAACACCATGCCTAACAGAACATTTATTGTAACCTAAATTGATCTTATGCAGTATTTCACTTTTCTATGATGATCAACATAAAAGAGAATTATTTTAGTCTCTTATCCTTCTTAACCATCTTGGTTGCTCAACTAATTCATGAGTTGTGGATCAATTTTTTCTCAACCTTTTAAGGAAGTAAATAATGTTCATTTATGTAAAGTGGAACTTATGGGTGAATAACAGGCTCTTCGGAACTAAGTTCTTATATTATGAACTAGATTTCAGATTAAATGTGACGAAACGAAACAAAATTCAGTAAATGGTAAACTTGGTTGCTAGTTTAATATTCACTATAGTTAGTGAATAAAAGAAAAACAATGGATCCATCCTTTAATCAACAATAGTTTTATTTTTTGCGCATTTGATTGTGAAACCCTGCCTATTTATTCAACATTAAAATTGAAAATATCTAAAAGAATATTTTTACTAAAATACGAAACTTTTTGAACTAATGGGAGGTTAGTTTTGAGCGTCACAACTATTTAATTTTTGAAATATGTAATTGGCTTTTATTGAAGGCCAAAATGAGGAAAATGTATATCATCTACATTGAGTCATCTTCAAAAATATGTTAAGATATCATTGTTTCCCCCTAGGAAGCTAGAATATGTACACCATCTTGTAAGAGATTTGTTAACATGGAGAAAATTTGAGTCCTAAGTGAGCTCGTCAAATTGTCATTAAGTACAGTGGTCAGTACAGAGTTGTCCGTCAATGATGTACTGCAAAATAAGATACCACGTGGGATTAACGCTCCATTTTGTAAATTTATTAGGGCATATGCTTGCCCAACCATCTAGCATGATTTTTAAGGCTTTCTAAAACGGTAGACATCCATTGTATCGCAGAACGCCCGAGTAAAAGAGTTTTTGGTTGAAATTCTGATATGTGCATTCAGCCATGATTAGCTGATTTGACTTGGTTAAAAGAGAATCTCGTCATTGCCCCCTTGGACGCTTGCTCAAGGACATGCATAAATATATTGTTAATATGTTGGGTGGCTTCCCATATGAGATTTGTGTGACATGGGATTTTATGGGCTCAAACTAAAGTCTTCTTTGGTTTGAAGACTTTAGTTTTTGAGCGGAGGTATGAATCGAGATAATATAAAAGTTTATTGGTAAAGCACAAATCCGAGTTTAATGTTATTTGTTAATTTCTATAACCCAACAACAAATTAATTGCACAATAAATTTACAGAAAGAAATCTGATTTATAACAATTAACACAACTGGGTTAATTAACAACAAATAATAGCGGAAACAAAAATAACATGAAGCCAATCACAAATAGACAATAACACAGATATACCCAGGAAACCCTAATGTGGGGAAAAACTTGCAAATGTTGGATCTTCTATTTAGCCTAACAACAAACTTTTCTTTCGAAAATACAATATGAGTTTGCTACAGCAATCTTACATTTAAAGAGCCTATTTGCTTTACTTAGTGTGCAAAGAAAGAATCTTTCCTTGCTTTCTTTGGTTTTAATTACACATAAAATCACTCTTGGATTTATCTTATCCTTACAAACTCGAAAACATTCTATTAAAGAATAAAAATCTTCTTGTTGCTAAAAATCTAACTCGAATTGTTTTAAAGCATATCTAACTCAAGTTGTTTTAAAGTGATTTAAAGCATATCCAACTCAAGTTGCTTTAAAACAAATCCACATCCCACCTTTCAAGCTACAAAAACCAACACTCCCTCTTAGCAAGGAAGGTGTTCTGCACCACACCCAACTTGTCTCTGAAGAATTCAAACATGCTCTTCATTAAGGCCTTCGTCAGGATATCTGCTATTTGTTCATCCGTACAAATGTAATTGAGCTTCACTATCCCCTTCTCTACACAATCTCTTATGAAGTGGTACTTGATCTCAATGTGCTTTGACTTGTCATAAAACATTAGATTCTCAGAGAGTTTGATACAACTCTAATTATCACAGTAAATGACTGTAGGATCCAGCCCCTGATCAAAGAGCCCAGCTAGAAGTTTCCGAAGCCAGATAGCCTCACATGTAGCCATACTGGCTGCCATATACTCGGCCTTTGTAGAACTCAGCGCAACTGACTTCTGTTTCCTGTTGTACCAAGAGACTGCTCCTGATCCCAAAGTGAAACTGCACCCTGAAGTGCTCTTTTGATCAGTTGTACTGCCTGCCCAATCTGCATCAGTAAACCCCTCGAGCTTCACTCCATCTTGTTGAACATACTTTAGCCCATAATCAACTGTGCCTTGGAGATATCTCAAAACATGTTTTGCAACTATCGAGTGCACACGTTTAGGTTCCACCATAAACTGACTAAGTGAGTTCACTACAAAACAAATGTTTGGCCTAGTGTTGACCAGATATATAAGAGAGCCTATCAATTGTCTGTATAAAGTCAAGTCCACTACCTCTGATCTAGAAGCATCAATCTTCTTCCAATTGGTCACAAGAGGCGTTGACATAGGTTTACAATTCTCCATTATGAATTGCTTCAAGATATCAATTAAGTACTTCCCTTGTCCAAGGAAGATCTCTCCCTCTTTCTGCCACAACTCCAATCCCAGAAAGTAGTGCATCAACCCCAAGTCCATCTCAAACTCTCCTGCAAGATCTCGCTTGCAGTGTGCTATGAGCTCCTCTGACCCTGTGAGAAATAGGTCATCAACATATAACAACAATATGAGTTTGCCCTTCACCTGAACATAGTACAAGTTTGGATCCGCCTCACTCTTGATGAAGCCCACACTCTGCAAGTAACTGTCAATACGTGAATACCATGCCTTGGGAGCCTGCTTGAGTCCATACAGTGCTCTTTTCAACTTGCATACATGAGAATCCCTCTCATGTGCTTCAAATCCTTTTGGTTGCTCTATGGAAATCTCTTCCTCAATCACCCTATAGAGGAAGGCCGTTTTTACATTCATCTGGTGAATCCTCCAACCCATTTGTGCTACTACATAAATGATAGTTCTTATGAATGAATACCTAGCTACTGGAACAAAAGTCTCATCATAGTCGACTCCTTCCTTTTGAGAAAACCCCTTAGCCACAAACTGGGCTTTGAACTTCTTCACACTACCATCTACAACATGCTTAATCTTATACAACCATCTCGAGCCCACCACAGACTTATCTTTTGGTCTTGGTACTACCTCCCACACACTGTTCTTCATGATGGAAAAATACTCTTCCACCATGGCATCTCTCCACACTTGGTGCTTGGATGCCTCCTGAAAGTTGGAAGGTTCTACTTCAATTAATTCACTCATAAGTGCCACATACTCAGAATAATGTTTGGGAGCCCTTCTTTGTTTGACTGAATCTTGAGGATCACCTACATAGTCTTGAGCCTCTCTCAGTGTCTGTTCAGCTGCCCTGTTTCTCCTCTTTTCTGTAATAGGAATCTGAGGTTGAGGAATTATTGATTCCTCCTTCTAATCAACCTACTCGGCTTGCTCGCTCTGCTCTCCAGCTTGCGTGACTGAAGTATGAGGAAATTGTGTTGTCTCAACTGTGGTTGATTGCTCCCCCTCATTCATCAAGTTGCTAGATTTCTGAAGAGCCCTCTCTTCCTTGAACTTTACATCTCTGCGAACAACTGTTTTCCTGAGAGCAGAAATGTAAACCTGATAAGCCTTAGAAGTTTCATTGTACCCAACAAGGATACCCTTCTCTGCAGTAAGTTCCAACTTGGTTGTCTTCTCAACAGGAATGTGACAATACACAAGGCATCCAAAGATGCGAATGTGCCCCAAGTCTGGTTTCTTACTAGAGAACGCCTCTTCTGGAGTCAATTTTCCCAACACTTTGTGAGGGCTCCTATTCTGCAAATACACAGCTGTGTTGCAAGCTTCTACCCATAAGAACCAAGGCAGATCCTGATCATGAAGCATGGCCTTGGCTGCTCCAACTATAGCCATGTTCTTCCGTTCAGCGACCCCATTCTGCTGAGGGTTGTACGGAACTGCCAACTCTTTCTTGATACCTTCTTGAGCACAAAAATCTTTGAAGGAATTTGAGGTATACTTGCCTCCATTATTAGACCTTAGTATCTTGATCTTCTTCCCAGTTTGGTTCTCCACGAGAGCCTTAAACTCTTTGAACCTACTGAAGACCTCATCTTTATTCTTCATGAAATATATCCACGTCTTCCTGGAGAAATCATCAATGAAAGTAACATAATACTCATATCCATTCAAGGATGTTGTTGACATAGGTCCACACACATCTAAGTGTATGAGATCTAAAATCCCTTTAGATCTAGTGTCACTATTTGGAAAATTGGTCTTAGCCTATTTCCCAAGTGCACAGCGTTTGCACACCTCATGCTTTTTTGTTTTTATCTTAGGCAGCCCCGTCACTATTTCCTTAAGAATATTAAGTGCTCCATGGTGAAGGTGAGCCATCCTCCTGTGCCACAATTCTCCTATCCCTTTACAGCTACTAACCAACGCATGTGCTAGCTCAAATTGTAACCGAAACAAGCTGCCATGCTTGACTCCAATCACTTTTGCAACCTTGGAATCTTTGGGATGAATATAGACTTTTCCCCTCTCAAAGGTCACGATGTAACCCTTGTCTTCCAAAGCAGAAATTGAGATAAAATTCTTTGTCATGCCAGGGACATACAACACATCCTCCACCAACAAAATTTTTCCAGACTCCCTTTGAAACTTGACGGTGCCAATACTAGTTGCATGGTACTTGGCATTGTCTCCGAGCTCAATATAGAAATCCAGCTTCTTCTCCTCCAACTTGGTGAAACATTCTTTGACTCCCGTCATGTGGCGAGAAGCCCCACTGTCAATATACCATACCCTGTTGGCAATTGAACTTGAGAGACATGCAATGAGTGAAAACTCATTCTCAAATCATGATGCAAACTCATCCACCTCTGCGGTAGTAGCAACTTGCTTCTTGTCCTTATTTTTCTTATTCAGACATTGACTGGCATAGTGACCTATTTGATGGCAGCAAAAACATTTTATCTTGCTTAGATCTTTCTTCTTCCCACCCTTGAAAGAAGAACCTTCTGATTGCTCTTTATTGGACTTCTTCTTACCCTTGCTTGCAAGAGCAAGATTCTCTTCATCTTGACCCTTCTTCGTCTGATCTCCTCTATGAGCACCTTCACGGATCTCTTCCTGAACAAAATCATCCCAAAGTCTTGCCCAATTAGGTAGCCGATCTCTGCCGACAACACACTTGACAAACACTTCCCAGTGCTTCGAAAAACCATTCAAGGCTTTACGTACCAACTCATCTTCATCAATAGTCTCTCCAACAGCAGCAAGCTCATCCCTGACTTGTGTCAGCTTGGACAAGTAAGAGGTCACACTCTCACCTTTGGACATCTTGGTATTATGTAATTTGTCCTTGAGCATCATCTTACGACTCTAATAGTCACTTTGATAAATTTTTGTGAGTGTATCCACGTCTCCTTGGTGGTGTCTTTCCCCAATAAATGAAGAATTAAATGATCTTTTACTCCATCCAAGATAATTCTCTGAGCCTTGGCCTCTTTGACTTCATGCGAATCTAAGGCAACAGGATCATTTGTTGGTGGTGTCACTTCTGTACTAGCATAGATCCATAGCCTGTTCTCCTTGAGAACAGATGTAATTTGAACCTTCCACTGCAAGAAGTTAGACGCACCCTCAAGCCTGTCCTCATATCGAACACTGGTTGCCATGGCTACAAAAGAACTGGAGACGAAAAATCTGATTTCTTTTTTTCTCTTGAAATCTGCGTCATCTTGGCTTCGTATTCAGAGTTTAGAGCTCTGATACCATGTTAATTTATATAACCCAGCAACAGATTAATTGCACAATAAATTCACAGAAAAAAATCTGATTTATAACAATTAACACAACTGGGTTAATTAACAACTAATAATAGCGGAAGCAAAAATAATATGAAGCCAATCACAAATAGACAATAACACAGATATACCCAGGAAACCCCAATGTGGGGAAAAACCTGCAAATGTTGGATCTTCTATTCAGCCTAACAACAAACTTTTCTTTCGAAAATACAGTATGAGTTTGCTACAACAATCTTACATTTAAAGAGCCTAGCTGCTTTACTTATCGTGCAAGGGAATAATCTTTCCTTGCTTTCTTTGGCTTTAATTACACATAAAATCACTCTTGGAATTATCTTATCCTCACAAACTCGAAAACATTCTATTAAAGAATAAAAATCTTGTTGTTGCTAAAAATCTAACTTGAATTGTTTTAAAGTGTATCTAACTCAAGTTGCTTTAAAGTGATTTAAAGCATATCCAACTCAATTTGCTTTAAAACAAATCCACATCCCACCTTTCGAGCTACAAAAATCAACATTATTAACTTAATATGCCATATAAATGTCCAACATAGTGAACCATATGCATGCTTCTCTCCTTGGGCGAGCATAGAACATTGTATTTACCATAGGACATTAATCCTCCACTTCATTCTAATATATGAACAATAATTATGGGGGGTGTATGTTTTGATCTACAAAAGTTCGCTTTACTTTTGGTCTCGTTGAAGCACTTTATGTACTTAAAAAGAATACTAGATCCAAGAAGATTCGAAACATTTAGGAGCTCATAACTTTGTTAACACTTATACGTGGCTTGTGCAGCTCCATCAACAACTTAATCATTGCCTAACACATGGCGGTAACATGAAAGCCCAACTTCTAATGACATGAAATCCTAACTTCTAATGAATATGTTTTGCATAGGTAGTTGCAATGTCATTTCTGAGTAAGAACACGAATAGATATCCAAAATTTCAAAGTGACATAATATCTTGTAATTACCAAACCATTTACCACCCTTATACATGCATATTAGTTTATACCACCATTCTTTGAATAGGACACTAACTGCTTGTAATTACCAAACCGTTTATCGCCATTAAACATGTATATCAGTTTATACAATAGGACACAGTTAGTTAGTCAGCTAGTGGTATAACAAGAGGATAACTTCAACATTCACATCTCACTTCTTGTATCTTGTACATAATTATTGCATATTATAGTTTCCAACTCTCCCATCATTCATATTTTCCCTAGTCTTTTATAATTTGATATAGTTATTGAACTTTATCATTCACCAAATATGTTTTCACCATATCACATGTAGTCTGCTAAGTGTGTCTATCCTTCAAATATTGTCTTGAGACCTAGATTAGTGGTATTAGAATACACACAATTTGTATCATGTCCAGTGGTATTAAAATTTCACATCTATATTGTGTCTCAATTTGTATGCACATCCATATGATGTTAAGTTATCAAAAGTTGGGGCCTGAGACTTGTGAACCTTCCACATACCTTCCTCACTAGTGACCCAAGATGTCACACATAGCTTTAGAGATAACAACTACAAATATACTCTAGAGGATGATACAAGATTGTTATGACATGATAGAGCAAGTACTCTCAATCACTTTGCCCAACTTTGTAATTGCATATAACACCCTCTAGAGAGATTTATTTTTAACAAACCTTTCATAGTTCCACACCATATAGGGTACAAATAGGTCTAGACATCTCTATTTTTGAAGGAAATAGAGGTAGACACATCCCTAGGAATAATATGCAAAATAACTAAGATATCCTACACAAGACATAAATATTATACAAAAATCTTACACACGTTAGCTGAAAAATACACTACACACAAGAAAAAAACTCATACAAATAAACATACAGAAAGAGACTCAATAAAAGAGAGCTTCCCCTAAGGATGCTCCTTTGGGGGGGGCTATTACTTCCACTCGTATTGGGCTAAGGTCAAGGTCTCCGGCTATTACTTCCACTCGTATTGAGCTAAGGTCAAGGTCTCCGAATGTTGGAGATGCTTCTTCTCCTACTCTAGGCAGCTTGTCAGAAAATTGTGCACAAACAATCAATGAAGATACCCCCTATGGCTGCAAAGGAACAAACCCAAGATAGTAGCGTGTTGGCTTGGTAGGCTAAGGCAACACAAGTGGAAGAAGGCAGGATTACAGTAACAGGGAAAAAATCAAAACCCTCTGGGCCTTCCTTCGATATGATGCTTCGTTCCCACAAGAGCAATTCGAAGTCTAAATCTTGATGCTCTTGGTTTGGGAGCTGGGTTTTTGGGTGCTGCAGGCTATCCTTTCGGTAGCCTGGCTTTTTTCTAAATTGTAAAGGGTTATAGATCCCTTCAAAATCTGTTTATCCCTAATATCAAAAACAAAAGAGAGCTAACAAAAAGAGCATGAGATAGATGATTAAAGAGGTATGGCTAGAAATTTGTATTATGCTAGAGTCTATACGATATTTTTGAATGGTCATGGTTATTACAAGTTGCATTGTAGGATAACCATGAAAGGGGTAGGACATATGGGGATGCACAGGCTAGCAAGTTGTATTATGCTAGGTGGCTCATATGCTACCAAGTTGCAAAGAATGCAATGGTCATTAATACTCTGAAATTTTAATAAAATAGAGTGTGTGCATTGTGAAAGGCCCCCTTAAAATAATTACATGATTCTAAGAATGTAAGTTATTTTAAGGAGAGAGAGAAGAATAAATAGTTTCTTGACATATAAACACCTACAAGTATGTTGCATCATGAAACGCATAACATTGTGCTCATGGAATGCCATCTCACAAGGTAGGAATGTCACATAAAATATACATCACTCACACAAACATACACTAAGGGAGCCACAAACCTAGGGTTGGTATGAATATATGATAATCATGTATATCATTAGAGGAAGGAAATGTAAAATTTTCCTTCCCCAAGTAGAGTGGAACTACAAGTATGAAGAAATAAAAGTACATGAAAAAAATATTGGGCCAACATGGAAGAGGCCTAAATGCCTCAATGCTTTATATTGTTCCCAAAAGACAAATTTAAATTTAAAAAATAAAAATGATGGTACAAATAGAATAATTGACAACATTTCATCTGCCTTGTATCCATGTACCTACAAGGGTATCATGAGTCCTCCAAGAGAGACTAACAAACATAACCAAGCAAGCACGAGGGATCACGTGGTAAACAAGACAAAAACTACAATCTAGAAATATAAAAGCATTGTTCTAAGGAGCACCCTCAAACAAATCATTGATCTCCAAATATTGATCATAAGGGAAGGGAGGTGAAGCCTTTGAGGAAGTACCGTTAGAGTAGTCCTAGGCAATACCCTTGCAACAATGGCTAAGGAATTGGTTGCAAGTACAATGTCTTCCTAAACTTCATGTGAGGCAAGTGTCAATAATCTTGTAAGCATTGAGGATAGTGTCAAAATATCTATGAAGGATTCAAACAAGTACTCATGAGGGGAGGCTAGTGAATCACTATCCAAATATGTTACAAGACGATTCAATGCCAATCTCTTGAATGGGAGTAGTGATAGGAACAGTAAAAATTGGAACTTCTATGAGAAGAACAATTCCAAAATAGTCTGGAGGTGGCAGAGAAGGTGGATTCATCTTTTAATTGTAATAATGCGGAGTTGAATAATGTTCAAATATTATTTTTGGAGGTGGTTAGTATTGTGTGATCTCACAAAATACCCCATTTTTCTTAAAGCATCATGAGGACCCCTTTATAACCTAACATGGCTTACTTCAACATGTGGGCAAGAAGCTCTTCGATTTAGGTTTCTTTAATAAATTTAAGTCGAAAAGTATAAAATCATGGTGATTATATCTTAGGAGTAGTTTAAAATGGAAAAGGGATGAATGTCATGCTTTTTGGAGAAATAAGGTCTTATGGATTTGGATGCTGTATCTTTGGGTTCTACATCGTGTCTTGCACCCGTCTTTCGGCCCACAAAGTCCTTAGAAATACGTTAAGTAGGAAAAAGGTTTGCGTTAAATCATTTCTTAATATTAAGGCAGACTCGAAGATTCGTTAAAATTGAAGTAATGAATTGGGATCAAAGATTTTAAAGCCTATTAAGCTGCATACAAGATACTAGGTTCTCGGTGCGATAAGGGAAGATTATCCCATCGAAGAATCATTAGATTAGGACATAAATGATAAAATAATATTGATTAATATATTCAGTAAATTCAAAAGGTATATTTGAGGCTAACTTTATTGGATAATTGTCTCATTACGGAGCCCAACACTAGAGGTTTTTAATGAATCCCGCACTCGCGAAAATTCTCCAAGTCTAGTAACAGTCAAAAGTTCCAAAAACACAGTAAGTGCATTTAAGAAAGTCTAAAGGTCGTTTCAGAATAGAGTAAAAAGGAAAGTGAATTTAAGGGTAAAATTGTTAGATTAATGATATCTTGCATTCATATTCTTGGAATAGAGTTTAATCACAAGGAAATCAATATGTTGGCATATGTGAATAGATGCGAGGTGATTTCTTTCGTATGATGATTTGTTAATGTAGGGTGAAGATTTAAAAGGTAGTGAAAGGTCTGGATGTTGGAAGCATGTAGAAGACAAAGGTCTTGACCTCGATGTCGATAGCAGGTATTTTCTCCGATGCAAGCGTGGGTATTTTCCCTAATGTAGGAACAAGTACATCAAGATGTGGTAATTTTGAGGCCTACTAGAAGCAAATCAAATTTTGAGTTTCAAAGGTAGGAAAGATGAAGGATAAAGAATCAAAAGAGCATAGTTGGCCAAATATGGGTGGAGGAGTTGGATCTAAGGTTTGACCACAGATACTTCGTCAACCAAGATGATGTAAGGACTCATTTCAACAAGATATCATTAGTATCTAGAGTTTTGAAAGGTTAAGGAATCATCAGTAAGGACTTATTCAACAAGATATAAACTTGATCAATTATTATGAAACTATTTGCTAACACCTCATGTGCAAGAGATATTTTTAGGACACGTGTCATATGATGATTCATTTGTTTTCTTTCTTTCCATGTGCAAATTTTGTAATAGACCTTTGTCTTGTTCTATAAAAGGTAGTGGGATTTCTAGTTTTACAAATCATAAATTGTTGAGATGGTAAAGCCTAAGTTGGAATATCACCAACTTATTTTTCTTCATGTTTTTTGTTCATTTTAGTAAACACATGTGCATATTGTAGGGGTTTTTCACACTAAAGCAATCAAGGTTGTTGCTAATTATAAATCTTACATGACTATAAATCATTCATTCCTAGTGAAATAATCAATATGTTGTGTCATCTTTGAGTGCATTTTAAAGCTATCTCATTGGACGATTCAATTATCTAAAACTTGCACTATTTTGTATGTAGCTATGAAAAGCATTCTGGGGAAATACAAATAGTTTACTTATCTTTCAGTATGTGTGTGGGTAATATCTAAAACAATTTATATTTTCTTAGATCCCTTTTCTCTCTACCTTGAATATTTTGCACTTTATTTTGGATAAAGTTAGTGTTAAATATTATGGAAAGTGATGGACGCATGATTTGTTAGGATTAATAGCATCACTTTTTAGTAACAAGCAAATAATTTAAAACATCAATAGGCCCTCATGTGAAAACAACTAAACAATGAACCTTGAGTGATCCTAGTGAGTCAAGGCCTAACATTCTTGAGCCTTGGGATAGCTAATTCTTAACCAAATCTAGTGACTCTTTCAAGATAGATAGGTTATGTTATTTTTATAATAAAATCTATTTGCATGTTGTTGTGTGTGTAACACCCTCATCGACATGTAGGGGATGTCAATGTCAATGTTGGTGGGATGGAGAACATTTGGAAAAACATGATGGTAAGTGCATTGGAATGTTACAAGGGAGGCTAGTGTGGCACTAAAAATGACAAATGTGTTTAGTATGTCTAACAACATGAAGAAATGAGGAATACTAGGGAGGTCTAGAATAAGAGGAGGTTCCATAAAATGATCCAAGATGATCTTCACCCTTTTAGGGTGAGACTCATCAGGATCATGATGAGTGATAAAGGTTCTACAAGAGCAATACAAGGAGTTGGAGAAGTGGGAGAAAAAAGCATGGCAAGGTTTGGAGGAAATTGCTTAAGAGGAGGATGCTTGGTAGCAAGTATCTCCATAGTGGCTTATTTATTAGACAACACATGTTGACGATGCTTGCATTCACATGCAAGTTGGTTCCATTGATGGTGGGTGCCAAGTGCATATGTAGAAGGGGGAACATGATCCCTCTACTATGATTGTGGGGTTGTCCTCATTGTTAGAATAAGAGGAGGAATAGTCCCGATAGTTAGAGGTTGAAAAAATTAGGGTGCATGTGAGGGAACATGTGCCATGGGTTCCTTTCCTCATTTTTCCATAGCGACACTCAAAGGAACATGAGGTACCGTTGGAATGAAAGGTGTCAGCGGTGCATAGGAAGTTTCCCATCTAACAAGCTACTTTCCATTTTCTACCAAATGGGTAGGTCTAGGAATAGTAGGAGCCATGATAGCATGGAAAACACGTGGAGAATATTTAGACAACATGAGCACTTTTCCTTGATCTATCAAAATAACATGTGGAGGAACACAAGGTATCATTGGAGGTTTGGAGACCTCAAGGGGAATGACAAATCAACCCAATGGAGCATTCTTATCCTCATCCACTAAAGGGGTAGGCATGGGGATATATGAATGTTGTTATGACTAAGTGACCAAAGGGAAAGTGATTGTGAGGTAAGAAGAGAAAGGATCTGAGGAGGACCATAAACAATTTTCTTTGAACTTTGAATAGGCTTTGAATAGAAAAAATCATTGTAAGGCTGCAAAGGTCATAAAGGTGCGGGCCAAAAGTGATTGAGAGAAAATCCCTCATGAAAGACGAGTGATTTTCATCCGATGTGTTGAATAGTATGCACTATGCCTTCATGAGGAAAATTTAAGAATTTATGAACAACTAAAGTGAATGATTCCATGGAAGTCATTCAAATGCCTAACTTCACACGAAAGAGGTCAAATATAGGAATTATAGAAAAAGTGGATTCAACACACTTGGGTCCTACCTGGATCGATAAAGTGACATAACCCATATTCGAGAGAGATAAGTCATAAGATGTATGAATAGTAATATACAACACATCATACTTATCTCTATGAAGCTAGTTGATAAAGAGGATTTTCTTTATTATAACATTAACCCTACTAGTAGGTTCAACAAGAAATTGATTACTATTTTTCTCATTAAAATGAATAGGTATGTAGAGTGGACCATCCTTTATACCAAAGGGCATATCGTCAAAAGGAAGATATATGACATGATTAGTAATGTCACACATCCGAGATGATAAGGGATAAGAATCTACTATGTTCACCATGTATCACTCAATGGAGAAAGAGATTCAAAAGAAAAAGGAGAAGGATCAATCCCAATAGAATTAGTAGAATGTAGGAAAGGGGTTAGTGTAAATTTAGAAGTTTTGATTAGGCTTTGCCACTAATTTAGATTTTCTATTTGATTAAAAAAATGGATAGAGCCCAAATCGATGTGGTCTTGCACTAGGTGGTGAAGATGCATGCATCACTCAGTGTCATGTCTAGGTACATGATGGAATTGGCATAAATATTTTGGGTCATATGAAGCCAAAAGAGGTTGGTTTGCTGGAAGAGGTCAAATAGGAGGCAATGCTATTAGATTTTCTTAAGAAACTTTTGCATTGTACTATATAAGGACTCACACAATTTGGTGAACTGCCTATGCTTCTGAGGTACTAAAGCAAATACATGCTAAGTGATAATTGTTTATTACATTTTTTATTTTTCTATAAGATCTTATTTTTCTATAAGTTACGTGAAGAAGAAGCACCTCCTTGAATATTAAAGATATTCAGTGAGGTAGAACCACTATACCGACTCATGGACTATTGATAGTCATGCAAGGTCATGCAAAGGTGAGAAAAAGAGATGTATTTCAGTAGTATTTTTTTATCATGTAGTGTTTGTTGCAAGTTTCCAATGAACAATCTTTGTACATTAGAATCTAGGAGCACATACATGATTTGAGAAAATCAAGATTGATATCTAAAAATAAATTTAGTTACCTTTTCACCAAGTCCTTGCTTGCATGGACAAGGTTGATAAATGTGACATGTGGTCTAATGTTTACTTGGAAGTGATGAAGGAATTGATTAATGAGTTTGTTCAAATGTGTTAATAGAATGGTCAAAAAGTGAGAAAAACTAGTCTTGCATGTTTTCTTTGAATGAACATAAGAGCTTTGCTTACAAAGCATCCTAAAATAAGAAATCACTACAAGGAAGTGAATGTAGAAATATGTTTGAAGGTCACCTTTTCCACTATACTTCGCAAACCCAAGCACCTTAAATCCTATGGGTAAGGGTGTAGCTGGAATGTGAATGATCAAGGGTTGTATATAGAATACAAGCGATAAGTGGTTGAGAGATGTGCTAGTTAGAGAAGAAAGTTGGCTAACATTTTGCATGAGTTGGTTAAGCACAAGTTCAGTGATATGTGTGTGAGTAGTGGATATTTGTGGGCCAGTAGATGTGAAAGGAGTGAAGCCTAGAAGTTGAGAGGTGCCAAAAGTTCTTCTTGAAATAAAGAAAAAATGAGGTAGGTGGCAAAATGGGTAAATGGATAATGCATGTGCCTATCTTCCTTATTTCATTAGGAAAAAGAGATCACCAAAGGTGGGATTGAATTTCAACCCTTAGGTGAGTCAACCCTATTGGAGTTCTTAGCTATTTTCCTTGTGACAAGAGGAGGTAAATATGATTGAGATGCACTTTTGGGAGAAAAACTAAAAAATGCTTAATGAACTTAATTATGCAATGTGAAACTTGAATCATCAATCTAAAGCATAAAACAATTAAAGACAACAGACTTCTGACATATCTGAGAAGGGTAAGTTGATGTGTACTAGTTGCCAAAAGCTATTGATGACAGTCCTCCTAGGATAGATCCACCCTAGGGCAAATGGGTCCTGCTAAAGGGATCCAAAATCTGATTTCATAGTTCTCTGCTCTTAGATCTACACTCCTAATTCCTCCAGATCTCACTGTCGGAAGTCAAAAATAAATTTTGCAAGCAAGATTATGTGTCTTGACAACTTTGATTACAACTTTGACAACTTTGCAAAATTGCACTTTTGATCAATCTTCAATCCTTCTTCACCTGCAAATCTACATACATAAAGAGAGGAAAAAAATTATTTGTTTTTGGTAAAGAGGGGTTTGCCTTGGTCAAACCCTATTTTGGTAATTAAACCTTGAAATGAAATAATGATAAAAAGACATAATTATGAATAAACACTAGCTTGTTACAACTCACCAAACCCTTTAATGGCTGCTCTTGGAGGACTGAAGTCTAACACATCACTCCAAAGATTAGAACTTGCATGAAATGGCTTGATTGGATGTTGATCTTGATGCTTGAATTTTGACTTGAATGCTTGAAACATACATCACAATGTTAGCTCCAAAAACATGCATAATAACTTTGACATGATGCTTGAGATCTTGAATGGTGATGTAGAAGACTGATAAATCTGCTCTTGAATGCTCTTGACAATATTTTTTGCTATGGGAATGCTGTCATAAAAAATTATAGATTGCTTCTCTAGGTTTGAATTGATAAAAAGACCTTGTATTTATAGGTAATTTTCTAATTTCCCTACAATTAAACATCAAAGGCTAACAATTGTAATTTGAATTTAAATCATAAAAATACCGCCAAAACATATTAAAAAAATGGGTTCCTAAACTTAAGGAGGAACCATTTGCCCAAATGGGTCCTAGGCCCTAAACCTAGGACACACATTTTCCAAGATGTTTAATTTGATGTTTGCAATTGTTTAATATAGGTTCCCCTTTTGGAAAATGGGATTAATTAGGCTTTTAAATGCATAATTGGGTCAATTAGAGGCTTAATTAAGTCCAATTAATTAGGGGGAGGCAAACAAAGTGAGAAAATGTAAAGGAGTACATTTTTGCCACTGCACTTCCAAACCAATTGAAAGACAAACCACTAGAATAAGTAGCTATAGTGGTCATGGGTGTTATAGTCACAATGTGCATGGTAGGGACTAGCATCAACATTTAAATTTATGTGTCAATTCAATATCTAAATAAGAATTTGTTATGTTTGTGATAACAAAAGTGTAGGATGGGACATTGTTGTGTACAATATGCACCAATTCTCTAAGAAATTCTAGAGATTGAGATTTTGTTATTAAGATATTGTGAATAGCAGCAATGATAGGCATTGCTTTAGTGAGGGTTTCCTTGGCTAGAAAATATTGAATGTGGTGTAAGTTTTGATCTAGATTCTATATTTGAGAAAGAGAGTCTTGAAGAGAAGACTCATGATCAAATCCCCCATCCACAGGAGGAGTGTGAGATGGGGAGGTAAAATCTAGACTAATTGAAGGAGGGGAGTGAGGCATCGTAATAGTAAATTGTTATCTAAAGAAGTTGGGACCAATGTGGATTGGTGTTATAAAAGGTTGTGAATGTGCCATGTTATATGTGAAAAGGATTCTCTTGACTACATTACCTAAATGGAGAGATTGGGTCATAAAACAAAATATTTTACAACATGCATTTCAAGCTACCATTCAAAATAGCGAGAGAAAAAACATTTGGAAAATTTTGTAGGTTTTATGTTTTTGGCATGCAAATTTTATTATGTAGGAACATCTAGTTCACGAAAATGTAGTGTATAAAATTTAACTCTTATAGATGAATACTAAGATTCATTGGGAGTAAATATTATACCCTACACTAAGATAAGTTGTCTATTCTTAAACAATTTGATTATCCTTTTTAATTACAAATAGAATTTATAGCTAAATAGTAAATTATAAGTTTACAATATTGAATACTTTATTGTGACAAACAGGTGAAAATATCTCACAGTTGGAGATGAATTATAATGTAATTTCAACAAAATTGGAAAGAGCTAATTTCAAAGAACCTATGGTAAATTTCTAAAGGTCTCTACCATGAACACCAACACATTGCGCAAACATCCTTGTGTTGCAATTTCATCTAACAAGATTTTTGAAACAAAAAGTGTTGCATGACCCAGAACAAATTCCTATATGCACATAAAATAAATAGAGAACTCAAAGAGCATAGAATATTTGAAATAGTGAAAATGATGATTAATACTAATTATTTAAATATGAAAGATTAAGTAACAAAGAAAGATATTAGAACTATGTCACCAAATTAAGCTTACCTATTCAAAATAACACCTACACACAAAAAGAAAGAAAAATGTTTTTGGTTGGATGTTTGAGGGGCTTGCCTTATTCAAACCCCATTTTGGTCTTTTGAACCTCCACAATAGCTAGGATTTTTGGATAATATTGAAAATAAAGACAAGATTGCTTTAAAATAAAAATGTAATAAACAATGATATACAATAATTCCACTAGATTATACTAACAGATGAAATTTATAAATGAAAGCATAAATGGATAAGAAGAGGAGATAGGGAACAAAAAATAAGAACAATATCACCTAGAAGTTATGAAAAAACTCCAAGAAAGATGATATTGCTTCAACCTCATTGTTCTTCACAATCCCACAAAGATGATAGAAAATGACATACATATTGTGAAAAATATTTTTGAATAGTGAAAATAAAAGAGTTTATTCAAAAGTTGTTAAGTTGAGCATTTAAGAGACAAAAATCAACTTCCTTATTTCAAAACAACAAGTTTAAAGTATTCTATTCAATGCAATTATATGCAACAAAATTACTTCCAAAATATATGTGAGAAGGTAATGCTCCAATGACCACTAAGATTGCAATTTTTTGTAGGATGTTATCACGTTATGCAAACATTCATGTGTAGCACTCTCATCTAGAAAATTTAGACTCGGAAAGATCGAAACATCATGAAATTACAAAAAATAAGAGATTTAAGTGTTAGAATTTTGTAATTAAAGCGTTCAATATCAAAGTGCTAGAGTGAGGAGGTCCAATGCAATTTGAAATTGTGGGGGTGTACAATTTTTGACACTACACACATATAATATTGAAAATTGGAAACCAAACCAACACTTCTAGATAATAATAAAAAAATCATGCATCATAGGAATAAAAGTGGGCCCACAATCAAAACTACAATGCAATAGAATATCACTAGTTGTCCCAAGTTGATATGAGTTTTGTACTTACTTCACGAGGTGCATACATAAAAATTAATGAGCTAATCTGAGGATAACATAACATTGGAGGAACTAGCAAGTACAACACCTAACTTAATAACACACTGTATGAAACTTCTATCTAATACTTTTAACAAAATTCTTTAGATACAATTTATGATGTGAAGGAGATATGTGATGCAATATGATGTCACCACCTAGGGACCATATCAACATTTCCTTAAGAGAAGCAAAACTTATTGTGGGAATGAAAGTGGGGCCTACCTTCATTGTGATGTGAAGAGCTATACAATACAATAACAATTTTCCACTTTTTTGCCACAACATAAGATATTTTCAAATTGAAACCCAAATAAGCATGCCTAGAAGAAATATAAATTCATTGTGCATCATAAAAATAAAAGTGGGGTTTCACATTCAAAACTATAATGTGAATGAGTGGTGTAATGCAATAGAATGTTGCCACCTCCCACAAATTGAATAGTATTATATAATTACCCTATGAAATTTATGTATAAGCATTAGTGGAGCAATCATAAGCCTTCAACTTAATGCAAGGATAACACAACATTATATTAATTGGTAGGCATTATTAGAGTTATCATGCATTAGCTAATAATTAATTAATCTTTTTATTGATTATTAGTCTAATTTATTCTCACGCACTTAAGCTAAACTTAGGAAATTGCTTTATTAGTTGAGCTAATATTAGATCATTATGTCTCATCTCATGTGATGTTGACACTTGTCATGATCTGTTCCCTTTCTCATTTAGGGTTTTGCTCTTATAAGCACTCAACCCTCTTTGTAATTATCTGGAGCTTTCATATCTTCTTGAGAGTCTCTTACTTTTGTAGCTTTTTCTTGTTGAAGAATATTGCATATATTGTTTGCAGATCTCTTGTGTAGAAGGTGTCTTTGTTTGTTGTTTGTTCTTGTGGCTCATGGTTTTGTGCTTGTTTCACAATTCTAACATGGTATCAGAGCTCACTCCAATTATAACATGGTTTTGTGCTTGTGGTGTATGTGTTGGTACTTTCATGTTTGCAAGTTCAGATGTTCCTGATTCTTCTTCATGCACTTCTTTCTAGCATTCAGTTTTAGTGTAGGTCTATCATGCCTCTCCCTTTTCAACATTATGGGGGGGTTTCTACTGTTGGTGCTACTACTTCTTTGGTTTTGCGTTGGAGTGAGCTATGTATACAATATTTGTTCCTATGTACTTTTGGATGCAGAGTACATCAGTAGTTGGTTACATGTATTTCGGTGAGATGGATCATTTTCCATATGGATACTCTTGCATTCCTATTTCTAGAGGTTCTTATTTTAGCATTACAGTAGTCATTCTTTGACAATGTTTGCAACTTCTTCATGCTTCAGTGGTATTCTTTCTATTAATCCTTTGTTCCTATTTTTTGGGACAACATTGTCTTGTTTGGAGGCTTCTTCAGTCCTTCACTTGGCTTTCATCTCTTTTTGGAGTGGAGTTTTTCCCATGAGGTTTTCTATATTTCTCTATATTATAAAGATCTTATGTTTGTACATGGGTACCTTACATGACCTTGTTTTTCGGGACCCATCATGCATTCTTTTTTAGGGTTTTTAGCTACTCCCTAAGTTCATCTTAAGGGGGGTGTTATAGTTATCATGCATTAGCTAATAATTGATTATTAGTTTAATTTATTCTCATGCACTTAAGCTAAACTTATGATTGCTTTATTAGTTGAGCTAATATTAGATCATTATGTCTCATCTCATGTGATGTTGACACTTGTCATGATCTGATCCCTTTCTAATTTAGGGTTTTTCTCTTATAAGCACTCAACGCTCTTTGTAATTATCTGGAGCTTTCATATCTTCTTGAGAGTCTTTTGCTTTTGTAGCTTTTTCTTGTTGAAGAATATTGCATATATTGTTTGTAGATCTCTTGTGTAGAAGGTGCATTTTTTTGTTGTTTGTTCCCGTGGCTTGTGGTTTTGTGCTTGTTTCACAATTCTAACAGGCATGAATTTATACTTAGAGATAAATGGCATGCTTTCACTAGCTCTTGATTTTAGAAAAATATTTCAAATAAAAAGTGCAAAGTGAAAGACTCTTGTGATGCATTAAGAAATCAACACATGGAATGTCATGGGGACTTAAAGCTACAACACAACTATATAACATAAGGAATAATACAAGCATTGGAAAACACTGGTAAGCGAAAGATAGGGGCAAAAATACTGTCATTCAAAGGGAAGAAGTTGTAAACTTATGTGAATAAACTAGAAATACTAGTCAATGTTATAATAGAAGAATGCAATAATGACATGCAAAGGACCAAAGCACAAAAGGACTAGGATATTAGTCATAAAAATATGAAGGAAAACCATTATGAACCAAAAATAATAAACCCCTAAGGATGTCCTTCTAAAACTAAAATAATCCAATGGGGCACATTAAATATCTCCCATATCAGGTATAATCAATGGGTAGAATGGGGCCTAAAAGCACAAAGGAGAAATACATGGGAAAAAAATTTAAAAAATTGAGGCCAACAAATCTGGATTCTAACATGCCCTTGAAAGAGGATGGTTTTGTTTGGTTGTGGAAGGGAACTCTAAATTAAAGATTAATTGTTTGAATAAAGAAAATTATTGTTTTTATCTTTTGAATGTTATTGTGTCATGTCCCCCTTTTCCCTAAGATTATTGATCAACCTATAAGCCCATTTTTATTCGTAGTGAGCTTAGAGAAAGTAACATAGGGAAAGTAAGTGCCTAAATTGGGTACCAAGATTATGGGGGCATGGATATTATGTAACAAGTTGATTATTTTATAAATAATGGTGTCGACCAAGGATTGTGTGTAGGTGTATTTTAGAGGAAAGAGAGAAGAATTTGAAAATTACATATTTAGTCAAGATAGGGATCAAGAGAAGGTGTGCTTGTTTATCCATTATTTTTACTCAAATAGGTTGGACACCTTGTTTATCTATCACTAGAGATTGGAGGGTGAAAACCCCCTAATTTTCATACTTGGTTAGTGTATGAAACCCTTTAAATTGGTCGCAGTAAATTCTATAGTGATTTTTATTGAGCTTCATTAATTTTTTGTTTGGGTGGCTCTAATAAACACCTATTTTTAGTTTAAGGCGTCTCTCTTAGCATGTAGGATTTGTAGTTATGAGGTGGCTTATGTAGCACCACCGATTATAGATTCATCATATTTATTGATAATTATATGGTTGTTATTATTTCCAAAAGCTTGATAAACTAAATTAGTTGTACATGCATTTTTTGTTGTAATAAAAGGAGTAATCAATTATTGCGAGTTTTGTTGATTGTCCATTTTGCAAGATTTTATAATTTATTTCTACACTCTATTAAGTATGTTACAGGTATTGTATTAGATCTTATTAGAATTAAGATTTAGTAATTGGTGTTTCATAGAGTTAAATCAATATAAATATACAATAACCTTAATCAGGGATATTACAATGATATCATAGCCTTGATCCTATCAACTTGTAGATCAAGGATTTATGTGATTTGATAGAAACAAAATGGAAAATGAAAGGAGATGTAATTTGACAAATGAAGAAAAGCATCCTGCTCTATTTGATGCAATGATCAATGTAGGTGTAGGGTAAAGAGAAATGAACCAATCACTAAAATACACAATGGAAATGTTGGTGCGATTTGTGCAAGTAAAAGAACTCCTAAAACTCTAGAATCACATGTTGAAAGAAGTGTATTAAGGGATCATCAAATATTTGGTTCTTCATCAAATCCCTTCCAACCAAAATTCTTGCAAAGAAGAGAAGATCAATTGAAATAAGAGGCAACAAAGTTGATTGATGAATTTTCAATCCTACACAATAAATGTGAAGCCATGGAGCAAGAAATATGGGATGATCTATCACTTTTTTCATTCTAAAATACCAATTTTAAAATGGTCAGGTCAAACTAAGAAGAAACTAGTTCTGAATCAGGACAAGAAGGAATTATAATAATATTTGGGTAAGGTTCTTGTACCTATGTTTGATGGGACACAAAAATGTTAAACTTGTGCTTAGATCCAAAAAATCAATGACTACCTATCTTTAAATCTAATGATGAATAAGAATCCACCATGTTTGTCTCACTCCATCTAAAACGAGTAGCCTATGAATGGTATTAACATGGCCTAGTGACATGAGGGCATAATTTCATTACTTTTGAAGAGTTCAACCAAAGGTTGATTAAAGGATTTGATAAGGTTAATCTAGAAATTCACTTTCAAGATTGGCACAACTTAAACACTAAGGATCAATGGAACATTGCATAGGTGAATTTTAGAGTATAGCTATCAAAGTTCCTATTGTATTTGAGAAAAGGACCACAGTTTATTCATAGAAGAATGGGTAGGTCCACTTAAGGGATTGGTCAAGGCATTGGAACCTTCCACTCTTCAAGAGACAATCAAAAGAGTCCTTGCTTTGGATTATTCCTTAGCTTGGAGTAAATAATATGCTAATGCTCCATCTATAAACTAGAAGTTACAAAAGGGAGAATCAAGAACATAGAATATTTTGCACCATTAAAAATAAATTAAGATACAAGAAATAAACTTAAGAGGAAGAAAAAAAAAATTCATTGCAAAGAACCCTAAGATTGAGGAAACAAGTGATTTGGAAAATGTCAAGTGCATTATATTGAAGTCAAGTCAGATGAGGAAATAGAAGAATTTGAGTCTAAGAAGGTAAAGGAAGAATCTAATGAAGAAGAATATGACCTAGGTAAAGGAACTCTTGTGTCTCTCTTGAGAACTCAAAGATATAATCCATGAACACAATTCATAGAATGCTAGTAGGTTAAAGGATCATAATCTTAATCAATAGTGGAGCAACACACAACTTTATAGATGAGGTTCTAGTGGCAAGAAGGGGATTAATAGCTAAAAATTTCATGGGATTCAATGTGACTATGGCTAATGGGTTTAAAATACCATGTGTATAAATAATTTGGCATTTTAAACTAACACTTGGAGATCATTTGATACATGAGAATTTTTTGTGGTCAAATTGGGAGGTACCGACATGGTGCTTGGAGTAAAATGGCTACAACGTTTGGGAGAATTCTCACAGAACTACCAATTAATGGTATTAAAATTTATAAGTGAAGGAAAGGAAATAGTTCTTAAAGGATCCTAAAATGGATCCCCCAAGTAATTATTTCTAAAATAGTGGAAAGAGATTTTAGGAGGGGAAAATTAGCTTGGGTGGCCAACTACTTGATCGTACCAAAATAGTCATCCATAAAAAAGAAGGATGTTTATTATATTGATGTGCAAACTATTTTGGATAAGAATAGAAAGGATTTTCAATATATTTCCTAAAAATTATCACCTAATCTAAGGTTCCAACATATTATTGAGCTTGAAATGGGTGCAAGGATAGAGATAAGCACTCCCCTATGATCCACAAGGAGAAAATAGAGAAGGAAACAAAGGAGATACAAGATATGGACCACATCAGGTTGAGTTCTAGTCCATTTTCCTTTGCAATAGTATTGGTGAAGAAAAAGGATTGTGATATGAGGATGTGTGTTGACTATCAAGCATTAAATAATAAAATAATCAAGAATAGATATCATATCCCTAAGATTGACGAATTGATAGATGAGCTAAATGGAGTTATATACTTCTCCTAAATTGATTTACACTCAAGATACCATCAAATCAAAATGAGGGATGAAGATGCTCAAAAGACTAATTTTAGGTGCCACTATGGACACTTCAATTTTCTAATCGTTCTTTTTGGCTTGACTAATTCCCTAAGAACCTTCCAATAATGCATGAACAAAGTTTCTAGAAAGGAGTTAAGAAATTTTATCCTAGTTTTCTTTGATGATATTTTGATATATAGTAAAACTTGGGAGGAGCACTTGACGCATTTGGATGAAATATTGAGCATATTGGAGCAACACTTGTTCTTTTCCAAGCAGTCAAAGTGTGATTTTTGGCTTAGGAAGGTTCTATATTTGGGACATGTCATCAATGGACAAGGAGTACAAGTGGACCAACATAAGATCCAAGCCATTTGGGATTGGCTACCCACTACGAATGTATCACAATTAAGAGGATTCTTAGGATTGTGTAACTACTATAGAGGATTTGCAAATGGTTTATCTCACCTCACAATATCACTCAAATACCACTCACAAATCTGATTAAGGGAGCATTTAATTGGATAGGTGTTTCTAAGAAAACTTTTAACAATCTAAAAAATATAATGTGTTCTTGTCTAGTGCTCGTTGTCCCAAATTTTTCACTTCCTTTTGTGTTGGAGTGTGATTATTTTGGTGAGGGTATTGGAGCTATTTTGTTGCAACAATAACAACCCATTGCTTTTGAAATTAGGAAACCAATACAGGAAAAAAACATTTTTTCTATTTATGATAAGGAGATACTAGCAATCATGCATGTCTTGGTGAAGTTTAAACAATACTTTATGTGTGGAAAGTTTGTAGTTAAGATTGATCATAATTGTCTTAAGTACTTTCTCAATGAGAAAGACCTAAATGATAGACAAAATAAGTGGATAAGAAATTTCCAAGCATATGATTTTGATATTGAACATGTGAAGAGTAGACATAATGTAGTTATTGATTTTGACATATCTATTGATTGGGTCACCACCATCATATTTGAATATGCCAAGATTGATTTTACTACTAAGTTGTTGGATGGAAGAGTAAACTATTATAGGTACAAAGTGTTGGGAGATATAATTCTACATAAAGAGAGGATATATTTTATTCTAGAGTCAAAGATGAAGGAAAATATTTTAAGGGTCATGCATGATACTCCTCTAGTAGGGCATTTGGAGTAATTTTAGAACATAAAAATAGATTAGAGAGAGATTCTCCTTGAAAGGAATGAAAAGGGATGTGCTCAAGCACATTAAGGAATGTTTGTCTTACTAGTAGAACAAGGTGGAACAAGTCTATCATGTGGGCCTACTTCAATCATTACCCATTCTTGAGCAAAAATAGAAAAGCATATATATGAACTTTATCAATGGGCTACCCAAGATAAATAGAAAATAATGAATCTTTGTGGTGGTGGAAAAACTCACCAAGTATGCACATTTTTATATCACATTCCAACTCCAAGGCTTCCCAAATTATTGGCTTATTCTTCGAGGAGGTTTTTATATTACATGGGTTACCTAAGAACATTGTTACTGATAAGGACAATAGATTTTTGAGTCACTTTTGACAAGAATTATTTAATTTGGTAGAACATAACTCGCCTCTAGCATGAGTTATCACCCCCAGACATATGGACAAACTAAAATTGTCAATAAATTGATTGAAGGGTACCTAACAAATTACATTTTTTTGGCAACAAACAACTTGGGTCAAGTGGTTGCATTTGGGAGAACATGTTTACAAGACCTCTTATCATATATTCATAGGCATGTCACCTTTCATGGATTTGTATGGATATAATTATCTAACCTATTTGGATCTTGCAATCATAGAAAACTAGGTGCCCAGAGCAATATAAATGATTAAGAAGAGTCAAGAGGTATTGAAATCCCTCAAGAACCATCTTCAGCATACTCATAGCAAACATAATCTCTATGCAAACCAAAGGCATACTGAAAGAATTTTTGAATTTAGATACCTGGTCTACCTAAGTCTACAACCCTATAGACAATCATTATTAAACAAGAAAGGAGAAAAAAAGTTGAAACCTAGATTCTATGGTCCCCACAATATTAGAAGAAAAGTGGGAGAAGTATCCTATGAACTAGAGCTTCTTAAGAATAGAAAAATCCACAACATCTTCCATGTTTCTTGTCTAAAAAATGCTTTGGGGCATTATGTTGTACTTTACAATTACTTACTGCCTTTGGATGATGAAGACTCATTTTGATACCAAAAGCTATCATGGATACTCAAGAAAGGAAGATGAGGAATAAAAGCATTAACAATTATTTAGTGAGGTGGAAGGATCTTCCAATTGAAGATGCTATATGGGAAGGAGCCAACATTCTGAAGCATCCAAATTTGAATTGCTTGACGGAAAGAAATCTTAGGAAGGGAGGAATATAATATCCTCTATTCCCCTAAGATTTTGGATCAATTTTTAAGAAATTTTTTATTTCCTATAGACTTAGGAAAAGTGACGTGGAGAAATATAAGTATTTAAATTAGGTGCCCAGATTATGGGGACTACAAGTGTTATCTAACAAACTAGTTATTTAAAAAAATAGTGTTGATCAAGGATTGTGTGCGGGTATAATTTGAAACAAAGGGAGAATGATTTGCAAACTACATATTTAATCAAGATAGGGATCAAGAGAAGGCATGCTTGTTTATCCATTAATTTTACTCGAATATATTAGACACCCAGTTTCTCTATCACTAGAGATTGGAGGACAAAAACCCCTTGATTTTTATAGTTGGTTAGTGGATGAAACCCCCTAAACCAATCCTATAGGGATTGTAATTGAGATTCACTAATTTGTTGTTCAAGTGGCTCTTACAGTGCATGTTTGTCAATGTTTAAGGTGGCTCTCTTAGTGGCCTATAGTTTGTAATTCTAAGGTGCCTCTTATTGCACCACTAGCTATAGATTCATCATATTTCTTGATAATAATATTGATGTTACTGCTCACGAAATCCTGATAAACTAAATTGATTGTAAGTACAATTTACATTGTAATAAGAGGAGTAATAAGTTATTGTAAGTTGTTGTGTTGATGATTCATTTTCTAAGAGTTTAAATTTATTTCCACATATTTTGTTAAGCATATTACCTATTTCATTAAATCTTATTGAAACTAGGATTGAGTCATTGGTGTTCCATGTAGTTAAATCAATAGAAATTTAAAATAACCCTAATTGGAGATATTACATTATGTCAAATGTTGCAACCTTGAAGAATAAATTTGAAGACATCATATTTATGCACATCAAAAGAAAAGGGAATGTTATCATTGGATGGGAATCCAATCAAGGGCTTACTTTATTTGGAAAAACTCAAGCTTATAAGATGGTTTGGACTTAAAATTTTCTCAAAGAAGTGCAAGCCTTATGATTAAATATTTATAGGAGTTGGAGTTGGGGCCTCACAAGGAGCCAAAAGGTTTTAATTTGTAAAAACACAAGAAATCAAGACAATTACAAGATCTATGTGATATAGAGAGATCATTAATTAGACCATTGTAGAAGTAGAAATGAAATATAGTGCCTAGATTGACTTATTGTTATAGTCCATTTTCAATACTTATTCTTCTTCAAGTTGGAGTACAACATCTATTCTTGGAAAATTGTTGAGTAGTGGGTTTGCAATGATGGGTATGTGTTAGATTTCTTCTCCTGGTATTTTAAGCATATAAATTGATAAGATTGCTTGTCTTTGGATAATTGTTCAAACTATTCAAATATTTGTATCTCCAATGTGGTTGATATAAAAGATATATTTAATAGAAATTACAAGTGGGGAGAGATTGTTAACTTTTGATAGACAAGATTTTTCCATAAGTGACTAAATCACAACCCATATAGAAGGTTTGGGAAGGATGGAGTGTTCATTATCAAGGGATTCAATTTGAGAATTTGAGAATTTACATCCAAGTCTAAAATTTGAAAAGATAGGAGATAGAGTGATTTTTGACATGGATGTTTGCTTCTTTGATGTTAAAATTTAAGATGGATAATAAATTCCTTCTAACAAAATTCACGCTTAAATATTTTTTTGGTTGCTGTAAGTGCCTTACAAGGTTATATTGTGCCTCAAAAAAGATGGCACCTTGTTTAGAATCAATTGTAAGTGCTCTCATTAATAATGATAAAAGCAAGGTACAAAAACACTCATGGTAAGGAACCCATAAAGCACACAAGCATCCCTAAGAGATTTTGCATGAGAATGCTAACACACAAAACACAAGAGCTAGTTAATGTAAAAATAATATGAAGTACATAAAATGAAAATCAATACCCAACCAAAAAATGAACCAAAAACCACTTTCTATAATATGCCAAACCTACATACCAAACATAAGAGATGTTAACAATAAACATGTGAACATACCAAATAAAATAGCTTTCCAACATTAAAACAACCTATAACATTAAATATATATGTACAACAAACCAAAGATAAATATCATTTAAACAACAATTATCTTCTACTCGCACGATTTAATACAAAAAATATTTAAATATTCTTATTTGGTAAGATGTCACTTATTTAAAATATATTGTAACTCACATACTTCAATCACAAAGAATATTTAGACATTATCTTATTTAGTAAGATACCCCTTATTTAAAATATATTGTAATAGTCTCATTAACAATAATTACAAAATTAGGGAGCCATAAGTTGTAAATGCTCATATTAAGATAATTACAAAGTAGGTGAGACAAATCACATGAGCACACTCAAGAAATATTGGCATGATTTTAATAGCATACCAAACACAAGAGCTTGCCAATGTAAAACAAGCCCAAAATTCGTAAAATATAAATCCACACCAAACCCAAGAGTTTGCCAATATAAAACAAACCCCAAACATGTAAAATATAAATCCACACCAAACCCAAAGAAAAACACTTTCATTTATATGCATACTAAGATAAACCTACCTTGAAGGTGGTTCTATATAATGTCTACGCACTTCCCATAATATCATACACTTAATATTACCTAAAAGATGGCTATTATGGATATTTTTTAGTTGCAAAACATTGAAATTATTGGTTTGACGATCTTGTCATATATTTTCTTAGAATATAAAGAATGATAGAAATGATATATCTTTACAATTCTATATTATGTTTTAAGTTCATTTTTTGTATTTATCTTCCTTAGTGTGTTTATAGGTCATTTTAACATTTGCCTTAGCCTTTTTCCTCCCATGATGTCAGGACGTAGCTTCCAACTTTCCATTTTTTCAAAGTTGATGTCACAAATGTCATGTTTGTGTTATTTCCTAATGTTTTGACTTTTTCTCAACTAATATTGTTCAAACACTAGCTTGATGCACGAATGTTGGCTTTAGAATCCCACAATAGTTTAGCGGATGTTTCCAAGCATTTATTTTCCTATCACTTTCCTAGTCCCAAGTAACCACTCTGAAGCAAATCCAAACAACGGCCCATTCCCATTTCTCCCTTCTGAATCTCTTTCACTCTCTTTTGTAACTTTATACATTATCTTACCATTCCACCATTGTAACCAACATTCTTGAGCACTTTTCCAACAATGTGAAACTTTTGTGAACTTCCATCACTTCATTGAGTTTTTAAGGAAGCTTAGTAGTATTCTACAATGGTATTTTTGCCTCTATTGTTTCCATCAAGCTTTGGAAAGTGATTTGTATTGTGATTTTTGCTCTAGCTTTCCTTGTTTTTATTTATTTTTTATTTTAGAATCTTGATTGCTTAGCTTTGGCACTTGGGATCTTATTTCCACTCTCCAACATGCTTTCATTTTAGAACACTTTACTTGCATTTGCCATTGTTTTTATTTTCCTAGACACACTTAAAATATGAGCACACCCTTTATTTATCATTTTTCAATATTTTGGTTGTAATTCAATTTGGAAAACCAGAATTGAGGTGTGAGTATTCTTGGCAGGCTGTCAAAGAGCCTCAAACATTTTCTTTGTTGTTATAATTGCAAGTTATTTTTGGAGAAGATATTCAACCCTAAATATTTTGGTTGTAATTCAATTTGGAAAACCAGAATTGAGGTGCGAGTATTCTTGGCAGGCTCCCAAAGAGCCTCAAACATTTTCTTTGTTGTTATAATTGCAAGTTATTTTTGGAGAAGATATTCAACCCTAGAAGTTTGCAAATATCGTTCTTTATATGCTATTTTATTGTTTTCATTTGATTAAATAGATTATCTTTATTATTTTTAGTTCTATTATCCCTCATGATCTTCCTAGAATTTCTAATTGTGTAGATTGGGCACATTTTTCTTAAAAGATTTGGATTGTAGTCTTCTTCTTTTTTTTTTATTATATGGAACACAATGTCCCATGCAAACATCTATGTGATGCACTTATGTCCTCCGCTTGCTTGTTATATCTATAATTTGTAAATCTACATAAATATTTCCAGCTTCATTAGTGTTCCAACTTACTTAGGAAATTGTAATCTTTCAAAGTTTAAAATATATTAATTAAGTAAAATAATCTACTAAAGGCTAGTTGATCCTAGTGAAGTGTTCAATCAGATTGCTTGGTTTAAAAAAACTAGCTTCCTTTTGTTAAATCAAATTTCATACACTACAAAAGAATCATGATACACCGTCTACTGTAAAACAGCACAAGTGAAAAAATGCATGGTTAACATTTCAATCTAAAAAAATATAAATAAAATTTTACATCTACTAGATAAACATCAAATATTTTGAAATTTATGTTTTTGCAAAACTTGATCTAATTTACACAGAATACTGTAGAAAAACTTAATAGGAAATTTTAGATAAAGCCGATTTTAACAAACTTGATTTTTTAACATGCAATGAGTTTTGGCAGAGGCCAGCATGTGAGAATGCTTACTCGACATGTTGTATCCAGCTTAATGTCAGATATGTTTTTCTATAAACAACGTCTCTATCGAGCAAACTTGCTCTACAGAATTTTTACGAGCTGGGATTTAGAAAAATTATAGGGCCTAAAACATGATTCAAATAGCCAATCAATACACCCACTACATAGCAAACTTTCAAAGATCCATATGCAAAGTCTAACGAGTTCTTTTTCTTTAAACTTTCAAAGATCCAAAGCACGGACTCTTAGTATAGAGCAAACAGCAGCACGTACAATGAATTATTAATTCCAATCATATTAATTCCATTAAATATCAAATGGAGATTAAAGTTGGTTCATTATATAGCAATCCATCGTCCTCGCCTTCAGTCAGAGAATTACAAGCTTCAAGAGAACTTTTAATCCAATTTCAATATAACAAATGTTCTCATAACATGCAGATAACAATGCAAAATGAAGCATAAAGACTTGTGAATAATTAACTATTGTATTTCTCTTGGGACAGTTGGACTCATCAATCAATAATGTTAGCTGGGGTTATCAAAAAAGCAGTTGTTAGAGTTCTATGTCAAAAAAGTAAGATCATGTATGCCCTGTAAATATGTCACATTAACTTAAGTATTTCTCTTGGACTCTTACATCAATACTATTGGCTAGGATCACGTTAAAAAAGCAGTGAACAGGTAAAGTTTATTGGAATCCAATGACAAAATGTAAAGATTATGCATGCCCTGTAAATTGGTGTGCAACATGTATCATGCAGCTGCTTTTGGCAAATAACATTAAGTAAAAAATAAAATTCACGTATAGTACAATCAGGTATTTCTTATCATAACTCTTCATATAATTTTCTAAAGCCATAAAACTCCATTGTTATTCAATCTCCACAGCAATAATTTATAAGGATTTGTTATATTTGCAGGTGCACAATTCAGAGGATGAGAAGATGGCACAAGATCATTTGGCCATATGCTATATAGCCTGCATGCTCAAATATAGCAATTTTGTATGAAAATTACTCAAATGCCATTTTCCTTAAGAAAGTTCAAAATAGTAGATGCCCACCTTGCAGTCCAATAGCAGGCCACCAAGAAACTTCAGTGAATATTGCAGAAAAAAACGGAGGTAATTTTAGCTGTCATACAATCTCCTGCAATGGAAAATTTGGCTCTTGCATGTTTTTGATTAGAAAACAAAAACTAAATCATATTATCAAAAGATATAAACCATATACTTATGCTACCACTTGTCAAGAAGTCCAGAGTGTCCAACTATCAGTCCAAGGGACGAAAAACAGAGATTTCTCAAGAGGTTGGCCAAAAATTGTCAACATTTTTGCTATTATACAGTTTCATGCAGACCAATTTTTTTGACTCCGCTAGATGTTGCAGGATTTTATTGTTAAACTGGACAAAGAAATTCTAAAAAATATTATCACAAGAAACAAACTACATGTTTGCTTTCATTTGTTAAAAATATGCCTAAGAGTCTGCAGCTGCTGCAATTCTCTTGCCTCCCATCCCTGCCATCAGATGGATCTTTGTTATAGTACTCTTTAATAGCACCTAGAAACGTTTATTAGCAATTAGCAGTACTATAAAATAGAAACTGCAGTGATCAAACTAAGAACCGTACTGTACTATAAAGCCGAAAACAGTGGAACAATGAACTCTCCAAACAAAATCATCAAATGTCCTTAAAATAAAAACATCGAAGCCGCAGAACAACACCTACCAAAGCCCCCCATATTAGAATGTGATTTGGACTGCATTAATGCACTTATTTCAAATTTTGGTACTGTAGATCAATACAGGACACTGCATTCTACGATAGTAAACCCCCCCCCCCCATACTGCATTCTCCAAGAACACTGAATCCACAATTAGATCTGTTTCTTATATCATTTGACAGAAAAGCTCTTGGCGAGGATGCCTTCAACAGTATCCTATATATCAAATATACTGCACCTGCAAATCAAGATTCAAAACTGAAACAAAGTTGCAACTTCTAAAAATGTGATTCTTTAAGAGTCTCTCTGTTTTGTTTCATTAAAATTTACCCAATGTTTTTTTTTAAATTATCATCCCTAGGTCCCACTGTCAATGAATCATTGCAATATTTTCTATATAGGGAATTAATTGAGCAAAATTAAAAATAATAAGGTCAAATTCTACACTGAAATATTCAAGGATCAAGCCATTCATTTGGCTTTAATGTTAAAGACTGCCTCCCTGTAAAAAATAAAGAGAACAGTTTTGCATGGCAATAGAGCACGTGCAACTATTTAGGACATGTACTCTGTTTAAATTGAACAACTGCAGATAAAGAGACTTTAACCTAAAAGGGCACCAGAGAACTGAAACCAAGTACACGGCTTCCTTTTAGTCAAAAATTCGGGGAAACGTCTACCTAAACAAATTAAATGCGTAACAAAACCCAATTGAATAGAGCTCCATAGCAAAAAATTGTTGCAATATGTCAACCGCAGATCCTAAAGTAGCTATTATTAAAACGAACGGTTAACCATATTCTACAGCAAATTTAATCTTTAGCTCATGTACTGCCCTCACATAAACCTCATGCATTTATAAAACTTTATCAAATCTCTAACAACCATTTGCATTTTAAAACTTGTAGAATGTTATAGAAAGATTACATCACATTGCAGTAGAGAAATAATCATAACTTACATACCGCCAAGATCTGTCATTTCAAATAATATAATAACACCTCATCGGAAGTTTCTGTAATCCCTCTTGTAATTAAATTTCTTAGTCAGACCCATTTCAATTATAAGGTCCACAAAAATGCCCATGTCCGTCTAAAACGAAGACAAATGCTAATTAACCCTAACCTAATCAAACAAAGAGAAGCCCATGTCATCGTCACTTTCTTCTTCCTCCTTCTTCTTCTCCTCGGCAGGGGGCTCGTCAGCAGGTGCAGCACCACCACCTCCAGCCGCCGCTGGCGCAGCCGATCCGCCACCGGCAATAAATCCGCCGCCTCCTCCTACACCCCCAATAATCACCTGCAGCATAATCCCTAATCCCAATTCAAAATCAAGGGAAAACAACAAACCCCAGTCGCATTTTTTCTTTTTAAATACAGAACCGAGAAGAAAAAAGAATTATATGGTTATCGAAAAAGTACCTGGAATACAGCAGAGGAAGGAGTAACGTATGAGAAGGAAGATTGAACAGCTCCCGATCCTTCTGAAGTGAGGGCAACATTAACGAGTTGGCGCTGCAAATCGTAAGTCGAATTTGCAGAACCCTCAAGGTCTCCTGAATACTGCTTAGCGCTCCAGCTTCCGCCGGACTGGTTGCATATGAAAGTGTACACACCCATTGTTTTGTTCGGCACAATTTCTTTCCTGCTCCGATTCTCTTCGTCAATGGCCTGGAGAGTAGTGAGGGCTAGGGTTTAGTGCTGTTTTTCTTTTGCTAGAGCTTGGAAACCCTAGGCGCACCATTTCAAACCCAGGTTAGATTTGACTAAACCGGGTTAAAATTTTAAAGCTCCTTAAAACCTCGTGCGGAATAATCCATGTGACCGTGGTTGGTTTTAGGGTGTTTTTAGAGTAGAGGGGATATAGAAGGATATTTAGGGTTGGTTCAAAGAGTAATCATTGTAGTTCACTACCTATGTGATAAGGTTGGCTTTACAAAGAGTTCCAATCACATTTTCATTTTCCATAGGTGTGGGAGTGGTTTGTGGTTAGTGGGACTATTATGTTATTTTTAAAAGATTTTATATCAAATTTATAAAATCATTTAGTTATATCAAATCGAAACTTGAAATTTTTTTGGTTAAGAGTTAAGGATTGAGGGATATTCATTTTGTGGAAATCATTTAAGGTATAATCTTACCTTCTTTTACTGGCTTGTTCAAAACTATTAACTTCACTAAGAAACTAAGGGTCCATTTGCATTATTATATGATTTTGATTGAACGATTTAGTTTTTTTTATTTGTATGTGTATTTAATGTTAGGTTTTCTTTTAAGTTATTTTGTGGAAATCATTTAAGGCACGATCCTAGCTTCTTTTATTGGTGGGCTCATCCAAAACTATTAACTCCACTAAGAGACTAAGGGTCCATTTGCATTATTATCTGATTTTGATTGAACAATTTAGTTTTTTTCTTTGTATGACATGTATTTAATGTTAGGTTTCCTTTTAAGTTATTTTAATAAAAATAATTTTTTTATTGTGCCTAAAAAATATATTTAATAAAATAACTTGCACAAGAAGAATATAATATGAAATATGTTGCAAATACTTGATAATAATATGGCACTTCGAGGAGGCGGCCTCTTAATCCACTTTAAGGGGGATACCTCCAATTTTCTTCAATAAGAACTCAAAACTCAACATGATGATAATAACTTACCAATATCTCCTATATATACCATAATTATGCCTATGATAACACCTAGGTTGACCTAGATAACCCTATATAAGCCTTAAGTCGACCTAAATAACTAAGAACAATATAATAATGGTAATATGACTTAACTAAGAGTTAAGGTAGCCACAAGCCAACTACTCATAACACTATACGCATTATAGGGGTAGGGGCATAACATTGCCCTCCTCTTTACAAAAGCATTGTCCTTAATACTAACTTTTTTCTTTTTCTTTTCCTTTTCATCTCCTTTTTTACTTATGCTTCTTCTTCTATCATTGTTGTTACTTCTTCTTCTTCTTCTTCTTCTTCTTCCTACTTTTGTTCTTGCTCCTACTCTTATTCTTGTTCTTTCTCTTTCTCTTTCTATTGCTCTTGCTCTTGTTCTTTTTCTTTCTTTCTCTTGCTCTTATTGTGTTTCTTGCTCTTTTTCTTGTTCTTTTTCTTTTTCTTCTTTTTTATGGCTATTTTTTTGTTGTGGAGCAGTTTTAGAAAGATAATTTTGCAATAAATTACATCAATGAAATAAAATATTCTAATTTTTTTGTTTAACTTACCAAGGCTTATGTTGCACTTTCCCAAAAAAATCTCATAATGCTATATAGTGCAATATAAACCATGACAACAAATATAAGGTACATTTTAAGATCCTATATCTTATAATGGTTCATTTATAATCTTATTTGTAAATATTCCTAATTGGCATTATGTACCATAGAATAATATACCCCCTCAATCCTAGACAAATTCATCACCACCTGGCTAGACACCACAATAGGTAGTATGACCACAATAGCCATACCAATAACAAACCCACAACCAGTAGTGGCAATAAGCCCTAAATGTATGGCAACATCAATAGAGGGGAAACCAACCTTGGCATAATTCAAATACTATTATGAAAAGGGTCATAGAGAAATATATAATAATAATGTGGAGAAATAAGAAAATTAAAAAATATATATTAAACACAAAAACATAAATATATGTGATTCACCCAATATAGGCTACGTCCACAAAGAAACAACTAGTCCTTCCTTTATTTCATCCATCAAAATGAAGGGATACAACCTATAATACATATGTTGTAATTTACTCTTCTCTTTATTACAATCTCCTCATAATATAATACAATGCAATACTTAGTTGTAATACAATGCCCTCATAAAAGGGGTTGCCTTCTAGGGAAAGATAATCAATATAATATATATTGTCAGATATGTGACCTAATGATGGATGAACCATATTTACAATGAATGAATACATATCAAATGTGGCTTTCGAGGGCATTGCTCCCAAACCCCCACTAAGGGGATGCCCCCCTAGACCCTTAGGATAGGTGCCTCCTCTACACCCCCAACATTGAAATGGAATCCATAACCAATAAGATTAGTTTCCATAACCAACAATCTCCCACTTGGAGATTAATCGCGACAATTCCAAGAAGATAATTGGGCTCCACCAACAATCTTCCACTTAGAGATTGATTACAACTCCACCACTAGTGCTCCCATTGAACTAGGCTCCAACATTGGATTAGCAAAGTTTCTCATCTTCACCATCATCCTTGAAGGCCAACAAAAATTGAACAGGAAATCATTTTCTCTCAAAGTATAGCCTTTGTCAATATGTCAGCAAGATTTTAGCGAGTGTGTATCTTTTCCAGCTTCAATTGTGCATCTTCTAAACTGATTATATGAAATTGTAACACGCAAAATTAGCATTATGCATTTGATCAAAATCACACTCATCCATTCATCAGGGTAAATTCATCAACTTAATCAAACTTGATCCTATCATCATCTCTTTGATTAAATAAATCAATCATTTATTTAATTAAATCTTAGATCATCATTCATCTCCCTTTGATTTGATTTAAATCCCTAAATCAAGTCAAAATTGGTCAAATCAGCCTAATCATCATCCTAGCTAATTAATCCTGATTAAATCTAATGCTAATCTCACCCACTTGCATTCTCTAGATTTGGCCACTTGCACATGAAATTGCAATTAATTGATTTATCAAAATCTTTATTTTCAACTTGGCATAAAGGGAGAATATTCTCCAAGTTTGAATTTCCCCCCAAGTGGACATGTACACCCAATAGAGCATTTATGAGGCCTTACATGTCTCTTACATGTCCCCTTCCAAAGTCAAACTCAGCATTCATTGCACAAATTCAAATTCAAATTTTCCCTCTCATGGGCACTCTTCCCAAATCTTGCACAACCATTGGCCTATCATCACTTGACAAGTGGCCTTATCTTATTAGCTTGATCTTTGTCCCACATTGGTCCATTTTCAACACTTAGCATTTGAAAGATGTCTAATCACAGGGCTTCATCCTCAAAGCGAATCCTTCACAATTTTATGCAAGGTTACTCTCTCTTCATTTAGGATTTGATCTTGTCCATTTCACTCCATCATCTCCATCATTTTACACAATTTAGAAACTTTGATCAAAGAGGGTTGGAAAGAGGTCACTAGCACATGTGACACCAATCCACTATAATATGCTAGTTTGATCATTAGAATGATGCTCTTCTATGTTTTGCTTGTTTCTTTGGCATCATTCTTGTGATTAAATGAATCTTATAGGGGATCTTTTGTTTGCTTTGGTTTACTAACAATACTAATGGTTTTTGTTTTTGATCCAATGCAGATTTAGGGTCCTACATATAGTGCTAGAAGGAGGGTTGTTTGTGAATAACTATTCAAAGTTCAAAAGTTTCTATCATTTATTGTTTCTATCAATTGGCACTTACATATGTTTATGCAACCAGGGATATAGTTTGCAGTAGCTTTCATTTGTTTTATTTCCTTTTATTGGTAGGAGTAATAGTTGAGTTCTTCTCCAGCACAAAGTTGTCCCTATCTTAATGTTATATGAGCCTTGATATGCAGGCAGCAAAAGGTGCATTCCCCAATACATGGGTCTAAGCATTTAAATGCCTCATATCAGATAATAGTTTCAAGATTTGCGTAACACTAGTTATAAGCTTCAAGGCTAAAATTTTTCTCACTGATAAGTCATATTTCACCAAATAAGTGTGCACAACAATAAAATAAAGTTACTGCATTTTTGTTATTTCAAAATGATGAAGGGAAAGATGTGCTTGATAGGAATGGCTTTTTTTTATGATAATGTCTCTTAAGGAGCTAAGCAACCATACGAGCCCATTTGTTGCCAAGCTTGGCATGGAGCTCCAAAGTGGTACGGTTCTCCTTAGGAGTGAAAGCCCTCTTCTTTAAGTGAGGTCTTAGATGATTGGCCCACCTCAGCCTGCAGCTCTTTCCGCGACCAAAGAAAGCCGAATACTTTTGACATTCGGTTGCCTCCCTCCGCTGTCCGTTCACAAAGTCGATGGGGGTAGAGATCTTCTCTGAGATGTCCACTTAGGCCTTCTTCACCCTTCCCCAGCTTCTTCTCCTCGTCCAACA
>VDFB02075321.1:432773546-432845267 GCA_007258455.2 Sequoia sempervirens
TTATGGGTGAATAACAGGCTCTTCGGAACTAAGTTCTTATATTATGAACTAGATTTCAGATTAAATGTGACGAAACGAAACAAAATTCAGTAAATGGTAAACTTGGTTGCTAGTTTAATATTCACTATAGTTAGTGAATAAAAGAAAAACAATGGATCCATCCTTTAATCAACAATAGTTTTATTTTTTGCGCATTTGATTGTGAAACCCTGCCTATTTATTCAACATTAAAATTGAAAATATCTAAAAGAATATTTTTACTAAAATACGAAACTTTTTGAACTAATGGGAGGTTAGTTTTGAGCGTCACAACTATTTAATTTTTGAAATATGTAATTGGCTTTTATTGAAGGCCAAAATGAGGAAAATGTATATCATCTACATTGAGTCATCTTCAAAAATATGTTAAGATATCATTGTTTCCCCCTAGGAAGCTAGAATATGTACACCATCTTGTAAGAGATTTGTTAACATGGAGAAAATTTGAGTCCTAAGTGAGCTCGTCAAATTGTCATTAAGTACAGTGGTCAGTACAGAGTTGTCCGTCAATGATGTACTGCAAAATAAGATACCACGTGGGATTAATGCTCCATTTTGTAAATTTATTAGGGCATATGCTTGCCCAACCATCTAGCATGATTTTTAAGGCTTTCTAAAACGGTAGACATCCATTGTATCGCAGAACGCCCGAGTAAAAGAGTTTTTGGTTGAAATTCTGATATGTGCATTCAGCCATGATTAGCTGATTTGACTTGGTTAAAAGAGAATCTCGTCATTGCCCCCTTGGACGCTTGCTCAAGGACATGCATAAATATATTGTTAATATGTTGGGTGGCTTCCCATATGAGATTTGTGTGACATGGGATTTTATGGGCTCAAACTAAAGTCTTCTTTGGTTTGAAGACTTTAGTTTTTGAGCGGAGGTATGAATCGAGATAATATAAAAGTTTATTGGTAAAGCACAAATCCGAGTTTAATATTATTTGTTAATTTCTATAACCCAACAACAAATTAATTGCACAATAAATTTACAGAAAGAAATCTGATTTATAACAATTAACACAATTGGGTTAATTAACAACAAATAATAGCGGAAACAAAAATAACATGAAGCCAATCACAAATAGACAATAACACAGATATACCCAGGAAACCCTAATGTGGGGAAAAACTTGCAAATGTTGGATCTTCTATTTAGCCTAATAACAAACTTTTCTTTCGAAAATACAATATGAGTTTGCTACAGCAATCTTACATTTAAAGAGCCTATTTGCTTTACTTAGTGTGCAAAGAAATAATCTTTCCTTGCTTTCTTTGGTTTTAATTACACATAAAATCACTCTTGGATTTATCTTATCCTTACAAATCCGAAAACATTCTATTAAAGAATAAAAATCTTCTTGTTGCTAAAAATCTAACTCGAATTGTTTTAAAGCATATCTAACTCAAGTTGTTTTAAAGTGATTTAAAGCATATCCAACTCAAGTTGCTTTAAAACAAATCCACATCCCACCTTTCAAGCTACAAAAACCAACACTCCCTCTTAGCAAGGAAGGTGTTCTGCACCACACCCAACTTGTCTCTGAAGAATTCAAACATGCTCTTCATTAAGGCCTTCGTCAGGATATCTGCTATTTGTTCATCCGTACAAATGTAATTGAGCTTCACTATCCCCTTCTCTACACAATCTCTTATGAAGTGGTACTTGATCTCAATGTGCTTTGACTTGTCATAAAACATTAGATTCTCAGAGAGTTTGATACAACTCTAATTATCACAGTAAATGACTGTAGGATCCAGCCCCTGATCAAAGAGCCCAGCTAGAAGTTTCCGAAGCCAGATAGCCTCACATGTAGCCATACTGGCTGCCATATACTCGGCCTTTGTAGAACTCAGCGCAACTGACTTCTGTTTCCTGTTGTACCAAGAGACTGCTCCTGATCCCAAAGTGAAACTGCACCCTGAAGTGCTCTTTTGATCAGTTGTACTGCCTGCCCAATCTGCATCAGTAAACCCCTCGAGCTTCACTCCATCTTGTTGAACATACTTTAGCCCATAATCAACTGTGCCTTGGAGATATCTCAAAACATGTTTTGCAACTATCGAGTGCACACGTTTAGGTTCCACCATAAACTGACTAAGTGAGTTCACTACAAAACAAATGTTTGGCCTAGTGTTGACCAGATATATAAGAGAGCCTATCAATTGTCTGTATAAAGTCAAGTCCACTACCTCTGATCTAGAAGCATCAATCTTCTTCCAATTGGTCACAAGAGGCGTTGACATAGGTTTACAATTCTCCATTATGAATTGCTTCAAGATATCAATTAAGTACTTCCCTTGTCCAAGGAAGATCTCTCCCTCTTTCTGCCACAACTCCAATCCCAGAAAGTAGTGCATCAACCCCAAGTCCATCTCAAACTCTCCTGCAAGATCTCGCTTGCAGTGTGCTATGAGCTCCTCTGACCCTGTGAGAAATAGGTCATCAACATATAACAACAATATGAGTTTGCCCTTCACCTGAACATAGTACAAGTTTGGATCCGCCTCACTCTTGATGAAGCTCACACTCTGCAAGTAACTGTCAATACGTGAATACCATGCCTTGGGAGCCTGCTTGAGTCCATACAGTGCTCTTTTCAACTTGCATACATGAGAATCCCTCTCATGTGCTTCAAATCCTTTTGGTTGCTCTATGGAAATCTCTTCCTCAATCACCCTATAGAGGAAGGCCGTTTTTACATTCATCTGGTGAATCCTCCAACCCATTTGTGCTACTACATAAATGATAGTTCTTATGAATGAATACCTAGCTACTGGAACAAAAGTCTCATCATAGTCGACTCCTTCCTTTTGAGAAAACCCCTTAGCCACAAACTGGGCTTTGAACTTCTTCACACTACCATCTACAACATGCTTAATCTTATACAACCATCTCGAGCCCACCACAGACTTATCTTTTGGTCTTGGTACTACCTCCCACACACTGTTCTTCATGATGGAAAAATACTCTTCCACCATGGCATCTCTCCACACTTGGTGCTTGGATGCCTCCTGAAAGTTGGAAGGTTCTACTTCAATTAATTCACTCATAAGTGCCACATACTCAGAATAATGTTTGGGAGCCCTTCTTTGTTTGACTGAATCTTGAGGATCACCTACATAGTCTTGAGCCTCTCTTAGTGTCTGTTCAGCTGCCCTGTTTCTCCTCTTTTCTGTAATAGGAATCTGAGGTTGAGGAATTATTGATTCCTCCTTCTAATCAACCTACTCGGCTTGCTCGCTCTGCTCTCCAGCTTGCGTGACTGAAGTATGAGGAAATTGTGTTGTCTCAACTGTGGTTGATTGCTCCCCCTCATTCATCAAGTTGCTAGATTTCTGAAGAGCCCTCTCTTCCTTGAACTTTACATCTCTGCGAACAACTGTTTTCCTGAGAGCAGAAATGTAAACCCGATAAGCCTTGGAAGTTTCACTGTACCCAACAAGGATACCCTTCTTTGCAGTAGGTTCCAACTTGGTTCTCTTCTCAACAGGAATGTGACAATACATAAGGCATCCAAAGATGCGAATGTGCCCCAAGTCTGGTTTCTTACTAGAGAACGCCTCTTCTGGAGTCAACTTGCCCAACACTTTGTGAGGGCTCCTATTCTGCAAATACACAGCTATGTTGCAAGCTTCTGCCCATAAGAACCAAGGCATATCCTGATCATGAAGCATGGCCTTGGCTGCTCCAACTATAGCCATGTTCTTCCGTTCAACAACTCCATTCTGCTGAGGGTTTACGGAACTACCAACTCTTTCTTGATACCTTCTTGAGCACAGAAATCTTTGAAGGCATTTGAGGTATACTTGCCTCCATTATTATACCTTAGTATCTTGATCTTCTTCCCAGTTTGGTTCTCCACGAGAGCTTTAAACTCTTTGAACCTACTGAAGACCTCATCTTTATTCTTTATGAAATATATCCACGTCTTCCTGGAGAAATCATCAATGAAAGTAACATAATACTCATATCCATTCAAGGATGTTGTTGACATAGGTCCACACACATCTAAGTGTACGAGATCTAAAATCCCTTTAGATCTAGTGTCACTATTCAGAAAACTGGTCTTGGCATATTTCCCAAGTGCACAACCTTTGCACACCTCATGCTTTTTTGTTTTTATCTTAGGCAGCCCCGTCACTATTTCCTTAAGAATATTAAGTGTTCCATGGTGAAGGTGAGCCATCCTCCTATGCCACAATTCTCCTATCCCTTTACAGCTACTAACCAACGCATATGCTAGCTCAAACTGTAACCGAAACAAGCTGCCATGCCTGACTCAATCACTTTTGCAACCTTGGAATCTTTGGGATGAATATAGACTTTTCCCCTCTCAAAGGTCACGATGTAACCCTTGTCTTCCAAAGGAGAAATTGAGATAAAATTCTTTGTCATGCTAGGGACATACAACACATCCTCCACCAACAAAGGTTTTCCAGACTCCCTTTGAAACTTGACGGTGCCAATACCAGTTGCATGGTACTTGGCATTGTCTCCGAGCTCAATATAGAAATCCAGCTTCTTCTCCTCCAACTTGGTGAAACATTATCTGACTCCCATCATGTGGCGAGAAGCCCCATTGTCAATATACCATACCCTGTTGGCAATTGAACTTGAGAGACAGGCAATGAGTGAAAACTCATTCTCAAATCGTGATGCAAACTCATCCACCTCTGCGGTAGTAGCAACTTGCTTCTTGTCCTTATTTTTCTTATTCAGACATTAACTGGCATAGTGACCCATTTGATGGCAGCAAAAACATTTTATCTTGCTTAGATCTTTCTTCTTCCCACCCTTGAAAGAAGAACCTTCTGATTGCTCTTTATTGGACTTCTTCTTACCCTTGCTTGCAAGAGCAAGATTCTCTTCATCTTGACCCTTCTTCGTCTGATCTCCTCGTTGAGCACCTTCACGGATCTCTTCCTGAACAAAATCATCCCAAAGTCTTGCCCAATTAGGTAGCCAATCTCTGTCGACAACACACTTGACAAACACTTCCCAGTGCTTTGAAAAACCATTCAAGGCTATACGCACCAACTCATCTTCATCAATAGTCTCTCTAACAGCAGCAAGTTCATCCCTAACCTGTGTCAGCTTGGACAAGTAAGAGGTCACACTCTCACCTTTGGACATCTTGGTATTATGTAATTTGTCCTTGAGCATCATCTTACGACTCTAATAGTCACTTTGATAAATTTTTGTGAGTGTATCCACATCTCCTTGGCGGTGTCTTTCCCCAATAAATGAGGAATTAAATGATCTCTTACTCCATCCAAGATAATCCTCTGAGCCTTGGCCTCTTTGACTTCATGCGAATCTAAAGCAACAGGATCATTTGTTGGTGGTGTCACTTCTGTACTAGCATAGATCCATAGCCTGTTCTCCTTGAGAACAGATGTAATCTGAACCTTCCACTGCAAGAAGTTAGACGCACCCTCAAGCCTGTCCTCGTATCGAACATTGGTTGCCATGGTTACAAAAGATCTAGAGACGAAAAATCTGATTTCTTTTTTTCTCTTGAAATCTACGTCACAAATCTTGGCTTTGTATTCAGAGTTTAGAGCTCTGATACCATGTTAATTTCTATAACCCAGCAACAAATTAATTGCACAATAAATTCACAGAAAAAAAATATGATTTATAACAATTAACACAACTGGGTTAATTAACAACTAATAATAGCGGAAGCAAAAATAACATGAAGCCAATCACAAATAGACAATAACACAGATATACCCAGGAAACCCCAATACGGAGAAAAACTTGCAAATGTCTTCTATTCAGCCTAACAACAAATTTTTCTTTCGAAAATACAGTATGAGTTTGCTACAATAATCTTACATTTAAAGAGCCTAGCTGTTTTACTTATCGTGCAAGGAAATAATCTTTCCTTGCTTTCTTTGGCTTTAATTACACATAAAATCACTCTTGGATTTATCTTATCCTCACCAACTCGAAAACATTCTATTAAAGAATAAAAATCTTGTTGTTGCTAAAAATCTAACTTGAATTGTTTTAAAGCATATCTAACTCAAGTTGTTTTAAAGTGATTTAAAGTATATCCAACTCAATTTGCTTTAAAACAAATCCACATCCCACCTTTAGAGCTACAAAAATCAACATTATTAACTTAATATGCCATATAAATGTCCAACATAGTGAACCATCTGCATGCTTCTCTCCTTGGGCGAGCATAGAACATTGTATTTACCATAGGACATTAATCCTCCACTTCATTCTAATATATGAACAATAATTATGGGGGGTGTATGTTTTGATCTACAAAAGTTCGCTTTACTTTTGGCTTCGTTGAAGCACTTTATGTACTTAAAAAGAATACTAGATCCAAGAAGATTCGAAACATTTAGGAGCTCATAACTTTGTTAACACTTATACATGGCTTGTGCAGCTCCATCAACAACTTAACCACCGCCTAACACATGGCGGTAACATGAAAACCCAACTTCTAATGACATGAAATCCTAACTTCTAACGAATATGTTTTGCATAGGCAGTTGCAATGTCATTTCTGAGTAAGAACACGAATAGATATCCAAAATTTCAAAGTGACATAATATCTTGTAATTACCAAACCTTTTACCACCCTTATACATGCATATTAGTTTATACCACCATTCTTTGAATAGGACACTAACTGCTTGTAATTACCAAACCGTTTATCGCCATTAAACATGTATATCAGTTTATACAATAGGACACAATTAGTTAGTTAGCTAGTGGTATAACAAGAGGATAACTTCAACATTCACATCTCACTTCTTGTATCTTGTACATAATTATTGCATATTATAGTTTCCAACTCTCCCATTATTCATATTTTCCCTAGTCTTTTATAATTTGATATAGTTATTGAACTTTATCATTCACCAAATATGTTTTCACCATATCACACATAGTCTGCTAAGTGTGTCTATCCTTCAAATATTGTCTTGAGCCCTAGATTAGTGGTATTAGAATACACACAATTTGTATCATGTCTAGTGGTATTAAAAGTTCACATCTATATTGTGTCTCAATTTGTATGCACATCCATATGATGTTAAGTTATCAAAAGTTGGGGCCTGAGACTTGTGAACCTTCCACATACCTTCCTCACTAGTGACCCAAGATGTCACACATAGCTTTAGAGATAACAACTACAAATATACTCTAGAGGATGATACAAGATTGTTATGACATGATAGAGCAAGTACTCTCAATCACTTTGCCCAACTTTGTAATTGCATATAACACCCTCTAGAGAGATTTACCTCTAACAAACCTTTCATAGTTCCACACCATATAGGGTACAAATAGGTCTAGACATCTCTATTTTTGAAGGAAATAGAGGTAGACACATCCCTAGGAATAATATGCAAAATAACTAAGATATCCTACACAAAACACAAATATTATACAATAATCTTACACACATTAGCTGAAAATACACTACACACAAAAAAAAACTCATACAAATAAACATACAGAAAGTGACTCAACAAAAGAGAGCTTCCCCTAAGGATGCTCCTTTGGGGGGGGCTATTACTTCCACTCGTATTGGGCTAAGGTCAAGGTCTCCGAATGTTGGAGATGCTTCTTCTTCTACTCTAGGCAGCTTGTCAGAAAATTCTGCACAAACGATCAATGAAGATACCCCCATGGCTGCAAAGGAACAAACCCAAGATAGTAGCGTGCTGGCTTGGCAGGCTAAGGCAGCACAAGTGGAAGAAGGTAGGATTACAGTAACAAGGAAAAAATCAAAACCCTCCGGGCCTTCCTTCGATATGATGCTTCATTCCCACAAGAGCAATTCGAAGTCTAAATCTTGATGCTCTTGGTTTGGGAGCTGAGTTTTTGGGTACTGCACGCTGTCCTTCCGGCAGCCTAGCTTTTTTTTGAATTGTAAAGGGTTACAGATCCCTTCAAAATTTGTTTATCCCTAATATCAAAAACAAAAGAGAGCTAACAAAAAGAGCATGAGATAGATGATTAAAGAGGTATGGCTAGAAATTTGTATTATGCTAGAGTCTATACGATATTTTTGAATGGTCATGGTTATTACAAGTTGCATTGTAGGATAACCATGAAAGGGGTAGGACATATGGGGATGCACAGGCTAGCAAGTTGTATTATGCTAGGTGGCTCATATGCTACCAAGTTGCAAAGAATGCAATGGTCATTAATACTCTGAAATTTTAATAAAATAGTGTGTGCGTTGTGAAAGGCCCCCTTAAAATAATTACATGATTCTAAGAATGTAAGTTATTTTAAGGAGAGAGAGAAGAATAAATAGTTTCTTGACATATAAACACCTACAAGTATTTTGCATCATGAAACGCATAACATTGTGCTCATGGAATGCCATCTCACAAGGTAGGAATGTCACATAAAATATACATCACTCACACATACACTAAGGGAGTCACAAACCTAGGGTTGGTATGAATATATGATAATCATGTATATCATTAGAGGAAGGAAATGTAAAATTTTCCTTCCCCAAGTAGAGTGGAACTACAAGTATGAAGAAATAAAAGTACATGAAAAAAATATTGGGCCAACATGGAAAAGGCCTAAATGCCTCAATGCTTTATATTGTTCCCAAAAGACAAATTTAAATATAAAAAATAAAAATGATGGTACAAATAGAATAATTGAAAACATTTCATCTGCCTTGTATCCATGTACCTACAACGGTATCATGAGTCCTCCAAGAGAGACTAACAAACATAACCAAGCAAGCACGAGGGATCACGTGGTAAACAAGACAAAAACTACAATCTAGAAATATAAAAGCATTGTTCTAAGGAGCACCCTCAAACAAATCACTGATCTCCAAATATTGATCATAAGGGAAGGGAGGTGAAGCCTTTGAGGAAGTACCGTTAGAGTAGTCCTAGGCAATACCCTTGCAACAATGGCTAAGGAATTGGTTGCAAGTACAATGTCTTCCTAAACTTCATGTGAGGCAAGTGTCAATAATCTTGTAAGCATTGAGGATAGTGTCGAAATATCTATGAAGGATTCAAACAAGTACTCATGAGGGGAGGCTAGTGAATCACTATCCAAATATGTTACAAGACGATTCAATGCTAATCTCTTGAATGGGAGTAGTGATAGGAACAGTAAAAATTGGAACTTCTATGAGAAGAACAATTCTAAAATGGTCTAGAGGTGGCAGAGAAGGTGGATTCATCTTTTAATTGTGGTGATGCAGAGTTGAATAATGTTCAAATATTATTTTTGGAGGTGGGTAGTGTTGTGTGATCTCACAAAATACCCCATTTTTCTTAAAGCATCATTAGGACCCCTTTATAACCTAACATGGCTTACTTCAACATGTGGGCAAGAAGCTCTTCGATTTAGGTTTCTTTAATAAATTTAAGTCGAAAAGTATAAAATCATGGTGATTATATCTTAGGAGTGGTTTAAAATGGAAAAGGGGTGAATGTCATGCTTTTTGGAGAAATAAGGTCTTATGTATTTGGATGCTGCATCTTTGGGTTCTACATCGTGTCTTGCACCCGTCTTTCGGCCCACTAAGTCCTTAGAAATACGTTAAGTAGGAAAAAGGTTTGCGTTAAATCATTTCTTAATATTAAGGCAGACTCGAAGATTCGTTAAAATTGAAGTAATGAATTGGGATCAAAGATTTTAAAGCCTATTAAGCTGCATACAAGATACTAGGTTCTCGGTGCGATAAGGGAAGATTATCCCATCGAAGAATCATTAGATTAGGACATAAATGATAAAATAATATTGATTAATATATTCAGTAACTTCAAAAGGTATATTTGAGGCTAACTTTATTGGATAATTGTCTCATTACGGAGCCGAACACTAGAGGTTTTTAATGAATCCCGCACCCGCGAAAATTCTCTAAGCCTAGTAACTGTCAAAAGTTCCAAAAACACATTAAGTGCATTTAAGAAAGTCTAAAGGTCGTTTCAGAATAGAGTAAAAAGGAAAGTGAATTTAAGGGTAAAAATTGTTAGATTAATGATGTCTTGCATTCATATTCTTGGAATAGAGTTTAATCACAAGGAAATCAATATGTTGGCATATGTGAATAGATGTGAGGTGATTTCTTTCGCATGATGATTTGTTAATGTAGGGTGAAGATTTAAATGTAGTGAAAGGTCTGGGCGTTGGAAGTATGTAGAAGACAAAGGTCTTGACCTCGATGTCGATAGCAGGTATTTTCCTCGATGCAAGTATGGGCATTTTCCCTAATGTAGGAACAAGTACATCAAGATGTGGTAATTTTGAGGCCTACTGGAGGCAGATCAAATTTTGAGTTTTAAAGGTAGGAAAGATGAAGGATAAAGAATCAAAAGAGCATAGTTGGCCAAATATGGGTGGAGGAGTCGGATCCAAGGTTTGACCACAGATACTTCGTCAACCAAGATGATGTAAGGACTCATTTCAACAAGATATCATCAGTATCCAGAGTTTTGAAAGGTTAAGGAATCATCAGTAAGGACTTATTCAACAAGATATAAACTTGATCAATTATTATGAAACTACCTACTAACACCTCATGTGCAAGAGATATTTTTAGGACACGTGTCATTTGATGATTCATTTGTTTTCTTTCTTTCCATGTGCAAATTTTGTAATAGACCTTTGTCTTGTTCTATAAAAGGTAGTGGGATTTCTAGTTTTACAAATCATAAATTGTTGAGATGGTAGAGCCTAAGTTGGAATATCACCAACTTATTTTTCTTCATGTTTTTTGTTCATTTTAGTAAACACATGTACATATTGTAGGGGTTTTTCACACTAAAGCAATCAAGGTTGTTGCTAATTATAAATCTTACATGACTATAAATCATTCGTTCTTAGTGAAATAATCAATATGTTGTGTCATCTTTGAGTGAATTTTAAAGCTATCTCATTGGACGATTCAATTATCTAAAACTTGCACTATTTTGTATGTAGCTATGAAGCATTCTGGTGAAATACAAATAGTTTACTTATCTTTCAGTATGTGTGTGGGTAATATTTTAAACAATTTATATTTTCTTAGATCCCTTTTCTCTCTACCTTGAATATTTTGTACTTTATTTTGGATAAAGTTAGTGTTAAATATTATGGAAAGTGATGGACGCATGATTTGTTAGGATTAATAGCATCACTTTTTAGTAACAAGCAAATAATTTAAAACATCAATAGGCCCTCATGTGAAAACAACAACTAAACAATGAACCTTGAGTGATCCTAGTGAGTCAAGGCCTAACATTCTCGAGCCTTGGGATAGCTAATTCTTAACCAAATCTAGTGACTCTTTCAAGATAGATAGGTTATGTTATTTTTATAATAAAATCTATTTGCATGTTTTGTGTGTGTAACACCCTCATCGACATGTAGGGGATGTCAATGTCAATGGTGGTGGGATGGAGAAAATTTGGAAAAAAATGATGGTAAGTGCATTGGAATGTTACAAGGGAGGCTAGTGTGGCATTAGAAATGACAAATGTGTTTAGTATGTCTAACAACATGAAGAAAGGAGGAATACTAGGGAGGTCTAGAATAAGAGGAGGTTCCATAAAATGATCCAAGATGATCTTCACCCTTTTAGGGTGAGACTCATCAGGATCATGATGAGTGATGAAGGTTCTACAAGAGCAATACAAGGAGTTGGAGAAGTGGGAGAAAAAAGCATGTCAAGGTTTGGAGGAAATTGCTTAAGAGGAGGATGCTTGGTAGCGAGTATTTCCATAGTAGCTTATTTATTAGACAACACATGTTGATGACGCTTGCATTCACATGCAAGTTGGTTCCATCAATGGTGGGTGCCAAGTGCATATGTAGAAGGGGGAACATGATCGCTCTACTATGATTGTGGGGTTGTCCTCATTGTTAGAATAAGAAGAGGAATAGTCTCGATAGTTAGAGGTTGAAAGAATTAGGGTGCATGTGAGGGAACATGTGCCATGGGTTCCTTTCCTCATTTTTCCATAGGGACACTCAAAGGAACATGAGGTACCGTTCGAATGAAAGGTGTCGGTGGTGCATAGGAAGTTTCCCATCTAACAAGCTACTTTCCATTTTCTACCAAATGGGTAGGTCTAGGACTAGTAGGAGCCATGATAGCATGGAAAACACGTGGAGAATATTTAGACAACATGAGCACTTTTCCTTGATCTATCAAAATAACATGTGGAGGAACACAAGGTATCATTGGAGGTTTGGAGACCTCAGGGGGAATGACAAATCAACCCAATGGAGCATTCTTATCCTCATCCACTAAAGGGGTAGGCATGGGGATATATGAATGTTGTTATGACTAAGTGACCAAAGGGAAAGTGATTGTGAGGTAAGAAGAGAAAGGATTTGAGGAGGACCATAAACAATTTGCTTTCAACTTTGAATAGGATTTGAATAGAAAAAATCATTGTAAGGCTGCAAAGGTCATAAAGGTGTGGGCCAAAAGTGATTAAGAGAAAAGCCCTCATGGAAGACAAGTGATTTTCATCCAATGTGTTGAATAGTATGCACTATGCCTTCATGAGGAAAATTTAAGAATTTATGAACAACTAAAGTGAATGCTTCCATGGAAGTCATTGAAATGCCTAACTTCACACAAAAGAGGTCAAATATAGGAATTATAGAAAAGGTGGATTCAACACACTTGGGTCCTACCTGGATCGATAAAGTGACATAACCCATATTCGGGAGAGATAAGTCATAAGATGTATGAATAGTAATATACAACACATCATACTTATCTCTATGAAGCTAGTTGATAAAGAGGATTTTCTTTATTATAACATTAACCCTACTAGTAGGTTCAACAAGAAATTGATTACTATTTTTCTCATTAAAATGAATAGGTATGTAGAGTGGACCATCCTTTATACCAAATGGCATATCGTCAAAAGGAAAATATATGACATGATTAGTAATGTCACACATCCGAGATGATAAGGGATAAGAATCTACTATGTTCACCATGTATCACTCAATGGAGAAAGAGATTCAAAAGAAAAAGGAGAAGGATCAATCCCAATAGAATTAGTAGAATGTAGGAAAGGGGTTAGTGTAAATTTAGAAGTTTTGATTAGGCTTTGCCACTAATTTAGATTTTCTATTTGATTAAAACAATGGATAGAGCCCAAATCGATGTGGTCTTGCACTAGGTGGTGAAGATGCATGCATCACTCAGTGTCATGTCAAGGTACATGATGGAATTGGCATAAATATTTTGGGTCATATGAAGCCAAAAGAGGTTGGTTTGTTGGAAGAGGTCAAATAGGAGGAAATGCTATTAGATTTTTTTAAGCAACTTTTGCATTATACTATATAAGGACTCACACAATTTGGTGAACTACCTATGCTTTTGAGGTACTAAAGCAAATACATGATAAGTGAGAATTGTTTATTACATTTTTATTTTTCTTATAGTTACATGAAGAAGAAGCACCTCCTTGAATATTAAAGATATTCAGTGAGGTAGGACCACTATATTGACTCATGGACTATTAATAGTCATGCAAGGTCATGCAAAGGTGAGAAAAAGAGTTGTATTTTAGTAGTATTTTTTATCATGTAGTGTTGGTTGCAAGTTTCCAATGAACAATATTTGTACATCAGAATCTAGGAGCACATACATGATTTGAGAAAATCAAGATTGATATCTAAAAATAAATTTAGTTACCTTTTCACCAAGTCCTTGCTTGCATTGACAAGGTTGATAAATGTGACATGTGGTCTAATGTTTACTTGGAAGTGATGATTGAATTGATTAATGAGTTTGTTCGAATGTGTTAATAGAATGGTCAAAAAGTGAGAAAAATAGTCCCACATGTTGTCTTTCAATGAACATAAGAGCTTTGCTTACAAAGCATCCTAAAATAAGAAATCACTACAAGGAAGTGAATGTAGAAATATGTTTGAAGGTCACCTTTTCCACTATACTTCGCAAACCCAAGCACCTTAAATCCTATGGGTAAGGGTGTAGCTAGAATCTAAATGATCAAGGGTTGTATATAGAATACAAGCAATAAGTGGTTGAGAAGATGTGCTAGTTAGAGAAGCAAGTTGGCTTTATAGTTGGCTAACATTTTGCATGAGTTGGTTAAGCACAAGTTCAGTGATATGTGTGTGAGTAGTGGATATTTGTGGGCTAGTAGATGTGAAAGGAGTGAAGCCTAGAAGTTGAGAGGTGCCAAAAGTTCTTCTTGAAATAAAGAAAAAATGAGGTAGGTGGCAAAATGGGTAAATGGATAATGCATGCACCTATCTTCCTTATTTCATTAGGAAAAAGAGATCACCAAAGGTGGGATTGAATTTCAACCCTTAGGTGAGTTAACCCTATTGGAGTTCTTAGCTATTTTCCTTGTGACATGAGGAGGTAAATATGATTGAAATGCACTTTTGGGAGAAAAACTAAAAATGCTTAATGAACTTAATTATGCAATGTGAAACTTGAATCATCAATCTAAAGCATAAAACAATTAAAGACAACAGACTTCTGACAGATCTAAGAAGGGTAAGTTGATGTGTACCAGTTGCCAAAAGCTATTGATGAGAGTCTTCCTAGGACAGATCCGCCCTAGGGCAAATGGGTCTTGCTACAGGGATCCAAAATCTTATTTCATAGTTCTTTGCTCTTAGATCTACACTCCTAATTCCTCCAGATCTCACTGTCGGAAGTCAAAAATAAATTTTGCAAGCAAGATTATGTGTCTTGACAACTTTGATTATAACTTTGACAACTTTGCAATATTGTACTTTTGATCAATCTTCAATCCTTCTTCACCTGCAAATCTACATACATAAAGAGAGGAAAAAATTATTTGTTTTTGGTGAAGAGGGGGTTGCCTTGGTCAAACCCTGTTTTGGTAATTAAACCTTGAAATGAAATAATGATAAAAAGACATAATTATGAATAAACACTAGCTTGTTACAACTCACCAAACCCTTTAATGGTTGCTCTTGGAGGACTGAAGTCTAACACATCACTCCAAAGATTAGAACTTGCATGAAATGGGTTGATTGGGTGTTGATCTTGATGCTTTAATTTTGACTTGAATGCTTGAAACCTACATCACAATGTCCAAGAACATGCATAATAACTTTGACATGATGCTTGAGATCTTGAATGGTGATGTAGAAGACTGATAAATCTGCTCTTGAATGCTCTTGACAATATTTTTTGCTATAGGAATGCTCTCATAAAAATTCTAGATTGCTTCTCTAGGTTTGAATTGATAAAAAGACCTTGTATTTATAGGTAATTTTTTAATTTCCCTACAATTAAACATCAAAGGCTAACAATTGCAATTTGAATTTGAATCATAAAAATACCGCCAAAACATATTAAAAAAATGGGTTCCTAAACTTAAGGAGGAACCATTTGCCCAAATGGGTCCTAGGCCCTAAACCTAGGACACACATTTTCCAAGATGTGTAATTTTATGTTTGCAATTGTTTAATATAGGTTCCCCTTTTGGAAAATGGGATTAATTAGGTTTTTAAATGCATAATTGGGTCAATTAGAGGCTTAATTAAGTCCAATTAATTAGGGGGAGGCAAACAAAGTGAGAAAATGTAAAGGAGTACATTTTTGTCACTACACTTCCAAACAAATTGAAAGACAAACCACTAGAATAAGTAGCTATAGTGGTCATGGGTGTTATAGTCACAATGTGCATGGTAGGGACTAGCATCAACATTGAAATCTATGTGTCAATTCAATATCTGATTAAGAATTTGTTATGTTTGTGATAACAAAAGTGTAGGATGGGACATTGTTGTGTACAATATGCACCAATTCTCTAAGAAATTCTAGATATTGAGATTTTGTTATTAAGATATTGTGAATAGCATCAATGATAGGCATTGCTTTAGTGAGGGTTTCCTTGGCTAGAAAATATTGAATGTGGTGTAAGTTTTGATCTAGATTCTATATTTGAGAAAGAGAGTCTTGAAGAGAAGACTCATGACCAAATCCCCCATCCACAGGAGGAGTGTGAGATGGGCAGGTAAAATCTAGACTAATTGAAGGAGGGGATTGAGGCATCGTAATAGTAAATTGTTATCTAGAGAATTCGGGACCAATGTGGATTGTTGTTATAAAAGGTTGTGAATGTGTCATGTTATATGTGCAAAGGCTTCTCTTGACTATATTACCTAAATGGAGAGATTGGGTCATAAAACAAAATATTTACAACATGCATTTCAAGCTACCATTCAAAATAGCGAGAGAAAAAACCTTTGGAAAAGTTTGTAGGTTTTATGTTTTTGGTATGCAAATTTTATTATGTAGGAACATCTAGTTCATGAAAATGTAGTGTATAAAATTTAACTCTTATAGACGAATACTAAGATTCATCGGGAGTAAATCTTATACCCTACACTAAGATAAGTTGTCTATTCTTAAACAATTTAATTATCCTTTTTAATTACAAATAGAATTTATAGATAAATAGTAAATTATAAGTTTACAATATTGAATACTTTATTGTGACAAACAGGTGAAAATATCTCACAGTTGGAGATGAATTATAATGTAATTTCAACAAAATTGGAAAGAGCTAATTTCAAAGAACCTATGGTAAATTTCTAAAGGTATCTACCATGAACACCAACACATTGTGCAAACATCCTTGTGTCGCAATTTCATCTAACAAGATTTTTGAAACAAAAAGTGTTGCATGACCTAGAACAAATTCCTATATGCACATAAAATAAATAGAGAACTCAAAGAGCATAGAATATTTCAAATAGTGAAAATAATGATTAATACTAATTATTTAAATATGAAAGATTAAGTAACAAAGAAAGATATTAGAACTATGTCACTAAATTAAGCTTACCTATTCAAAATAACACCTACACACAAAAAGAAAGAAAAATGCTTTTGGTTGGATGTTTGAGGGGCTCGCCTTATTCAAACCCCATTTTGGTCTTTTGAACCTCCACAATAGCTAGGATTTTTGGATAATATTGAAAATAAAGACAAGATTGCTTTAAAATAAAAATGTAATAAACAATGATATACAATAATTCCACTACATTATACTAACAGATGAAATTTATAAATGAAATCATAAATGGATAAGAAGAGGAGATAGGGAACAAAAAAATAAGAACAATATCACCTAAAAGTTATGAAAAAACTCCAAGAAAGATGATATTGCTTCAACCTCATTGTTCTTCACAATCCCACAAAGATGATAGAAAATAACATACATATTGTGAAAAATGTTTTTGAATAGTGAAAATAAAAGAGTTTATTCAAAAGTTGTTAAGTTGAGTGTTTAAGAGACAAAAATCAACTTCCTTATTTCAAAATAGCAAGTTTAAAGTATTCTATTCAACGCAATTATATGCAACAAAATTACTTCCAAAATATATGTGAGAAGGTAATGCTCCAATGACCACTAAGATTGCAATTTTTTGTAGGATGTTATCATGTTATGTAAACATTCATGTGTAGCACTCTCATCTAGAAAATTTAGACTCGGAAAGCTTGAAACATCATGAAATTACAAAAAATAAGAGATTTAAGTGTTAGAATTTTGTAATTGAAGTGTTCAATATCAAAGTGCTAGAGTGAGGAGGTCCAATGCAATTTGAAATTGTGGGGGTGTACAATTTTTGACACTACACACATATAATATTGAAAATTGGAAACCAAATCAACACTTCTAGATAATAAAAAAATCATGCATCATAGGAATAAAAGTGGGCCCACAATCAAAACTACAATGCAATAGAATATCACTAGTTGTCCCAAGCTGATATGAGTTTTGTACTTACTTCACGAGGTGCATACATAGAAATTAATGAGCTAATCATTAACTTAGTGTGAGGATAACATAACATTGGAGGAACTAGCAAGTACAACACCTAACTTAATAACACACTATATGAAACTTCTATCTAATACTTTTAACAAAATTCTTTAGATAAAAATTATGATGTGAAGGAGATATGTGATGCAATATGATGTCACCATGTAGGGACCATATCAACATTTCCTTAAGAGAAGCAAAACTTATTGTGGGAATGAAAGTGGGGCCTACCTTCATTGTGATGTGAAGAGCTATGCAATACAATAACAATTTTCCACTTTTTTGCCACAACATAAGATATTTTCAAATTGGAACCCAAATAAGCATGCCTAGAAGAAATATAAATTCATTGTGCATCATAAAAATAAAAGTGGGGTTTCACATTCAAAACTATAATGTGAATGAGTGGTGCAATGCAATAGAATGTTTCCACCTCCCACAAATTGAATAGTATTATATAATTACCCTATGAAATTTATGTATAAGCATTAGTGGAGCAATCATAAGCCATCAACTTAATGCAAGGATAACACAACATTATATGAATTGGTAGGCATTGTTAGAGTTATCATGCATTAGCTAATAATTAATTAATCTTTAATTGATTATTAGTCTAATTTATTCTCACACACTTAAGCTAAACTTAGGATTGCTTTATTAGTTGAGCTAATATTAGATCATTATGTCTCATCTCATTTGATGTTGACACTTGTCATGATCTGTTCCCTTTCTCATTTAGGGTTTTGCTCTTATAAGCACTCAACCCTCTTTGTAATTACTTGGGGCTCTCATATCTTCTTGAGAGTCTCTTGCTTCTATAGCTTTTTCTTGTTGAAGAATATTGCATATATTGTTTGTAGATCTCTTGTGTAGAAGGTGTATTTGTTTGTTGTTTGTTCTTGTGGCTCATGGTTTTGTGCTTGTTTCACAATTTTAACATGGTATCAGAGCTCACTCCAATTATAACATGGTTTTGTGCTTGTGGTGTATGTGTTGGTACTTTCATGTTTGCACGTTCAGATGTTCCTGATTCTTCTTCATGCACTTCTTTCTGGCATTCAGTTTTAGTGTAGGTCTATCATGCCTCTCCCTTTTTAGCATTATGGGGGGGTTTCTATTGTTGGTGCTACCGCTTCTTTGGTTTCACGTTGGAGTGAGCTATGTATACAGTATTTGTTCCTATGTACTTTTGGATGCAGAGTACATCAACAGTTGGTTACATGTATTTCAGTGAGATGGATCATTTACCATATGGATACTCTTGCATTCCTATTTCTAGAGGTTATTGTTTTAGCATTACAACAGTCATTCTTCAACAATGTTTGCAGCTTCTTCATGCTTCAGTGGCGTTCTTTCTATTCATCCTGTGTTCCTATTTTTTGGGACAACATTGTCTTGTTTGGAGGCTTCTTCAATCCTTCACTTGGCTTTCATCTCTTTTTGGAGTGGATTTTTTCCCATGAGGTTTTCTCTATTTCTCTACATTATAGAGATATTTTGTTTGTACATGGGTACCTTACATGACCTTGTTTGTCGGGACCCATCATGCATTCTTTTTAGGGTTTTTAGCTACTCCCTAAGTTCATCTTAAGGGGGGGTATTATAGTTATCATGCATTAGCTAATAATTGATTATTAGTTTAATTTATTCTCATGCACTTAACCTTAAATTAAGATTGCTTTATTAGTTGAGCTAATATTAGATCATTATGTCTTATCTCATGTGATGTTGACACTTGTCATGATTTGATCCCTTTCTAATTTAGGGTTTTGCTCTTATAAACACTCAACGCTCTTTGTAATTATCTGGAGCTTTCATATCTTCTTGAGAGTCTTTTGCTTCTGTAGCTTTTTCTTGTTGAAGAATATTGCATATATTGTTTGTAGATCTCTTGTGTAGAAGGTGCATTTGTTTGTTGTTTGTTCCTATGGCTCGTGGTTTTGTGCTTGTTTCACAATTCTAACAGGCATGAATTTATACTTAGAGATAAATGGCACGATTTCACTAGCTCTTGATTTTAGAAAATTATTTCAAAAAAGTGCAAAGTGAAAGACTCTTGTGATGCATTAAGAAATCAACACATGGAATGTCATGGGGACTTAAAGCTACAACACAACTAGATAGCATAAGGAATAATACAAGCACTGGAAAACACTGGTAAGCGAAAGATAGGGGCAAAAATACTATCATTCAAAGGGAAGAAGTTGTAAACTTAAGTGAATAAACAAGAAATACTAGTCAATGTTATAATAGAAGAATACAATAATGACATATGCAAAGGACCAAAGCACAAAAGGACTAGGATATTAGTCATAAAAATATGAAGGAAAACCATTATGAACCAAAAAGAATAAACCCCTAAGGATGTCCTTCTAAAACTAAAATAATCCAATGGGGCACATTAAATATCTCCCATATCAGGTATAATCAATGGGTAGAATGGGGCCTAAAAGCGCAAAGGAGAAATACATGGGAAAAAATTAAAAAAGTTGAGGCCAACAAATTTGGATTCTAACATGCCCTTGAAAGAGGATGGTTTTGTTTGGTTGTGGAAGGGAACTCTAAATTAAAGATTAATTGTTTGAATAAAGAAATTTTTTTTTTTATCTTTTGAATGTTATTGTGTCATGTCCCCCTTTTCCCTAAGATTATCGATCAACCTATAAGCCCATTTTTATTCCTAGTGAGCTTAGAGAAAGTAGCATAGGGAAAGTAAGTTCCTAAATTGGGTACCAAGATTATGGGTATTATGTAACAAGTTGATTATTTTAAAAATAATGGTATCGCCCAAGGATTGTGTGCAGGTGTATTTTGGAGGAAAGAGAGAAGAATTTGAAAATTACATATTTAGTCAAGATAGGGATCAAGAGAAGGTGTGCTTGTTTATCCATTATTTTTACTCAAATAGGTTGGACACCTTGTTTATCTATCACTAGAGATTGGAGGGTGGAAACCCCCTAATTTTCATATTTGGTTAGTGTATGAAACCCTTTAAATTGATCATAGTAAATTCTATAGTGATTTTAATTGAGCTTCATTAATTTTTTGTTTGGGTGGCTCTAATAAACACCTATTTTTTAGTTTAAGGCAGCTCTCTTAGCATGTAGGATTTGTAGTTATGAGGTGGCTTATGTAGCACCACCGATTATAGATTCATCATATTTGGCCAGTAGTGCTGTAGTTTAGTAATTCAGATTTACAGATACATGTGTGCATATCCTTGATTTGATCCTCCATGATCCATCATCAGGATGATTAGCAGATAGAGAGAAGTGAAGAATAGATAGCAGACTTGGATATAAATAGGGGAAGAGGTGGTGAGGGGAGGATGATAAACTAAATTAGTTGTACATGCATTTTTTGTTGTAATAAAAGGAGTAATCAGTTATTGAGAGTTTTGTTGATTGTTCATTTTGTAAGATTTTATAATTTATTTCTACACTCTGTTAAGTATGTTACGTGTATTGTATTAGATATTATTAGAATTAAGATTTAGTAATTGGTGTTTCATGGAGTTAAATCAATATAAATATACAATAACCTTAATTAGGGATATTACAATGATATCATAGCCCTGATCCTATCAACTTGTAGATCAAGGATTTATGTGATTTGATAGAAACAAAATGGAAAATGAAAGGAGATGTAATTTGACAAATGAAGAAAAGCATCATGCTCTATTTGATGCAATGATCAATGTAGGTGTAGGGTAAAGAGAAATGAACCAAGCACTAAAATACACAATGGAAATGTTGGTGTGATTTGTGCAAGTAAAAGAACTCCTAAAAATCTAGAATCACATATTGAAAGAAGTGTATTAAGGGATCATCAAATATTTGGTTCTTCATCAAATCCCTTCCAACCAAAATTCTTGCAAAGAAGAGAAGATCAATTGAAATAAGAGGCAACACAGTTGATTGATGAATTTTCAATCCTACACAATAAATGTGAAGCCATGGAGCAAGAAATATGGGATGATCTATCACTTTTTTCATTCTAAAATACCCAATTTTAAAATGGTCAAGTCAAACTAAGAAGAAACTAGTTCTGAATCAGGACAAGAAGGAATTATAATAATATTTGGGTAAGGTTCTTGTACCTGTGTTTGATGGGACACAAAAGTGTTAAACTTGTGCTTGGATCCAAAAAATCAATGACTACCTATCTTTAAATCTAAAGATGAATAAGAATCCACCATGTTTGTCTCACTCCGTCTAAAACGAGTAGCCTATGAATGGTGTTAACATGGCCTAGTGACACGAGGGCATAATTTCACTACTTTTGAAGAGTTCAACCAAAAGTTGATTAAAGGATTTGATAGGGTTAATCTAGAAATTCACTTTCAAGATTGGCACAACTTAAACACTAAGGATCAATGGAACATTACATAGGTGAATTTTAGAGTATAGCTATCAAAGTTCCTATTGTATTTGAGAAAAGGATCACGGTTTATTCATAGAAGAATGGGTAGGTCCACTTAAGGGATTAGTCAAGGCATTGGAGCCTTCCACTCTTCAAGAGACAATCAAAAGAGTCCTTGCTTTGGATTATTCCTTAACTTGGAGTAAATAATATGCTAATGCTCCATCTATAAACTAGAAGTTACAAAAGGGAGAATCAAGAACATAGAATATTTTGCACCATTAAAAATAAATTAAGATAGAAGAAATAAACTTAAGAGGAAGAAAAAAAAAATTCATTGCAAAGAACCCTAAGACTGAGGACACAAGTGACTTGGAAAATGTCAAGTGCATTATATTTAAGTCAAGTCAAATGAGGAAATAGAAGAATTTGAGCATAAGAAGGTAAAGGAAGAATCTAATGAAGAAGGAGATGACCTAGGTAAAGGAACTCTTGTGTCTCTCTTGAGAACCCAAAGATATAATCCATGAACACAATTCATAGAATGCTAGTAGGTTAAAGGATCATAATCTTAATCAATAGTGGAGCAACACACAACTTTATAGATGAGGTTCTAGTGGCAAGAAGGGGATTAATAGCTAAAAAACTCATGGGATTCAATGTGACTATGGCTAATGGGTTTAAAATACCATGTGTATAAATAATTTGGCATTTTAAACTGACACTTGGAGATCATTTGATACATGAGGATTTTTTGTAGTCAAATTGGGAGGTACCGACATGGTGCTTGGAGTAAAATGACTACAATATTTGGGAGAATTCTCACAGAACTACCAATTAATGGTATTAAAATTTATAAGTGAAGGAAAGGAAATAGTTCTTAAAGGATCCTAAAATGGATCCCCCAAGTAATTATTTCTAAAATAATGGAAAGAGATTTTAGGAGGGAAAATTAGCTTGGGCAGCCAGCTACTTGATCATACCAAAATAGTCATCCATAAAAAAGAAGGATGTTTATTATATTGATGTGCAAACTATTTTGGATAAGAATAGAAAGGCTTTTCAATATATTTCCTCAAAATTATGACCTAATCTAAGGTTCCAACATATTATTGAGCTTGAAATGGGTGCAAGGATAGTGATAAGCACTCCTCTATGATCCACAAGGAGAAAATAGAGAAGGAAACAAAGGAGATACCAAATATGGACCACATCAAGTTGATTTCTAGTCCATTTTCCTTTGCAATAGTATTGGTGAAGAAAAAGGATGGTATTATGAGGATGTGTGTTGACTATCAAGCATTAAATAATAAAATAATCAAGAATAGATATCATATCCCTAAGATTGACGAATTGATAGATGAGCTAAATGGAGTTGTATACTTCTCCTAAATTTATTTACACTCAAGATACCATCAAATCAAAATGAGGGATGAAGATGCTCAAAAGACTAGTTTTAGGTGCCACTATGGACACTTCAATTTTCTAATCATTCTTTTTGGCTTGACTAATTCCCTAAGAACCTTCCAATCATGCATGAACAAGGTTTCTAGAAAGGAGTCAAAGTGTGATTTTGGGCTTAGGAAGGTTCTATATTTGGGACATGTCATCAATGAACAAGGAGTACAAGTGGACCAACATAACATCCAAGCCATATGGGATTGGCTACCCACTAAGAATGTATCACAATTAAGAGGATTCTTAGGATTGTGTAACTACTATAGAGGATTTGCAAATGGTTTAACTCACCTCACAATATCACTCAAATACCACTCACAAATCTGATTAAGGGAGCATTTAATTGGATAGGTGTTTTTGAGCAAACTTTTAACAATCTGAAAAATGTAATGTGTTCTTGTCTAGTGCTCGTTGTCCCAAATTTTTCATTTCCTTTTGTGTTGGAGTGTGATTATTTTGGTGAGGGTATTGGAGCTATTTTTTTGCAACAATAACAACCCATTACTTTTGAAATTAGGAAACCAATACAAGAAAAAAACATTTTTTCTATTTATGATAAGGAGATACTAGCAATCATGCATGTCTTGGTGAAGTTTAGACAATACTTTATGTGTGGAAAGTTTGTAGTTAAGATTGATCATAATTGTCTTAAGTACTTTCTCAATGAGAAAGACCTAAATGATAGACAAAATAAGTGGATAAGAAATTTCCAAGCATATGATTTTGATATTGAGCATGTGAAGGGTAGACATAATGTAGTTATTGATTTTGACATATCTATTGATTGGGTCACCACCATCATATTTGAATATGCCAAGAATGATTTTACTACTAAGTTGTTGGATGGAAGAGTAAACTATTATTGGTACAAAGTGTTGGGAGATATAATTCTACATAAAGAGAGGATATATTTGATTCTAGAGTCAAAGATGAAGGAAAATATTTTAAGGGTCATGCATGATACTCCTCTAGTAGGGCATTTGGAGTAATTTTAGAACATAAAAATAGATTAGAGAGAGATTCTCCTTGAAAGGAATGAAAAGGGATGTGCTCAAGCACATTAAGGAATGTTTGTCTTACTAGTAGAACAAGGTGGAACAAGTCTCTCATGTGGGCCTACTTCAATCATTACCCATTCTTGAGCAATAATGGAAAAGCATATATATGAACTTTATCAATGGGCTACCCAAGATAAATAGAAAATAATGAATCTTTGTGGTGGTGGAAAAACTCACCAAGTATGCACATTTTTATATCACATTCCAACTCCAACGCTTCCCAAATTACTGGCTTATTCTTTGAGGAGGTTTTTATATTACATGGGTTACCTAAGAACATTGTTACTGATAAGGACAGTAGATTTTTGAGTCACTTTTGACAAGAATTATTTAATTTGGTAGAACATAACTCGCCTCTAGCATGAGTTATCACCCCTAGACATATGGACAAACTAAAATTGTCAATAAATTGATTGAAGGGTACCTAACAAATTACATTTTTTGGCAACAAACAACTTGGGTCAAGTGGTTGCATTTGGGAGAACATGTTTACAAGACCTCTTATCATATATTCATAGGCATGTCACCTTTCATGGATTTGTATGGATATAATTATCTAACCTGTTTGGATCTTGCAATCATAGAAAACTAGGTGCCCAAAGCAATATAAATGATTAAGAAGAGTCAAGAGGTATTGAAATCCCTCAAGAACCATCTTCAACATGCTCATAGCCAACATAATCTCTATGCAAACCAAAGGCATACTGAAAGAATTTTTGAATTTAGATACCTGGTCTACCTAAGTCTACAACCCTATAGACAATCATCATTAAACAAGAAAGGAGAAAAAAAGTTGAAACCTAGATTCTATGGTCCCTACAATATTAGAAGAAAAGTGGGAGAAGTATCCTATGAACTAGAGCTTCTTGAGAATAGAAAAATCCACAACATCTTCCATGTTTCTTGTCTAAAAAACGCTTTGGGGCATCATGTTGTACTGTACAATTACTTACTACCTTTGGATGATGAAGACTCATTTTGATACCAAAAGCTATCATGGATACTCAAGAAAGGAAGATGAGGAATGAAAGCATTAACAATTTAGTGAGGTGGAAGGATCTGCCAATTGAAGATGCTATATGGGAAGGAGCCAACATTTTGAAGCATCCAAATTTGAATTGCTTGAGGAAAGAAATCTTAGGAAGGGAGGAATATAATATCCTCTATTCCCCTAAGATTTTGGATCAATTTTTAAGAAATTTTGTATTTCCTATAGACTTTGGAAAAGTGACGTGGAGAAATATAAGTATTTAAATTAGGTGCCCAGATTATGAGGGCTACAAGTGTTACATAACAAACTAGTTATTTAAAAAAATAGTGTTGATCAAGGATTGTGTGCGGGTATAATTTGAAACAAAGGGAGAATGATTTGCAAACTACATATTTAATCAAGATAGGGATCAAGAGAAGGCATGCTTGTTTATCCATTAATTTTACTCGAATATATTAGACACCCAGTTTCTCTATCACTAGAGATTGGAGGACAAAAACCCCTTGATTTTTATAGTTGGTTAGTGGATGAAACCCCCTAAACCAATCCTATAGGGATTGTAATTGAGATTCACTAATTTGTTGTTCAAGTGGCTCTTACAGTGCATGTTTGTCAATGTTTAAGGTGGCTCTCTCAGTGGCCTATAGTTTGTAATTCTAAGGTGCCTCTTATTGCACCACTAGCTATAGATTCATCATATTTCTTGATAATAATATTGATGTTACTGCTCACGAAATCCTAATAAACTAAATAGATTGTAAGTACAATTTACATTGTAATAAGAGGAGTAATAAGTTATTGTAAGTTGTTGTGTTGATGATTCGTTTTCTAAGAGTTTAAATTTATTTCCACATATTTTGTTAAGCATATTACCTATTTCATTAGATCTTATTGAAACTAGGATTGAGTCATTGGTGTTCCATGTAGTTAAATCAATAGAAAATTAAAATAACCCTAATTGGAGATATTACATTATGTCAAATGTTGCAACCTTGAAGAATAAATTTGAAGACATAATATTTATGCACATCAAAAGAAAAGGGAATGTTATCATTGGATGGGAATCCAATCAAGGGCTTACTTTATTTGGAAAAACTCAAGCTTATAAGATGGTTTGGACTTAAAATTTTCTTAAAGAAATGCAAGCCTTATGATTAAATATTTATAGGAGTTGGAGTTGGGGCCTCACAAGGAGCCAAAAGGTTTTAATTTGTAAAAACACAAGAAATCAAGACAATTACAAGATCTATGTGATATAGAGAGATCATTAATTAGACCATTGTAGAAGTAGAAATGAAATATAGTGCCTAGATTGAGTTATTGTTATAGTCCATTTTCAATACTTATTCTTCTTCAAGTTGGAGTACAACATCTATTCTTGGAAAATTGTTGAGTAGTGGGTTTGCAATGATGGGTATGTGTTAGATTTCTTCTCCTGGTATTTTAAGCATATAAATTGATAAGCTTGCTTGTCTTTGGATAATTGTTCAAACTATTCAAATATTTGTATCTCCAATGTGGTTGATATAAAAGATATATTTAATAGAAATTACAAGTGGGGAGAGATTGTTAACTTTTGACAGACAAGATTTTTCCATAAGTGACTAAATCACAAGCCATATAGAAGGTTTGGGAAGGATGGAGTGTTCAGTATCAAGGGATTCAATTTGAGAATTTGAGAATTTACATCCAAGTCTAAAATTTGAAAAGATAGGAGATAGAGTGATTTTTGACATGGATGTTTGCTTCTTTGATGTTAAAATTTAAGATGGTTAATAAATTCCTTCTAATAAAATTCATGCTTAAATATTTTTTTGGTTGCTCTAAGTGCCTTACAAGGTTATACTATGCCTCAAAAAAGATGGCACCTTGTTTAGAATCAATTGTAAGTGCTCTCATTAATAATGATAAAAGCAAGGTACAAAAACACTCATGGTAAGGAACCCATAAAGCACACAAGCATCCCTAAGAGATTTTGCATGAGTATGCTAACACACAAAACACAAGAGGCTAGTTAATGTAAAAATAATATGAAGTACATAAAATGAAAATCAATACCCAACCAAAAAATGAACTAAAAACCACTTATAATATGCCAAACCTACATACCAAACATAAGAGATGTTAACAATAAACATGTGAACATACCAAATAAAATAGCTTTCCAACATTAAAACAACCTATAACATTAAATATATATGTACAACAAACCAAAGATAAATATCATTTAAACAACACTTATCTTCTACTCGCATGATTTAATCACAAAAAATATTTAAATATTCTTATTTGGTAAGAAGTCACTTATTTGAAATATATTGTAACTCACATACTTCAATCACAAAGAATATTTAGACATTCTCTTATTTAGTAAGATACCCCTTATTTAAAATATATTGTAATAGTCTCATTAACAATAATTACAAAATTAGGGAGCCATAAGTTGTAAATGCTCATATTAAGATAATTACAAAGTAGGTGAGACAAATCACATGAGCACACTCAAGAAATATTGGCATGATTTTAATAGCATACCAAACACAAGACCTTGCCAATGTAAAACAAGCCCAAAATTCGTAAAATATAAATCCACACCAAACCCAAGAGTTTGCCAATATAAAACAAACCCCAAACGTGTAAAAATATAAATCTACACCAAACCCAAAGAAAAATACTTTCATTTATATGCATACTTAGATAAACCTACCTTGAAGGTGGTTCTATATAATGTCTACCCACTTCCCATAATATCATACACCTAATATTACCTAAAAGATGGCTATTATGGATATTTTTTAGTTGCAAAACATTGAAATTGGATTGACGATCTTGTCATATTTTCTTAGAATATAAAGAATGATAGAAATGATATATCTTTACAATTCTATATTATGTTTTGAGTCCATTTTTTGTATTTATCTTCCTTAGTGTGTTTATAGGTCATTTTAACATTTGCCTTAGCCTTCTTCCTCCCATGATGTCAGGACTTAGCTTCCAACTTCCATTTTTTCAAAGTTGATGTCACAAATGTCATGTTTGTGTTATTTCCTAATGTTTTGACTTTTTCTCAACTAATATTGTTCAAACACTAGCTTGATGCACGAATGTTGGCTTTAGAATCCCACAATAGTTTAGCAGATGTTTCCAAGCATTTATTTTCCTATCACTTTCCTAGTCCCAAGTAACCACTTTGAAGTAAATCCAAACAACGGCCCATTCCCATTTCTCCCTTCATTCTATTCATTTTGAATCTCTTTCACTCTCTTTTGTAACTTTATACATTATCTTACCATTCCACCATTGTAACCAACATTCTTGAGCACTTTTCCAACAATGTGAAACATATGTGAACTTCCATCACTTCATTGAGTTTTTTAGGAAGCTTAGTAGTATTCTACAATGGTATTTTTGCCTCTATTGTTTCCATCAAGCTTTGGAAAGTGATTTGTATTGTGATTCTTGCTCTAGCTTTCCTTGTTTTTTTTGGTTTTTTTAATTGTAGAATCTTGATTGCTTAGCTTTGGCACTTTCTTATTTCCACTCTCCAACATGCCTTCATTTTAGAACACTTTACTTGCATTTGTCATTGTTTTTATATTCCTAGACACACTTAAGATATGAGCACACCCTTTATTTATCATTTATCATTTTTCAATATTTTGGTTGTAATTCAATTTGGAAAACCAGAATTGAAGTACGAGTATTCTTGGCAGGCTCCCAAAGAGCCTCAAACATTTTCTTTGTTGTTCTTTGTTGTTATAATTGCAAGTTATTTTTGGAGAAGATATTCAAACCTAAAAATTTGCAAATATCGTTCTTTATATGCTATTTTATTGTTTTCATTTGATTAAATAGATTATCTTTGTTATTTTTAGTTCTATTATCCCTAAAGTACGAGTATTCTTGGCAGGCTCCCAAAGAGCCTCAAACATTTTCTTTGTTGTTCTTTGTTGTTATAATTGCAAGTTATTTTTGGAGAAAATATTCAACCCTAAAAATTTGCAAATATCGTTCTTTATATGCTATTTTATTGCTTTCATTTGATTAAATAGATTATCTTTGTTATTTTTAGTTCTATTATCCCTAATGATCTTCCTAGAATTTCTAATTTTATATGTAGATTGGGCACATTTTTCTTAAAAGATTTGGATTGTAGTCTTCGTCTTTTTCTTCTTTTTTTTTATTTTATATGGAACACAATGTCCCATGCAAACATCTATGTGATGCACTTATGTCCTCCGCTTGCTTGTTATATCTATAATTTGTAAATCTACGTAACATTTTCAGCTTCATTAGTGTTCCAACTTACTTAGGAAATTGTTATCTTTCAAAGTTTAAAATTATTAATTAAGTAAAATAATCTACTAAAGGCTAGGTGATCCTAGTGAAGTGTTCAATCAGATTGCTTGGTTAAAAAAACTAGTTTTCTTTTGTCAAATCAAATTTCATACACTACAAAAGAATCATGATACACCGTCTACTGTAAAACAGCACGAGTGAAAAAATGCATGGTTAACATTTCAATCTAAAAAAATATAAATAAAATTTTACATCTCCTAGATAAACATCAAATATTTTGAAATTTATGTTTTTGCAAAACTTGATCTGATTTACACAGAATACTGTAGAAAACTTATTTGGAAATTTTAGATAAAGCCGATTTTAACAAACTTGAATTTTTAACATGCAATGAGTTTTGGTAGAGGCCAGCATATGAGAATGCTTACTCGACATGTTGTATCCAGCTTAATGTCAGATAAGTTTTTCTATAAACAACGTCTCTATCGAGCAAACTTGCTCTACAGAATTTTTACGAGCTGTGATTTAGAAAAATTATAGGGCCTAAAACATGATTCAAATAGCCAATCAATACACCCACTACATAGCAAACTTTCAAAGATCCATATGCAAAGTCTAACGAGTTCTTTTTCTTTAAACTTTCAAAGATCCAAAGCACGGACTCTTAGTATAGAGCAAACAGCAGCACGTACAATGAATTATTAATTCCAATCATATTAATTCCATTAAATATCAAATGGAGATTAAAGTTGGTTCATTATATAGCAATCCATCGTCCTCGCCTTCAGTCAGAGAATTACAAGCATCAAGAGAACTTTTAATCCAATTTCAATATAACAAATGTTCTCATAACATGCAGATAACAATGCAAAATGAAGCATAAAGACTTGTGAATAATTAACTATTGTATTTCTCTTGGGACAGTTGGACTCATCAATCAATAATGTTGGCTGGGGTCATGAAAAAAGCAGTTGTTAGAGTTCTATGTCAAAAATGTAAGATCATGTATGCCCTGTAAATATGTCACATTAACTTAAGTATTTCTCTTGGACTCTTACATCAATACTATTGGCTAGGATCATGTTAAAAAAGCAGTGAACAGGTAAAGTTTATTAGAATCCAATGACAAAATGTAAAGATTATGCATGCCTTGTAAATTGGTGTGTAACATGTATCATGCAGCTGCTTTTCGCAAATAACATTAAGTAAAAAATAAAATTCACGTATAGTACAATCAGGTATTTCTTATCATAACTCTTCATATAATTTTGTAAAGCCATGAAACTCCATTGTTATTCAATCTCCACAGCAATAATTTATAAGGATTTGTTATATTTGCAGGTGCACCATTCAGAGGATGAGAAGATGGCACAAGATCATTTGGCCATATGCTATATAGCCTGCATGCTCAAATATAGCAATTTTGTATGAAAATTACTCAAATGCCATTTTCCTTAAGAAAATTCAAAATAGTAGATGCCCACCTTGCAGTCCAATAGCAGGCAACCAAGAAACTTCAGTGAATATTGCAGAAAAAATCGGAGATAATTTTAGCTGTCATACAATCTCCTGCAATGGAAAATTTGGCTCTTGCATGTTTTTGATTAGAAAACACAAACTAAATCATATTATCAAAAGATATAATACATATACTTATGCTACCACTTGTCAAGAACTCTACAGTGTCCAACTATCAGTCCAAGGGACGAAAACAGATTTCTCAAAAGGTTGGCCAAAAATTGTCAACATTTTTGCTATTATACAGTTTCATGCAGACCAATTTTTTTGACTCCGCTAGGTGTTGTAGGATTTTATTGTTAAACTGGGCAAAGAAATTCTAAAAAATATTATCACAAGAAACAAACTACACGTTTGCTTTCATTTGTTAAAAATATGCCTAAGAGTCTGCAGCTGCTGCAATTCTCTTGCCTCCCATCCCTGCCATCAGATGGATCTTTGTTATAATACTCTTTAATAGCAACTAGAAACGTTTATTAGCAATTAGCAGTACTATAAAATAGAAACTGCAGTGATCAAACTAAGAACCGTACTGTACTATAAAGCCTAAAAACAGTGGAACAATGAACTCCAAACAAAATCATCGAATGTCCTTAAAATAAAAACACCAAAGCCCCAGAACAACACCTACCAAAGCCCCCCATATTAGAATGTGATTTGGACTCCATTAATGCACTTATTTCAAATTTTGGTACTGTAGATCAATATAGGACACTGCATTCTACGATAGTAACCCCCCCACCATACTGCATTCTCCAAGAACACTGAATCCACAATTAGATCTGTTATCTCATATCAATTTGAGAAACATTTGACAGAAAAGTTCTTGGCGAGGATGCCTTCAACAGTATCCTATATATCAAATATACTGCACCTGCAAATCAAGATTCAAAACTGAAACAAAATTGCAACTTCTAAAAATGTGATTCTTTAAGAGTGTCTCTGTTTTGTTTTATTAAAATTTACCCAATGTTTTTTTTTAAATCATCATCCCTAGGTCCCACTGTCAATGAATCATTGCAATATTTTCTATATAGGGAATTAATTGAGCAAAATTAAAAATAATAAGGTCAAATTCTACACTGAAATATTCAAGGATCAAGCCATTCCTTTGGCTTTAATGTTAAAGACTGCCTCCCTGTAAAAAATAAAGGGAACGGTTTTGCATGGCAATAGAGCACGTGCAACTATTCAGGACATGTACTCTGTTTAAATTGAACAACTGCAGATAAAGAGACTTTAACCTAAAAGGGCACCAGAGAACTGAAACCAAGTACATGGCTTCCTTTAAGTCAAAAACTCTGGGAAACGTCTACCTAAACAAATTAAATGCGTAACAAAACCCAATTGAATAGAGCTCCATAGCAAAAAAATTGTTGCAATATGTCAACCGCGGATCCTAATGTAGCTATTATTAAAACGAACGGTTAACCATATTCTACAGCAAATTTAATCTTTAGTTCATATACTGCCCTCACATAAACCTCATGCATTTATAAAACTTAATCAGACCTCTAACAACAATTTGCATTTTAAAACTTGTAGAATGTTATAGAAAGATTACATCACATTGCAGTAGAGAAATAATCATAACTTACATACCGCCAAGATCTGTCATTTCAAATAATATAATAACACCTCATCGGAAGTTTCTGTAATCCCTCTTGTAATTAAATTTCTTAGTCAGACCCATTTCAATTATAAGGTCCACAAAAATGCCCATGTCCGTCTAAAAGGAAGACAAATGCTAATTAACCCTAACCTAATCAAACAAAGAGAAGCCCATGTCATCGTCACTTTCTTCTTCCTCCTTCTTCTTCTCCTCGGCAAGTGGCTCGTCAGCAGGTGCAGCAGCACCACCTCCGGCCGCCGCTGGCGCAGCCGATCCGCCGCCGGCAATAAATCCGCCGCCTCCTCCTACACCCCCAATAATCACCTGCAGCATAATCCCTAATCCCAATTCAAAACCAAGGGAAAACAACAAACCCCAGTCGCATTTTTTCTTTTTAAATACAGAACCGAGAAGAAAAAAGAATTATATGGTTGTCGAAAAAGTACCTGGAATACAGCAGAGGAAGGAGTAACGTATGAGAAGGAAGATTGAACAGCTCCCGATCCTTCTGAAGTGAGGGCAACATTAACGAGTTGGCGCTGCAAATCGTAAGTCGAATTTGCAAAACCCTCAAGGTCTCCTGAATATTGCTTAGCGCTCCAGCTCCCGCCGGACTGGTTGCAGATGAAAGTGTACACACCCATTGTTTTGTTCGGCAAAATTTCTTTCCTGCTCCGATTCTCTTCGTCAATGGCCTGGAGAGTAGTGAGGGCTAGGGTTTAGTGCTGTTTTTCTTTTGCTAGAGCTTGGAAACCCTAGGCGCACCATTTCAAACCCAGGTTAGATTTGACTAAACCGGGTTAAAATTTTAAAGCTCCTTAAAATCTCGTGCGGAATACTCCATGTGACCGTGGTTGGTTTTAGGGTGTTTTTAGAGTAAAGGGGATATAGAAGGATATTTAGGGTTGGTTCAAAGAGTAATCATTGTAGTTCACTACCTATGTGATAAGGTTGGCTTTACAAAGAGTTCCAATCACATTTTCATTTTCCATAGGTGTGGGAGTGGTTTGTGGTTAGTGGGACTATTATGTTATTTTTAAAAGATTTTATATCAAATTTATAAAATCATTTAGTTATATCAAATCGAAACTTGAAATTTTTTTGGTTAAGAGTTAAGGATTGAGGGATATTCATTTTGTGGAAATCATTTAAGGTATAATCTTACCTTCTTTTACTGGCTTGTTCAAAACTATTAACTTCACTAAGAAACTAAGGGTCCATTTGCATTATTATATGATTTTGATTGAACGATTTAGTTTTTTTTATTTGTATGTGTATTTAATGTTAGGTTTTCTTTTAAGTTATTTTGTGGAAATCATTTAAGGCACGATCCTAGCTTCTTTTATTGGTGGGCTCATCCAAAACTATTAACTCCACTAAGAGACTAAGGGTCCATTTGCATTATTATCTGATTTTGATTGAACAATTTAGTTTTTTTCTTTGTATGACATGTATTTAATGTTAGGTTTCCTTTTAAGTTATTTTAATAAAAATAATTTTTTTATTGTGCCTAAAAAATATATTTAATAAAATAACTTGCACAAGAAGAATATAATATGAAATATGTTGCAAATACTTGATAATAATATGGCACTTCGAGGAGGCGGCCTCTTAATCCACTTTAAGGGGGATACCTCCAATTTTCTTCAATAAGAACTCAAAACTCAACATGATGATAATAACTTACCAATATCTCCTATATATACCATAATTATGCCTATGATAACACCTAGGTTGACCTAGATAACCCTATATAAGCCTTAAGTCGACCTAAATAACTAAGAACAATATAATAATGGTAATATGACTTAACTAAGAGTTAAGGTAGCCACAAGCCAACTACTCATAACACTATACGCATTATAGGGGTAGGGGCATAACATTGCCCTCCTCTTTACAAAAGCATTGTCCTTAATACTAACTTTTTTCTTTTTCTTTTCCTTTTCATCTCCTTTTTTACTTATGCTTCTTCTTCTATCATTGTTGTTACTTCTTCTTCTTCTTCTTCTTCTTCTTCCTACTTTTGTTCTTGCTCCTACTCTTATTCTTGTTCTTTCTCTTTCTCTTTCTATTGCTCTTGCTCTTGTTCTTTTTCTTTCTTTCTCTTGCTCTTATTGTGTTTCTTGCTCTTTTTCTTGTTCTTTTTCTTTTTCTTCTTTTTTATGGCTATTTTTTTGTTGTGGAGCAGTTTTAGAAAGATAATTTTGCAATAAATTACATCAATGAAATAAAATATTCTAATTTTTTTGTTTAACTTACCAAGGCTTATGTTGCACTTTCCCAAAAAAATCTCATAATGCTATATAGTGCAATATAAACCATGACAACAAATATAAGGTACATTTTAAGATCCTATATCTTATAATGGTTCATTTATAATCTTATTTGTAAATATTCCTAATTGGCATTATGTACCATAGAATAATATACCCCCTCAATCCTAGACAAATTCATCACCACCTGGCTAGACACCACAATAGGTAGTATGACCACAATAGCCATACCAATAACAAACCCACAACCAGTAGTGGCAATAAGCCCTAAATGTATGGCAACATCAATAGAGGGGAAACCAACCTTGGCATAATTCAAATACTATTATGAAAAGGGTCATAGAGAAATATATAATAATAATGTGGAGAAATAAGAAAATTAAAAAATATATATTAAACACAAAAACATAAATATATGTGATTCACCCAATATAGGCTACGTCCACAAAGAAACAACTAGTCCTTCCTTTATTTCATCCATCAAAATGAAGGGATACAACCTATAATACATATGTTGTAATTTACTCTTCTCTTTATTACAATCTCCTCATAATATAATACAATGCAATACTTAGTTGTAATACAATGCCCTCATAAAAGGGGTTGCCTTCTAGGGAAAGATAATCAATATAATATATATTGTCAGATATGTGACCTAATGATGGATGAACCATATTTACAATGAATGAATACATATCAAATGTGGCTTTCGAGGGCATTGCTCCCAAACCCCCACTAAGGGGATGCCCCCCTAGACCCTTAGGATAGGTGCCTCCTCTACACCCCCAACATTGAAATGGAATCCATAACGAATAAGATTAGTTTCCATAACCAACAATCTCCCACTTGGAGATTAATCGCGACAATTCCAAGAAGATAATTGGGCTCCACCAACAATCTTCCACTTAGAGATTGATTACAACTCCACCACTAGTGCTCCCATTGAACTAGGCTCCAACATTGGATTAGCAAAGTTTCTCATCTTCACCATCATCCTTGAAGGCCAACAAAAATTGAACAGGAAATCATTTTCTCTCAAAGTATAGCCTTTGTCAATATGTCAGCAAGATTTTAGCGAGTGTGTATCTTTTCCAGCTTCAATTGTGCATCTTCTAAACTGATTATATGAAATGATACCTAATTTGGATAGGTTTAGTCTTAGAATGGAGGAAAAAGTTCTTTCCAAGATGAATGGTACTATAGCTATCACTTTACAACCTGCTATGCTCATGCTTCTTTCTCAATTCCTACATAAAATTTTGTGACTAAATCATATCTTTACTAGCCTTTAAAGTAGCAACATACTATACTTTTGTTGTTGAAAGAGAAACAACATTTTGAAATCTAGAAATCCAACTTACTGTTGTTCCACCTATAGAAAAAATATACCTTGTGGTGCTCCTCCTAATATCAATATCGCCCACCAAATATGAATTAACATATCCTTGTAAAGTAGATTTGGAACCTCCATTTAACATAATGCTTAAGTAGTAGTACTTCTCAAAATACTTGAGAATCCACTTAATTGCATTATGGTGCTCTTTTCCTATATTGTTCATTTACCTACTCACAACTCCCACTGCATGTACAATATTTGGCCTTGTACACACCATGACATACATCAAGTTGCCAACTACTAATGAGTATGGAACCTTAGACATATAGTGTATCTCCTCCTATGTCTTGGGACACATCTCAATCAATTTAAAATGATTGGGTAAAGGTGTGTGAACTAATTTTTCATCCTTTATATGAAATCTTATATGAAATATTTCAACACCTTCTTTATGTACTCACTTTGAGACAATGTTAATGTGCAATTTTTTTGTCTCTCGTTATTCTCATACCAAGGATTTTCTTTGTTGCACCCAAATCCTTCATTGCAAATGAATTGGCTAATTTTATTTTGAGTACATTTATATCTTACATGTTAAACCCTACAATAAGCATGTCATCTACATACAATAACAAGATAATATAGCTCCCATAATCTAATCTCTTGAAATAAGCGCACTGGTCAGAATGACATCTATTATAACCTTGTTCTATTAGCACACTGGTATAAACTTGTCAAATTTTAAATGTCATTCCCTTGGAGCTTGCTTTGGTACATACAAGCTCTTCTTCAACTTGCACACTAAGTTCTCCTTCTCTTTAAGCTCATACCCTTATGGTTGTTGAATATAAATTTTTTCCTCTAAATCCCCATGGAGAAAAGTTGTCTTTACATCTAATTGTTCAAGATGAAAATACTAGATACTACCACTAGACTTAAAATAGTTCCAATTGAAGTCATTTTAATAATAAGAAAAAATATTTCATCAAAATTTGCACCTTTTTTTATGTGCAAAAGCATTTACGACAAGTCTTGCCTTGGACCTCCCTTTTCCTCCATCTTCTCCCTTCATCCTATAAACCTATTTGTTCTACAATTCTCTTTTACCTTCAGGCAACTCAACCATGTCCCAAGCCTCATTCTATAACAAAGAGTTCATCTCCTCTTTCATGTCTTGCTCCCACTTCTTTTTTGTTTCTACCTACATAACTTCATAACTTTATGGTTCACCAAAATAATCAATAATACATAATATAGTTCAAAGGAGAATATCATTCAAGGGGTCTAGTTAGCCTAGTATATCTTCTTGCAAGATTTTTAGGTACTTCTCGTTGTTCTTGTGGTTGAATATTTTAATTTTATGGTGCCTTTGGAAGTACTTTTTATGGTATTTCATCAAACATCATATATTTTGTGTTTTTCTTTTCCTATTTATTTTCTTGCAACCAATCTTTGTACATGGCCTTCTCATTCAATATCACATCTCTACTCCTAATGTTTTTTATTTTTATAATCCCATAACCAATAACCAAAATCATTAAATCCATATCCAATAAAGTACACTTGTTGGATTTAGCATCAAGCTTTGTTCTATTATATATATATATCAATATGGACAAATGCTTCACAACCAATTTTTTTTAAAAATGAGTGGTTTACCTTTTTACTTGTCCATGCCTCCTCTAGAATACCACCATCCATGGAACTTGAAAGACCTATGTTTATTAACTAAACAACAATATCTATAACATCTACCCAAAACTATAATGGTAATCCTGCATACAATCTCATACTCCTTACCCGCTCCATGATTGCCCTATTCATCCTTTCTAACACACCATTTTACTGTGGTGTTCCTGAAACTCCCTTTTGTTTATGAATCCCATCGTATGGACAATAATTATGAAAATCCATGCTATAATAATTTCCTCCATTATCTAGTTTCAAACACTTCAACTTACTTCTTGTATAATTCTCAACCAAAGCTTTCCATTTCTTAAAATTATCAAACACATCGGATTTTCTTCGAATGAAATAAACTTGTTTTTCTAGTTGTGTTATCAATAAAAGTAACACAATAATAAGAGCCACCAAGAGATGATACCTGAGTTGGTCCCATACATCTAAATGCACAAGCTCTAACTTTTTTACTCTTCTTTTCCTTCCAAACTCTAAGAAATTTGACTCTCTTTTGTTTTCTATAAACACAATTTTCACATAATTCCAAATCAACTTGCTTCAAACCTAGCAAAAAATTCTTTGAGTAGCGAATCCTCATCCCCTTCTCACTCATGTGCCTAAGCCTTTGGTGCCATAATGTTGTATCTACTCTTATAGAAGCTAAGGCAATAGAAAAATTAGAATTACTGGAATACATAAATATAATGTACCTACCTTTTTCTCCTTTTGCTATTATCAATGCTCCTTTAGTGGCCTTCCTCAAATTCTATGTAAATGTAACTCTACAACATTCACTTCCTAACTGTCCTATTGAAATTAGATTTCTTCTCAAATCATGAACATGCATCACCTCTTTTAGCAACCATTGGTTTCTATTTGGTAATTTTATTTGTATCTTACCCTTTTCGATAATTTTACATAGTTCATCATCAGCCAAATAAACGTGTCCAAAATCACCTTGAACATAATCTAGAAAATAATTTGTATGGGGTGTGGCATGAAATGAAGCCCTTGAGTCTAACACCCAAGAATCAATGATATTATCCAATGAAAGGATCAAATAATCTTCTAATATATCACCTGCTATATTTTCTTCCTTACTAATTTCTTGTTGTCCATCCCCTTGTTTTCCTTTTTGAGACCAACATTACTTTTTCAGGTGTCCTTTCTTCCCATAATGCCAACACTCTGGCCTTCCTCTAGATTCGAATTTTCCCTTCTTAGACTTCCCAAAATTTCATGGGCTCTTTCCTCTCTCCCCATGTCTTCCCTAGTTCTTCATAGTCAAAACATTACCTAATATCTCACCTATGCTTTTTTTCCCCATTTCCTCGCAAAGGATAAAACCACCAACATCATCATACTTTAAAGTGCTTGAACTAGAAACACAATTACTCATAGCCATGACCAAGCTATTCTAGATTTCTAGCAATGAGAACAAAATAAAGAGAGCTCTAACATCATCATAAAATGTTACATTTGTAGATTTTAACTAACTACTGACCATGTTAAACTCATTTAAATGATCAACAATAGACCCAACTTGTGAGATATTCATATTAAATAAATTTTTAATAAGAAATACCTCATTAGAAGCTAAGGGTTTTCATACAGTTTAGTTAGTATTGACATCAAATCCACTGTTGATGTTTCTTTTGATATGTAGAAAGCCATTGATGTTCTTAGGCACAATTGTATTATTCCTACTATCTTTTTGTCAAGAACCTCCCACTCTTGATCTATCATATTCGTTGGATTTTTTATTTTCCACCCAATAGTAAGAAAAGATAATTCTAATATAATATAGATGAAATATCCATATTTTACACACTTGTGTACGACCACCCTTCATGATTATTAGATATCGATTAGTCAATATGAAGGTACACCTTCATCAACTCCTACTGGTCAATCCAAAGTCATACCCCAAAACAACTACCAATCATTTAAAAAACAAAATAAATTTTTCATTAAGATAAATACTCCTCAAACTACTATAACATTGAGACACAAGTCATTGTTGCAAATACAACTCCATATCAATTTAGGCCAAGAGAGGCAATTCTCAAATTTCTTGATTCTCTCCATGCAATCATGTTGCAGTTGTTAAATAAGAATATGATTCAACTTCCTCCAATTAGGCATGTTGACACAACTAAACCTTTACCACCAAAATTTAATGCAAAAGCATTTTGTCAATATAATCGTACACCTGAACACGATATGGAAAGATGTATGCATCTTAAGCACCAAGTACAAGACCTCATTGACTCTAATCGAATCCAATTGGTTGGTGTTAATGAAAAAGGAAATAAATTAGTCTCACCGCCTAATGAAGACTTGCAAATATAAATACAAACCCACTGCCAAGTCATTCAACAAACTTTGTTCAATATAATGATAATGAAGAAGATGATAATGATTTATCCAACTTTGCAAACACAATTGAAGTTCAACCTTGTAAGGACCAAACCATTTTGTTTCCTGACATTACTTTTACACATATTGATGCATCTATAAATGCACCTTATGATCCTCTTTATATCAAAATCAATGATAAACCCACAAGGGGGATACTCATTGATCCCATGTGTGTAGTGAATATGATCACTGAAGAATTCTTATATGTGCATGAACTTTATAAGGATGATTATGAAAAATTGAATGCATGTTTGAAGGATCGTGATGGTTTTGTTCACCCTATGATTGGTTTGATAACTCTCCTAGTAAAAGTTGGACCTAAACAATTAGATGTTTCATTTACTATAATTCTAACATCAAATTATTTTCATGTGAAGTTAGGTCATCCATGGCTAAGCTCCATGAATGTGGTCCCATCAATTATTCACAAGTGCCTAAAATTCTCATTTGAAGAATAAATACATACTATATACCATAGTGGTTTCAAGCCTTTGGCCTCTCATGGAATTTTTTTGCTAGATTATTTTTAGCCTCAACTAGTCAAACCCACTAAACCTTGTGAGGACTTTTTAATTGTGTAATATCAAAAGTTTAAAGCTAAGTGTATAGTTGAGTTATCCCTTAGTAACATCTTGCCCAAGGCTCCTTGGTCTAGATAATGAATTTAATGGTTGTTCCTCCTACCCCACAGGTAGTGGATGAACCTAAGTTTGAACCAGGTATCCTCCCTTGACCACCTAGCAGATATGTTGTAGTTCCACCTCTGCCATCATATAAAAGACCTAGAGATAACTATGTTATTAACTTTGTGCCTTCAAAGGAAAAATAAGTCTTTAGGTTGAAACCTACAAATCTGATGGTTTCCCAACCAACAGTGGTCCCTTTAGTTCCTCCTCCAAAAGAAGAAAAGAGACCAATATTGGGAAGCGCCTCACTTACCCCTTCACAAGATGAAACTCATGCAAGAATAAATAGAAGTGCAAAAGATAGTAAATGCAGACATCATGATACGGTGCATCAACTTGCTACAAATTTTGAAACCTTATCTAATGACCATCCATCCATCCAACGCAATTTCGATGAAATACCTCCCACCCATCCATCCTTGTCATTGTCCTACTCCATCTCATCACCCTTACCAAACCATGAAGCCAAAACTTACCTATCCCAACCTAAGAAAAGAATGAAAGAGGCTCATATGAATGATAATACTTGCAATAATGTTGATAGCACTAATATGCAACCTATCCTCATACATTCAAATAGTGAAGAAGAAGATAAAACAAAAGAACAAACATAAGACCATAATTAATTAGCTCTTATATTTTTCAAATTAATTAATTTAGATGGAGGAAACCATGTGATGATCCTCCTAATGAGAGTGACCCATCTTGTTTTGAACTTGATGCTTCTTCTTATATTGCAATTGTTGTAGTTCCTTTAGCATATTGTTTTCCTTCCATTTGTGATGAGCAAGATTGGGATGCAGATGATTTTCTTTAGATTGGCTTGAATTTGTGGTGCCTTTTGTGTGTCTTTGTGTGTTTGTGTGCATATGATGTGATCTCCCATGATGTGTTGCTTGGTGTGTATTTGTGTTTGTTATTTTTCTTTGGAAGACCCTTTGTTGTTCTTGTTGGCACAAGGATACAAAGAAAACAAATATGTTGTAATGTTCATCTATTTATATCTACTTTCATCTTTATGTTGTGAATAATGTTGTCTTGTATTTTCTTTTGGGAATGATGCAAATTTTTGAGACATTTAGGTCTCTTCTATGTTGACCCAAAAGCATTTATGTTGTCTTCATGTCTCATTCCTCCATTGTGTTGATAGTTCCACAAGTATTTGGGGAATGATGTTAATTTTGTGTATGATCATATTATATTATCTTCAATCTATATTGATCATGGATCTGTGGATCCCTTATGTGGTATATTTTATCTCATTGTGTGGCATTGTTTTGGGGGCAACCCCTTGTCATGAGTCAACTTTGTTGGAAATATATCATTAGTATAAGGTTGTCTAGTAAGCTCTCATGATCTTTTTGTTGCAAGGTGTGCACCCTTGGTCTCCTTGTTGTGAAATGCAATGGTTGAGTTCATGACATGGCTTAACTGCCTCACGTGGATTCATTAACTCTGGCGATTGTATCAGGCATTAAAAAATTGATCTTTTGGTGCAACAACAACGACCTTTGCAACAATTGGTATCAGAGCTTCAGTCAAGGGTTCAAACCCCTTTCTTGTGTTGGGAGGATTGTTGCAAGGTGTACACCCTTGGTCTCCTTGTGCTGTGTAGCGCAACACTTGGGTTCGTGACATGGCTTAACTGCCTCTTGTGGATTCATTAACTTTGGCGGTTATATCGAGCATTAACAGGTCGATCTTTTGGTGCAATGACAATGGTCTTTGCAACACTTAAAGGAAATTTCTCACAATTAGTGTTAGTAGTTACTTTAAGTTAGGGGCATGCATTCCATTATGTGCTTCACTTTGTTCACAAGCATTGAGCTTTGTGATGCATTTTTTGGCATATTCATCATTTTGTGGTAATTTATCATAATTATTGGGACTATAATTCTTTGTATGGTTGACATGAGAATGCACCTAGTGAATATCGAACTTTAGTAGCCCTTGTATGTTTTCATTTGCTACTATTATAAAAACTTACCTAGTGAATATCAAACTTCACTAGTTTGTGTTGTTTGTTGTCAAAACTCACCCAATGAATATCGAACTTCAATAGCCTATGATGCTTTGGTTCATGGGTCACCTAGCAAATATTGGACTTTGTTAGCCTACAATTTATGAATGCCTTGGGTATGGATCTTAGTAATATTTTGTAAAGATTGCTAGTCCATGATTGGCATACCCCTTTTGCATGTTTGCATTGTGTTTGCATTATGTTTACATTGTGTTTGCATTGTGTTTGCATTTTGTTAGCATTGTGTTTTCATGTAGTCTTAAATTTCATGTTCATGCTATATTATGCTATATTGTGTGCCTTTATCATGTATACTTTATGTTTGTCATACTACATTGTTCCTCATATATGTGTGTTCCTCTGTCCTTACATTGTTATGCCATATGATATTGAGCTCGAGGGCTAGCACATCCACTAGATTTTATGTCATCCCATCTCTTTTATGTTTGGATAATTAAACCCTTATTGGCTTATCCTTAATTTAGTGTGAGCTCAAGCTTACTCACACTAAAATGGAGGCTAAATAAAGTGTCATAAATTGTCACCCTTGATGATTTCACACCAGGTTTAGCTCCCCCTCATGTGCTTGGACCTAATTGTGCTTTTTATTTTCCAATTTTATAATAATATTTAGAAAATCAAAAGTGGAATTGGAAATAAAGATTTAATATTCATTTACTAATGCTTAAGGCCTCAAAATAATAGGTTTAGGCTAGGGCGCCTAGTGCCCTTGTCCAACGTATTTTGGCTCAATTTAAAATAAGTTGGTGTCAACATTTTAATATTTAAAAGTCTAAAATAATTTGTTGACCATCAATAGTTAATTTGCGAGAAATTTTAAGAATTACATATAAATACAAGTCCTTTTCACCATCTGGAATCCTAATGCAATCGTAGTGAAATTAATTGAGCAATTGAGCATCCTAAAAGCAGTGAAGAGCATAATTATAGCAACATTATTTTAGTTATGCATCATATTTTCATGTGAGTTTGTTCATGTTTCATGTCTATTTTTTTGTGAGTACTAACACTTGTGGGACTTCAAATCAAGTATCAATTTCTCCTTGAAGGTGATGAGTATAATGACTTCAGTCCATCAAAGAACACATCTGAGTGGTAAGTCGTAGCAATTATCAATTTGTCACTTATTTATCATTTAGCCTCTGCCCAACTAATAGTAAGCTATCTTTTACATCATCAAAATCATTGTGGAGGTAGAAAAACCAAAATGGGGTCTAACTTAGGCAAGCCCCTATATGACACAACCCTTTCCCCTCTTCCTTGTGTGCAAGTTACATATCTAAAGCGAAACTAGAGAGAATTGAAGACCTAATTGTTCATTCAAGAATTCAAGTCCTACAAGTTAACAAATTAGGGAAAGTTGTTTTTATCAGCAATAAATGAAGTTTCAACACCAAGTCTAGAGAAGAAGAACCTATAGGTAGGGAGCAACATGAGTCTAAAACTTGATTTTGAGTATCCGCTTCTAGGTCTAGGGTGCCCAATGACCCTGTCTAGCAAGATCAAGCCCAAATTTATATGTCAAGTTCCTCTATGTCTGCCCTTTATTGTTATGAACTTTGTTTCTATCTTTCAGTTATGTATTTTCCATAAATCATCTCAATTTGCTACATTTTCATAGTTAACCTAGGTATATCTTTGTATGATCAAATTAAATCAACTAATCAGATCATCACACACATCACAAAGGACTAAAATCTTGATCCACCATTCTCACTCTTCCACTGAGATTAGTAGTCAAGTGGGTGTTTGAGATCAATTTTAGTCCTTTCCCTTGTGATATTGGAAGGAGTGTGATTTACACCCTAGATCCCTTTTTTCAACATCATATCTATTAATATTTTAGTGTTGCTTGAATGTCATTGAACACTATTATGATAATAGTCATTCTATATTTTGAGGTGACAAGGTAAATTAATATGAAAATTAATTATGCCTTCAATTAAATTCTATTCTATAAATTTCATTGTTGACTTTTTTTGAGAAAAAAGAATTGGACTAAATAAATTTATGTATTAAATGTAATTAATTATATATTTACAAAAATGGCTTCACACTTATTCAAATAGTGTGTTGTTCTCTATTATCATTTTATCGTTTCAATGTAAAAAATGAATAATAATAATAATTTAAGTCATTTACTACAATAGTGCACTATTTATGTAATCTAATACTCACTAATCTTCACTCCAACTACAATGTCAACTATCAAATCACCAATATGAATAAAATATAATGTGGTCAAGCATATTGTTGATCCAAAAATTATTTTTCTTTAACTTTAATTTGGATTTGTTAAAGTTCACAACTAGACATTCTAACAACTCTACTATCCCACACAATAAAAATAATTACTATTTCAAAATATTTATCTTTAATAAATACATATACTAATCAACAAAGAAACCAAATATAATATGTCACAAGTGTCTATATTTAACTTTTGTAAGTCTTACATACCAACAATAATCCTTTATTGTAAACCTTTCTATATTTTTTAACTTTAACTTTTTTAGTTTCGTTGGAGGTAGGAATACTAATACATCTATTAGGTTTTATTAGTTGGTAACAAATGAACCAATGAGATGCTCGAATTAAAATGGTTTGACCAAAAAGTTTAATATATATTTTTTATCAAATTTATTTTAAAATATCAGAATTAATTTATCCATCATTCTATTGGATAATAATTGTGAGCACTAATATTAGTGTGATGTAAGCTATGGAATATTTTCACCTTTTTTCATTTTAACAATAAAAAAAGTTAATTGTACAAACTTATTTTCATGTCACTTTTTTGTTCTATTTATTGTCTCCATTAATAAATGATATTATTTTTTATTTAAAGGGTTGTGGGTCAATGAATGCATTTATTATTATTATCATATTTGAGTCAATTTTAATTTATTGAAAATGTGAAATAGAGAAAATATGAGAGATTGTGATTAAAATAATAAATAAAATTTACATCGATTAGTTTAAAATATTTTTGAAATTAACAATAAGAAAAACAATATTTAATAAAGGATAATGAATAATTGTATTTTTTAAGTTCTATTTTATATTTGTTTGCTTCATAGGTTACCTGAGAAATGTTATATTTATAAAGTATTAAATGCGTTCATCTTCAAATGTAGTTATTAAATCGCACCATATTTAGAGCTTTAATTCTCATTTGACATCGTTTGTCTTTGATAAACATTTGCAACATAGTTGTAACTAAATTAGGTTTTTTATTTTAACTTTTAAACATCATTTAGAGGTAATTTTTTACAAGTAGTTCAACAATTCCATCTCTAATATGTTGTTTGATTTGATAAATTTTCATTATATTAGTAATATTGGAAAATTAATTATTCTAACAACAACATTTTAAACCAATTAACATATTACACATCTTACTAGTAGAAATTAGATGCAATACATCACTTGTTAATATATTCAATAATGAAATTCTTCCAATAAAAAATGAAGATATCATTTTCAAATAATAATTAATAATACAAAAGACTTCACCATTTTTGTTTTTCTCAGTGGTAGTTTTTCATTATATAAGCAACATTTATAGGTTGTTGTACCTTTTACACAAAGAGCCCAAAGGGCCAAAAAGGAGCTAGTTCAAAAAATTATCAAAAATTCTATAACCAAAAACAACGGAAATAGGACACAAACACAACACATTAATAGTAGAACACCAACACTGCCCAGACCAACACACTAATTGTCTACATTATCCTATTTTTGGACCAGGAGATTCAACACATCATCCCCAATCTAGAATCTAGTTGGGTCCTTCTCCCTCAGAATTTGTATTTGCTTCCTCCTTGATGACATTAGATAGAGTGACAACAGATCTATGGATCATCTTAACCGTGAATTGGGCTAGGCAAATGAATTTTTGCTCCAGCTTAGCAACTTGTTCTAGCAATACACTAGGGTCCTCGCTCTTGCCCTTCCTACTCTAGATCTCCTAGATTCCCCGTGCAACTCTGGAATCAAAGGAGTGAATGGAGTCCTCCTTAAGCCTCTAGTTCATGTTAGAAAAATTACTAGGGCCTTCCACAAACCCTTTGTTCATCTCTTCAACGGTGTCTTTTTTGCCTTCAGTCCTACTGCCAATCACTAGAAATCTCATCCACCAAGGTACCTTTTTTATTCTTCGCCAATCTATGGGACCTCCTCACACTAGTTTGTTCCAACCCCACTTCAAAGCTCATAGCCACCGTGGTGTCGCCCTTGGAGTCTTTTTCCTCAGCGCTCCTTCCTTCGCTGTCAGAGGCTGGCAAGTCCACCTGACTTCAAGAAACTTTTTTCCCCTTCTTCTTAGTAGTGGGTTTGTTGTCCTTCTTGGCGGGTTTATTTTTTAGCTCACATAACCCAACCACTACATTAGACTGGGACAAACTGGTCGTGCTTTTCTTCTTTTTAGAAGGGGGTTTGGGTTTATGTTCAGATATGGGTTCAATTTCAAGTATGGGGGATTTCCTCCTAGAACCCTCAGAGACAATAAGGGAAGGATTAACAGGGGACACATTAGGGGATTTCAGTTCCTCAACATGCACAATAGAGATGGGTTTGGGTAGGCACAGGGCAAGATGAAATTGATAGAGCCTAAGGATTAGGCCTTGATGTAGCGGTTAGGGGGTGAATCATCTGGGTTGAGAGCGGAAGCCTCAAGGGTTTCTTTAACCAAATTTTCTAGAGAGGTGAGCAGAAAAAATGGAAAGCTAAGGGTCATCTTGTGTCTAAAATGGTTTAACAGTGGAAAATGGTAAAAATAAAACACCTTGAACCTACCTTCTAAAGTAACATATTTCATTAAAGCAAGACACACCTTGTCCCAGGGTTTTAGCAGCACCTTGTGGTCGAAACTAGACTGCTTATGAACCAACTTTTTGTCACCTTTGAAGAAGGCATTAAGACTCTCCAAGTCTTGCATTTTGGTGTGTTTTTTGTATTTCTTTCCATAATAGGAAAGGCCCATTTCCTTTCCAATAACCTCTTCATTCACCTCAAATGAGATGCCACCTATGGTGACCCTCCTATCTTTCCATGAACTAGCAAACTAGGCTAACAAACACTCATCGTGGCGAACCCTCGTTACAAATGTGCCAAGTAATGGGGTCCCTATGAAACTCCTCACAATTATCAAGCTCGATTCTTACTTTATCTCCTCCCATCGTGACCCACGACACACAGTAGCAGACCTATCAAAACAAAGTTAATTCATTGTCATGAAAAATTCACCACCAGCAATTTACTAATTGTATATGTGATGAATTATACACAACGATGAATTGTTGATGGTGAATTTTCCACGACAATGAATTGCTGGTGGTGAATTTTCCACGATGATGAATTGTTGGAGGTGGTGGTGAATTTTCCATGGTGATGAATTGTTGGAGGTGAATTTTTGACGGTTGATTGATAGTCTTGATTTTTTCTAAATCCATGAAAATTACAACTCACACCAGAACATAACATTATTTGCACCATACAGAGATGTGTGGATTAAATCTAACTACATTAGTAAGCATCTTAACTTTGTGTTAGGGATAGACAGTCTCAAGTTAAACTGAACTGTTCCAAAGACCTTAACTATCCTATACTAGTAACAAACAAGGGACATGGTAAGAGGGATCAGTTTGAAACCATGGAAAGATTCTTTACAATGATGTGGAAAATGAGACCATACCAACTCATAAAAGAAAGAGAACATTGCAAGCATCTTTCAACATCCCTTAAAATAATGAAGAAAGCTATATAATGGTACTTAAAACAAAAGTGATTGAGCATAGATTAGAGACAAGTTGGAGCGAAGGATGCTACTATTAGCATCCCAAGGAGGAGCACCAGCAATATCATCATTTTCACTGTCATTGCCAATTTTTTTGTTTTTGTGAAGGTAAAGTTTTTTAGGTCATTAGGACAGTAAATTTTGTCTTCTTTGCCAGGAGCTTGACAACTTTTTCTAGGATGGGCAATCAAGTTTCAAGAAACTCTAGGGAAGCATTAATGTTTTTGATTATATAAGCAGCATTTACAGGGTATTGTACCCTTTACACAGAGAGCCTAAAGGTTCAAAAAGGAGCTAGTTCAAAACATTATCAAAAAGTCTATAACCAAAAACAACAGAAATGGGACATAGACACCACACATTAACAATAGAACACCAACACCGCCCAGACCAACACACTAATTGTCTACATTAATGCTTCTCAATTTTGGTTTGATTTATATATAGATTTCTCAATTCAACTTAAAAAATGGTAGGAGGGGGTTGCCTTGAATTTTTAAATTGTATTCTATACAAAGTCCAAATATCAGACTTATGCAAAAGTTGTGGAGAAAAAGTATTTAATTGATATGATGAAAAATATTGCATTTAATTAGTTATATGCCAAACTAATATTCTTTTAAGTCTAATCAAATATCTTGAAAGTCCAAAGCCCAACACAACCTAAGAATGTGGTCCAAGAATTTGAGGTATTTTCAATCACTAGGGGAGTACAACTTGAATCATGAGCGAAATCCCATTAGATAATTTTCCTTAAGGTCCACTACCACCTATGCCTAGATAAAAGAGTTGCTCTAATAATTTCCCAATTTTCACACTTTTTCCTAGTGGAGAGGTTGGACACAAGTATACCATGTGGAAATATTTTTGGGCTCGTTGGATGACACTCTTTGGCCCAAGGTAACGTTGACATTGGTCCATCATACTTTCACTAGCTATGTAGGATGTGCTTGTGCTTTTTAGGGTTAAGTATTGAAAGGATGGATTACTCCTAATCCTCTCTTAAGTAAGCCCTCCAAGTGAGATAATTCATTCCCCTTAAACAACCAACCACCTCTTCCTTATATTTTAAATAATAATAATATTTTAATTTTTGCTATATGTTATTAGTTTTTGTTGAAGTTATGAATACTAATACATCATTATATGTAATTTATTTACCTATTTAGCCAATTATCATATAAAATTAAAAAGATTGAGCAACACTTCTACAATCTATAATTAATTTTCTTATTTAATACTTTAGAAAATGTCATTTATTTATTTTCCTATTTGCTCATGTTGGGAATAGTTACTCGATAAGTGAAATTATTATTTAAATTTTATTATATTTTCAATACATTAAATTCTTGTGATAAAATTTTAACTATATCAATAATATACGTCTTATTTAAACATTAATTTTAGGTTCAAATTTCAACTCTATTGTAGCGTCGTAAATTGTCACTCTTGACATATTCACACTAGGTTTAGCTCCCTCTTATGTGCTTAGACCCAATTGGGATTTTAATTTGCCTAATTTATAATAATATTTAGAAAACCAGAAGTGGAATTGGAAATAAAGATTTAGTATTCATTTACTAATGCTTAAGGCCCCAAAATAATAGGTTTGGGCTAAGGTGTCTAATGCCCTTATCCAACCTATTTTGGCTCAATTTAAAATATGTCGACCTGTTGACATTTTATTATTTAAAAATCTAAAGTCATTTGTTGGATATCGGTAATAATTTGTGAGAAATTAAAGAATTGCATATGAATACAAGTCATTTTCACCATTTGTAATCCTAATGCAATTCTAGTGAAATTAATTGAGAAATTGAGCATCCTAAAAGTAATCAAGAGTAGTCAGTAGCAAAATTATAGTAGCATTGTTTCAGTCAGGCTTCATGTTAGCAATGCATCATATTTTCATGTGAGTTTATTCATGTTTCATGTCTATTTTTTTTGTGAGTACTAACATTTGCAAGACTTTAAATCAAGCATCAATTTCTCCTTGAAGTTGATAAGTACAATGACTTCAGCCCATCAAGGAAAGCAAATTTGAGTGGTAAGTTGTAGCAATTGTCAATTTTCCACTTATTTAACATTTAGCCTTAGCCCGACCGAGGGTAAGCTCTCTTTTACATCATCATAGCTATTGTGGAGGTAGAAATACCAAAATAGGGTTTGACTTAGGCAAGCCCCTATATGGCACAACCCTTGATCCTCTTCCTTGTGTGAATTTTATAGATTTGAAGTGAAATTGGAGAGGATTGAATACCTAATTATTCATTCAAGTATTCAAGTCCTACAAGTCAAAAAATTAGGGAAAGTGGATTTTATTAGCGACAAACCAAGTTTTGACATTGAATCTAGAGAAGAAGAACCTACAACAAGGAGCAACAAGAGTCTGAAACCTAATTTTGAGTATCTGCTTCTAGGTCTAGGGCACCTAACGCCCCTATTTGACAAGATCAAGCCCAAATTCATATGACATTTTCCTCTATGTCCGCCCTTTACTATTCTGAACTCTGTTTTTGTCTTTAAGTTTTGTATTTTCCAAAAATCATCTTAGTTTGTTGTATTTCCATAATTAACCTAGGTACACCTTTGCATCATCAAATTAAATCAATTAACACTCAATTAATCATATCATCACACACACATCACACAGGATTGAAACCTTGATCCACCATTTTGGCTCTTCCATTGAGGTTAGTAGCCAAGTGGGTGTTTGAGAACAATTTTAGTCCATTCCCTTGTGATATTGGAAGGAGTGTGATTTACACCCTAGATCCCTTTTTCCAACATCATATCTATTAATAATTTAGTGTTTCTTGAATGCCATTGAACACTATTATAGCCATCATAATAGTCATTCTATATTGTGAGGTGGCAAGGTAAATTAATTTAAAAATTAATTATGCCTTCAACAAAAAATTCTTTTAAAAAATCGTATTATTGACCCGTTTTTAGAAAAAAAGACTGAGTAAATATAATTATGTACTAAATATAATTAACTATTTTTTTTTATAAAAATGGATTCATTTATTGAAATGGTGTGTTATTCTTTATTATCACTTTATTGCTTCAATGCAAAAAAATGTTGAACACCTAGAATACTAAGAGGGGGTGAATCAATATTCTCTAAAACCACTTAAACATTTAAACATTCATCTCAAGCATCATATTCAATTTTTAGTAAGGAAAGAAACTATGAAAGCAACCATCAAAGCATATAACACATGAACACTAGATTTTTATGTGGAAAACCCAAAAAGGGAAAAACTGTGCAGTGAGGATTAGCTCACAATATATTATAACTAGTCATAACATATTACAGAAAGGCTCATTGTCAGGTGGACTCACTATCTAGTGGAATCACTATCTAGAGAATAAGAGAAATAGAAGAGATGGGTGGCTCAATACCAATATTTGAATTGCTATGCAGGAGATACAATTCCACTGGAGCTCAAAATACTAAATCAATACACTTTATACTACACTACTTCCACACTTTTCTCTGCTTCACATTCACATGCTCTACTTAAGAATTCACATCACACATTTTTTACAATACAAACATATCTTTACAACACAAAAAATGATCTTACATTTATACACATTACATCCATAAACACTTACAACATCAATTAGGTCAGCCTAATTAGATGTATCATGCAAAACATAGCTTGTTGACTGAAGATCAACCTATACGTGCTTTGCACCTTAATTCAAAACTTGTAACACATCAAATAGGTTGGAGTGGACCTATAATAGCTCCCACATAATTGATCAACACTTCCTTTAACTTTGTATGACCCCAAACATATTAGGTCAGCACCATAGGTAAAGTGGCACCAAAATACACCAACTGATTATCCACAAACTAACATGCGGACCTCTAAAACACATACCAATTGGACTACACACCCTTCTAACACTTGTAAACACTCCCATAAATCTGCATAACCAAATATTCTTTCGTAGTGAAATGCGAACCATTCCAAATAGGTACTATGCACTGACAACAATGTCACTAGAAAACTCGATATAGTATCAACCATAACTTTTGCACTAGAGGACATAAAGACATGAAACTTTGTATTTAAGGTCCTCAAACACGCATCAAAGTTGTCTTAGAACCACAAATAGAAATACATCAAGGCTAATGAATGCAAACCAAAAAAATTGATGCTCTGTACACTAAAAACTATATTTTGGACTTAGTCAAAATTTTAACATATATGTTTTGCACCAGAGCAAAATATTTGCATCTCTATACTGAATTACCATCTCCATGCTCACTCATGCTTCACCAACCAACTATACCTCAATGTAGACATCAAGGAACAATGTTGACATCCATGACAACACTGTATAAGCTCATGCACATGTTGCCAACAACCATATCAATGACAATCTCCTCAAACTTTCAACAATCTCCTCAAAATGTATATTTCTTGTTCTTTGCTCCCCTTTTCATATATACATGATTTTACCTAACTTACTCACATAATCCCCCTATCTGATATATACATAGATGCATGAGAGTAACAAGCTTCTTCAAAAATCAAGCCAACTCTCCCTAACAGTGCTATCCATCAAAGTTGATCAAAATTTGCACTGGTATACTATCCACTAACTTCTGCATTTATACAATGAAATTTGACTACGAAATCTAAAATACATAGATAGAAAAGAAATATGCACAGATTAATCAGAAAAAAAGTGTATAACACCTATGATTTTGCAAGGTGTGCATGCTAGTCCTTTTTTTTCTCCTCCTAATATTTCTTAGCTAGTCCAAGCATGTGGTTCATAGCCTCAAACTCCATGAGGAGTTCTTCACCTTCATCTAGAGTATTAGGTACTAGATTCAACTTTACTACTTTCTCCACATTAGTTAGAGCATTGGATATGGGTGTGAACTTTGCATTCACTAGGTCTCTAAGATGTCCAAACTGCACTATAATCTTTTCTCTTTGTTCCTACAATTGGAAGAATTGTTCATGCATATTTTCAATTGCTAATATTGTGGATCCATCTGCATCATTTATGGGGTCATAGGCACTAAATGCCTTATCAATATGCACCTCAATGGAATCCATCTCAACCTTGATGTTCTTTGTTGAAATGGGCCACTTCAAGCAAAACTGAAATAGATCCTTAGCCTCTTCAACACAATTCTATACATCCTTACTTAGGTTGTTTTATAGTTTATCATATGCAGTCACACATTTCTCTATTATGTCTGCCAACCTTATATTATTCGCCTTCTTGTTTATCTCCTTCTCTGACTTCTCTTCAAGTCCAACAAAATACTCTTTAAAATAATCAAGCAAAAGTTTAAAATTCTGCACACTAGATAAGGAATTGTCAATACTTACTCCAAGAATACTCTCCTACAACACCTTCACTACTTCATCTATTAGCTCTGCACTCTTCTGATGTGTTTGCAAGATCACCTTTCTGGTAAAGGTGTGGAATGCATCACTAAGTTGTAACTTTCCCATATCTACTTGCCTATGTTGTATTGGAATTTGTAATAATTGGGAAAAAATAATAGGTTGGAACTGCAGTTGCATGCTCAATAAACTCTTCAATGAATCTTTAGAGGTTCTAAAATATTCTCCAACCATTTTCACATTACCTTCATCCTTCTTTTCCTCTGCATTTTCCTTCTCACCAATGTTGTCTTTTATTTTTTCTTCATTCTTCTCAGCATAGTCAAACTCTTTCTCATCCTTCTTCTCATCATCAATTGATTTTGCATTGTTATATGGAGAAGGCATATTTTCTATATTTTGTGCATCATTGATCTTTGGGTTGTCTTGTATGACCTCTTCTTCAACATTCTTCTTTGTTTTTGGAGGGGAGATATGCCCTAATTTAGTATCCTCCTTCTACAACTCTTCAACATTTTTTTCTCCAATAATATTTTCTCCTATTGAAGGAGTGTATTTTTTCATATCTTCCTTCTCTGTATCATGCTCATGTTAAGCATCTTCTTGTTATTTATCTTCTCGTATATTAACTTTCAAAATGGAAACACTATCATGCATTTTCTCTTTAGAGTCTAGTCTCATGCCTAGCTCTTTTTTCAAATTGGCAACTTTCTCCACGGTCTCATTTCTTAACCTCTCAATATCATCTGTATCTCTGATCATAAGGGTAGTGACCCTTTTCTTAGTTCTGAACTCTTTGTCGTATACTTGAGCTAATCTAGCTTTGTCCTCATCTAAAAGAGTAGCACTAACTTTCTCCAAGGAAAATGATCTCAACTTTTCTTCTTTATTTATTGCTTCTTCTCTTCTTGCATATAAAACTCCTTTCAAATCTTCATGCAATTGATTTTATATGTTCTTTATGTTGATATAAAATGTTACTATATACCTGACTATTGCCTCTTTTATTGTCAACTTATTAGTATCATCCACAATAGGATACAATGCAGCAGTTTGTTCCAACATTTCATGTTCCACTATGCCATTAAATAATGCATCTAATTTCATAGGGCTATGTTTTCTTACTGGGGAAGACTTATCCTTCTTCTTCTTTGCTTCCAAAGATTTTTCTCCTTTACCAAACTTGGATTTATTTTCACTTACATAAATTTTGAATTCCTTAAATTTTTGTTTCTCCACCTTCTCTTCACTATCAGTGTCCACAATATCAACTCTTGTTTTCTTTGCACTGGTTTTTGCTTGTGATGCACCTGATTTTATTTTCCTTATGAGAGGTTCTTTTTCTTCCTCTTCTTTTTCTTCATCAACACTCATGTTTCTTTCTCTTGTTTCCATAGCTTTCACTCTTCTCTATTGTGGGGCACCTTGTTGCTTCATCGAAGGAGCCTTTTCTTTCACTGGCACAATCTACTATTTAGTTGGAGCACTGGTTGGCTCCTTCGTTGTCCCACTGATAGAGGGAAAAGTCCTAAAGGACTTGGGGGAAACCAGAGAGGGGGTAAATGTTCTACCAGATCTTCTTAAGTTAGATGCACCTCTCAAAGAGGCAGACATGCTTTTGGCTTTCTCCACTTGTTCCTTTAATAGGCCCACCATCTCCACAACCTATGCAGTCATATTTTCAACAATTTTCTTTATTTGTTTCTCCTTTTTCTGCATGCGCACATCACTAGAATTCTCCTCATATGTTCCAAATATTTCCTCAAAGGTGTCCTTGGGCTTTCTTATCATATGGTCAACAAATCCAACAATTACATCCTCAACAACTTCATATCCATTTTTGGGATCTGCACAATTCTAGGCTCAACAACCTCCATTATGCAACAATCCTTACTCGCCATGAAGATAATGTCATTTTTATATATTTTCCACCTCTCTCTTTGGAATCCTTTCTTTGGATTTAATATTCTATTGGAAAGTTTGAAAGAATCCCCATAATGCTTTCTTTTGTGTGTCTTCATCACCTAATCTCATCAGGTGGTCTTTAATTTGAGTAGCCACTAGTCTTTCCTTCAACCACACTATGTTCTTAGTTTCGGGAACCTCATTAAGAAAGTAGAAAAGTAAACAAATAATAAAGGTACAAAACTTGAAGGGGTGCCAGGAGTCCTTAGTCTTCTAAAAATTATCTAGGAGTTGTTCCCTTAACAACTCATACAAAACAAAGTTCTCTTTGTTTGTAAAATATATATTGTACCCTATCACCATTGATGCATATTTTACTGTAGGGTCCTTGATGTCCTTGATGGTCATGACTCTCTGATCATACTTTGCACCTATTAACTCTGTTACCATTGCATTCTTCACTGACTTGAGTGTCAGAACCGGTTTGGTTGAGCATAATCCTAGAACAACCCTAATTGCCTCCTTATTGATTATATGTGGAATATCCAACCACATAAACTTGTCATGAATCCTAATTAATGTGTATCTAATCCACTCATCCACATAGAAAAAGATAGGGAAATTTTTCTAGATGTTGAGCTTCTTCTCTGCGAAGCTCTCAATCTCAGGTTTTAGTTCAGGTTGGTCTCTAGTGAGTTCATTAAACCACACATCACCCAAATTTGAGTGATTGCACTCTTCCAATTTTGCATGAATGTAAATCCTAACATATTCTATATGCAAAACATCATATAGAATGCTAAAAATGCACCATCTGGATCAATAATCATTGACTTATCAGGGTGTCATTTGAATTTTGGACGAGGTCAGTTCACAACCTCCACAACTTGTGGGGTATACATTTTATAAAACAATGAAATTACTTCAAAAACTAGGGAAAATGGTTATTGTAAATACTTTTCAGTCACTACCAGTTAAAGTTTCGTGCACAAGAATTCTAAAATGCTTTATTTCGCTCCTTCATTACTCTTCTCGAATCCTCATTTGCAAATGACTTAGATAAAATGTGAAATCCCTTATAAACCCTTTTGGAATAACCTAATTTATATTGAATGCACTGATTTGAAGTTAGGAAAAAAATTGATAAACCCTAACTGTAATGCACAGTCACCTTCGATTTCTCAACAAACTTCTACATTTTGATATTTTCCATTAGTGTTTTCACCAATAGGTCAAACATATCGACCTACACCTCATATCCATGTGTTGAAGGAACTAACACCATATCTTTGGCAAGGGCTTAATGATTGTCTGTTGAAACTCCCCATGAGCCAAAGCTCTTCATTTAGTTTCAGGAGGAAAACATCTACACCAAAAGCTGGCATAGACTCATCCTTAACCTCATTCTCCTCCTTTTTCCATATCTTATTCATCTCTATCTTCATCTCTACCGAATCAACCTTTTTTACTAGAACATTCTTCTTTATTGGATCAACCTTCACATTCTTGCTTCTACAAAACTTAACAATATGTCTTGACTTATTGCATTCGTGGCATTTGACATTTTGAACAAGCTTACTTTCACTTACTCCATATCTATATTGATTAGACTTATGCCCAAATCCATTGCATGTATAACAGTAGCCATTGAAAGATTGAAACATCATATCGTTATTATAGCCATTCATCATTTCATTTCTTCAATCACTATCTCTTTGACCAAATCTTCTGCATGTAAAAATCTTATTAGGAAAGGATTGAACATTTTGATTCATTTTGCTTCTACATTTCATAGCCTTATTTCCAAATTCATTGTAGGAATAACAAAAACCATTAAAATATGGGTACCTTTGCATATTTAGTTGTCTGATTGGTGGTCTTTTGAAGTCTTTCCTATGATTCTGGACCTTCTTGCCATTTCTCTTCTTGTCCTCAATCTTCTTTTCAGTCTTGTTTGGAGTTTGATATGTCTTTGAGCTTTCACCTTTCTCAAATCCCAATCCTTCTTTGTATTTAGTTCCCTTCTGATTTGTAATAATCTCATCAAGTATTGTAGTACTCTTCTTGATTTTTTCTTCATGAATTTTTGTTTTCTCCAAATATGATCTCAAGGTTACAACTCCTTGTTCAAGCTTTGAGCATTCTTCAGATTTGTCTTTCAGTTTAGCATTCAGGCAGTCTTTAACTCTTTTACTTTCTTCAATTTGTAGTTTCAGGTTGGGAATGATCTCATTTGATTACTTGAGCTCTTTGATCCTATTTGTAGCTTTCTTGAGTTTCTCTCTCAATATCTTAATGCATTCATCTGCATCACTAAGATCCTTTTTCAAATCTCTGTTCTCATATTCTGCTTTATCCAAATCATCTACGACATATTTGAGTTCTCCTTCCATATCAACAATGCAATCTTCTTTACTAAATCCTTTTGGAATAATTTCTTCAAGATGAATAGGATACTTCTTTGTATCCATGTGTTCAACTCCATGATCTACCTCAACAATCAACCCAATTAAAGGAACCAAGCTCTACTACAAATTGTTGAACACTTAGACTATTGAGGGGGGGGGAGTGAATCAATATTATGTAAAACCGCTTAAACATTTAAAATTTCATCTTAATCATGATATTCAATTTGCAATAAGGAAAGAAATTATGGAAGCAACCATCAAAGCATATAACACATGAACACCAAATTTTTATGTGGAAAACCCAAAAGGGGAAAAACCATGGTGAGGATTATCTCACAATTTATTATTAATTGATCATAACATATAATAGAAAGGCTCATTGCTAGGTGGACTCGGTGTCTAGAGAATAAGAGAAATAGAAGAGAGGGGTGGCTCACTGCCAAGGTTTGAATTGCTACAAATGCATCTACAATATGCAAGAAATACAATTCCATTGGAGCTTAAAATACTAAATCAACACAATTCATACTACATAACTTCTACACTCTGCTCTACTTCACATTCACATCACATTCGCATGCTTTGCTTAAGAATTCCCATCACATATTTTTTATAGAGCACACACATCTTTACAACATAAAAAATCATCTTACATTTATACACATTACATCCATAAACACTTACAACATCAATTAGGTCAACCTAATTAGATGTATCATGCAAAACATAACTTGTCGGCTCAAGATCAACTTATACATACTTTGTGCCTTAATTCAAAGCTTGTAACAAATCAAATAGGTTAGAGTGGACCTAGAATTTCTCCCACATAACCAATCAACGATTCCTTTAACTCCGCACAACCTCAAACATATTAGGTCAGCACCGTAGGTAAAATAACACCAAAATACACCAACTAATTATCCACAAATTGACATGTGGACCTCCAAAACACACACCACTTGGACTACACACCCTTTTGACACCTATAAAAACTCCTATAAATCTGCATAACCAAATATGCTTCCACGGTGAAATGCAAACCATTCCAAAAAGGTACTCTTCACTAGCAACACTGTCACTAGCAAACCCGATATACTGTCAACCATAAATTTTACACTAGAGGACATAAAAACATGAAATTGTGGATTTAAGGTCCTCAAACATGTACAAAATTGTCTTAGAACTGCATATAGAAATAGTTCAAGGGGCGCTGCCACAATAACGGGTTACACTTTCTAGGACATCTTGATTTTTGCTTGAAATCACATATATTTGGAAAATATAATGATTTAAGCCTTTAAAGGTTTCATTTAAATGATTTTAATTAAAAAGGGTTTGATCAAACCCCCTTGGATAGAACCCTATTAGTTTTAAACCATATCTATAATGGAGTCTCCTCTACACCTATCAAAATGCTGATAAAAAACCACTTTTGATTTACCTTTTGGGTGATCAAATGAATTCATTTAAATTTTATGTTTTTAAGTATGTAGCCCTTATTATAAGCTTCCCAAAAAGTATAATTTTAAATATATTTAATTTGATTATTATTTTTATTTTTTATTTCTTGTGAATGTAGGCTTTTTAATGAACATCAAGTTCTTTGTTTCACACATACAAAAAAGTAGGAAAATAGAGAAATTTTTTTCTAAAAAATACATGTGCACTAGGTATTGATGTACTTATTCCAACAACAAAAAAAATAAGTTAATTCAAATGCATACAAAAAAATCTATGTGGTCCAAAGTACACCTTTGTCCAAATTATAATTACTCTGAGTTGGAAAATTAATTAAAAAAAATATGTAACAAAAAATTATGAAAAAAATCCATGCACTAGATATTGGTGTGAAAAATCTGTGTTTTAAAAATTAGAATTGTATCATTTCTATAAAAAAAGTTATGTGGTTCAAAGTAAACATCACTTTTAAAAATGTTGTTTAGTAGAAAAAATAACTTATTAAAAATTACATTGTGACGACCTAACCCATACGTAAAATAAAAATTTCTAAATTTTACATCAACAAGCAAAGATAACGAGTAATAATGCCATTTCAATAAAAAAAAAAAAATCTTTTATAATCATGAAATAACATATTTCAAGCATTTATTCTTTTTCTTTTCAAGAAAACATCAGAGTAAGAAAGCATAAGATACATACATAGCTCGAAAGCTTTTAAACAAGTAATAGTAAGAAGGTCCAAGAATCCATCCTTTCAAATCTTGGTTCATCGGTCACTTGCTGTGGAGGAGAAACATCACTCGTGCACTTTTCCGCCAACCACAAACTCTTAATACGGTCCCCTACACACCTACCATTCAGTAGATGGCCCTTCCTTTCAAACGAAGAGATTGGTAGAGTATCTAATGAGCAACAACTAATTGTGCATAGTGTGTGTCCTACATAACTAGGTCATGTGCATCCGAAAACTCTCGAACTAGTATGTAATATGAGATCACGATGATCTGACAGTGTAGTCTCAATCATCTCACAGTATAAGTGGATGTTGTACATTTAACTACTTTGGCCAAAGTATTCTTATTCAGTATTTTGAATGAAGGTCATTTATCACATGCACTATTCAGGGTCGATTTGACTTAAGGCTTCCTTACACTATGCATAGGTTTTTTCCTTCAATGGATAATACGTACCCTAGACATCCTACAACATACTAAACTACTAGAAATGAATCAGCATAACAAGTAATTCACAAGTTCCCTCCTATACTGGAAATCTTTATCCTAAGAGTATCACAAGCTTTTCTAAGTAACCTAATAACTTAATTTGTTGATCTTTACTTGACTCATGCCTTCATTTCAGTCCTAGTATATAGTAACTAATGCAACTGTATTATCCTTATATGGAGATCATACAAACAATTCAAATTACCACTAGTATGCCTCTTTCATATTTAAACATTTCAATTCCTAGGCACAAATAGATATACAGTTCATGAAGCAGTTTACTTCGTATGCACAAACAATAGTACATTTCATGAAGTAATTCACTATCTATGCACAAACAACAAATACAATTTTAGAAGTATTCAGGAGAATATTCATAGAAATGGATAGTAGAAGAATATCTCATGCATGTAGTTAGCTTTTCCTCAGATGATGGTGACTCAACTTGCACTCACAATAATTCTAGCACTTCCAAACAATAGACAATTCCCTCTTAAAACTCTACTTTCCTCACATAGAAATAAACACTCAAATTGATAATGGTTGCAGCTGATGAAATATATGAAGCTCTGATAATCCAATAATGGAGAATGGTAATTATGAAGTAAACTCAATTTTCAAGAAAATGTGATTTTCAGAAAATATGGAAGAATACTTATATTGAGTTCTCAATCCAAAAACTAAATGAATTCTCTCCAAAGATAAGTGAGTAAACAATGAAGAATGGGCGAATATTTATAAAGCCCCAACCCCAACATATTCCTTCTAAAAGGGCATGGGTTTTTCCACCACTAAAACAAGAATTATTCAACCTAGTATATGTCACCATTCCTCTCCCTTACTCAGTTTCAAAAGGTGAGATGGCTTCTATCATTTGACAACAATAAGGAGACTAATTCATAATCACGTGGTGAAAATGGTGTCAATCAACACCTATAGGTCTAAGGCGCCAGTCTACAAGAAATGGCGGGTTATGATAAATACAAAGAAAAAGTCCATTGCAGGAATGAAACACATTGCCAGTTTACAATTGCATTGGATTTTACCAGTGACTTGGTCATTGCACGGATCATACAAGACACACGATTTCCTCATATGCCGTTTATTTCATATTTTGTTTGCCAAGACAATCGATATATTTTATCAATTCAAAAGTTAATTTGTTTCAAAGTTCAAATGATAGCAATAGAAATATTTCGACTTTCATAAGATTGAAGAGTGATATGCGATTGCTTTTGGAATTAATTCGCTTTCCAAAGTTTGCAATATAAATATTTAAAGATCTGAAAATTATTCGATTTCCATAGTTTGCAATGTAAATATTTAAATGATCTGGAAACCATTCGATTTCCATAGTTTGGTGATTAATAATCAATTGAAATGATATAACCCGACTCCCATAGTCAAAAGATTAACATTAAATCAATATGGGAAATAATTTGATTTCCAACTATGAGAGTTTAATATTAAATATATTATATTTTATATATATATATATTTAATGTACCAAATAATATATATATATATGTATTTAAATTGCTTCAAATCATATATATATATATATGTGTGTGTGTGTGTGTGTGTATTGTTTACAAATATATATATATATATATATATAATATATAATATATATTTACATATATATATGTATTCTACTATAAGCATATCGTAAGCCAGTCAACATATCCGATATGTATATATACATATATATGTATATGTAAAATTGTCAGGCAATAATAATATAATATTATTAATATCCACATAATATAGGTTGTGTGCATATATACATGTATATGTGTCTGTATATATTCCTCTATGTGCACGTATATGTAGGTATACCATATCGATGTATTCGTATGAGCATATCCGTTTGCCAACATACATTTGTATCGATATGTATATACATATGAATACGTGCATATACTATATACATGTATATATGTCCACTTCCTATTCACTTATATTCATTAACATTACCATCATGATGATCGTAATATCACAAGACAGATACATAGATAAACATCACTTATAAATGCATACAAAAGTTGACAAGACTCCTAATGCAAACATACAAGCTTATAGATGACTTACCTATAACCAACACAAACTGACTCAACTTACTCAATCTAAGTGGCGTGTGTGTATGCTTAGATGGTTTACTTTACCGATTACCCAACCAAGCTCCTCTCCCGAGTGATACTTCACCTCCGCCTAGAGGAATGGTTCATATACCTGCATCCAATGACACATGCTTTCAAAAGTCATATGTTCACAACATAAGTAGTATATATAAACATCTCAAAAGTTAGAATAAACATTACTCAATAACTTTGCATGCAACATTCATCAAGGATAACATCAATAGAAGTAACATTAAATGAGACAATCATTAAATGGAAGCACATTCATATTGATAACAAGGAACAACATGTTTTATTCATCTCCATGATTCAATCATTACAATCAATTGCCCTATGAAAATAGTAGCTATACAATCAGGGTGTAACATACTCCCCCCCTTATGATTCATCGTCCTCGATGACTTAAGGTATTATTCAAAGCATAAAAAAAATCTTTAACACTACATTTTATTCTTCATTCTCGAATGTTTCAAGAATGTTTGGAAACTTTTGTCGAATCTCTGCATAATCCTCCCAAGTAGCCGAGTCTTCAACATACCAGTCCCACTGGACTTTGCACTGAGAGACTTCTCCATTCTGTAAGTGAATTTTACGGGTTTCAAACACCTTGACGGGCTCGAGAGTTATTACTCTGGGATCCCTTACTTGTAAAGCAGTCCAATCAATAACATGGTTATCACTTGGTATATACTTCTTAAGGTAGGACACATGAAAGACATTATGCATTCTGACAAGAGCTGGTGGTAAAGCAATTTGATAGGCTACAGGGTTTACTTCCTCTAAAACCTCAAAGGGTCCAACATAACGTGGGGCTCACTTGGAAGAATTTCCAAATTTGATGGAGCTTTTATGAGGCTTCACTCTCAAAAGTACTTTGTCACCTACAACAAAATTTGGGGCACTCTCTTAGCATCTACATAGCTTTTCAGTTGACTGTTAGCTTCAACTAACCTTTGCTTTATAACTTTTACTTGCTCATCCATTTCTGCTAGCATTTTGGGTCCAATACTTACTCAATCCTCAAGTTTATCCCAACTTATCAAAGTTCGACACTTTTACCATACATGGCTTCAAACGAAGCCATCTTTATTTCTGAATGATATGAGTTATTATAAGCAAACTCGACTAAAGGTAAGTGATCTTTCCACTTGTATTGTTGATCCATGCAATACACTCGAAGTAGGTCTTCCATTACTTGGTTTACCCTTTCAGTTTTCCCATCCATTTTCAGATGGTATGTCGAGCTAATATTTAGTTAATTCCCAAGTGCAGAAATTAAGGTTTTCCAAAACCTAGAAGTGATTCTTACATCCCTATCAGAAATAATATTTTCAATTATACCATGCAATCTAAACACTTCTTGCATAAACTCCCTTGCAATGACTGGTGCTCCATTAGTTAGGTTTCCTGGTATAAAGTGTGCCACTTTAGTCAACCTATCTACTACCACTAGTATGGCATTGTGCTTGTTCCTTGACATATGCAGTCCTTGCACAAAATCCATACTTATCACTTGCCATTTCCATTCTAGAATGTCATGTGGGTATAGCAAACCCGTTGGGTGATGATGCTTAGCTTTCACCCTTTGACACTCTAGGCACCTTGCTACATAACTAGCAACATCTCCCTTCATTCCTTTCCAGAAGTATAATGGCTCCACATCAACCATCATTTTTGTCACTCTTGGATGTTCGAAATAAGGTGCTTCATGCACTTCTTTCCACACCAAATTTCTCAAATCATTCACATTAGGTACATATATTTTGCCCTTGTACCTAAGTAATCCACTAAGTTCAAATTGGAAACCTTCATATCTTGGGTCTTGAGGATTTTACATGAGTACCTACTTAACTTGTAAGTAGTACTCATCCTCTCCACATTTATGGAGTACTTGATCTTTGAAATCAGTGTGAATTGATACAATCGAAGCAATGTGATGTCTTCGACTTAATGCATCGGCAACCCAATTTTCTTTTCCCTTGATATAGCTGATAATAAAGTCATAGTCAACTATCAACTCTAATCATCTCCTCTATCTGGCATTCAGATTTGGTTTAGTAAAAATATACGTTAACCCATTATGGTCAGTCTTTAACTCAAAGGGTTTCCCTAGCAAAAAGTTCCTCCTATTATAGATTTTGAGAGATAAATGAGGAGCAGATTTTACACAAAATAATAATGCTTCTATTTGCTTCACACACGCCATAATTTTGGATTACAACCATATATATAGGATTCTTAAATCCTATTATACTAGAAACTAACTAAAATGTCTCCCCTAAATATAATAAGTTGTTTTAACAACTCATAAATCAAACAAACAAATTGTTGTGCCTATAGCACACACGCCTCGTTCGCAACAAGGACCCTCTTTCTTTTCGCTTCGCTGGGTCATTTTTGTCGCTGCCTTGTTTTGTGTGCTCCCTTGTTTTTGTGTTCTAAGTGGTTAGTGAGTCTTAAAAGAGTCATCTCAAGTTGACCATGTTTTTCCCCCTCAAATTTTCAAGGCTTTCTTTGCAGAGTTCCCTTAGCTAGTTGCATTCATTCTTTGTAGCTAGTATCCTTGGAGCTGGGTAGGTCCGCCCCTGCAGGTCACCCCATGCGGGCTTCCTTGGTTCCTTGGCCGCTTTGAATGACCTTTGCACAACACCTTTCCACGATGCGGGACCCACCACTCTAATTTTCATTTTCATTACTGAACGATCGAAAGGCCAAGCCTCGACTGTCGTCCGCCTAGCAGACTCCGCCCTTCCCATAGCCATTTTCAAACTGATTGCCTACCAACCTTCAGTTCCACCATATGAACATTAATGAGTTGCATTAAATGCACCATTTTATATAAATATCCAACTTTGAACTATCATTTTCATCTGCCAGTTGTTCAAAAGCGAGCCAAAGCCCTCTACAAACATTGTTGTCGCACCCGCTAAGTGCATTTTCTGATTCAAGACCTTTGCTAACTACTTGATCATTCACCTTCATCGAGTCTTAAAGGTTAGTTTTTTGTCGTGTTCCCTATTTCAAGTTTTTGTTGATTTCTATGTAAAATGGCTAATTCTCGAGAAAAACACTTAGAAATCAGCTAACACACACCTTGGCGAACGAAACCCATAAGTTGAAATTGTGGTGAACTTCAAAAATCACCCCATGGGCCGCATGCGGGACTTGAGGTCCTCGCGATCATTCTTCAACCAGAGCCTTTGTCCCCTATAGGCCTACACCCTCGCCATCATCATCACTATCTTTGAAAAACACTTAAAACTCAATAACGACAATCTCCTCTTTTGGGTCCGCCCTCGCGGAGGGTCCCTTTGACTCAACCCCCCAAACTTAGCTAAAATTCATGAACTCAAGCGAAGAGCCATCGACCCTCTTGGGTCCCCATTTGCGAGTTTCCATCTACAAAATGCCTTTTAGCTTCATCGTTTCAAATGAGTATTCAATCAAAGCCTCCTGACGGGCAGGTTACACCCCTATCATTGCCCATCAAACTTGACCTCTCTAAATACTTAGGTCTCAATCCATTGCGAGCCTCTCCTTGTAGACTCCCACATGCAGGTTTTTGCCTTGACTTCATCGTTTCCAACGACTTCCACAGCCCGTCTTTCCATTTATCGGCTTTCGTCCTTTGACCTGCCGCCTGAATAAAAAAATGGTAGTCTTTGTGCAAACAACCTCTTAAAATGGCGGGACCCTAACATCCTTCTGACAGGCGGGTCATAATCTTATCAATGTTGTCTAATACTCCCACCTTGAGAATAACTATGTAGTGCTTTTGCGGGCCTCACCTTGCGGACCTTCGTCCGTAGATCGCCATGGCTGGTTGGTCATTCCAAACGGCCTTTGCGTGCTGACCTCCTGCATTGCAGATTCTGAGCCTTTTGAGCTCATCTAAATCGAAATGAAATGAACAAGTAACGAACCTTAGGCGGACCGTCTTTTGCAGGTGGCTGGTCACAGGCTTTTGTCTTGCCCCACCATACCTGGCGTCCATCGACCTCTATCGGCTCCCTATGCGGGGCTCGACCCTACCATCTCCCTTCGACTATTTGATAATAAACGAGAAAATCCAAGCTCCATGTGGACCCGATGTTGCGGGTTTCTCCAGCTAGACTGCCCTCCGGCCTTTGCCGTTCCAAACGGTTGTGACTCACCATCCTCTCGCACCCTTTGGTCTGTAATGACTTAAACGCCAAGTGAATTATGATGCCTTACTTCGAGACCGCGGGGCCTGCATGGCAAAACGCCACCTACAAGATTTCATCTCGCTAGTGCCATTTTCAAAGGCAAAGCCTCAAACAGCCAAGTAACTCACTACTTCCACATGCCTTGGACCTGCATGACCAAAAGGTGAGCTTAATGCCTTCCAATATGCAAATTGAATTTGATCCACGTGCCAAAATAGCCTATCCTCCTCAATGGACCCCACAAAGTGATCAAATCCTGAGGCAGGTGGAACCATGTGGGCCGTCGTACTTTGTTTGTTATCCCTTTACAGTTTCCTTCAGAATGGCCATCAGCCTAGGGAAGTCCACACCCCTGGGCCCGCATGGCCATGACTTCCCTGAATGAACGATTAACAATGACCTGGAAGATATGTTAGGATATTTAAATGATGGATTATCTGATCTAATGTTGTGTTGCAAGGTTTCGACTAACGCTCTTTAATTTTTTATGCTTGAACATGCTTACAACCCTCTTATTTGCAGGATACATGGAATCAACTATAGGAACTTCTGAGGCGGCCGTGGAGAAGGAAAAATGAAAGAGAGCAACCAAGACTCCCAAAGGCAAAGAAGACAAAGACCAGATGAAATACAAGTTCCAAGGGGAGCCTATCAACTCCTGAGTCACCACCGACTGGAAGGAGGTCTCATACACCAATCTAGGACACATTGATATAGATGAATTCAAACAAAGGGTTTGCATTAATCCCACAACAGAAAATGCTAGAAGAATCAAAAAGAGTGGATTGGCAAAGGAAGTTGGATTCCCCCCTACCCTTTTTGCTCCCAAACTCATAATGGTTTGCAGGGAAGCCTACCAAGAAGACACCCGCATAATTGTAGACAGGGATGGAAATATATTAGCAGATTTGTCTGCCAAATCAATAGGGGAGACCTTTCACATCCCTAATTTCCAAGAAATGGAAGAGGCCACAATTGAAAATGGAAAGGCTACCTGGGAAGATGACCCCCTCCAATGCAAAAGACTTATCAACCAATATTGGTTGAAGGATAAGAGGGGCAACGCAAACAAAGTGCCTCAAGAGCTCTTCCACAGTGACTTCTATGAGGATTACCATGATTTGGTGACCTTGCTGAGCAGGGTCATGGGCCTTCCCACTACAACATTCTTCCAAGAGTGGATGCTATACTTCTTGGAGGAAATCCTCCGAGGAAAGACCATGTTCTATTGGGTCAGGATGATCAACAATTGTCTGCATGAGTAGTTTGTGGCAGTGAAGAAGACCTCCCAATTTTATATGAGATCCTATTTGGTCTACCTGTTGGTAGACAAAGTATAATATAGGGGTTTGTTTGTAGCTCCAGATGAGGAACCAGGGTGGGAGTTGAAAGTCTATGATAAATATCCTCAGCTCCAATTCAAAAATTTCAAGAGGGATTACCACCAAGTCAATGATGCTTTCATTGGCTACATCATTAGATTGCTTGCAGGTGACTTCGAGAGAAGGGTCTCCCACAGTGCCAATGCCTTCATTTGCTGATTTGGCTTTCTATTCATCCAGCTCCCCAAGTTTACCTACATCAATATTGAGGGATTTTTAGACAAACCATACAAATTACCCTAGTATCCAAATGACCAGATGGTGCTGCTATAAGTTTCAAGGCAATTGCAACGAGCTCATGCACTTTTGAGCAACAAACATAGGGTAGTAATTCCTTATCCCCTCTCCTTTGGCCAAGACATGTACTCACTTCCCCCATCCCAATGTGTGGATTATTCAGAGAAGGAACTGACATAATACAACTTGGAACTTCATACTGCTCGACCAAGGATGGATCCTTATGGAAAGCTGAAGAAAGAAGTCAGAGTTGAATACTCCCATGTGCATAATGTAGAAGACTTTTGGGCCAACTACAAGGACTACAAAGAAGTGCAGATGAGACACTATATGCACATGATGACGTACTTTGTCAGAATAGTCAAGCTCTTCCTAGTACTGGACCAAGTAGATTAGGAGGAAAACACCATAGTTGATATGAGGTACAATGCAGTTGCCAATTTTCCACTGCCTGGGATTGATTGGGATGAGGGAGAGGTCAGTGACCTCAATATTTTAATGAAGCCTATAGAGGCTAGGACAAAGAAATGGATACAAGGGCAGATTTCCCAACTGAAGCAACAAGGAGTCACTCTAACATATAGTGAGCTTGAAGAAGAAACAAAGAAGGGGACTGAGGGTACAACTAATTTTGCTACCCCATCTAGGGAAACCTCATCGTCTCCGCCAAACACTTGTTCCAGGAAGAGAAAAGAGGTGGATGAATGACAACCTAAGCATAAGGTCTACTCAAGGAAAGCCTTAGAGGGTGAGTCCTCCAAGAAACCAAGGAGGTCAGGTGGATTTGAAGAATTGCCACTTATCCAAGAGGATCCACTCCATGAAGGAGAAGAAACAAAAATAGAGGTTGATTAACCAAAATCCCCACCTGCTAACTCTACTATTTTTGCCACCACCATCATAACTGCTCCGCCTGTTTCTCAGGCGATGGTTGCCTCTTCTTCACCTACAGTGGACATATCAGTCCAGCTTGCTTCCACCCCTCCGATTGCACAAATAATGGTCATAGATTCTTCTTCGGCCACCACCTCTCTGCCTTCTTTTGCTTCAATATCTCCATCTACAAGCCTCCCATTGGCAACAACAACTACCACAATGCCCACTATCTCCCTCCCAGAAGCTCTCACTAGACACATGAAAAATATACCAACAGAGATCTCTTGGGTGCTCCTAAACCCTGTTGTGCAGGCTCTCCTAGCACAAGTTCCTGCCACCTCCTCCTCTTACCGAACCACCTATGATGGAGGAAACAATGCTAATATCTAAAGAATTAGAAAGGTAGGAAAGGGAAACAACTAAGAACCTCGAAGAGGAAGTTGATGAGTACCATGAACATCCAGAGCATCAACGATTAATGATTGATGAAGTAGTTTGAGGAGGAGAGGAGACATGATCATCTGAGGAGGGTGAAGAAGATGCAAGTACCAGGTATATTGTGGAGACCTTCGACCCAAACCTCAAGGAGGAGTTAGCTCGATAACTCAAAGATGTCAGGGAGGAAATTGAAAAGCAGCCATCCGATGAAGAGAAAGATACGGATGATAAAATGGAGGAAGATACTGAGCCTCCTACAGGGGAACAAGATAAAAACCTGAAGCACGATGAAGAAAAGTCTCCTTCGGGAGGACAAGAAAAGAAAGATAAAGAAGAGGATAAGCCTGAAAAAGAGGCTAAAACAAAGAAAAGCCCAGAGGTAGAGATTCACAAAGAACATGAGCATGAACGAGAAGAGGAGGAGAAAACCTCTGAAGGAGAAGATAGTCCCATGAGGCACACAACCACCAAGTCCCCAATAAAAGATATAGTATTCATTCAGGACTCTGATGAAGAAGACAAAGACATGAAGACGGAGCAAGAAGCTCCAGGTGACAAAGAAATTGAGATTAGGAAAGAAGGAGAAGGTGATCATGAATCACCAAAGGGAGAGTCCCAAATGCCTGAATGGCTGGAGAAGCAGCTGGAAAAGAAATCTCCAACTCCCAGGGATTCAAAAGCGAGATTTGACACTATC
>VDFB02075321.1:432845367-432860705 GCA_007258455.2 Sequoia sempervirens
CAATAAAAAAAATTACATATATATATATATATATATTTTTTAAAAATATATATTAAAAAAAAATGGGTGAGGGGGGCATGTGGGCCCTCCCCCACCACTCCCCAAGGAGCAAGGGCCCCTGCACAGGTCTGCACAGGGTCGTACCTACGCAGGTACGTACCTGCATACAGGCCTACTCAGGGGTTACATCACCCCACAAAAACTTTTAAATTTTTTTCCTCCTAACCTTTTAAAAAAAAAAGGTTTTTAATATATTTTTTTTAATGAATTTTGTTTTAAAGAATTCAGAGAGAATTTTTACAATTTTTTTTGAATACCTCGAAATTCGTGCAGACAATGAACAGGGTTGTACGGGAAATTTTTTTTTGCCTCAGAAATCAACTGTTCAGAAATCGACGAAATGAAAGGCGTTCTTAGCATTTTTGGCCGCTACGAATGCAATGGTGACCTCCGCTTGTGCTCAAACTGCTCCAAAAAATTGGCTATCTCCAGAGCTTGCAAAAAATCTCTGAACTTCAAACCCTCACAGATCTGGCAAATGATGGCCAAAATCTGCAAAATAAAAGTCAATCCTGACTTTTTCCAGTGCTCTGAATCCAATGGTGAAGCTCGATCTGATCCAAAACACCTCATGAATGAACTCAAGGCATGATACCCTTGAGGAATCCCGAATGAACCCTGCAATGATTTTCTCAAAAATCTGAGAAGGGGCTGCAAATCAAGGCTCTGATACCATGTTAGAAACCAAGATCGACGGTAAACTGTAATAATCCTTCCAATAAGAGAAAAAACAAAAGCAAGAGATTTGCAAAAGATGTGCAAATTATTATTCGAGAATACAATAAATTATAAGATATGATTTGCTTTATAAAAGCAAAGCAAACCTAATCTTATCTTGAGCAACAAGATAGCTCGAGCAAGATAAAAAATAAAGCCTAAACTTAGGAATTAAATATGTCTAAGTAAACTTATGCTAAATGTGTAATTAAATATTAATTACACCAACATTTCTAGTATAGAAGGGAACTTGTGAATTACTTGTTATGTTGATTCATTTCTAGTAGTTTAGTATGTTGTAGGATGTTTGGGGTACGTATTATCCATTGAAGGACAAAACCTATGCATAGTGTAAGGAAGCCTTAAGTCAAATCAACCCTGAATAGTGCATGTGATAAATGACCTTCATTCAAAATATTAAATAAGAATATTTTGTCCAAATTAGTGAAATCTACAACATCCACTTATACTATGAGATGATTGAGACTACACTATCAGTTCACCATGATCTCGTATTACATACTAGTTCGAGAGTTGTCGGATGCACAAGACCTAGTTATTTAGGACACAACACTATGCACAGTTGGTTGTCACTTATCGAATACTCTACCAATCTCTTCGTTTGAAGGGAAGGGCCATCTACCGAATGGTAGGTGTGTGGGGGACTGCATTAAGAGTTCATGGTTGGTGGAAAAGTGCATGAGTGATGTTTCTCCTCCACAACAAGCGGTCTATGAACCAAGATTTGAAAGGATGAATTCCTGGACCTTCTTACTACTACTTGTTCAAAAGCTTTCGAGCTATGTATCTTATGCTTTCTTACTCTGATGTTTTCTTGAAAAGAAAAGGAATAAATGTTTGAAATATGTTGTTTCATGTTTATTAAAGAAAAGAATTTTTTATTGAAATGGCATTATTACTCGTTATCTTTACTTGTTGATGTAAAATTTAGAAATTTTTATTTTACATACATGTTAGGTTGTCACATGGTATCAGAGCTACCAGGTTCAAACACTAGAACCTATGAGCTTGTCATGTTTTCCTTTTCCAACATTATCTAATGTTGTGAAAATTCTTGTGTCAGGATGGTTCTTATCAAATTAATAGCTCAGAAGTTTGTAATCAGAAATGAACGTTACCTTAGGGCCAAGAAGGAAAAAGAGGCCATCATTAGGACCATTGAAGGAACCAACCATGATAACGCCATCTAGTTGAGTGATACTAAAACTTTTAGCCATGCTCTTTCCCAGATCGGCGAGGCAAAGAGGAAGATGAAAATGGAAGTTGTGTTCAACCACTTACCCACCATCTCCCCGAAAAAAATTAGATTCATTACCACTATCCAGGGACATGCCTTCCAAAAAAAGCACTAGTCCAACACTCATTTTTAGGGATCCTAGGGTTGTACCATTGGCCAAAGTTATAACAATTTCTTCGAGTAATGAGTCCAAGGGATACACACCAAGGACACCACCAGTCGAGAATTGTCCTCAAGATCAAAATGTAGACCATATTGTTGATGAACACCAAATCGGCAATAATTCTCATAATTATGTATCTAATGATAGATCTGAGGGATATTATCCTTTCTGGGATAGATACGAGCAAATTAGAGATGAAGAGATTGGAAGAGAACAACAATACTCTCAATTTGTAGTTACACACCTTTAAGTTATGTATCCGAGAGTGAATCTGATGGATACTCTCCCCTTGACTATCTTAATAGTTGATCTATGTAACCAATAGGATATTACAAATCCTCTTGTTATAAATAAAACTCAATGTTTATCGAAAATTGTGCTCTTGTTATAAATAAAACTCAATGGTTACCACAACTCTTTTATGATCTGAAACTCTCTAATTTTGAGGAGTTGAAGCAAGGGGCCATGTCGGTCCATGACTATTGGGAGAATTTCACCCGACTTCTTCGTTATGTCCTAATCTACCACAAAAATGAACATTTCTGAATTAGGAAATTCATTATGGGACTCAACAGTAGAATTGGAAGTGAAGTAGATATGCATAGTCCAACCACCATGGACCTTGTATACGAAAAATCTATCAAACAAGAGCAGAAGCTTAGAGCAGATTCCTACCGATAGGAAAGAAAAGAACAAAAAAGGGATACTAAAGTGCCCAACAAAATAACTCCGAAGGAGGAGGAACCTGTACGGGATGCTGCAAAGAAAAAAGGAAAAAGATCTCACTACAATGGAAAATAATTCAGAAGAGATCGAAAAAGAAACAATTCAAACTATGGTAACACTAGCAGGGCTAGTGAAGGTAACAATAAATTCGGAGAAGCGTCTAGGAGAAGAGGGCCACCTTCGGGATGTTATCTATGCAAGGGGGACTATTATGAAAGGGAGTGCCCTAATAAAACTCTTGGTTCCCAACCTTATGGAAACTCAATGCCTAATCAAAAGGCCATGTTTTAGCAGAGGATCCATGTTGCGGTAGATGATAGACAAGCTGACTATCAAATAACACCGATCGAGACATCAGGTAATTTGTTTGGCTTGCCTATCTCTATTCTTTTTGATATTGATGCTACAAAAAAATTCATTTCTCCTAGAATAGAAAATCAATTGTCTAGGAAGGCAGGGCACATGGCAATGTCATGGACTGTTGAATATGCAAATAGTACAAGAGCTAAGGTGGACTAATGTCTTTTCGAGGCTAGGTCAGAGCTACCCAATTTTACCACTGAAGTCAACCTTTATGTTGCACCATTAGGATCATATGATGTCATCCTAGGAATGAATTGGTTATGGAGGCATAGGGCCATAGTTGATTGTCATGCCAAGACGATTAAGTGTCTAGATGACTATGGAAATCAAGTGAAATTACAAGGAATACCTAGAGAGGTAAAGGTGCGACAAATTTTAGCAATGCAATTGTTGAGAGCTAAAAAGAAAGGATGTAAACTCTTTGCAATAAAGATTGAAGAGCTTGATGATCCTAAATACCAAAATTTACAAGAGATAGAAGATGAAGAGATCGACGAAACGGGAAACTCAGATATGGAGAACTACCTAGTTTTAAGGAAATTTTCTGATGTGTTTCCTGAGGAGCTACTAGGTCTACCTCCAAAGAGAATATTTGATTTCTCTATAGATATAGTTCTCAAATCAAAACCTGTATCCAAGGTACCCTATAGAATGACCTCTACAAAACTCATGGAACTCAAGACATAATTGGATGAGTTGTTGTCAAAGGGATTAGTAAGACAAAGTTTTCACCTTGGGGAGCACCTGTTATCTTTGTCAAGAAGGATGGAACTTTGCAGTTGTGCATTGACTATTGTATGCTTAACAAAGCTACGGTTAAGAAAAAATACCCGCTACCACGAATTGACGATCTGTTTGATCAAATGAGAGGTGCAGCTGTATTTTCAAAGATAGATCTAAGGTCTAGATATCACCAATTGAGGGTTAAAGATGAAGATATCTTTAAAACTACTTTCAGAACTCAGTATGGACACTATGAGTTCACGGTTTTACCATTTGGTTTAACAAATGCACCAACAACATTCATGAACCTTATGAATAGTGTGTTAAGAGATTACCTTAACAAGTTTGTACTAGTATTTCTAGATGAAATTCTAATCTATTCTAGAAAGGAGGAAGAACATAGTAGGCACTTAGAAATGGTTCTACAACAGTTGTAAGAGCATAAGTTGTGCGGTAAACTTTCCAAGTGTACTTTCTTCCAACAAAGAGTGCATTACTTGGGTCATGTGATTTCAGCCGAAGGTATTGAAGTGGATCTAGCAAAGATCGCAGTAATTATTTAGTGGCCTATACCCAAAAATGTGTCAAAAGTGAGAAGTTTTATGGGATTGGGAGGATACTATAGGAAGTTTGTGGCAAACTTTTCTAAGATTGCTTTTCCTATAAATTCTTTGCAGAAGAAAGGAAAAAGGTTTGAATGGAATGAGAAGTGTCAAAAAGCATTTGACCTACTCAAAGAGAAACTGACCACTGCACCAATCCTAAAGGTACCAGATCCTAAAGGAAGTTTCACAGTTATCACTGATGCTTGCAGAGAAGGTCTTGGAGGAGTACTAATGCAAGATGATCAAGTAATTGCATATGAGTCTAGGAAGCTAAAGCCATATGAGATGAATTATGCTTCACATGATTTAGAGTTGGTAGTTGTCGTCCATGCATTGCGAATGTGGAGGTGTTAGGAAATTAATTGTTAGTGTTCACATAAGTTAATAATGTGAGTTGTTAACACAACTCACGTAGTCATTATAGATGTGAACACAATTATTTGTTAAGGTTTGTTTGTTTGTTTTATGAGTTGTTAAAACAACTTATTATATTTAGGGGAGTCATTTTAGTTAGTTTCCAGTATAATAGGATTTAAGAATCCTATATATATGGTTGTAATCCAAAATTATGGCATGTGTGCAGCAAATAGAAGCATTATTATTTTGTGTAAAATTTGCTCCTCATTTATCTCTCAAAATCTCTAACATGGTATCAAAGCAAAGATAAGGGAGGCGGTAGAGAAGGGTGCACTAGAGAAGATATGCATTCGTGAAGATCGTGGGAGAATTCTTTGCACGAATTGGTAATGCTAGAAAATTTAGCACAACATATTTCTACCGAATGTGAAGGCATAGATTGTGGCAGCTTCGGTCACTTGGAATAATAGAATACAAACCCAAAAGCTTGCGGTTCTAGAGTTTCCATCTTCCAGATCTTGTGGGGTGACCATGGTGTTGAATATGTAGTGTACAATTTCATTCCAATTGTCCAAGTCATAAGCAGTGATTCAATTGCTTCTTTTCGAGTGTGCAAAGATCAAATCCGTAAGTCACGCTGGTAAATGATTGCCTTTGTTATTGCATTGACATTAAAGATTTAGAAATGAATGTGCTTATTAAAATAAGTTATCCACCTGCGCTAAAGTATATTATTGAAGATATTGTTGTGAAAAAGGGAGAAGGCCAATTTACTGGTACATAGGTATCCACAGCGCTACATTCATTGGTTGCAGTGCGAACCATCTTGGGTGCTCTCCGTGCAGGCCCGATCCAAGTGCATCTAGGTAGAGGAAAGCAATGCATACGTGAAGAATCTGATCTATTCTATTTGTGATTCTGGTATCTCTAATTTATGAAGGTTGTAGTTGAATCCTTATGAACTTAAAGAGATTCACACGACTCAGCCCTTCAAGGAAAAAGAAAGTTGTCCAAATCTATAGATTACCTTGGTCTTTAAGAAGCAATAGCTCATGAAAAAGTGCAAGAGGTTCAAGGGGTAGTATATGAGCCTGAGCTAATTTCGTCTAATTTGCCATGGTGACAAATGAATCCATCACTAATGCTGCTGACTATGTGTTCATGAGGCTTGATTTCAAAATCTGTGTTGCTCATGGATTAAAATATGAAATCCCACTATTCATGCCAAAGCCAAACTAGTGAGAGTGAGGTTGCAGAGCAAATTGTTGCTAAAAGAGTTTGATAGAGTGATATTGTTCCAAAATGGCCCGCAAAGATTCTAAACTTTGCTCACATGGAGGCAGCATCTCGCATGCAAACAATAGCTACTGTGGTACATTTTTAGACTTATTTTTGTCATAAATTCATGTCACAATGTAATATTTCATTGTCGTAAATGTGTTTTAAATCTAGACTAGGCAAGTTTCCAAATGTAATATTGTAAGTGCATTTCAACTTAGATAAAAGTATCAAAATTTATCAAAACTAAAAAATTGTCTAAGTTGTAATTGGATGCATTATCGCTTGTATGCAACATCCATTTTGTGATGGGACATTCTAAAACTGAACTCAAATTCAAATTTTCTAATTAAGTAGCAAACCTATTGGAGGACGGAGGCATAGGAGGTTGGAGGTCAATTAGTGACCTCTCGTTAGTCACCAACGATGGGGCCACATAGAGCTATTGTGGCATTTTTCTTTTTGTGTGCAGTGTAGTGTGTACCTATTTGCAGTGTTCCTGTTGCTTTATGTGATGGATGTTGGAAGAGAAATTATATAGGATGTAGATAACTACAAAGATCCTATGATTGTGGTGATCCTCTGACTGTCGTACTTTGTTGGAAGATGATCAATCAATGAATACATTCATTGGCAATAGTGATCATGTGCAACAATATCTAGACAACAAGATCCGAACAGTAGTGTGCAGCATGATATGATTCGCTTTCCAATGTTCCTGATTGTGTGAATAAGTGGAAATTTCACATTATGGGGGGGAATAATAACCAATGTTTCATTCCCATTCTGCGCCAAAATGGATAAAGTCAAGGGCAGCTTCTAGTGGCAGTGGCAGTTGTCTATGTTGTTCGAGATTGAGTGGCAATGATCGACAACAGTGACTACAATTAAGAACATTATGTTCTTATGAAATGTAATGTGAAACCATTTCTAGTATGGGTTTTTCATATTTGTGATATGTATGTTGCTTCTCTAACTTCCCTAATGTACAAGCATAGTGGTGAAAAAAAGCACTAGTGTAATGCAGTTCATGGATCTTGAAAGGGTAGAAAATCACACAAGGTGAACAGATGGATGGGTTCTTGTTCATGTTTAGGTTTTTGGTAAACCTATGTGAAAACCATGAAAGGTTGATGGGAGGTGCCTTTCTTTTTGAATCAAGGTCATGACCCACAAGTTTTGGGCTTATTGCAAATGAAGGGTGTGAGTTCTTACCATGTTCACACTAAGGGAGGGAATGTTGGGAAATTTATTGTTAGTGTTTACATAAGTTAATAATGTGAGTTGCTAACACAACTCGCGTAGTGATTATAGATGTGAACACAATTATTTGTTAAAGTTTGTGTTGATGGGTGTTTTTGCACTTCTCAACATAGGCAATGCTTAAGTGCACTACCTCTCTTGAAAGGTAATCTTCAATAACAAGTTGCTGAAAATCACCCCAAGGTCTCTCGGGTGTTAGGTCATTACTTGCTTGGAGTGTCTCAGTTGTTCTTATGTGATTTTGCTAGTAATCACAGGGAAAACTTACATAAGTTTAGCTAGAGGGGAATTGGCTCTTTGAAAGGAGTTCTCAAGATGGGAAATTTGTTGCTTAATTACTACAGGTTCAAAACAACAATCTATAACTCCTATTTTAGCTTTAGATTTAGCTTTACAATGTGCAATGAACCTTGTTAAAAGTCACCATATAAAAAAAGGAAAAATGGCAAGGAAGAGAGGAAGTTCCTAAACTTGAAACTAGCAATGAACAGTGATAATGGAGGACCCTATAGTGGACAACCTTCCCAAAACAAAGTTCCACTAAACCAAATCGAAGTACAGTCTCATCAAACCTATGCAATGTTCTAAGGTCTACAGATTTTCAACCTTTCATTCACCATAAAGCATGAACAAGAGATAGAACTTAAGTACAACATTCATATAATGTTCAAACTAGGTTTACACTATAATTTATCAGCAATAAACAACAAAAAGCATGAACAAGGAAGCGCATCAACACAATAGAATTCTTCAAAACCAATGAACATTAACTAACTACTAAAGCAATCGAAAAACATAAAACAACAAAGTTAATCTACTCAAATTCATTAACTAAGAGAAGAAGAATCATGCAACATGAAGTTGGAACTCAAGAATCCACCAATCAATGAACTTATATTAAAATTCTAGCAACATGTCTTTACAACAACTCAACTCTCTCTTGAAAATGAGAGGAGACCCCCTATTTATAGTGTCCAAAAAGAAAAATGAATGGCCAAGCTTGATTTCCACTGTGTGGCCAAGATTCACTACAAATTAGGGTTTCACCCACCCCCAAATATTTTACAATATAAAATTACATTTTGTATTCATTCCTATTTTGTCTTCTAGTGGGGCAGCATTGTAGTTCTTTTGTCCTTTAGCTGATTATTTTGCTACAGCTGCTTGGTGAGGAATTCATCATCAATGACTGGGTTTCCATTTTGTTTCTTCAAACCAGCATATTCTACGAACTTGGCGATCAAATCCTAGAGCTTGTTCCACTCCATTATATCAGATTGAATTACCTGGAAGTTCCATCTTCTGGATCGGCTAGTGAGGGTGTCCCAATCTTCGTCACATTTAGGTGTATTGTCCCTGACTTGTTCAGATTGGGTGAAGGCTTGAGAAAAAAAACTCATGAAGTCTGTTGTGAGCTATCCCAAATTTTCATCCTCCATCTTCTGATTGAAGTAGGGCTTTATCTTCTCTGGATCAATTTCAACAACGGGCACATCATAGTTTGTCATTGGTTTCAAATACTTTCCATAGATCACCCTAATTTCCTTAGCCCAGTCAATATCAAGTTCCACCTCTCAGAGCACCTATTCTAATATTTATTTTCGGTGGTCCAGGCCCATCTTCCATGCTTCTACAAGCCAGTGGTCATCCTTTACTAGAGCAAGCTCCTTTTCCCATGTTCTCTTGAGCATCTTGAGGATTGCCTCAATTTTAGGATATGTGATCCTATACAGCTCAGGAAAGTCAGTGCAAAACTTTGTTATGCCCTCAAGATATCTCTGCACCTCCAGGAATTTATTTGGTGTCCTGACAGCACAATTAATGCCCATTTTTCTAGCATAGAGGACTTGTCAGAACCAATCCTCTATGGTCTTCGTCAAATTCTCTCTTTTCTCCAACTTATCAATGTGATCCTTGGACAACAATTGTGGCAGTGTCGATGATGTTGTGGGAAGCTCCTCTATTGACAACCATTGTCGGATGTAAGTCACGAGATCCTCTATCTATGCTTTTAACTCATCCTTCGAAGACTTATCCTTATGCATTTGGTGCACGATGGTGGCAACGGATCCTTGGAGGTGGTCAATTTCCTGCTCTCTAGTGGTTGTTCCCAAGTTTATGTTAGAAATATTGTAGCTTACCCCTTCTTCCCCCACCACTGGTGTAGCTACTTGCATCATTCTTGATCCAGAGGCATCCATGGTCAAGTGGGATCTGATCTTTGGTTTCTTTTCTTTCCTCATGCTAGTTTTTGCTCTGGTTAGCATAGCCTCAAGTCTCGCTTTCGAATCCCTGGGAGTCGAAGCTTTCTTTTCCAGCTGCTTCTCCAGTCATTCAGGCATTTGGGACTCTCCCTTTGGTGATTCGTGATCACCTTCTCCTTCTTACCTGATCTCAATTTCTTTGTCACCTGGAACTTCTTGCTCTGTCTTCATGTCTTCATCTTCTTCATCGAAGTCCCAGATGAATACTGTATCTTTTACTGGGGACTTGGTGGTTGTGTGCCTCATGGGACTGTCTTCTCCTTCAAAGGTCTTCTCCTCCTCTTCTCATTCATGCTCATGTTATTTGTTAGGCTCTACCTCTAGGATTTTCTTTGTTTTAGCCTCTTCCTCAGGCTTATCCTCTTCTTTATCTTACTTTTCTTGTCCTCCCGAAGGATACTTTTCTTCATCGTGCTCGGGGATTTTATCTTGTTCCCCTGTAGGAGGCTCAATATCTTCCTCCATTTTGTCATTTGTATCTTTCTCTTCATCGGATGGTTGATTTTCAATTTCCTCCCTGACATCTTTGATTTGCTGAGCTAACTCCTCCTCGAGGTCCGAGTTGAAGGTCTTCACAATATACCTAGTACCTACATCTTCTTCACCCTCCTTGGATGATCCTGTCTCCTCTCCTCCTCGAACTACTTCATCAATAATTAATGGCGTGCTCGGATGTTCATGGCACTCATCAACTTCCTCTTTCAGGTTATTAGCTATTTCCCTTTCCTTCCTTTCTAATTCTTTAGATATTAGCATTGTTTCCTCCATCGTAGGTGGTTCAGTAAAGGGAGGACGAGTAGGGAGGTTGGTAGAAACTTGTGCTAGGAGAGCATGCATAGCAGGGTTTACGAGCACCGTAGAGAGCTTTGTTGGTATATTTTGCATGTGTCTAGCAAGAGCTTCTGGGAGGGAGATAGTGGGAATTGTGGTAGTTGTTGTTGCTAATGGAAAGCTTGTAGATGGAGATATTGAAGCGAAAGAAGGCAGAGAGGTGGTGGCCGAAGAAGAATCTATGACCATTATTTATGTAGTTAGCAAGGTGGAAGCAAGTTGGACTGATATGTCCACTATGGGCAGAGAAGAGGCAACCATTGCCTAAGAAATAGGTAGAGTTATGATGGTGGTGTCAACAATAGTAGAGTCAGCAGGTGGGGATTTTGGTTGCTCGGCCTCGATTTTTATTTTTTCTCCTTCATGGAGTGGATCCTCTTGGATAGGTGGCAATTCTTCAAATCCACTTGACCTCCTTGGTTTCTTGGAGGACTCACCCTCTGAGGCTTTCCTTGAGTAGACCTTATGCTCAGGTTGTCGTTCAACCACCTCTTTTCTCTTCCTGGAATGAGTGTTTGGTGGAGATGATGAGGTTTCCCCAGATGGGGCAGTGACATCAATTTTACCCTCAGTCCCACTCTTGGTTTTATCTTCAAGCTCACTATATGTTAGAGTGACCCCTTGTTGCTTAAGTTGGAAAATATTCCCTTCTATCCATTCCTTCATCCTAGCCTCTATAATCTTCATCAAAATATCAAGGTCACTGACCTCTCCCTCGTCCCAATCAATCACGAGCACCGAAAAATTGGTAATTGCATCGTACCTCAAATCAACTATGGTGTTTTCCTCCTCATCTACCTGGTCCGATACTGGGAAGAGCTTGACTATTCTGACAAAGTACATCATCATGCACATATAGTGCCTCATCCACACTTCTTTTTCGTCCTTGCAGTTGGCCCAAAAGTCTTCTACATTATGCACATGAGAGTATTCAACTCAGACTTCTTTCTTCAGCTTGCCATAAGTATCCATCCTTGGCCAGGTAGTATGAAGTTCCAAGTTTTATTCTATCAGTTCCTTCTCTGAATAATCTGCACATTGGGATGCAGAAAGTGAGTACATGCCTTGGCCAAAGGAGAGGGGATAAGGAATTACTTCCCTATGTTTGTTGCTCAAGAGTGCGTGAGCTCGTTGCAACTACCTTGAAACTTCTAGCAGCACCATCCGATCATTTGGATACCGGGGTAATTTGTATGGTTCTGATGTAGGTAAACTTGGGGAACTAGATGAATAGGAAGCCAAACCGACGAATGAAGGTGTTGGAGTTGTGGGAGACTCTTCTCTCGAAGTCACCTCCAAGCAATCTAATGATGTAGCCAATGAAAGCATCATTGACTTGGTGGAAATCCCTCTTGAAATTTCTGAATTGGACCTGAGGATATTTATCATAGACTTTCAACTCCCACCCTGGTTCCTTGTCTAGAGCTACAAACAAACCCTTGTATTTTGTCTACCAATAGGGAGACCAAATAGGATGTCATATAAAATTGGGAGGTCTTCTTCACTACCACAAACTACTCATGCAAGTAATTGTTGATCATCCCGGCCCAATAGAACTTGGTCTTTCCTCAGAGGATTTCCTCCATGAAGTATAGCATCCACTCTTGGAAGATTGTTGTAGTGGGAAGGACCACGAACCTGCTCAATAAGGTCACCAAATCATGGTAATCCTCATAGAAGTCACTACGGAAGAGCTCTTGAGGCACTTTGCTTGCGCTACCCCTCTTATCCTTCAACCAATATTGGTTGTTAAGTCTTTTCCATTGGAGGGGGTCATCTTCCCAGGTGGCCTTGCCATCTTCAAATGTGGCCTCTTCCATTTCTTCGGAGGTAGGGATGTGAAAGGTCTTCCCTATTGATTTGGCAGAAAAATTTGCTAATATATTTCCATCCCTATCTACAATTGTGTGGGTGTCTTCTTGGTAGGCTTCCCTGCAAGCCATTACGAGTTCAGGAGCAACAAGGGCAGGGGGGAATCTGACAGCCTTTGTCAACCCACTCTTTCTGATTCTTCTAGCATTTTATGTTGTGGTATTAATGTAGACCCTTTGTTTGAATTCATCTATATCAATGTGTCCCAGATTGGTTTTTGAGACCTCCTTCCAGTCGGTGGTGACCCGGGAGTTGATAGGCTCCCCTTAGAACTTGTATTTCATCCAGTCTTTGTCTTCTTTTCCTTTGGGAGTCTTGGCTGCTCTCTTTCCTTTTTCCTTCTCTATGGCTACCTCAAAAGGTCCTGCAGCTGATTCCATATATCCTGCAAACAAGAGGGTTGTAAGCATGTTCAAACATAAAAACTTAAAGAGCATTAGTCAAAACCTTGCAACATAGTGTTAGATTAGATAATCCATCATTTAAAGAGCCTAACATATATTCCAGGTCATCGTTAATCGTTCATTCGGGGAAGTTATGACCATGCAGGCCCAGGGGTGCAAACTTCCCTGGGCTGATGGCCATTTTGAAGGAAGCTGTAAAGGGATAGCAAACAGGGCACGACGGCCCGCATGGTTCCACCTGCCTCAGGATTTGAACACTTTGTGGGGTCCATTAAGGAGGACAAGCTATTTTGGCATGTGGGTCAAAGTCAATTTGCAAATTGGAAGGCATTAAGCTCACCTTTTGGTCATGCGGGTCCAAGACATGTGGAAACAGTGAGTTACTTGGTTATTTAAGGCTCTGTCATTGAAAACGGAACTAGCGGGATGGAATCCCACAAGCTGCATTTTGCCATGTGGGCCCTACAGTCTTGGAGGATGGCATCATAATTCACTTGGTGTTTAAGTCATTATGGGTCAGAGGGTGTGGGAGGACGGTGAGTCACTATCGTTTGGAATGGCGAAGGCCAGATGGCAGTTCGACAGGAGAAACCTACACCATCGGGTCCACATGGACCTTGGATTTTCTTGTTTGTTATTGAATAGTCAAAGGGAGATGGTAGGGTTGGGCTCCGCATAGCGGGAAGACGGAGGTCGATGGACGCCAGGAATGACGGGGGTGAGACGAAAGTTCGTGACTAGCCACCCACAAAAGACAATCCACCTAAGGTTTGTTACTTGTTCGTTTCATTTCGATTTAGACAGGCGCAAAAGGCTTAGAACCTGCAATGCAAGAGGTCGGCACACAAAGGCCATTCGGAACTGCCAGCCAGCCACGGTGATCCACGGATGAAGGTTCGTGAGGCAAGGCTTGCAAAAGCACTACTTAGTTATTCTTAATGTGGGAGTATTAGACGACATTGATAAGATCAAGACCCACTCGCCGTAAGGACATTAAGGTCCCAACATTTTAAGAGGTCATTTTCGCAAAGACTGTCATTTTTTATTCAGGTGACAGGTTGAAGGACGAAAGCTGATAAGCAGAAAGACGGATCGCGGAAGCCGTTGGAAACAACGAAGTTAAGACAGAAACCTACAAGCGAGAGTCCGTAGGGAGAGGCTCGCAATGGATTGAGACCTAAGTATTTAGAGCGGTCAAGTTCAATGGGCAATGACAAGGGCAGGACCTGCCCATTGGGAGGCTGTGATTGAATAGCCATTTGAAATGACAAAGCTAAAAGGAATTTTGTAGGCGGAAACCCGCGAATGGGGACCTGAGAGGGTCGACGACTCTCCGCTTGAGTTCGTGAATTTTAGCTAAGTTTGAGGCAGTTGAGTCGAAGGGACCCTCCATGAGGTCAGACTCAAAAGAGGAGATCATCATTGTTAAGTTTTAAGCATTTTTCAAAGACAGTGACGATAATGCTGAGGGTGCAAGCCCGCAGGGGACGAAGGCCCTGGTTGAAGAACAGTTGCGGAGACCTCAAGTCCTGCGCGTGGCCCATGGGGTGATTTTTGAAGTTCACAATAATTCCAACTTATGGGTTCCATTTGCCAAGGTGTGTGTTAGCTGATTTCTGAGTGTTCTTCTGGAGATTTAGCCATTTTGCATAGAAATCAACAAAAACTTGAAATAGGGCGCGGCAAAAAACTAACCTTTAAGACCTAATGAAGGTGAATGATCAAGTAGTTAGCAAAGGTCCTGAATCAGAAAATGCACTTAGCGGGTGTGATGACAACATTTGCAAAGGGCTCTGATTCACTTCTAAACAACTGGCAAATGAAAATGATAATTCAGAGTTGGCTACTTATAAAAAATGGTGCATTTAATGTACCTCATTAATGTTCGTACGATGACACTGAAGGTTGGTAGGAAGTTAGTTTGAAAATGGCCGTGAGAAGGGCAGATTCCATTGGGTGGACGACAGTCGAGGCTTGGTTGTTTGATCATTCAGTAATGAAAACGACAATCAGAGTGGTGGGTCCCGCATCACAAAAAGGTGTTGTGCAAAGGTCATTCGGAGGGGCCAAGGAACCAAGGAAGTCCGCATGGGGCAGACCTACCTGGCTCCAAGGATGCCAGCTTCAAAGAATGAAGGAAACTAGCTAAGGGAACTCTGCGAAGGCCTAAAGCCTTGAAAATTTGAGGGGGCGAAACATGGTCAACTTGTGATGACTCTTTTAAGACTCACTGACCACTTAGAACACAAAAATAAGGGGGCACACAAAACAAGGCAGTGACAAAAATGACCCAGCAAAGTGAAAAGAAAGAGGGTCCCCATTGTGAATGGGGTGTGTGTGCTATAGGAACAACAAATGGCGACTTTGCTAGGGAACGCTCTTGAGTGTTCTAAGGATAAATGCTCATTCTGAACCCAGAATCTCTAGTTTCGCAGACTAGGGGCTAGTTTCCAA
>VDFB02075321.1:432860805-433008691 GCA_007258455.2 Sequoia sempervirens
ATACAATTCCATTGGAGCTTAAAATACTAAATCAACACAATTCATACTACACAACTTCTACACTCTGCTCTACTTCACATTCACATCACATTCGCATGCTTTGCTTAAGAATTCCCATCACATATTTTTTTATAGTACACACACATCTTTACAACATAAAAAATGATCTTACATTTATACACATTACATCCATAAACATTTCATAAAGAATGAATAACCTAATTAGATGTATCATGCAAAACATAACTTGTCGGCTCAAGATCAACTTATACATACTTTGTGCCTTAATTCAAAGCTTGTAACAAATCAAATAGGTTAGAGTGGACCTAGAATTTCTCCCACATAACCAATCAACAATTCCTTTAACTCCACACAACCTCAAACATATTAGGTCAGCACCGTAGGTAAAATAACACCAAAATACACCAACTAATTATCCACAAACTGACATGTGGACCTCCAAAACACACACCACTTGGACTACACACCCTTTTGACACATGTAAAACTCCTATAAATCAAGAGCAACCAAATATATCAATGTGAAAACCATTCCAAAAAGGTACTCTTCACTAGCAACACTGTCACTAGCAAACCCGAAGAATGTCATTCATAAATTTTACACTAGAGACATAAACATGAAATTGTGATTTAAGGTCCTCAAACATGTACAAAATTGTCTTAGAACCGCATATAGAAATAGTTCAAGGTACCGCCACAATAATGGGTTACACTTTCTAGGACATCTTGATTTTTGCTTGAAATCACATATTTTTGGAAAATATAATGATTTAAGTTTTTAAAGGTTCCATTAAAAGGATTTTAATTAAAGAGGGTTTGATCAAGCCCCCTTAGAGAAAATCCCCTTGGATATAACCCTATTAGTTTTAAACCATACCTATAGTAGAGTCTCCTCTACACCTATCAAAATGCTAATAAAAAACCACTTTTTGATTTACCTTTTGGGTGATCAAAATGAATCTACGGCTTTATGTTTTTAAGTATGTAGCCCTTTATTATAAGCTTTCCCAAAAGTATAATTTTAAATATATTTAATTTGATTATTTTATTTTTATTTCAGAATGTAGGCTTTTCAATGAACATCAAGTTCTTTATTTCACACATACGAAAAAATAGAAAAATAGAGAAAAAAAATCTAAAAATACATGTGCACTAGTTATTGATGTCCTTATTCCAACAAAAAAAAATAAGTTAATTCAAATGAATACAAAAAAAGTTATGCGTGCTAGAGTACACCTCTGTCCAAATTATAATTATGCTGAGTTGGAAAATTAATTAAAAAAAAAAATGTAACAAAAAAATGTGAAAAAATATCCATCCCCTAGATATTGGTGAAAAATCTGTTTTAAAATTAGAATTGTATCATTTCTATAAAAAAAGTTATGTGGTTCAAAGTAAACATCACTTTAAAAATGTTGTTTTAGTAGAAAAATAACTTATTAAAAATTACATTGTGACGACCTAACCCATACGTAGAAATAAAATTTCTAAATTTTACATCAACAAGCAAAGATAACGGTAATAAATGCCATTTCAATAAAAAAAATCTTTTATAATCATGAACAACATATTTCAAGCATTTATTCTTTCTTCTTTCAAGAAACACGTAGTAAGAAAGCATAAGATATTATAGCTCCGAAGCTTAAACAAGTAATAGTAAGAAGGTCCAAGAATCCATCCTCAAATCTTTGGTTCATCGGGCTCTGTCGTGGAGGAGAAACATCATCAGGCACTTTTCCCGCCAAATCCACAACTCTTAATACGGTCCCCTCATACACCCAAGTACCATTCAAGATGGCCCTTCCTTCAACAAAGAGATTGGTAGAGTATCTAATGAGCAACAACTAATTGTAGCATAGTGTTGTGTCCTACATAACTAGGTCATGTGCATCCGAAAACTCTCGAACTAGTATGTAATACAAGATCACGGTGAACTGACAGTGTAGTATCAACTATCTCACACCTAAGTGGATGTTGTACATTTCACTACTTTGGCCAAATTATTCTCATTCTTTACTTCGAATGAAGGTTATTTATCACATGCACTATTCAGGGTCGATTTGACTTAAGGATTCCTTACACTACGGATAGGTTATGTCCTTCATTGGGTAATATGTACCCTAGACATCCTACAACATACTAAACTACTAGAAATGAATCAACATAACAAGTAATTCACAAGTTCCCTCCTATAATGGAAATCTTTATCCTAGGAGTATCACAAGCTTGTCTAAGTTAACCTAATAACTTAAGTTGTTGATCTTTACTTGACTCATGCCTTCATTTTAGTCATAGTATATAGTAACTAATGCAACTATATTCTCCTTATATGGAGATCATACAAACAATGTAGATTACCACTAGTATGCCTCTTTCATCTTTAAACATTTCAGTTCCTAAGCAGAAACATACAGTTCATGAAGCAGTTTACTTCGTATGCACAAACAGTAGTACATTTCATGAAGTAATTCACTATCTATGCACAAACAACAAATACAATTTCAGAAGTATTCAAGAGAATATTCATAGAAATGGATAGTAGAAGAATATCTCATGCCTATAGTTAGCTTTTCCTTAGATGACGGTGACTCATCCTGCACTCACAACAATTCTAACATTTCTAAACAATAGATAATTCCCTCTCAATACTCTACTTTCCTCACACAAAAATAAACACTCAAAAATGGATAATCAGACTGATAATGGTTGCAGCTAATGAAATATATGAAGCTCTAATAATTCAATAATGGAAAATGGTAATTATGAACTAAACTCAATTCTTAGGAAAATGTGTTTTTCAGAAAATATGGAAGAATATGTATATTGAGTTCTCAATCCAAAAACTGAATGAATGCTCTCCAAAGATAAGTGAGTAAACAATGAAGAATGGGTGATTATTTATAAAGCCTCAACCCCAACATATTCCGTCTAAAAAGGCATGGGTTTTTCCACCACTAAAACATGAATTATTCAACCTAGTATGTATCGCCATTCCTCTCCCTTACTCAGTTTCAAAAGGTTAGTCGGCTTCCAGCATTTGACAACAATAAGGAGACCACTTCATAATCACATGGTGAAAATGGTGTCAATTGACACCTACAGGTCTAAAGCGCCAGTCTATAAGAAATGGCGGGTTAAGATAAATACAGAGAAAAAGTCCATTGCAGGAATGAAACACATTGCCAGTTTACAACTGTGTTGGATTTTACCAGTGACTTGGTCTTTTTTTGAATGATCAAGGCGTGCGATTTCCTCATATGTCGTTTATTTCATATTTTGTTTGCCAAGACAATTGATATATTTTATCGATTCAAAAGTTAATTTGTTTCAATGTTCAAATGATAGCAATAGAAATATTTGGAATTTCATAAGATTGAAGAGTGATATGTGATTGCTTTTGGAATTAATTCGCTTTCCAAAGTTTGTAATATAAATGTTTAAAGATCTGGAAATTATTCGATTTCCATATTTTGCAATGTAAATATTTAAATGATTTGGAAACTATTCAATTTCCATAGTTTGGTGATTAATAATCAATTGAAATGATATAACCCGATTCCCATAGTCAAAAGATTAACATTAAATCAATATGGGAAATAATTCAATTTCCAACTGTGAGAGTTTAATATTAAATATATATATATATATTATATATATATATTTAATGTACCAAATAATATATATATATATATATATGTATTTAAATTGCTTCAAATAATATATATACATATGTGTGTGTGTGTATTGTTTTACAATAATATATATATTATATATATATATATATATATATATATATATATATATATATATATATATATATATAATATTAACATAAATTTACATATATATATGTATTCTACTATAAGCATATCGTAAGCCAGTCAACATATCCGATATGTATATATACATATATATGTATATGTAAAATTGTCAGGCAATAATAATATAATATTATTAATATCCACATAATATAGGTTGTGTGCATATATACATGTATATGTGTCTGTATATATTCCTCTATGTGCACGTATATGTAGGTATACCATATCGATGTATTCGTATGAGCATATCCGTTTGCCAACATACATTTGTATCGATACGTATATACATATGAATACGTGCATATACTATATACATGTATATATGTCCACTTCCTATTCACTTATATTCATTAACATTACCATCATGATGATCGTAATATCACAAGACAGATACATAGATAAACATCACTTATAAATGCATACAAAAGTTGACAAGACTCCTAATGCAAACATACAAGCTTATAGATGACTTACCTATAACCAACACAAACTGACTCAACTTACTCAATCTAAGTGGCGTGTGTGTATGCGTAGATGGTTTACTTTACCGATTACCCAACCAAGCTCCTCTCCCGAGTGATACTTCACCTCCGCCTAGAGGAATGGTTCATATACCTGCATCCAATGACACACGCTTTCAAAAGTCATATGTTCACAACATAAGTAGTATATATAAACATCTCAAAAGTTAGAATAAATATTACTCAATAACTTTGCATGCAACATTCATCAAGGATAACATCAATAGAAGTAACATTAAATGAGACAATCATTAAATGGAAGCACATTCATATTGATAACAAGGAACAACATGTTTTATTCATCTCCATGATTCAATCATTACAATCAATTTCCCTATGAAAATAGTAGCTATACAATCAGGGTGTAGCATACTCCCCCCCTTATGATTCATCGTCCTCGATGACTTAAGGTATTATTCAAAGCATAAAAAAAATCTTTAACACTACATTTTATTCTTCATTCTCGAATGTTTCAAGAATGTTTGGAAACTTTTGTCGAATCTCTGCATAATCCTCCCAAGTAGCCGAGTCTTCAACATACCAGTCCCACTGGACTTTGCACTGAGAGACTTCTCCATTCTGTAAGTGAATTTTACGGGTTTCAAACACCTTGACGGGCTCGAGAGTTATTACTCTGGGATCCCTTACTTGTAAAGCAGTCCAATCAATAACATGGTTATCACTTGGTATATACTTCTTAAGGTAGGACACATGAAAGACATTATGCATTCTGACAAGAGCTGGTGGTAAAGCAATTTGATAGGCTACAGGGTTTACTTCCTCTAAAACCTCAAAGGGTCCAACATAACGTGGGGCTCACTTGGAAGAATTTCCAAATTTGATGGAGCTTTTATGAGGCTTCACTCTCAAAAGTACTTTGTCACCTACAACAAAATTTGGGGCACTCTCTTAGCATCTACATAGCTTTTCAGTTGACTGTTAGCTTCAACTAACCTTTGCTTTATAACTTTTACTTGCTCATCCATTTCTGCTAGCATTTTGGGTCCAATACTTACTCAATCCTCAAGTTTATCCCAACTTATCAAAGTTCGACACTTTTACCATACATGGCTTCAAACGAAGCCATCTTTATTTCTGAATGATATGAGTTATTATAAGCAAACTCGACTAAAGGTAAGTGATCTTTCCACTTGTATTGTTGATCCATGCAATACACTCGAAGTAGGTCTTCCATTACTTGGTTTACCCTTTCAGTTTTCCCATCCATTTTCAGATGGTATGTCGAGCTAATATTTAGTTAATTCCCAAGTGCAGAAATTAAGGTTTTCCAAAACCTAGAAGTGATTCTTACATCCCTATCAGAAATAATATTTTCAATTATACCATGCAATCTAAACACTTCTTGCATAAACTCCCTTGCAATGACTGGTGCTCCATTAGTTAGGTTTCCTGGTATAAAGTGTGCCACTTTAGTCAACCTATCTACTACCACTAGTATGGCATTGTGCTTGTTCCTTGACATATGCAGTCCTTGCACAAAATCCATACTTATCACTTGCCATTTCCATTCTAGAATGTCATGTGGGTATAGCAAACCCGTTGGGTGATGATGCTTAGCTTTCACCCTTTGACACTCTAGGCACCTTGCTACATAACTAGCAACATCTCCCTTCATTCCTTTCCAGAAGTATAATGGCTCCACATCAACCATCATTTTTGTCACTCTTGGATGTTCGAAATAAGGTGCTTCATGCACTTCTTTCCACACCAAATTTCTCAAATCATTCACATTAGGTACATATATTTTGCCCTTGTACCTAAGTAATCCACTAAGTTCAAATTGGAAACCTTCATATCTTGGGTCTTGAGGATTTTACATGAGTACCTACTTAACTTGTAAGTAGTACTCATCCTCTCCACATTTATGGAGTACTTGATCTTTGAAATCAGTGTGAATTGATACAATCGAAGCAATGTGATGTCTTCGACTTAATGCATCGGCAACCCAATTTTCTTTTCCCTTGATATAGCTGATAATAAAGTCATAGTCAACTATCAACTCTAATCATCTCCTCTATCTGGCATTCAGATTTGGTTTAGTAAAAATATACGTTAACCCATTATGGTCAGTCTTTAACTCAAAGGGTTTCCCTAGCAAAAAGTTCCTCCTATTATAGATTTTGAGAGATAAATGAGGAGCAGATTTTACACAAAATAATAATGCTTCTATTTGCTTCACACACGCCATAATTTTGGATTACAACCATATATATAGGATTCTTAAATCCTATTATACTAGAAACTAACTAAAATGTCTCCCCTAAATATAATAAGTTGTTTTAACAACTCATAAATCAAACAAACAAATTGTTGTGCCTATAGCACACACGCCTCGTTCGCAACAAGGACCCTCTTTCTTTTCGCTTCGCTGGGTCATTTTTGTCGCTGCCTTGTTTTGTGTGCTCCCTTGTTTTTGTGTTCTAAGTGGTTAGTGAGTCTTAAAAGAGTCATCTCAAGTTGACCATGTTTTTCCCCCTCAAATTTTCAAGGCTTTCTTTGCAGAGTTCCCTTAGCTAGTTGCATTCATTCTTTGTAGCTAGTATCCTTGGAGCTGGGTAGGTCCGCCCCTGCAGGTCACCCCATGCGGGCTTCCTTGGTTCCTTGGCCGCTTTGAATGACCTTTGCACAACACCTTTCCACGATGCGGGACCCACCACTCTAATTTTCATTTTCATTACTGAACGATCGAAAGGCCAAGCCTCGACTGTCGTCCGCCTAGCAGACTCCGCCCTTCCCATAGCCATTTTCAAACTGATTGCCTACCAACCTTCAGTTCCACCATATGAACATTAATGAGTTGCATTAAATGCACCATTTTATATAAATATCCAACTTTGAACTATCATTTTCATCTGCCAGTTGTTCAAAAGCGAGCCAAAGCCCTCTACAAACATTGTTGTCGCACCCGCTAAGTGCATTTTCTGATTCAAGACCTTTGCTAACTACTTGATCATTCACCTTCATCGAGTCTTAAAGGTTAGTTTTTTGTCGTGTTCCCTATTTCAAGTTTTTGTTGATTTCTATGTAAAATGGCTAATTCTCGAGAAAAACACTTAGAAATCAGCTAACACACACCTTGGCGAACGAAACCCATAAGTTGAAATTGTGGTGAACTTCAAAAATCACCCCATGGGCCGCATGCGGGACTTGAGGTCCTCGCGATCATTCTTCAACCAGAGCCTTTGTCCCCTATAGGCCTACACCCTCGCCATCATCATCACTATCTTTGAAAAACACTTAAAACTCAATAACGACAATCTCCTCTTTTGGGTCCGCCCTCGCGGAGGGTCCCTTTGACTCAACCCCCCAAACTTAGCTAAAATTCATGAACTCAAGCGAAGAGCCATCGACCCTCTTGGGTCCCCATTTGCGAGTTTCCATCTACAAAATGCCTTTTAGCTTCATCGTTTCAAATGAGTATTCAATCAAAGCCTCCTGACGGGCAGGTTACACCCCTATCATTGCCCATCAAACTTGACCTCTCTAAATACTTAGGTCTCAATCCATTGCGAGCCTCTCCTTGTAGACTCCCACATGCAGGTTTTTGCCTTGACTTCATCGTTTCCAACGACTTCCACAGCCCGTCTTTCCATTTATCGGCTTTCGTCCTTTGACCTGCCGCCTGAATAAAAAAATGGTAGTCTTTGTGCAAACAACCTCTTAAAATGGCGGGACCCTAACATCCTTCTGACAGGCGGGTCATAATCTTATCAATGTTGTCTAATACTCCCACCTTGAGAATAACTATGTAGTGCTTTTGCGGGCCTCACCTTGCGGACCTTCGTCCGTAGATCGCCATGGCTGGTTGGTCATTCCAAACGGCCTTTGCGTGCTGACCTCCTGCATTGCAGATTCTGAGCCTTTTGAGCTCATCTAAATCGAAATGAAATGAACAAGTAACGAACCTTAGGCGGACCGTCTTTTGCAGGTGGCTGGTCACAGGCTTTTGTCTTGCCCCACCATACCTGGCGTCCATCGACCTCTATCGGCTCCCTATGCGGGGCTCGACCCTACCATCTCCCTTCGACTATTTGATAATAAACGAGAAAATCCAAGCTCCATGTGGACCCGATGTTGCGGGTTTCTCCAGCTAGACTGCCCTCCGGCCTTTGCCGTTCCAAACGGTTGTGACTCACCATCCTCTCGCACCCTTTGGTCTGTAATGACTTAAACGCCAAGTGAATTATGATGCCTTACTTCGAGACCGCGGGGCCTGCATGGCAAAACGCCACCTACAAGATTTCATCTCGCTAGTGCCATTTTCAAAGGCAAAGCCTCAAACAGCCAAGTAACTCACTACTTCCACATGCCTTGGACCTGCATGACCAAAAGGTGAGCTTAATGCCTTCCAATATGCAAATTGAATTTGATCCACGTGCCAAAATAGCCTATCCTCCTCAATGGACCCCACAAAGTGATCAAATCCTGAGGCAGGTGGAACCATGTGGGCCGTCGTACTTTGTTTGTTATCCCTTTACAGTTTCCTTCAGAATGGCCATCAGCCTAGGGAAGTCCACACCCCTGGGCCCGCATGGCCATGAATTCCCAGAATGAACGATTAACAATGACCTGGAAGATATGTTAGGATATTTAAATGATGGATTATCTGATCTAATGTTGTGTTGCAAGGTTTCGACTAACGCTCTTTAATTTTTTATGCTTGAACATGATTACAACCCTCTTATTTGTAGGATACATGGAATCAACTATAGGACCTTCTGAGGTGGCCGTGGAGAAGGAAAAATGAAAGAGAGCAACCAAGAATCCCAAAGGAAAAGAAGACAAAGACCAGATGAAATACAAGTTCCAAGGGGAGCCTATCAACTCCTGAGTCACCACCGACTGGAAGGAGGTCTCATACACCAATCTAGGACACATTGATATAGATGAATTCAAACAAAGGGTTTGCATTAATCCCACAACAGAAAATGCTAGAAGAATCAAAAAGAGTGGATTGGCAAAGGAAGTTGGATTCCCCCCTACCCTTTTTGCTCCCAAACTCATAATGGTTTGCAGGGAAGCCTACCAAGAAGACACCCGCATAATTGTAGACAGGGATGGAAATATATTAGCAGATTTGTCTGCCAAATCAATAGGGGAGACCTTTCACATCCCTAATTTCCAAGAAATGGAAGAGGCCACAATTGAAAATGGAAAGGCTACCTGGGAAGATGACCCCCTCCAATGCAAAAGACTTATCAACCAATATTGGTTGAAGGATAAGAGGGGCAACGCAAACAAAGTGCCTCAAGAGCTCTTCCACAGTGACTTCTATGAGGATTACCATGATTTGGTGACCTTGCTGAGCAGGGTCATGGGCCTTCCCACTACAACATTCTTCCAAGAGTGGATGCTATACTTCTTGGAGGAAATCCTCCGAGGAAAGACCATGTTCTATTGGGTCAGGATGATCAACAATTGTCTGCATGAGTAGTTTGTGGCAGTGAAGAAGACCTCCCAATTTTATATGAGATCCTATTTGGTCTACCTGTTGGTAGACAAAGTATAATATAGGGGTTTGTTTGTAGCTCCAGATGAGGAACCAGGGTGGGAGTTGAAAGTCTATGATAAATATCCTCAGCTCCAATTCAAAAATTTCAAGAGGGATTACCACCAAGTCAATGATGCTTTCATTGGCTACATCATTAGATTGCTTGCAGGTGACTTCGAGAGAAGGGTCTCCCACAGTGCCAATGCCTTCATTTGCTGATTTGGCTTTCTATTCATCCAGCTCCCCAAGTTTACCTACATCAATATTGAGGGATTTTTAGACAAACCATACAAATTACCCTAGTATCCAAATGACCAGATGGTGCTGCTATAAGTTTCAAGGCAATTGCAACGAGCTCATGCACTTTTGAGCAACAAACATAGGGTAGTAATTCCTTATCCCCTCTCCTTTGGCCAAGACATGTACTCACTTCCCCCATCCCAATGTGTGGATTATTCAGAGAAGGAACTGACATAATACAACTTGGAACTTCATACTGCTCGACCAAGGATGGATCCTTATGGAAAGCTGAAGAAAGAAGTCAGAGTTGAATACTCCCATGTGCATAATGTAGAAGAATTTTGGGCCAACTGCAAGGACTACAAAGAAGTGCAGATGAGACACTATATGCACATGATGACGTACTTTGTCAGAATAGTCAAGCTCTTCCTAGTACTGGACCAAGTAGATTAGGAGGAAAACACCATAGTTGATCTAAGGTACAATGCAGTTGCCAATTTTCCACTGCCTGGGATTGATTGGGATGAGGGAGAGGTCAGTGACCTCAATATTTTAATGAAGCCTATAGAGGCTAGGACAAAGGAATGGATAGAAGGGCAGATTTCCCAACTGAAGCAACAAGGAGTCACTCTAACATATAGTGAGCTTGAAGAAGAAACAAAGAAGGGGACTAAGGGTACAACTGATGTTGCTACCCCATCTAGGGAAACCTCATCGTCTCCGCCAAACACTCGTTCCAGGAAGAGAAAAGAGGTGGATGAACGACAACCTAAGCATAAGGTCTACTCAAGGAAAGCCTCACAGGGTGAGTCCTCCAAGAAACCAAGGAGGTCAGGTGGATTTGAAGAATTGCCACTTATCCAAGAGGATCCACTCCATGAAGGAGAAGAAACAAAAATAGAGGTTGATTAACCAAAATCCCCACCTGCTAACTCTACTATTTTTGCCACCACCATCATAACTCCTCCGCCTGTTTCTTAGGCGATGGTTGCCTCTTCTTCACCTACAATGGACATATCAGTCCAGCTTGCTTCCACCCCTCCGATTGCACAAATAATGGTCATAGATTCTTCTTCGACCACCACCTCTCTGCCTTCTTTTGATTCAATATCTCCATCTACAAGCCTCCCGTTGGCAACAACAACTACCACAATGCCCACTATCTCCCTCCCAGAAGCTCTCTCTAGACACATGAAAAATATACCAACAGAGATCTCTTGGGTGCTCCTAAACCCTGTTGTGCAGGATCTCCTAGCACAAGTTCATGCCACCTCCTCCTCTTACCGAACCACCTACGCCCACCCACACGTAGAAGCACCTATAGTTTCTTATGGTCTTTTACGAGAAAAGACTAATAAAAAGGTAGGGAAAATAACTAACTAACTAACTTTATCGCGCTGGCTATGAGATGAGATGAAGCCATGAAGATGAAGGCCCTGAACAGTCTCCATATGGGCCGACCGGCTGTTCTAGAGGGCCTATCTAGAATCTATATGGTCTATGGCTTGGCCTCCTGCCTCCCCGTTGATAGTTGATAGTTGGCCTGTCGCCATATAGTGGGTAGGGGTGCCTCGATTATGATCTCTGCCCGAGGCTTGTAGATTGCAAGGGCAAGGTTTGATCGGAATGCAGATGCCGGGGAACTAATGTCATGCCTAAAGAAACAATAGGCAATGCGAGGTCCTATCTCTATATGGGGCTCTATCTGTGCCCCGTTTCGCACTAGGATTCATTAGGCCCTCGACGATTATAAACGGAGTGAGTGCCCTCTCTATCTCTATGGGACCCTATCTACATAGAGAGTCCCGTGAGCCATATAGATAGATAGGGCGGGTATCCCTTCGGTTCGGAACCGTGAGATAGAGTAGATCATCCATCTAGCATCATCCATCTAATCTAGCACCACGTCATCCATCTAGCATCATCCATTATGATAGTGATATGAGTGGTAATATATAGCCCTCGATCCGATCCATTATGCACGATAGCTAAAAAGGTGGGGGCCTGGCCCCTCTCTATATATGGTGCGCTCCCCCCTATCCGAACTATGGGGCACCCTAGAGGAGGAGAGGAGACATGATCATCTGAGGAGGGTGAAGAAGATGCAAGTACTAGGTATATTGTGGAGACCTTTGACCCAAACCTCAAGGAGGAGTTAGCTCGATAACTCAAAGATGTCAGGGAGGAAATTGAAAAGCAGCCATCTCATGAAGAGAAAGATACAAATGATAAAATGGAGGAAGATACTGAGCCTCCTACAAGGGAACAAGATAAAAGCCTCAAGCACGATGAAGAAAAGTCTCCTTCGGGAGGACAAGAAAAGCAAGATAAAGAAGAGGATAAGCTTGAAAAAGAGGCTAAAACAAAGAAAATCCCAGAGGTAGAGATTCACCAAGAACATGAGCATGAACAAGAAGAGGAGGAGAAGACCTCTGAAGGAGAAGATAGTCCCATGAGGCACACAACCACCAAGTCCCCAGTAAAAGATATAGTATTCATTCGGGACTCTGATGAAGAAGATGAAGACATGAAGACGGAGCAAGAAGCTCCAGGTGACAAAGAAATTGAGATTAGGAAAGAAGGAGAAGGTGATCATGAATCACCAAAGGGAGAGTCCCAAATGCTTGAATGGCTGGAGAAGCAGCTGGAAAAGAAATCTCCAACTCCCAGGGATTCAAAAGTGAGATTTGACACTATCCTAGCCTGAGCACAAACCAACACGAGGAAAGAAAAGAAACAAAAGATCAGATCCCACTTGACCATGGATGCCTTTGGATCAAGAACAATGCAAGTAGCTACAGGAGTGGTGGGGGAAGAAGGGGTAAGCCACAATATTTCTACCATAAACTTGGGGACAACCATTAAGGAGCAGAAAATTGACCACCTCCAAGGATTCGTTGCCACCATCGTGCACCAAATGCATAAGGATAAGTCTTCGAAGGAGGAGTTAAAAGCACATATAGAGGATCTCGTGACTTACATCTGATAATGGTCGTCAGCAGAGGATCTTCCCACAACATCATTGGCATCGCCACAACTGTTGTCTAAGGATCACATTGATAAGTTGGAGAAAAGAAAGAATTGGACGAAGACCATAGAGGATTGGTTCTGGCAAGTCCTCTACACTGGAAACATGGGCATTAATTGTGTTGTCAGGACACCAAATGAATTCCTAGAGGTAAAAAGATATATTGAGGACACAAGGAATTTTTTCACTGACTTGCCTGAGCTGTATAGGATCACATATCCTAAAATTGAGGCAATCCTCAAGACGCTCGAGAGAACATGGGAAAAGGAGCTTGCTTTGGTAAAGGATGATCACGGGCTCATAGAAGCATGGAAGATGGTCCTGGAACACTGAAAAGAAATATTAGAGAAGGTGCTCCGAGAGGTGGAACTTGATATTGAATAGGCGAAGGAAGTTAGGGTGGCCTGTGAAAAGTATTTGAAACTAATGACAGACTACGACGTGCTTATTGTTGAAATTGATTCAGAGAAGATAAAGCCCTACTTCCATAAGAAGATGGAGGATGGAACTTCGAGCGAGCTCACAATAGACTTCTTGAGTTTTGTTGCTTGGGCCTTCCCTAATTTGAATAGGTCAGGGACAATACACCTAAATGTGACAAAGATTGGGACACCCTCACTAGTCGATCCAGAAGATGGAACTTCCAGGTAATTCAATCTTATATAATGGAGTAGAAAAAGCTCTAGGCTTTGATCGACAAGTTCGTGGAATATGCTGGTTTGGAGAAACAGGAGGGAAACCCAGTCATTGATGATGAAATCCTCACCAAGTAGCTGCAACAAAACAATGAGCTAAAGGACAATAGAACTACATTGCTGCCCCACTAGAAGAAAAAATAGGAATGTAGACAAAATGTAATTTTATATTGTAAAATATTTGGGGGTGGGTGAAACCCTAATTTGTAGTGAATCTTGGCCACACAATGGAAATCAAGCTTGGCCATTCATTTTGCTTTTTGGACACTATAAATAGGGGGTCTCCTCTCATTTTCAAGAGAGAGTTGAGTTGTTGTAAAGACATGCTGTTGGAATTTTAATATAAGTTCATTGATTTGGTGGATTCTTGAGTTCCAACTTCATGTTGCATGATTCTTCTTCTCTTAGTTAGTGAATTTGAGTAGATTAACTTTGTTGTTCTGTATGTTTTTAGATTGCTTTAGTAGTTAGTTAATGTTGTTCATTAGTTTTGAAGAATTTTGCTATGTTGATGCCCTTCCTTGTTCATGCTTTTTGTTATTCATTGCTGATAAACTGCAATGTAAAGCTAGTCTGAACATTATATGAATGTTGCACTTATGTTCTATCTCTTGTTCATGTTTTATGGTGAATGAAAGGTTGAAAATATGTAGACCTTAGAACATTGCACAGGGTTGATGAGACTGTACTTCGATTTGGTTAAGTGGAACTTTGTTTTGGGAAGGTTGTCCACTGTAGGGTCCTCCATTATCACTGTTCATTGCTAGTTTCAGGTCTAGGATCTTCCTCTCTTCCTTTCCCTTTTTCTTTTTTTTTTTATATGATGACTTTGAACAAGGTTCATTGCACATTGTAAAGCCAAATCTAAAGCTAAAATAGGAGTTCTAGACTATTGTCTTGAACCTGCAGTAATTAAGCAACGAATTTCCCATCTTGAGAACTCCTTTCAAAGAGCCAATTCCCCTCTAGCTAAACTTACATAAGTCTTCCCTGTGATTTCCAGTAGAATCACATAAGAACAACTGAGACATTCCAAGCAAGTCATGACCTGACACTCAAGAGACCTTGGGGTGATTTTCAACAACTTGTTATTGGAGATTACCTTTCAAGAGAGGTATTGCACTTAAGCATTGCCTATGTTGAGAAGTGAAAAAACACCCATCAATAGAACAACGCTAGAAGGAGGGCTTGCTAAGTTAAGATGGATTGAATTGGTTCATTCTCCCCTGAAATATTCCAAAGAGTTTTAAGATCAATGCCAAACAAAGGAGAATTCCAAGAGTTACAACCCCCCACAAGGGCTAATAGAACCAAAGGAGGGGACACAGCCTCTTCTTCCTCCTCCATTCCATCCACTTCCCTTCCATCTTCACCTTCCTCCACCTTCCATTCACCCCACACTCAGCTTCCTTCATCCACTTCCGCCTCCTCCACTCCTTCAGGCCTCATCCTTCCCACAGCCGGGGAGTAGCTTCCACCCCGACCTTCCAAGTCCAAGGCGTAGTCCCAACTGTCATTTGCCTTGTGCAGCCCCAAGTTCCTATTCCACAACAACAAATACCACCTCTGCTTCCCCTTATGGCTTGGTTGTGGCAAAACCCTTCTCCATTGCACTTCACGGATTACCATGACATGCCCAAGAATCCAAAGGGTTTTTGCACAAAGTTTAATCCTCAGGATTTGCAAAGGACAATAGAAGAGCACATTAAGATATTCTAAACGACACTCAAAGATATGTAGATCAAACATGAGGATGTGGCATGCCGACTCTTCCCTTATTCATTGGGGGAAGAAGCTTTCTACTGGTACATCAATTTTCCTACGAGGTCAATCACTTCATGGGACTTATTGATGAATGCTTTCCTGTAGAAATACAAGATTCCAATCAGCCCTCCAGAGTTGTACCTACAGTTCATGTTCATTCACAAGGAGATCAATGAGCCAATAAACTCTTTTAATGATCGATTTCATCATGCCTACATGAGACTACAACCCCCATACATACACAACGATGTTGCTACCCTACCAGTCTATTATGCAACATTAAAAAATCTTACTGCAACATTGGTAAAGAGGATGAGTCCGCCACCCACAAGGTTGGTTGACGCTTATTCAAAAGCGGTCACTGCAAGTACAGATTTGGGACAAAATATCTCTGGTCCACTGCCTTCCTTGGGACCTATAGCCCATCTAATGCAGGCTCAAGGGTTGAACCAAGCATTCACACATCAAACACCTCTTATGAACCAAGTTTTGCAGTTGCCAATAGTCCTACACCCAGGACAGCTGATGAATCAGGTGCCTCCCGTGCCCCAGTATTTGCAGCCCCAATAGCAGCAAGCTTATTCTCAGGCTCCCCAACCATAGCAAGCATATTCTCAGTAGCCTCAAATGCCTTTGTACCTACAGGGACCAGAATTTACTCTAGCACAACAAAACCAACCAGCTGCACCGCCCGTGTTTCTTCAAAATCAAGTGTCACAGCCAAGCAACACTAAAAAGGATCAGCTTGATGAGCTTACAAAAATTATCAAGAAGATGTCTACAGAGATGAATCATATGAGAAATTAGAATAACCAATTACAAGCTTCTCAGCGTAGCATTCAAGCCAACCTCAACAAGGAAAACAGGGACAACCATGATGCAGGCCCTAACTCAGGACAAAACTATGAAAGAGGACAAAAATCTAATCAGAATTTTGAAAGGAGGCCGACCCAAAGACAAAATAGGACATGGAATATGAGACTGAATAACAGAAGTGTTCCTACTCCGCTCAATCAGCCTGCTAGCGCAAAAAAGACAACTAGTGGTGTGTACCTTGTTGAAGCGGCTTTGTTGGGATGGTGTCGGATCCACAAAATAAATAGGCACTCTGAGTTGGATTTCCTTGAGTTCCTCATAGCCACAAAAATCTTCCAAGTTGAGGTTCAAAATGTTGTAGATAATGCTAGATGTCGCGACCTAGTCCCATCTGAGCCCTATGACTCCTCCTGTCTCGTGGTCAATCAAGTGTCATTCCTGCGAAGTGAAAGTAATGCCTCTGAAAGTGAAGATGCTTCACCAAAGGATGAAGAAACTTGAGAGGTAAGTAAAGAAGAGATGTTGTCTCAGCTTTTTGCTTTGGTAGACAATGGTTTGGCGGATGAGGAAGAACCATATGTAGATGAGGTTCATATGTTCCACCAAAGAGCGACCCCCTACTACCTTAGGAATAGACAGGCGGGTGGACCCTTAATGACTTCCACTCCACCAAACAACTTCAATACCCCGCTTGATCCCAATACCAACAACAATCCTGGTTTTCCTCATGTGCCCACTCAATACCTAAACAGGAATAAGCAGCCAAGTCAACCTCAAAATCAGTCAAGCCAAGTCCAAACCCAACTGGCTAGCTCTTCCATAGGTAGAGCCTTTGAAATTGAAATTGAGCAAATGGGTGAATATGTTACTGAAGAGTTCAAGAAGGTTAAAATCAACTTGTCTGTCATTGAGTTACTCAAAGTTCATGCAGTTGGGCACGCCTTCTTTAGAGTTATTAATGGGACTGCTTCCTCTAGAGTAGCACAAGAAACACCAGCTAAAAGAGTATCTTTCAAAGAACTCCCAAGTGAGCCTGTCATTCAACAAATTCATGGGAAGAAGGCAGATCCACCTCCAAATCAGTCGACGGGTAAGCAACTTGTAAAGAAATTTGATCAAAGTAGCAAGCAGAATCCCAAAGACCAGCCTTCTAGGAAAACTAATGATAAGACTGGTGATAAGAACAAAGCTCAAGTGGCCCAGGTGGACATGCCAATGGGACTCTTCCAAGGAAAGTTGGAGATGCCGCCCTTCCTTACCACCATCCAAATATTTAGAAAGAATTTTCACAATTTCCTGCTTGATTTAGGAGCATTGGCCAACGTCATGCCACTTTCTGTTTGCAATGCTTTAGGCATAGTTCCCACTCCTTCTAGGAGGAAGGTAACTTAATTGGACAAGACATAATTCAACATAGTGGGAGAAATAAATCAGATTCCAATGCAGATTATTATAGATCCAAGGGTGTAGCAAGTCATTGATATTCAAGTTGTAGACATTCCCGACACCTATGAGATCATACTAGGATGAGATTTCACTAGAACACTAAATGGATACTCCGCAACAGATCATTCTCACATGTGGCTGCCATGGAGAGGACTGCCCAATCAGATATGTATAGATCGTGAGCCTCGCATGAAGTTTATGATTACTAAATACAACAACACTAACAAAGTGTTGTTTGTTGAGACCGAATTGGGAAACTACTCTCTCGTGGCGTATCAAGAAGAATTAGAGGATCCGAGAGAGGGAATGATTGAAGAAGTCTTTCTGGTGTAGTGTAGCCCTCTAGAAGACCTAGCCCACACTCCTTAGAGCACTGAAATGCTGGTGGAGTTTGTTGATGATGAGCTTTGCGAAGATGGTAACTTAGGATTTTTAGATGGATTCTGAAACTTCATGGAAAAATGTATACAAGACCAGCTCAACCTGGGTGCAAGAATGAATTTCCAAGAGCTCTTGCTAGTTGAGTGCACAATGCTGCTCACTTTGAGTTTGAGTGTTTCTTGTGCCAAACAGTAGTGGAACGTATCAAGGGACAAGTCACACCTCAAGAGGAACTGTCGATGGAGTAGTTTGCTGCCCACCACATTGAGCCGATACCTACTGTGGAAACCAAAAATCTAGATACCAAGCCAAGAGAAAAAGAAAGCCTCATTGGCCCCAAATTCAGGGAGTCATCAAAGTTTTGGACTCTGCACTTTGATGGGTCCAAATCCAAGCGAGGAGCAAGAGCTGGATTCGAGCTTATCAACCCAATGGGTAAGACTTATTTTGCTGCTCATAGGCTCCAATTTTATTGCACCAACAATGTAGCAAAATATGAAGCATTGGTACATGGTCTTTTAATGGCTATGAGAAAGAAAGTTAAGCTGTTACAAGTGTTTAGTGACTCTGAGCTGGTAGTAAAACAAGTTAGAAAATTGTACTCCTGCCATGATAGAAGGCTAGCAAACTATAGACACAAGGTATGGGACCTTTTAGAAAGTTTGGATGCCTTCAATATCTAGTTGATCCCTCAACCCCAAAACCTTACAGCTGATGTGTTGGCTCAAGTAGCTAGTACCCTCCAACCCTTATCATTGTTCGGATTGAAGAAGTTTACGGTTGAACTCACTTCCAACCCTTCTATACCCGATAATGTCAATCATTTTCAGGTGTTTAGTGATGACAAACACATCCTAGATTTTATCACTAGTTCTGATGTGTTCGCAACTCAGATAATTGATGAGGCAGACCCTAGAGAAGCTGAGTTAGATATAGAAGGGGTTATCAACTTGAAGACGAACACCATTCCAAGAGGCATGGTTCAACTCGAGCGCATATTTGACTTGGATTAGATTCTAAACCAGGACCAATAGACAAAAAGGGATTCAATCAATAACCAATGCAATACTCAACCTCAAGACAACTAAGGAAGTCAAGAATGTGTTTATTAGTAAGGTATGCACGCCAGAAGAGAAGAAAGGAATAATAGATGCTCTACAAAAGTACCATGATGTGGTGGCATGGAGTTATGAAGATTTGAAGACTTATGATACCTCCATCATTACACACACCATCCCTCTCAAGCCTGATGTGCGCCCATTCCGACAAAGGTAGCATCCCATTAATGCCTTATTGGAACCTATCATTTACAAGGAAGTGTAGAAATTTCTCTCAGCTAGAATTATATTTCCAGACAGGCACTCCACATGGGTGGCCAATTTGGTCCTGGTCAAAAAAAAGAATGGAGAAATTAGGTTGTGTGTGGATTTTTGTAACTTGAATAGAGCATCAAAAAAGGACAACTATCCAGTGTCCTCATTGGATGAGGTAATTTAGATTGTCAATGGTTCGCAGATGATGTCCTTCTTGGATGAGTATTTCGGATACAACCAAGTGATGGTGTAGTATGAAGATAGACACAAGACAACGTTCACCACTAAGTGGGGAACCTTCGCATACAAGAGAATGCCCTTTGGGCTCATTAACGTTGGGGCTACTTTCCAACATGCTATGGACATCGCCTTCAAGGATCTGATCGAAAAGTGCATCATCATCTACATGGATGATCTGACGGTGTTCTCCAAGAAACAGAGTGGTCATGTCTCCGATTTGTGCAAGGTCTTTCAAAGGTGTAGAGAATTTGGGATTTCACTTAACCTGAAGAAGTGCATCTTTAGAGTCACAGAGGGTAAGCTACTCAGACATGTTATTTTAGAATGAGGTATTTCCATAGATCTCGATTGAATCCAGTCCCTTTTAAAGATACAGCTGCCCAACGATAAGAAAGAGTTAAAATCTTTCTTTGAGAAGATAAATTTCGTTTGAAAGTTTATTATAGGCTTTGCTGAAATCATTAAGCCACTCAATGGAATGTTGAAGCAGGATGCCAAAGTTGAGTGGACTCCAGAAGCAAAGCAATCCTTTGAGGAGATTAAGAAATCCATTGTTGAAGCACCCATGCTCATCAATTCGGATTATCTGAAGCCATTCTACATTTACTCGTTTGCTTCAAATCACTCGTGTGCTAACATTCTCAGCCAGAGGGATGACAAAGGGAATGAGCACCCAATTTCCTTCATGAGTGCTCCCTTGAAGGATGTTAAACTGTGGTATCACAATGTGGAAAAATAGGCATATGCTTTGGTTAGAGGAGTCAAGAAATTTAGACACTATATCTTGCGGAATAAGGTATTTTCTATTGTGCCTGATCCATCAATGAAGACATTGCTGATGCAAAATGTGTTGGGTGAAAGAAGAAAAAAGTAGGTCACTTTGCAACAAGAATGCGACATGGAAATTCAGTCAATGAAACTAGTGCAAGGACAAGCACTCACCAGAATGATAGCAAAAAAATGATTGAAGCAGGTCCAGAACTCACAGTTCAGCAACACTAGCTCGAAGATGTGTCTCTAAGAGAATGGTATGATGACATAGTTTATTATTTGTTGAACAACAAGTGTCTGCCTCATCTCCAAGGTGTCCAAAAGTGTGCCCTAAGACTCAAGAGCATCAACTACATGTTGCGAGGATCCATACTCTACAAGAAGAACCACAAAGGTGTCTACCTTAGGTATCTTGGCAAAGAAGAAGCATAATGGGTTCTAAAAGAGTTTCATGACAAATTCGGCACCAACCATGGATCTAGTCCTTCCACCACCCATTAGATCTTATGAGTAGGCTATTATTGGCCAACAGTCTTCAAGGATGCTCATAACCACGTTCGCACATGCCATGTTTGCTAGACTGCCACAACCAGGGAAAAGAATGTTGTTGTCCTGTTGCAACCAGTCTTGGAGGTAAGACCGTTTGCACAATGGGGTCTCGACTTCATTGGTCTAGTAAGCCAACCATCTTCTGCAGGACACAGGTACATTCTAATTGCTTTCGATTATTATACTAGATGGACATAAGCTATTGCATGTAGGCAATGTACTACAAAGGTAGTTGTTAATTTTCTTGAAAGTTTCATTTTAAATCATTTTGGTTGCCCATATGCCTTAGTCTGCGATAATGACCTTGCCTTTTCCTCACTTAAATTTTCTAGTTGGGCCTTTGACTACAAAATTTCCCTTCAGCTCTCCTCCAACTACTACCCACAAGGAAATGGCTTGGCATAATCTATGAATAAGAATCTCATCACTGTGATAAAAAAGATACTTGATAGGAATCCTAAGGACTGGCATACCCAACTTTTTTTTTCCCTTTGGGAAGATTGCACACACCACAAGGCTGCTTTGGGTGATTCCCCATTCCACTTGGTCTATAGCCTAAAGCCTGTATTCCCAATTCACCTCAAGATCCCAACACTCCAATTCATCAACACTTTCTACGAAGAAGGGGATCGACGAGAAGTTTGCTTGGTTGAGCTACTCCACCTAGAAGGGGTGCATGACCATGCCATTGAAAATTTCACCAAACATCAGGGTGTAGTCAAGAGATGGTTCGATTACCGAGCCAAAATTAAGGCCTTCAGAATCACCGATCTGGTCTTATGTTGGGACAAGGCCCATGGGAAGAAAGGGGGACATGACAAATTCAACAAGCTCTGGCTTGGCCCTTTTCAAATTGCTGAAATCCTTGGAGATAATGTTTTCTGCTTAAAGACTTTGATTGGTGAAGACGTCCCGTTGCCTGTCAATGGGAAGTATATAAAGAATTATTTCCTTGCTTAAGCTCTTCTAAGCTTGTTCATTGTAGATATTTGTACATAGGTTAGTTTAGGCTGCTTTGTTTCCTTGCTTTTTAGTTTCGAGTTGCTTCCAATTTTGGTTTGTCTCCCAGCTGTTTTGTTTTGCTAAGGGTGTCCTTTGTTCCTGCCGTAGTGGTTGTGCTCGTTCAACAAACCGTTCACTTTTTTGTTCGTTGTTTGTGTTATTTGGATAAACATTCATTCTTAACTATTAGTTGTTGATAACTTCCGTGGGGAAGTTTCCTCATTTGAACTCAAGCTCGACTTAGAACTCGACTCTTCGTTGAATCTTATCACATTCATCTCAGATCCTGCACAAAACACACTTTAATTACCTCCAAGGAGTTATACGGTAGTTGTTATGATGACGAGGCAAGTGAAAATCTTAAGTCTACTCTAGTGACCACTATGATTCCAAACCCACGGTGAGCTTCAATGCTTACATAGTTGAGCAAAAAGAAAGAGTATTAAATGTAATATTAGAAAGAAACAAAAGGAAATGAGAGAAAGAAAAGAAAATATCAAAATCAGGCAATTGTGTGGGTGTGCGGATAACTCTACTAGAACTATGGATGCCCGACTGGCAGTAGAGCAATGTTTGTGGGATCACAACAACAACTCTGTCGGTGCTATGGATGCCTGACTAGCAGTGGGGCAATGTCTAGGTTACTTTTGGAGTTAGATAATTCATGTAGCTTTCATAGCCTAATTAGTGGTTGTCGACATAGTTTCTAAGGAGAAGGGAATGAATTCACTGTACTCACACACTTCTGAGATGTCCTTGATTTGATTCAGTCAAGGGTCTTGTTCTCCTTTGAGCCCCTAGTTTACTTTTGGAAACTAGCCCCTAGTCTGCGAAACTAGAGATTCTGGGTTCAGAATGAGCATTTATCCTTAGAACACTCAGGAGCGTTCCCTAGCAGAGTCGCCATTTGTTGTTCCTATAGCACACACCCAATTCACAATGGGGACCCTCTTTCTTTTCACTTTGCTGGGTCATTTTTGTCACTGCCTTGTTTTGTGTGCCCCATTGTTTTTGTGTTTTAAGTGGTCAGTGAGTCTTAAAAGAGTCATCACAAGTTGACCATGTTTAACCCCCTCAAATTTTCAAGGCTTTAGGCCTTCACAGAGTTCCTTAGCTAGTTGCCTTCATTCTTTGAAGCTGGCATCCTTGGAGCCGGGTAGGTCCGCCCCATGCGGACTTCCTTGGTTCCTTGGCCCCTCCGAATGACCTTTGCACAACACCTTTTTGTGATGCGGGACCCACCACTCTGATTGTCATTTTCATTACTGAATGATCGAACAACCAAGCCTCGACTGTCGTCCACCCAATGGACTCCGCCCTTCTCGCGACCATTTTCAAACTAACTTCCTACCAACCTTCAGTGTCATCGTATGAACATTAATGAGGTACATTAAATGCACCATTTTTTATAAGTAGCCAACTCTGAATTGTCATTTTCATCTGCCAGTTGTTTAGAAGCGAATCAGAGCCCCTTGCAAATGTTGTCATCGCACCCGCTAAGTGCATTTTCCGATTCAAAACCTTTGCTAACTACTTGATCATTCACCTTCATTAGGTCTTAAAGATTAGTTTTCTGCCGCGCCCTATTTCAAGTTTTTGTTGATTTCTATGCAAAATGGCTAAATCTCCGAAAGAACACTCAGAAATCAGCTAACACACACCTTGGCAAATGGAACCCATAAGTTGGAATTATTGTGAACTTCAAAAATCACCCCATGGGCCACGCGCAAGACTTGAGGTCTCCGCAACTGTTCTTCAACTAGGGCCTTCGTCCCCTGCGGGCCTACACCCTTAGCATTATCGTCACTGTCTTTGAAAAATGCTTAAAACTTAACAACGATGATCTCCTCTTTTGAGTCTTCCCTCATGGAGGATCCCTTCGACTCAGCTGCCTCGAACTTAGCTAAAATTCATGAACTCAAGCGGAGAGCCGTCGACCCTCTCGGGTCCCCATTCGCGGGTTTCCACCTACAAAATGCCTTTTAGCTTTGTCATTTCAAACGGCTATTCAATCACAGCCTCCCAATGGGCAGGTCCCACCCTTGTCATTGCCCATCGAACTTGACCACTCTAAATACTTAGGTCTCAATCCATTGCGAGCCTCTCCCTACAGACTCTCGCTTGTAGGTTTTTGTCTTAACTTCGCTGTTTCCAACGGCTTCCGCGATCCGTCTTTTCACTTATCGGCTTTCGTCCTTCAACCTGTCACCTGAATAAAAAATGACAGTCTTTGTGAAAATGACCTCTTAAAATGGTGGGACCTTAATGTCCTTACGGCGAGTGGGTCTTGATCTTATCAATGTCATCTAATACTCCCACATTAAGAATAACTAAGTAGTGCTTTTGCAAGCCTTGCCTCGCGAACCTTCATCCATGGATCACCGTGGCTGGCTGACAGTTCTGAATGGCCTTTGTGCGCCGACCTCTTGCATTGCAGGTGCTGAGCCTTTTGGGCCTGTCTAAATCAAAATGAAACGAACAAGTAACAAACCTAGGTGGATTGTCTTTTGTGGGTGGCTAGTCACGGACTTCCGTCTCGCCCACGTCATTCCTGGCGTCCATCGACCTCCGTCTGCCCGCTATGCAGAGCCTGACCCTGCCATCTCCCTTTGACTATTCAATAACAAACAAGAAAATCCAAGCTCCATCTGGACCCGATGGTGCAGGTTTCTCCTGTCGAACCGCCATTTGGCCTTCGTCATTCCAAACGATAGTGACTCACCGTCCTCCCACACCCTCTGACCCACAATGACTTAAATGCCAAGTGAATTATGATGCCATCCTCCAAGACTACAGGGACCACATGGCGAAATGTATCCTGCGGGATTCCATCCCGCCAGTTCCATTTTCAACGACAGAGCCTTAAATAACCAAGTAACTCACTGTTTCCACATGTCTTGGACCCGCATGACCAAAAGGTGAGCTTAATGCCTTCCAATTTGCAAATTGACTTTGACCCACATGCCAAAATAGCTTGTCCTCCTTAATGGACCCCACAAAGTGATCAAATCCTGAGGCAGGTGGAACCATGCGGGCCATCGTGCCCTGTTTGCTATCCCTTTACAACTTCCTTCAAAATGGCCATCAGCTCAGGGAAGTCTGCACCCCTGGGCCTGCATGGTCATAACTTCCCCGAATGAACGATTAATGATGACCTGGAATATATGTTAGGCTCTTTAAATGATGGATTATCTATTCTAACACTGTGTTGCAAGGTTTTGACTAATGCTCTTTAAGTTTTTATGTTTGAACATGCTTACAACCCTCTTGTTTGCAGGATATATGGAATCAGCTGCAGGACCTTTTGAGGTAGCCATAGAGAAGGAAAAAGGAAAGAGTGCAGCCAAGACTCCCAAAGGAAAAGAAGACAAAGACTAGATGAAATAAAAGTTCTAAGGGGAGCCTATCAACTCCCGGGTCACCACCGACTGGAAGGAGGTCTCAAAAACCAATCTGAGACACATTGATATAGATGAATTCAAACAAAGGGTCTACATTAATCCCACAACATAAAATGCTAGAAGAATCAGAAAGAGTGGGTTGACAAAGGTTGTCAGATTCCCCCTGCCCTTGTTGCTCCCGAACTCGTAATGGCTTGTAGGGAAGCCTACCAAGAAGACACCCGCACAATTGTAGACAGGGATGGAAATATATTAGCAAATTTGTCTGCCAAATCAATAGGGAAGACCTTTCACATCCCTACCTCCGAAGAAATGGAAGAGGCCACATTTGAAGATGGCAAGGCCACCTGGGAAGAGGACCCCCTCCAATGGAAAAGACTTATCAACCAATATTGGTTGAAGGATAAGAGGGGTAGCGCAAGCAAAGTGCCTCAAGAGCTCTTCCGCAGTGACTTCTATGAGGATTACCATGATTTGGTGACCTTATTGAGTAGGTTCGTGGTCCTTCCCACTGCAACAATCTTCCAAGAGTGGATGCTATACTTCGTGGAGGAAATCCTCTGAGGAAAGACCAAGTTCTATTGGGTTGGGATGATCAACAATTACTTGCATGAGTAGTTTGTGGTAGTGAAGAAGACCTCCCAATTTTATATGACATCCTATTTGGTCTCCTTGTTGGTAGACAAAGTACAATACAAGGGTTTGTTTGTAGCTCTAGACAAGGAACCAGGGTGGGAGTTGAAAGTCTATGATAAATATCCTCAGGTCCAATTCAGAAATTTCAAGAGGGATTTCCACCAAGTCAGTGATGCTTTCATTGGCTACATCATTAGATTGCTTGGAGGTGACTTCGAGAGAAGGGTCTCCCACAACTCCAACACCTTCATTCATTGGTTTGGCTTCCTATTCATCTAGTTCCCCAAGTTTACCTACATCAGAACCATACAAATTACCCCGGTATCCAAATGACCAAATGGTGCTGCTAGAAGTTTCAAGGTAGTTGCAACGAGCTCACGCACTCTTGAGCAACAAACATAGGGAAGTAATTCCTTATCCCCTCTCCTTTGGCCAGGGCATGTACTCACTTTCTGCATCCCAATGTGTGAATTATTCAGAGAAGGAACTGATAGAATAAAACTTGGAACTTCATACTACCTGGCCAAGGATGGATACTTATGGCAAGCTGAAGAAAGAAGTCTGAGTTGAATACTCTCATGTGCATAATGTAGAAGACTTTTGGGCCAACTGCAAGGACGAAAAAGAAGTGTGGATGAGGCACTATATGTGCATGACGACGTACTTTGTCAGAATAGTCAAGCTCTTCCCAGTATCGGACCAGGTAGATGAGGAGGAAAACACCATAGTTGATTTGAGGTACGATGCAATTGCCAATTTTTCGGTGCTCGTGATTGATTGGGACGAGGGAGAGGTCAGTGACCTTGATATTTTGATGAAGATTATAGAGGATAGGATGAAGGAATGGATAGAAGGGAAGATTGTCCAACTTAAGCAACAAGGGGTCACTCTAACATATAGTGAGCTTGAAGATAAAACCAAGAGTGGGACTGAGGGTAAAATTGATGTCACTGCCCCATCTGGGGAAACCTCATCATCTCCACCAAACACTCATTCCAAGAAGAGAAAAGAGGTGGTTGAACGACAACCTGAGCATAAGGTCTACTCAAGGAAAGCCTTAGAGGGTGAGTCCTCCAAGAAACCAAGGAGGTCAAGTGGATTTGAAGAATTGCCACCTATCCAAGAGGATCCACTCCATGAAGGAGAAAAAATAAAAATCGAGGCCGAGCAACCAAAATCCCCACCTGCTGACTCTACTATTTTTGCCACCACCATCATAACTCTACCTATTTCTTAGGCAATGGTTGCCTCTTCTCTGCCCATAGTGGACATATCAGTCCAGCTTGCTTCCACCTTGCTAACTGCATAAATAATGGTCATAGATTCTTCTTTGGCCACCACCTCTCTGCCTTCTTTCACTTCAATATCTCCACCTACAAGCTTTCCATTAGCAACAACAACTGCCACAATTCCCACTATCTCCCTCCCAGAAGCTCTCGCTAGACACATGCAAAATATACCAACGAAGCTCTCTATGGTGCTCGTAAACCCTGCTGTGCATGCTCTCCTAGCACAAGTTTCTACCAACCTCCCTACTCGTCCTCCCTTTACCGAACCACCTACGATGGAGGAAACAATGCTAATATCTAAAGAATTAGAAAGGTAGGAAAGGGAAATAGCTAATAACCTGAAAGAGGAAGTTGATGAGTACCATGATGGTGTATGGTTGCTCCAAGGTTTGCTTGCACCAACCTACTAGAAGACTTCTCTCTATCTTCACCCAAGAACCTGATAGCTTCAAGGTTCTAATTTGAATTAGATCATTAACTAAGCCTTGCTTTAACTTTGTTACAAGAGTCTCTCTCCTTGTGCTTCACCTTGGAGGACTTAACACCTTTTGAATTTGCAATCTTCTTCCCAACACCTAGAAGGATCTAAGTGTCATCATCTCACAAAACACTGAACTGCTTGCAGGGGTATTATTGACATTGAAACCATTCATTTTACATCCATTTAGATCCATCTTTGAGGATCTTCCACTTGTTGTCTTACTGATTTCTAGTTTTTGCCTTAAGGAGGCCTATTTGCTTGTAGCCCTTACCAGTCACCTTTTTGCTTTTCCTGTCCAAACTTTCCAAACAACCTAGCAACTAAACTTGATTTCCAAACACCCTTTTTGGACCTTTAAATGTTTCACAGGGTGTCAGACCCCTGTCTCATCCATATAGTGGATTCCTACAATCAAGGGTAGAAAGGGCTAATTGACCTAATTCTTAGGGTTTCAATGTTCTCCTGTTAATTTCTCACACACATGGATTGGTCAAGTCTCAATTCTCCTAGTATCCTTGTGTTAGGTCATGTCCCACCTGGAACTGTACTTTTTTCGTACAGTACTACCTTCCCCTGCCTAAGTTCTTCACTCTTCTCAATCAAACTCCTAACTGGACTGTCCTAGCTCGCCTAGGGTTTGATTTTAAAACTGCTTGCTTGACTCCACATGATTCCTATGGCTAAGTATTTACAAGTGTTTGGATCCCCTGTCATTTCAATCCAATTTCCGGGAGATCCCATGGTTAGATCTTATGGGGGAGCCATGAGAAGATTGACTAGACTGTACAAAACAAGAAAACCCTCTACATCTTTAACCTATGAACTTAAAGTACTAAATAAACTCAAAGCCTCTTGATTACAAAATGAAATATACTTAAAACTATTCTAAGAACATAGTTACAGTGCTAAATCAGTATTTACAACGCCTTTGATAACTCTGTTTCTCAAGACACACGGGTAAAACACAGAAAAATGTAGCAATTCTCTATTTCTTCCAAACCAAAACTTGCTTACAATGCAATCTAACTACTGTCTATGAGCCACCACACCTATTTAGATGCCTTTTCCATGTTTCAAGGGATGGTGATCGATCCCACATTCCTAATTTCAAGGGAATCCAATATAACTAAGTTGCATGCAATTCCACAAATGTTGTCATGCAACTTTACAACAACATTTTGCAACTTATCACTATGTCATGATCCTAAATCTTAGGACCTCTCCCTCCTTGATTCTGAACCATCAACTCCCTCAACTGCCTCTTGGCATCTTCTAACAACAAGGATGTGGTTATAACACATTTAATACCCTACATTCCAACATAAGCTATCTAAAGCTAAATAAAGCAAGATTTAACAACAATGATTACCCTAAGATGATTTTAGTCCTAGTGACTAACTCACCACACACAAACAAGACCTTCTAAGGTCCAAATTAAACACACTAATACCCTGACTTGGCTAAGGTCAGGTACAAGCCAAAATTGAATATGACAAACTGGAGTTTAGCCTAGGTGCTCCTGCACCATCCTCCCCAAAACAAAAGATTTCAATCCACCCTTGGATTGAGCAAGTTGAGATCAATGCCCAACTTCTTGAACTCTAACTCCTTGATCCACACTACATCTGCATCAAGTTGACCATGCCTCTTAATTAGATGTTCTTTGTATTCTTTGGTCCTAGTCTTCTTGTAGACCCTGGTATCCAATATCTTGTCAGCTTGTTTGACTGTAGCAGAGGGCAGTCTAAGTTCTTCCACATCTTGGATGACTTCATGGAGAGTCTGATCCATGTTTGGTGGTGGTCCTTTGTAATGCACCAGATCTGCAACATTGAAAATAGGGGACAGTCCACTGTCATCTGGTAACTGCACCTTGAAAGCATTGTTTCCATATTTCTCCAAGATAGGATAGGGACCTATCCTCTTCATTTGCAACTTATGAGGAACTCCTTTCTACAGTCTAGACTTGTTTAAATGCACCATCACTAAGTCTCCAACATTGAATTGAACTTCTTTCCTATGCTCATCCACCTTGGTCTTATGTTTCATGGTGTTTTATGCCAATGTTTTTCTGACTGTCTCATGAATCTGCTGCATTGCATAGGCAAAATCATCAGCATATCCACTTCCTTTGACTCCATCCTTCAACTCTCTCAGCTCATAGATTCCTCTAGGATGTAGTCCATAGACAATTTCAAAGGGACTCTTCCCTGTTGATCTGTTGATAGTATCATTATAGGCATATTCAGCTTGCCCAATCATCTGATCCCATTGTTGACCATACTCCTTTGTCAAGCATCTTAAGAGATTTCCAAGTGTCCTATTTACAACTTCGGTCTGACCATCAATTTGGGGATGGTATGCAGATCCAAAGGATAAATTAGTGCCCATTCTTTGCCAAAGAGTCTTCCAAAAATGACTCATAAACTTAGTGTCTCTGTCTGATACAATGCTGATTGGTAATCCATGAATCCTTAATATCTCTTTGAAGAAAAGAGAGGCTATTTGACTGGCATCATTGGTTGTTTTACATGGCACAAAGTGAGCCATTTTACTGAATCTGTCTACAACAACATAAACACTGTCCATGCCTTGCCTTGTCTTGGGTCACCCAACTACAAAGTCCATACTCAAGCATTCCCATGGCCTAGTAGGAATAGGCAGTGGTTGGTATAGGCCTACATTTGAAGAAGTACCCTTGGCCTTTTGACACACCATACAACTCTCCACATACCTCCTAACATCTAGGTTCATTCTTGTCCAATAGTAAAACATTTGGACAAGTTCTTGAGTCTCGGTGATCCCAAAAAGACCACTCAATGCACCATTATGCTTTTCTTGTATCAAGTTTTCCCTAATAGAACCTCTAGGAACACATAGTTGATTCCCTTTAAACAAAAGATCACTTTGCAAAGTATATTCAACATATTTACTATGAAAGTGATTCTTGTATTCAGCACATACCTTATAGATGTCTGCAAAATCTTCATCATCTGCATATAGATCCTTGAAATGATCTATCCCAATGCTTTTCAACTGAATTTCCTGAATTGTGAGGACTCTTCTACTCGACGCATCTGCCACCTTATTGAGAGCTCCTTTCTTGTGCTTGATATTGAAGGTGTAAGCTTGCAAGTACTCCACCCATTTCATGTGTCTGTGACCCAACTTCTCTTGTGAATTCAGGAAACTGAGTGCTTGGTTGTCTGAATACACTATGAATTCCTTGGGAAGCAAGTAGTGCCTCCATTTTCTTAAAGCCTGAACCAATGCATACATTTCAAGGTCATAAGAAGAATATTTCTTCTTGGCTTCACTTAACTTCTCTGAATGAAAAGCCACCGGTCTGCCCTCTTGAATGAGAACAGCTCCAATAGCCACATTGCTTGCATCACACTCAATGGTGAATAGCTTCTCAAAGCTTGGTAACACCAAAACAGGTTGGGTAGCTATCTTTTCCTTCAGCAACTCAAAAATTTTGTTAGCTTGCTCATTCCATACAAACTTAGTCTTCATTCCTCCTTTTATGGTTCCAACATAGGAGCACAAATAGCACTAAACTGTCTTATGAACTTCCTATAGTATTGAGCAAGACCATGGAAGCTTCTTACCTCTGTTGCTGTCTTTGGAGTAGGCCAATTGAGGATGGCTTCCACTTTGCTGCTGTCCATCTTCAAGTTGCCATGTGATAGCACAAATCCAAGGTACACCAGCTCTATTTTGATGAACTCACACTTTTCCAAATTGATCATCAACTTCTCCTCTTCCAGCCTCTTGAAAATCAACTCTATCTGTTGGAGGTGCTCTTCTCTTGTTCTACTATAGATTAGTATATCATCAAGATACACCACTACAAATTTGCCAATGTAGTCTTTGAGGATTTCATTCATGAGTCTCATGAATGTGGAGGGGGCATTAGACAGTCCAAATGGCATAACTAGCCACTCATAGAGACCTTCATTGGTTTTGAAGGCTATTTTCCACTCATCTCCCTCATGTATCCTAATTTGGTGATAACCACTCTTTAAATCTATCTTGGTATAGTATCTGGCTTCACCTAGACAATCCATGAGATCTTCAATACTAGGGATAGGGAACCTATACCTGATGGTTATCTTGTTTATTGCCCTAGAATTAGTACAAAGCCTCCATTCTTCTCCCTTTTTAGGTGCTAAGACAATGGGTACTGCACATGGACTAATTCTTTTCCTAATGAGACCTTGGTTTAGAAGTTCTTGAATCTGCCTAGCTATTTCCTCATTTTGTTGAGGTGTCATCTTGTAAGCTGCTTTGTTTGGTAGAGTAGCTTCTGGTATCAAGTCTATCCTATGACTTATGGCTCTCTTAGGGGGTAATGTTGTTGTTCACCACTACTTACAATGCCTTCATAGGTCTGCAACAATTTATGTATCTCCTTAGGCAACTCTTGCTTTTCAGCTGCTTTCTCTTTGCTCACCTCTCTTGGCTTTATCATCACTGCATATCCAACTCCTTCTCCTTCTTCCAAGGCTTCTAAGAACTCTTTTTCACCAACCATGAGCATTTTAGAACCTGCTGTCTGCACCTCTGTATCTTCTAGCAAAGACAGAATTTTGAAGGTTACCTTATCTTTCTTGAAAGTGTAGGAGTTCTTTGCTCCATCATGCACAGCTTGGTGATCAAATTGCCATGGTCTACCTAGGAGCAAGTGACATGCATCCATAGGTAGCACATCACACAAAACTTTGTCCTTGTACCTACCAATTGAGAACTCCACCCATGCTTGTTCATTCACCAAGACATGTTGACCTTTATTGAGCCATGTGACCTTGTAAGGATTGTTGTGGGGTATCCTTGTCAACTTCAGCTTGCTGACTGTCTCCTCTGACACAATATTGTCAGTAGACCCTGAGTCAATGATGACTCTACACACTTTCCCCGTCATCTTACACTTGATCCTAAACAGGGACCTCCTTTGGCTTGGTTCTTCTTTCACCGGCTCCTTAATCAAAGTTCTCATCATGAGGTTCTCACCTTCCTCTAAATTCAATGGTACTTCAGGATGTTTATCTGCTGCAGCTGTCTCATCATAAACCAGGTTAGTTCTCTTGTCACCTCCATGAGAAGTGCTACCTTTCTCTGGACATCTATAGGCCAGGTGTCCCAATTGATTGCAATGGTAACATTTCATGTTAGTGAAGTAGTTACCTCTTCCTTGTCCACCAATTCTTCCTCTGGAGCTGGAGCCTCTTCCTCTACCACCTCTACTAGAGCTTCCTTCTTGCTGCTCAGAGTATCTGACTTCTCCTTGGGCCCTTGGTTCTAAACTCCTTCCACCATAACCACTTCTTTTTCCTCTACTGTCTTTCCCTTTACCTCTACTTTTGGGGTTTTCTCTTGCTTCTTTTTGCCTTTCTCTTCTATCTTTAAGGCCATTTGATAGCATTGGCGGATGGTCTTGAAGTTCACTAGGCTCATATCTTCTTGAAGTTTCTTATTTACATCCAGAGCATTAGCCATTAATTATTGATGAAGTAGTTCGAGGAGGAGAGGAGACAGGATCATCCAAGGAGGGTGAAGAAGATGTAGGTACTAGGTATATTGTGAAGACCTTCAACTCGGACCTCGAGGAGGAGTTAGCTCAGCAAATCAAAGATGTCAGGGAGGAAATTGAAAATCAACCATCCGATGAAGAGAAAGATACAAATGACAAAATGGAGGAAGATATTGAGCCTCCTACAGGGGAACAAGATAAAATCCCTGAGCACGATGAAGAAAAGTATCCTTTGGGAGGACAAGAAAAGTAAGATAAAGAAGAGGATAAGCCTGAGGAAGAGGCTGAAACAAAGAAAATCCCAGAGGTAGAGCCTAACAAATAACATGAGCATGAATGAGAAGAGGAGGAGAAGACCTTTGAAGGAGAAGACAGTCCCATGAGGCACACAACCACCAAGTCCCCAGTAAAAGATACAGTATTCATCTGGGACTTCGATGAAGAAGATGAAGACATGAAGACAGAGCAAGAAGTTCCAGGTGACAAAGAAATTGAGATCAGGTAAGAAGGAGAAGGTGATCACGAATCACCAAAGGGAGAGTCCCAAATGCCTGAATGACTGGAGAAGCAGCTGGAAAAGAAAGCTTCGACTCCCAGGGATTCGAAAGCGAGACTTGAGGCTATGCTAACCAGAGCAAAAACTAGCATGAGGAAAGAAAAGAAACCAAAGATCAGATCCCACTTGACCATGGATGCCTCTGGATCAAGAATGATGCAAGTAGCTACACCAGTGGTGGGGGAAGAAGGGGTAAGCTACAATATTTCTAACATAAACTTGGGAACAACCACTAGAGAGCAGGAAATTGACCACCTCCAAGGATCCGTTGCCACCATCGTGCACCAAATGCATAAGGATAAGTCTTCGAAGGATGAGTTAAAAGCATAGATAGAGGATCTCGTGACTTACATCCGACAATGGTTGTCAATAGAGGAGCTTCCCACAACATCATCGACACTGCCACAATTGTTGTCCAAGGATCACATTGATAAGTTGGAGAAAAGAGAGAATTTGACGAAGACCATAGAGGATTGGTTCTGACAAGTCCTCTATGCTAGAAAAATGGGCATTAATTGTGCTGTCAGGACACCAAATAAATTCCTGGAGGTGCAGAGATATCTTGAGGGCATAACAAAGTTTTGCACTGACTTTCCTGAGCTGTATAGGATCACATATCCTAAAATTGAGGCAATCCTCAAGATGCTCAAGAGAACATGGGAAAAGGAGCTTGCTCTAGTAAAGGATGACCACTGGCTTGTAGAAGCATGGAAGATGGGCCTGGACCACCGAAAATAAATATTAGAATAGGTGCTCTGAGAGGTGGAACTTGATATTGACTGGGCTAAGGAAATTAGGGTGATCTATGGAAAGTATTTGAAACCAATGACAAACTATGATGTGCCCGTTGTTGAAATTGATCCAGAGAAGATAAAGCCCTACTTCAATCAGAAGATGGAGGATGAAAATTTGGGATAGCTCACAACAGACTTCATGAGTTTTTTTTCTCAAGCCTTCACCCAATCTGAACAAGTCAGGGACAATACACCTAAATGTGACGAAGATTGGGACACCCTCACTAGCCGATCCAGAAGATGGAACTTCCAGGTAATTCAATCTGATATAATGGAGTGGAACAAGCTCTAGGATTTGATCGCCAAGTTCGTAGAATATGCTGGTTTGAAGAAACAAAATGGAAACCCAGTCATTGATGATGAATTCCTCACCAAGCAGCTGTAGCAAAATAATCAGCTAAAGGACAAAAGAACTACAATGCTGCCCCACTAGAAGACAAAATAGGAATGAAGACAAAATGTAATTTTATATTGTAAAATATTTGGGTGTGGGTGAAACCCTAATTTGTAGTGAATCTTGGCCACACAGTGGAAATCAAGCTTGGCCATTCATTTTTCTTTTTGGACACTATAAATAGGGGGTCTCCTCTCATTTTCAAGAGAGAGTTGAGTTGTTGTAAAGACATGTTGCTAGAATTTTAATATAAGTTCATTGATTGGTGGATTCTTGAGTTCCAACTTCATGTTGCATGATTCTTCTTCTCTTAGTTAATGAATTTGAGTAGATTAACTTTGTTGTTTTATGTTTTTCGATTGCTTTAGTAGTTAGTTAATGTTCATTGGTTTTGAAGAATTCTATTGTGTTGATGCGCTTCCTTGTTCATGCTTTTTGTTGTTTATTGCTGATAAATTATAGTGTAAACCTAGTTTGAACATTATATGAATGTTGTACTTAAGTTCTATCTCTTGTTCATGCTTTATGGTGAATGAAAGGTTGAAAATCTGTAGACCTTAGAACATTGCATAGGTTTGATGAGACTGTACTTCGATTTGGTTTAGTGGAACTTTGTTTTGGGAAGGTTGTCCACTATAGGGTCCTCCATTATCACTGTTCATTGCTAGTTTCAAGTTTAGGAACTTCCTCTCTTCCTTGCCATTTTTCCTTTTTTTATATGGTGACTTTTAACAAGGTTCATTGCACATTGTAAAGCTAAATCTAAAGCTAAAATAGGAGTTATAGATTGTTGTTTTGAACCTGTAGTAATTAAGCAACAAATTTCCCATCTTGAGAACTCCTTTCAAAGAGCCAATTCCCCTCTAGCTAAACTTATGTAAGTTTTCCCTGTGATTACTAGCAAAATCACATAAGAACAACTGAGACACTCCAAGCAAGTAATGACCTAACACCCGAGAGACCTTGGGGTGATTTTCAGCAACTTGTTATTGAAGATTACCTTTCAAGAGAGGTAGTGCACTTAAGCATTGCCTATGTTGAGAAGTGCAAAAACACCCATCAACACAAACTTTAACAAATAATTGTGTTCACATCTATAATCACTACGCGAGTTGTGTTAGCAACTCACATTATTAACTTATGTAAACACTAACAATAAATTTCCCAACATTCCCTCCCTTAGTGTGAACATGGTAAGAACTCACACCCTTCATTTGCAATAAGCCCAAAACTTGTGGGTCATGACCTTGATTCAAAAAGAAAGGCACCTCCCATCAACCTTTCATGGTTTTCACATAGGTTTACCAAAAACCTAAACATGAACAAGAACCCATCCATCTGTTCACCTTGTGTGATTTTCTACCCTTTCAAGATCCATGAACTGCATTACACTAGTGCTTTTTTTCACCACTATGCTTGTACATTAGGGAAGTTAGAGAAAGCAACATACATATCACAAATATGAAAAACCCATACTAGAAATGGTTTCACATTACATTTCATAAGAACATAATGTTCTTAATTGTAGTCACTGTTGTCGATCATTGCCACTCGATCTCGAACAACATAGACAACTGCCACTGCCACTAGAAGCTGCCCTTGACTTTATCCATTTTGGCGCAGAATGGGAATGAAACATTGGTTATTATTCCCCCCCATAATGTGAAATTTCCACTTATTCACACAATCAGGAACATTGGAAAGCGAATCATATCATGCTGCACACTACTGTTCGGATCTTGTTGTCTAGATATTGTTGCACATGATCACTATTGCCAATGAATGTATTCATTGATTGATCATCTTCCAACAAAGTACGACAGTCAGAGGATCACCACAATCATAGGATCTTTGTAGTTATCTACATCCTATATAATTTCTCTTCCAACATCCATCACATAAAGCAACAGGAACACTGCAAATAGGTACACACTACACTGCACACAAAAAGAAAAATGCCACAATAGCTCTATGTGGCCCCATCGTTGGTGACTAACGAGAGGTCACTAATTGACCTCCAACCTCCTATGCCTCCGTCCTCCAATAGGTTTGCTACTTAATTAGAAAATTTGAATTTGAGTTCAGTTTTAGAATGTCCCATCACAAAATGGATGTTGCATACAAGCGATAATGCATCCAATTACAACTTAGACAATTTTTTAGTTTTGATAAATTTTGATACTTTTATCTAAGTTGAAATGCACTTACAATATTACATTTGGAAACTTGCCTAGTCTAGATTTAAAACACATTTACGACAATGAAATATTACATTGTGACATGAATTTATGACAAAAATAAGTCTAAAAATGTACCACAGTAGCTATTGTTTGCATGCGAGATGCTGCCTCCATGTGAGCAAAGTTTAGAATCTTTGCGGGCCATTTTGGAACAATATCACTCTATCAAACTCTTTTAGCAACAATTTGCTCTGCAACCTCACTCTCACTAGTTTGGCTTTGGCATGAATAGTGGGATTTCATATTTTAATCCATGAGCAACACAGATTTTGAAATCAAGCCTCATGAACACATAGTCAGCAGCATTAGTGATGGATTCATTTGTCACCATGGCAAATTAGACGAAATTAGCTCAGGCTCATATACTACCCCTTGAACCTCTTGCACTTTTTCATGAGCTATTGCTTCTTAAAGACCAAGGTAATCTATAGATTTGGACAACTTTCTTTTTCCTTGAAGGGCTGAGTCGTGTGAATCTCTTTAAGTTCATAAGGATTCAACTACAACCTTCATAAATTAGAGATACCAGAATCACAAATAGAATAGATCAGATTCTTCACGTATGCATTGCTTTCCTCTACCTAGATGCACTTGGATCGGGCCTGCACGGAGAGCACCCAAGATGGTTCGCACTGCAACCAATGAATGTAGCGCTGTGGATACCTATGTACCAGTAAATTGGCCTTCTCCCTTTTTCACAACAATATCTTCAATAATATACTTTAGCGCAGGTGGATAACTTATTTTAATAAGCACATTCATTTCTAAATCTTTAATGTCAATGCAATAACAAAGGCAATCATTTACCAGCGTGACTTACGGATTTGATCTTTGCACACTCGAAAAGAAGCAATTGAATCACTGCTTATGACTTGGACAATTGGAATGAAATTGTACACTACATATTCAACACCATGGTCACCCCACAAGATCTGGAAGATGGAAACTCTAGAACCGCAAGCTTTTGGGTTTGTATTCTATTATTCCAAGTGACCGAAGCTGCCACAATCTATGCCTTCACATTCGGTAGAAATATGTTGTGCTAAATTTTCTAGCATTACCAATTCGTGCAAAGAATTCTCCCACGATCTTCACGAATGCATATCTTCTCTAGTGCACCCTTCTCTACCGCCTCCCTTATCTTTGCTTTGATACCATGTTAGAGATTTTGAGAGATAAATGAGGAGCAAATTTTACACAAAATAATAATGCTTCTATTTGCTGCACACATGCCATAATTTTGGATTACAACCATATATATAGGATTCTTAAATCCTATTATACTGGAAACTAACTAAAATGACTCCCCTAAATATAATAAGTTGTTTTAACAACTCATAAAACAAACAAACAAACCTTAACAAATAATTGTGTTCACATCTATAATGACTACGTGAGTTGTGTTAAAAACTCACATTATTAACTTATGTGAACACTAACAATTAATTTCCTAACACCTCCACATTCGCAATGCATGGATGACAACTACCAACTCTAATCATGTGAAGCATAATTCATATCATATAGCTTTAGCTTCCTAGACTCATATGCAATTACTTGATCATCTTGCATTAGTACTCCTCCAAGACCTTCTTTGCAAGCATCGGTGATAACTGTGAAACTTCCTTTAGGATCTGGTACCTTTAGGATTGGTGCAATGGTCAGTTTCTCTTTGAGTAGGTCAAATGCTTTTTGACACTTCTCATTCCATTCAAACCTTTTTCCTTTCTTTTGCAAAGAATTTATAGGAAAAGCAATCTTAGAAAAGTTTGCCACAAACTTCCTATAGTATCCTGCCAAGCCCATAAAACTTCTCACTTTTGACACGTTTTTGGGTATAGGCCATTGAATAATTACTGTGATCTTTGCTGGATCCACTTCAATACCTTCGGCTGAAATCACATGACCCAAGTAATGCACTCTTTGTTGGAAGAAAGTACACTTGGAAAGTTTACCGTACAACTTATGCTCTTGCAACCGTTGTAGAACCATTTCTAAGTGCCTACTATGTTCTTCCTCCTTTCTAGAATAGATTAGAATTTCATCTAGAAATACTAGTACAAACTTGTTAAGGTAATCTCTTAACACACTATTCATAAGGTTCATGAATGTTGTTGGCGCATTTGTTAAACCAAATGGTAAAACCGTGAACTCATAGTGTCCATACTGAGTTCTGAAAGTAGTTTTAAAGATATCTTCATCTTTAACCCTCAATTGGTGATATCTAGACCTTAGATCTATCTTTGAAAATACAGTTGCACCTCTCATTTGATCAAACAGATCGTCAATTCATGGTAGCGGGTATTTTTTCTTAACCGTAGCTTTGTTAAGCATACGATAGTCAATTCACAACTGCAAAGTTCCATCCTTCTTGACAAAGATAACAGGTGCTCCCCAAGGTGAAAACTTTGTCTTACTAATCCCTTTGACAACAACTCATCCAATTATGTCTTGAGTTCCATGAGTTTTGTAGAGGTCATTCTATAGGGTACCTTGGATACAGGTTTTGATTTGAGAACTATATCTATAGAGAAATCAAATATTCTCTTTGGAGGTAGACCTAGTAGCTCCTCAGGAAACACATCAGAAAATTTCCTTAAAACTAGGTAGTTCTCCATATCTGAGTTTCCCGTTTCGTCGATCTCTTCATCTTCTATCTCTTGTAAATTTTGGTATTTAGGATCATCAAGCTCTTCAATCTTTATTGCAAAGAGTTTACATCCTTTCTTTTTAGCTCTCAACAATTGCATTGCTAAAATTTGTCGCACCTTTACCTCTCTAGGTATTCCTTGTAATTTCACTTGATTTCCATAGTCATCTAGACACTTAATCGTCTTGGCATGACAATCAACTATGGCCCTATGCCTCCATAACCAATTCATTCCTAGGATGACATCATATGATCCTAATGGTGCAACATAAAGGTTGACTTCAGTGGTAAAATTGGGTAGCTCTGACCTAGCCTCGAAAAGACATTAGTCCACCTTAGCTCTTGTACTATTTGCATATTCAACAGTCCATGACATTGCCATGTGCCCTGCCTTCCTAGACAATTGATTTTCTATTCTAGGAGAAATGAATTTTTTTGTAGCATCAATATCAAAAAGAATAGAGATAGGCAAGCCAAACAAATTACCTGATGTCTCGATCGGTGTTATTTGATAGTCAGCTTGTCTATCATCTACCGCAACATGGATCCTCTGCTAAAACATGGCCTTTTGATTAGGCATTGAGTTTCCATAAGGTTGGGAACCAAGAGTTTTATTAGGGCACTCCCTTTCATAATAGTCCCCCTTGCATAGATAACATCCCGAAGGTGGCCCTCTTCTCCTAGACGCTTCTCCGAATTTATTGTTACCTTCACTAGCCCTGCTAGTGTTACCATAGTTTGAATTGTTTCTTTTTCGATCTCTTCTGAATTATTTTCCATTGTAGTGAGATCTTTTTCCTTTTTTCTTTGCAGCATCCCGTACAGGTTCCTCCTCCTTCGGAGTTATTTTGTTGGGCACTTTAGTATCCCTTTTTTGTTCTTTTCTTTCCTATCGGTAGGAATCTGCTCTAAGCTTCTGCTCTTGTTTGATAGATTTTTCGTATACAAGGTCCATGGTGGTTGGACTATGCATATCTACTTCACTTCCAATTCTACTGTTGAGTCCCATAATGAATTTCCTAATTCAGAAATGTTCATTTTTGTGGTAGATTAGGACATAACGAAGAAGTCGGGTAAAATTCTCCCAATAGTCATGGATCGACATGGCCCCTTGCTTCAACTCCTCAAAATTAGAGAGTTTCAGATCATAAAAGAGTTGTGCTAACCATCGCTTGTGGAAAATTTCTACAAATTCTCCCCAAGACAACTTCCAAGAACTTATGTTAAGTTCAAGCTTTTTGTTCATCTACCAATTAAAGGATTCACCTGCTAATTGGTACGCTCCCCAAGCTACTTTGGTTACTTCATCATAGTTCCTTATTTCAAAGTATTTTTCCATCTGGACGAGCTAGACTTTGACTTCATCGCCTCCAGCGTTGCCATCAAACTTCGGTGGGATTATTTTCTTCATATCCTGAGATAGTTTAGTAGACACTATCTCTGTTTCTTTCCACAAAGTTTTTTGGTGAATTTTCCTTCTCATAGTTGTGGTTTTCACCTCACCCACGAGATGAACTTTCTCCTTCCAAGTTGTTGATGGGTACTTCTTTCTCTAATCTATCTTTTTCTCTTTCTTGCTCTAGATTGGTCAACCTTGCCAATATCAGATCAAGCCTTGCCTCCACACCAGTTTCTTTGTTCATCTTCATTACTTGGGTTGGGGTTATTTCGCACCCTCTCATACATTTTCACCATGATTATAAGGTTGATTTAAACTTGAATGTTTTATCCATGTTAGATTAATTATACTTTTAATTATCTTTCGGAAAGCATAAAAGCGTACATTCATATCATCACAAGATTTCCATGCAAGTTTTAGGCATGCACAATTTTTGATAAACATTGAGTTTTATTTATAACAAGAGGATTTTTAATATCCTATCGGTTACATAGATCAACTATTAAGATAGTCAAGGGGAGAGTATCCATCAGATTCACTCTCGGATACATAACTTAAAGGTGTGTAACTACAAATTGAAAGTATTGTTGTTCTCTTCCAATCTCTTCATCTCTAATTTGCTCGTATCTATCCCAGAAAGGATAATATCCCTCAGATCTATCATTAGATACATAATTATGAGAATTATTGCCGATTTGGTGTTCATCAACAATATGGTCTACATTTTGATCTTGAGGACAATTCTCGACTGGTGGTGTCCTTGGTGTGTATCCCTTGGACTCATTACTTGAAGAAATTGTTATAACTTTGGCCAATGGTACAACCCTAGGATCCCTAAAAATGAGTGTTGGACTAGTGCTTTCTTTGGAAGGCATGTCCCTGGATAGTGGTAATGAATCTAATTTTTTTTGGGGAGATGTTGGGTAAGTGGTTGAACACAACTTCCATTTTCATCTTCCTCTTTGCCTCGCCGATCTGGGAAAGAGCATGGCTAAAAGTTTTAGTATCACTCAACTAGATGGCGTTATCATGGTTGGTTCCTTCAATGGTCCTAATGATGGCCTCTTTTTCCTTCTTGGCCCTAAGGTAACGTTCATTTCTGATTACAAACTTCTGAGCTATTAATTTGATAAGTACCATCCTGACAGAAGAATTTTCACAACATTAGATAATGTTGGAAAAGGAAAACATGACAAGCTCATAGGTTCTAGTGTTTGAACCTGGTAGCTCTGATACCATGTGACAACCTAACATGTATGTAAAATAAAAATTTCTAAATTTTACATCAACAAGTAAAGATAACGAGTAATAATGCCATTTAAATAAAAAAAAAATTCTTTAATAAACATGAAACAACATATTTCAAACATTTATTCCTTTTCTTTTCAAGAAAACATCAGAGTAAGAAAGCATAAGATACATAGCTCGAAAGCTTTTGAACAAGTAGTAGTAAGAAGGTCCAGGAATTCATCCTTTCAAATCTTGGTTCATCGACCGCTTGTTGTGGAGGAGAAACATCACTCATGCACTTTTCCACCAACCATGAACTCTTAATGCAGTCCCCCACACACCTACCATTCGGTAGATGGCCCTTCCCTTCAAACGAAGAGATTGGTAGAGTATTCGATAAGTGACAACCAACTGTGCATAGTGTTGTGTCCTAAATAACTAGGTCTTGTGCATCCGACAACTCTCGAACTAGTATGTAATACGAGATCATGGTGAACTGATAGTGTAGTCTCAATCATCTCATAGTATAAGTGGATGTTGTAGATTTCACTAATTTGGACAAAATATTCTTATTTAATATTTTGAATGAAGGTCATTTATCACATGCACTATTCAGGGTTGATTTGACTTAAGGCTTCCTTACACTATGCATAGGTTTTGTCCTTCAATGGATAATACGTACCCCAAACATCCTACAACATACTAAACTACTAGAAATGAATCAACATAACAAGTAATTCACAAGTTCCCTTCTATACTAGAAATCTTTATCCTAGGAGTATCACAAGCTTGTCTAAGTTAACCTAATAACTTAAGTTGTTGATCTTTACTTGACTCATGCCTTCATTTCAGTCTTAGTATATAGTAACTAATGCAACCATATTCTCCTTATATTGAGATCATATAAACAATGTAGATTACCACTAGTATGCCTCTTTCATCTTTAAAGATTTCAGTTCCTAGGTAGAAACATACAGTTCATGAAGCAGTTTACTTTGTACGCACAAATAGTAGTACATTTCATGAAGTAATTCACTATCTATGACAAACAACAAATACAATTTCATAAGTATTCAAGAGAATATTCATAGAAATGGATAGTAGAAGAATATCTCATTCCTGTAGTTAGCTTTTCCTTAGATGATGGTGACTCATCCTACACTCACAACAATTCCAACACTTCTAAACAATAGACAATTCCCTCTCAAATTTCTACTTTCCTCACATAGAAATAAACACTAAAAAATGGATAATCAGACTGATAATGGTTGCAGCTAATGAAATATATGAAGCTCTGATAATTCAATAATGGAAAATGGTAATTATGAACTAAAATCAATTATTAGGCATTATGCCTTGCATAACCACCCCATTTCGAACTTGATTAAAATGGATCCCCCTTTTTGTTTTGTTTTGGTCACCTTTGGTTGTTTGGTTGGGTCTTAGGAGTTCTTTGTTTTGCTCCTAAGTCTGTCATTTGTTCTGTCGGAGACGGGCCCAGAAGCAAATCTAAACATGGAACTCTTTCACGGTTCCTAGTTTTGATTTGGTCCCGCCTCCGCCAGAGTCGAGTTTTTGCTAAATTTGGGAAATGGAAAGGTATGAAAGGTAAGACGAAGAATGATATTTTTCTATGCTTTTAGAGGACTGATGAGAGCATTGTTTTGCAGGGTTAAAGCATGTCAGGAACGTCGGATGCTGCTTCTCAAGGGGGTCAACTTGCAAAAGGAACTAAACAGAGAGGAAGAAGCCACGAGTCTTAATGACAGATGGGACGTCTACTAGAAAAAGTAGATCAATATTAATGACAATGCTTCAGAACATTCAAAGCAACTCTGCAAAGGAGTCTCGAGGTCAGGGACGAGGGCTGCGAGTTAATGATGGTGGTTGTAAACAATCTAGAGACCATGCCTGAGGGAGATCCTTCGCTGACATGGACAGAGTATATGCATTTAATGCATGATTGACTTTGTTCCAAACTCTTCTAGGGCTGACCTTTTCTGTAACCGACTTATTTTGTAAACCCTAAAATGGGGCCGACACATTTTGTATATGACATTTTCGCCTCTTTATGGGGGGAGATCTTTTTCTTCTTTATCTTCTTCCTTTTTATTATTATTATTAGACAAGTTAGGGTTAAGGAAGGTTAGCAAGCTAGGGTTTTGCAGGAAGTTAGACGTTTTTAGTTCAATAGGAAGAGGAGGTGATGTATCTTCCAGATTTTCTTAGTATAGATGGAGATAATTCGAAGACATGGGTTTTCTGTACACTGGTGATCTTGCCAGATTTGTAAATGTTGTTTATCTGTTTCACCAACAGTAGAAACAACCAGATTTAAATCTACTTCATATTGTGCTCCAGAATGGTATTTATCTTGGGTTAATTATTTGATTTGGAAAGCTTTCAAGGAATGAAATTTTATCTTATGTTTTGTATTAAATGATGATTTGCAATCTACTGTTAAAGTTTGCACTGTGAATGAATGAAACTTTGTATTAATTACTAGTTAACTTTATTCTGCAGTTTTAGTTTAGGAATTCCTTGGAAGGTAACAAGTCTGATTAGTTGGATGAATCAACATTCTCTTTAGTTTAAAAGCTTTAATCTATCTTTTTCTATTTCTTTAAAACCACCGGTTAAAGTAGGTTTAAATATATGTTTGATCTTATAACAATCCAAAGGCTCAAAACTAGCAGGCCCCTTGAACATTACAGCCATATTGACCACTTTGTGACAACAACATTGTGAACCAACATCAAAGACCTTGGGAGGTGATTAGTTTGATTGCTGATTGTCTTTTTCAAGAGAGTTGAGATATTTCACTTTTATCTTACCTGCATGTTGTGGGTCAACTTGGCACCATCAACAGATCTGGCGCTAGAAGGAGGGCCAGTAGAGCAAACTGGATAATATTGGGTTTTCCTCACTAGAGAGGCCCCATAGATTAGCTGAAAACCCACCACCTTTGATAGAGCTCAAGACCCCAACAAGACACAAGATTCACAAGGCAACCATTATACCACCCTTGTCAGCTCCACTCACTCCACTAGGCTTTTCACCAATACCCTAGTGGATACCTGTCAATCCACCACCAAATCCATCTCAAGTGCCATTACAGTTGGCTCAACCCCCACCACCGCCACCAATGGCATTTTTTATGAATAATCCCTCTCCATTGGGGACTATTCCTGGAGGCTTTCATGATATGCCTAAGAATCCTGAGAGATTCAGTCCCAAATACATTCATGGCGAATCAAGGAGTGTTGAAGAGTACATACAAGCTTTTAAGGACACTTGTACCAGAGGCCAGATAGCTCACCATGATGTAGTTTGTAGGTTGTTCCCTTATTCCTTAGGGGATATGGCGTACAACTAGTACCTAAATTTTCCACAAGGTTTTATCCTGAGCTGGACAGATCTGGAGAATGCTTTCATCAATCAGTTCAGAGTTTATGTGGATCCAGCTGTTTTGTTCCACCAATTTGCTACCATTAGGAAGGAGCCATGTGAATCCCTGCCCTTGTTTAATACCAAGTTTCAACAAATGTATAGGAGGTTGCAAGACCCCTATCTAGTTGCTGAGAATAGTGCCATTCAGGCATATTTTAGAGTTATAGACCCTTTGCTTGGCCTGTTCCTACAAAGGAATTATCAGCCGACAGATATTGATTCCCTGTCTAAAGTCTATCATCTAGCCATCAAGCTGCAACAACAAAATAGTTCTCAACAAGGGAATTTGGGAGGAGGTTTTCTTTCTATGGGATATCAGATGCCTAACCCAACCCATTTATTCAATACTGTCCCAGGGATGTCTCCTTCCCATTATGGACCTATATCTGAGTTGCAGACTCAATCTCCTGTTCCATTCTTTGCCAATGGAGCTCTTGACTTCTCTCAACAATCATAGGCTCATCACAGTCCACATGGTCATCATAACCAAGCTGGAATACCAAATCTCGTCGATCAACCACCTATTACTAAGAGTGCTGAGAGTGAAAAGATAATTCAACTCACAAACGAGGTGGATACCTTAAAGAAAACTCTATCTCAAGTCACAAATGATATGGCTTAGCTTAAACTGAACCCCTCTCAGAACCAAGGTAATTACCCTAATCAGAGTAATAACAATCAGGGTAATTATCCGAACTACAATCACAGCCAGAGGAATTATCAAGGCCAAAACTCCCCTAACCAAGGCTATCAAAATCAAAATAGAGGATATAACCAAAGGCCAAATAACAACTAACAATGGAACACAGGGCCAAATAACGGTGGGGTTCCTCACAATTATCAAGCTAATGAGGACAGGCCACATGTTGTGAATGTGGCTGACCTCAATTTTATGACTAATTGGTGCAGGTTGCATGATATTGCAACTCATTCCGAGGTAAACTGCCCTGAAATGGAGAAGGTCGTGAAGATGGCACAGACAGATGCCCAAACGTTCCAAGGGAATTCAAATAAAGGAGGTGGCTCAGTGGATACAACTATGACTTATGACCTCTTTGAAGAAGAACCTTCATTCCCAATGTAGAATGAGAATGAACCAGAGGAAGATGTGTATGATGCCCAAGCCTTTTAGACAAAGGGAAGACACTTCCTAAGAAATCAGAATAAGGGTCCGTTCACTACATCAGCACCACCTAACCATATGGTGCCTTTGAATCAGGGTGCTGATAACAACCCTCCTCCACCAAGGGGTCCACCTGACTTCCATAACAAAGGTAATTCATTTGGTGTTTTCAAATGTAATGCAAGCTATACCATAGAATTTTATATTTTTTCTGAGATGCAGAAATAAAAAACCTCTTTATCATACTTTGACATCCTAAAGTGGTGCCTTGCCCAATGAGAGATAGTGCTGAAAGCTTTGGAAGAAGCTGATAAATCATAAGGGAAAACCAAGGTGGCACCTACTACAGACATGAACGCAACTTTGTATAGAAGCAAGGTAGGTACCTCACCATTTCTTATAAGTTTGAGAATCTATGGGAAGAATCTACATAATTGTCTACTATATTCAGGGGCTTCTGGCAATGTGATGCCATTTTCTGTATGCAAGAAATTGGGATTGAACCTTGTCCAAACAAACAAGATGGTCATCCAACTCGATAAAATAGAGGTTAATGTAGTTGGAGAATTGAGAAATATACATGTGCAAGTAGGGTCTGACCCTAGGATTTTAACCAATATGGATATTCAAGTAGCAGACATTCCCGAGACTTATGGTATGTTGTTGAGCAGAGATTTAATGAAAAGTATAGGGGGATATCTCTCCCTCGAATTTTCACACATGTGGCTACCATGGAGGGGAATTCCTACCTAGATTAGGATTGAGAGTGAACCTCGCCTCAAACATATCATCACCGAGTATGACTGTCCCAACGAGGTGGCTTATTTTGAAACCGAGATAGGGGTTTATAAAAGAGAGGAAATTTTGACCTTTTCGGTTCTTGATTCTAAAGATTTGTCAATGCAAAAATTCCCTGATCCCATGATTAATGTAAACTAACAGGTATTGATCAGGAAGCTACAACAGGATCAGCTAGTCTTAGGGGAAGATATCGATTTGCGGAGTCTTCTACTCCCTAATTGGTGCAGGATACACTACCAAGATCATTTAGAACTAACCTGCCAACCCTACATTGGTGTTTTAAATCATGTTTCCCAAACTGAAGAGACCCACCCAAGTCACCTTGAGGCCGCTTCAGATCACTTCTCATTCGAAGCCAAAAATGCAATAATGTTAACTAAGGATAATATACCTTCAGAGGAAGTCCCTCCTCAGACTGAACCTACCCCGGTCATAATACCGGACCAACGTAGTTACAATGAACAACCCCAAGGTTTGTTTGATACCCCTGCACTCACAAGCATACAAAAACCCAAGGGATTAATCAAAGATACAAGTGACTGTCGGAAAGATATCCTAGGATTACATGATATATCTGAGCGAAAATTGGATATTACACCTGATGGACCTATTGAACACCCATCCCCAATAGTTAACGCAAAAGACCAGGTGGCCCCACCTATGGTTCATCTTATCCAAACACCCACACCAACCTCAAAGGGATTAACCCCAACTCATGATCAGCTATGGACCCTCACATTTGATGGATCCAAATCCAAAACAGAGTGTGGTGTTGGGATTGAATTAACCAGCCCGAAAGGGAAAACATTTTTTGCTTCTTACAGGTTGCAGTTTGGATGCACTAACAATATAGCAGAGTATGAAGCATTAGGTCGGGGACTTATGTTGGCACATCAAAATAAAGTTACTGCCTTGATGGTTAAAGAAGATTCATAATTGATTATCAAGCAAGTACGCAACCAGTACACATGTCATAATAAAAGGCTGGCAGCTTATAGAAATCGGGTATGGAACTTGATTGAAGACTTTGATGCTTTTGGGATTAGTTTAATTCCTAGAGAGGAAAATTAGATAGTTGATTCATTAGTTATTGCCGCAAGTACCTTGGAACCCATACAAGGCTCCAAGCTTAAGAGATTCTCAGTAGAATTGATATCCACCTCGGTTGTTCCCGATAATGTTAGGAAGTTTCAAGTCTTCGACGATGATCAACATATCCTTGCTTTTCTAGCAAGCTCAGATGTTTTCGAAGGACAGATCATTGATGAGTCCAATAGGGATAAAGGAGACTGGGACCCCAAAAAATGCGATACAGAAGGTGTCCTCAATTTAAAAAGTAATAGCATTCCCAAGGGAATGGTGGCCTTAGAAAGAATTTTTGATTCAGACCCAAGGGCTCGGGCAAAGGTGTCAACCGAAGATAAAGGAGATGAATATGAAACTGTTAACTTAGCTAATTCTGGCCCTAAAAGAAATGTTTACATAGGGAAAGCCTGCCCTGAAGCAATTAGAAAAGATATATTGAGGGCACTGAAGAAGGATATTGCTGTAATAGCTTGGGGGTATGAAGATCTAAAAATATTTGATGCTTTTGTGATAACTCATACTATTCCTTTGAAGCCTGAAGCTAGACCATTTCGGCAGAAACAACGTCCTGTCAACGCCCTGATTGAACCACTGATCTTTAAGGAAGTTCAAGAAATTGCTTTCTGCAAGAATAATCTTCCCTATATGACATTCAATATGGGTGGCTAACTTAGTTCTAGTTCGTAAGAAGAATGGAGAGATCAAGCTATGTGTAGATTTCAGGAATCTGAATAGAGCTTCAGAAAAAGACAACTACCCACTCCCTTCTCTGGATGAGGTCTTGCAAACTGTCAATGGGTCTCAGATGATGTCATTCTTGGATGGTTATTGTGGGTACAATTAGGTGATCGTTAATTATGAAGACAGGATGAAGACAACCTTCACTACTAAGTGGGGAACATTTGCTTACAAAAGGATGGCATTTGGTTTGATAAACGCTGGAGCAACCTTTCAGCATGCCATGGACGTAGTGTTCAAAGATTTGATTGGTAAATGCATCATCGTTTATATGGATGACCTGACAATATTCTCTAAAGATAGACTAAACCATGCTACAGACTTGGCTAAAGTTCTTGAAAGATGTATCCGATATGGTGTCTCTCTAAATCCTAGAAAGTGTGTGTTCGGGGTTTCTGAAGGGAAAATTTTGGAACACATAATCTCGGAAAGAGGAATCTCGATAGATCCAGACCGAGTCGAGTCTATTATGAAGTTAACCATGCTAGGAAGTAAGAAGGAGATGAGATCTTTCTTCAGAAAGATCAACTTTGTGAGGAAGTTTATTATAGGTTTTGCAGAGATTGTTAAACCTTTGAATGAAATGATGAAGAAAGATGTTAGAATAGAATGGAGTAATGAGGTAAAGGCTGCCTTTTCTCAAGTTAAGCAATCCATTTCGAAGGCGCTAGTCCTCACCAGTCCTGACTACTTGAAGCCATTTTATATTTATTCTTTTGCCTCTGAACACTTGTGTGTAGTTGTCGTCACACAACGAAGAGAGGAGGGGGATGAGAGGCCAATTCCCTTCATGAGATCTCCATTTAAGAATGCTGAAGTCAAGTACCCACCTCTTGAGAAACAAGCTTTTGCGTTGGTTAGAGCTCTCAAGAAGTTCAAGAATTATATCCTTCGAAGTCAAATTATTGTTGTGGTTCCTGATGCTGCTGTGAAGTCTCTACTTATGCAGAGCGAGTTGGGAGAATGAAGGGGGAAATGGATGGCTATTCTGCAGGAGTTCGATCTGGAGATTCACCCTTTGAAACTTGTCTGAGGTCAAGGCCTGTCTAAAGCAATGGCGGATGCTGGTGAGAACATTATTTGTCAGCAGTACACAACACAGTCCTTTTCTAATGACCCTTGGTATGCCGATATTATCTATTTCATGCTCAATAATTGGTGCCCAGAGGGAATGAATACAACTCAGAGGAGAGCACTGAGAATGAAAATCTCCCACTATATGCTCAAAGGAGGATTGTTATACATGAATAATTTTGAGGGAATTTATCTACGATGCCTTGATCAACAAGAAGCTAGGCATGCAATCACTGAATTTCATGGGAAACATGGCACGAGTCACGGTTCTGCAAATTCTTTAGCACATCAGATTCTCAGATCTGGTTATTATTGGCCATGTGTGTTTAAGGATTCCCACCAACATGTAAGGACATGTCATATATGTCAAAATTCTGCATCGAGAGAGCATCATCCAACCATGCCATTGCAGCCTGTTTATGAGGTAAGGCCATTTTCTCAATGGGCACTCAATTTTATTAGGGTAATTAACCCAAATTCTTCTGCATGACACAAATTCATTTTGACTGCCATGGATTACTGCATGAGATGGACAAAAGCTATACCTTGCAAGAATAGCATAACGGAAGTAGTAATCAAGTTCCTCACTGAATGCATCACAACTAGGTTTGGAGTACCCTTTGCATTGGTATGTGACAATGGCCCTGCCTTTTCTTCTGCCGAGTTCATTTCATGGGCTTATGATCATAAGATTGTTTTAAAGTATTCTTCCAACTATTATCCACAAGGAAATGGAGTTGCAGAATCAACTAATAAGAATCTCCTAGGAGTAATAAAAAAACTGTTAGAGAACAATCCTAAGGACTGGCATACCCAGTTAGGATTTACTTTATGGGCAGATAGGACTAGGATCAAGGCTGCTTTAAAGACTTCACCATTTAAGCTAGTATATGGCCAAGAGCTCATGTTCCCTATTCACTTGCAAATACCTGTCCTAAAATTTATGCATAAATTTTACTCTAGTGATGATAGGATTGAAGTAAGGTTAGTCGGCTTGCTGAGATTAGAAGAGTAGAGAGATGCTGCTTTGCAGCAATTCTTTAAGCACCAAGCTGTTGTTAAACGTTGGTTCGACAAAAGAGCCAAAGTCAAGGCTTTTAGAATATCAGACCTTGTGCTACTATGGGATAAGGCTAACAAAAAGAAAGGCGATCACCAGAAGTTTGATAAGCTTTGGTTGGGCCCCTATCAAATTGTTGAAATCCTAGGAGAAAATGCTTTCCGGCCGAGTAGTTTAATAGGAGAACCTGTTCCATTGCCTGCCAATGGACAGTTTCTTGAAAGTTTGATATTCTTGATGGGTTGTATATATGTAAATAATTTGTTGATTTGTTTGTTTGTCGTTTGTTGTTTTCCTTGCTTTCCTTTTTTCTTTTTGTTCTTTGCTTGTTTCTTCCCTTTTTTCTTTGTGTGGGGACCTTCATTTTGTTCACTTGATGAAGAGGTTGTTATCTAAAGTATACTTTGGTTACTAGGAGAGAAGTTGGTTTTGATATTTTTAGGTTTTCTGTTTGGATGATTTTGTTTTAAATTCATTGTTTTATGTCCATTGTCAATGAAAGTTATGGAAAGTTACTAAGAATAGGGTGTAAAGTAAGCAATCTTCATTAAATACAATTGAATCTACCACAAATCAATAGAAACATCTCCTTTTGTAATGGTACATTTGTCTTAGGGCGATGGTGTTGTAAGATTTGAGTGAAAAATCTGATTCCCCAGATGCTGTTATGAGGTCCATGGTAGTTTTCAACCTAGAACATATGTCGGACATTTGACATATTGAGAAAGAATTGAATGAAATATCTAAAACTCCAAGAGAAAAGAAAAGAAAAGAGAACTCAATATTGAATGGGTGATTCCAGTATCTCTACTGGGGCTATGGACGCCTGACTGGTAGTAGAGCAATGTTATGAGAAAACTAGAGGTATCTCTGTCAGGGCTATAAACGCTTGACTAGCAGTGGAGCAATGCCCAGGATATCATTGCACAACAACTAAAGGGAATCAACTCATGTAGTTCAAATCTTGCACGTTATTGTTTAAAAGATGAGGAAAACTTTGTCAAAGGGTGATGCACCATCAAGCACACACATAGATTCAGGGGTAGCCAGTGTTAATTTACATTTGAGATTCTAGCTCAACCTTGTTTATTGAAGCTGACCTAACTCAAATTATGATGTCCATAAACCAGGAGTTCTTGGTGACTGAATCCTTCAGTTTCTTAAAAATGGTTAAACCATTTTCCCAGCCAAGTCGCCAATTGTTATGCCTTGCATAACCACTCCATTTCGAACTTGATTAAAATAGGTCCCCCTTTTTGTTTTGTTTTGGTCACCTTTGGTTGTTTGGTTGGGTCTTAGGAGTTCTTTGTTTTGCTCCTAAGTCTGTTGTTTGTTCTGTCGGAGGCGGGCCCAGAACCAAATCTAAACATGGAACTCTTTCACGGTTCCTAGTTCTGATTTGGTCCCGCCTCCGCTAGAGTCGAGTTTTTGCTAAATTTGGGAAATGGAAAGGTATGAAAGGTAAGACAAAGAATGATATTTTTCTATGCTTTTATAGGACTGATGAGAGCATTGTTTTGCAGGGTTAAAGCATGTTAGGAATGTCGAATGTTGCTTCTTAAGGGGTTCAACTTGCAAGAGGATCTAAACATAGAGGAAGAAGCCACGAGTCTTAATGACAGATGGGACGTCTACTGGAAAAAGTAGATCAATATTAATGACAATGCTTCAGAACATTCAAAGTAACTCTGCAAAGGAGTCTCGAGGTTAGGGACGAGGGCTACGAGTTAATGATGGTGGTCATAAACAATCCAGAGACCATGCCCGAGGGAGATCCTTCGCTGACATGGATAGGGTATATGCATTTAATGCATGATTGACTTTGTTCCAAACTCTTCTAGGGCTGTTGTTTCTGTAACTGAGTTATTTTGTAAACCCTAAAACAGGGCTGACACATTTTTGGACGCATTTTGTATATATGACGTTTTCGCCTCTTTGTGGGGGGAGATCTTTTTCTTCTTTATCTTCTTCCTTTTTTTTATTATTATTAGACAAGTTAGGGTTAAGGAAGGTTAGCAAGCTAGGGTTTTTTAGGAAGTTAGATGTTTTTAGTTCAATAGGAAGAGGAGGTGATGTATCTTCTAGATTTTCTTAGTATAGATGGAGATAATTCGAAGACATGGGTTTTCTGTACACTAGTGATCTTGCCAGATTTGTAAATGTTGTTTATTTGTTTCACCAACAGTAGAAACAACTAGACTTAAATCTACTTCATATTGTGCTCCAGAATGGTATTTATCTTGGGTTAATTATTTGATTTGGAAAGCTTTCAAGGAATGAAATTTTATCTTATGTTTTGTATTAAATGATGATTTGCAATCTACTGTTAAAGTTTGCACTATGAATGAATGAAACTTTGTATTAATTTCTAGTTAACTTTATTCTATAGTTTTAGTTTAGGAATTCCTTGGAAGGTAACAAGTCTGATTAGTTGGATGAATCAACATTCTCTTTAGTTTAAAAGATTTAATCTATCTTTTTATGTTTCTTTAAAACCGCCAGTTAAAGTAGGTTTAAATATATGTTTGATCTTATAACAATCCAGAGGCTCAAAACCACCAGGCCTCTTGAACATTACAACCATATTGATGACTTTGTGAAACAACAACGTTGTGAACCAACATCAAAGACCTTGGGAGGTGATCAGTTTGATTGTTGATTGTCTTTTTCAGGAGAGGTGAGATATTTCACTTTTATCTTACCTGCATGTTGTGGGTCAACTTGGCACCATCAACATCAGGAAAATGTGTTTTTCAAAAAATATGGAAGAATATTTATATTGAGTTCTCAATCCAAAAACTGAATGAATGCTCTCCAAAGATAAGTGAGTAAACAATGAAGAATGGGTGGCTATTTATAAAGCCCCAACCCCAACGTATTCCTTCTAAAAAGGCATGGGTTTTGCCACTAGTAAAACATGAATTATTCAACCTAGTATGTGTCGCCATTCCTCTCCCTTACTTAGTTTCAAAAGGTCAGTCGACTTCTAGCATTTGACAGCAATAAGGAGACCAATTCATAATCACATGGTGAAAATGGTGTCAATCGACATCTACAGGTCTAAGGCGCCAGTCTACAAGAAATGGCAGGTTAAGATAAATATAGAGAAAAAGTCCATTGCAGGAATGAAACACTTTGCTAGTTTACAATGGTGTTGGATTTTACCAGTGACTTGGTCATTGTGTGGATGATACATGGCACGTGATTTCCTCATATGTCGTTTATTTTATATTTTGTTTGCCAAGACAATCGATATATTTTATCAATTCAAAAGTTAATTTGTTTCAAAGTTCAAATGATAGCAATAGAAATATTTGGACTTTCATAAGATTGAAGAGTGATATGCGATTGCTTTTGGAATTAATTCGCTTTCCAAAGTTTGCAATATAAATGTTTAAAGATATGAAAATTATTCGATTTCCATAGTTTGCAATGTAAATATTTAAATGATCTGGAAACTATTCGATTTCCATAGTTTGGTGATTAATAATCAATTGAAATGATATAACCCAATTCCCATAGTCAAAAGATTAACATTAAATCAATATGCGAAATAATTCAATGTCCAACTGAGAGTTTAATATTAAATATATATATTATATTATATATATATATTTAATGTACCAAATAATATACATATATATATGTATTTAAATTACTTCAAATAATATATGTGTGTGTGTGTATTATTTTACAATATATATATATATATATAATATTAATATAAATTTACATATATATATGTATTCCACTATAAGCTTATCATAAGCCAGTCAGCATATCCGATATGTATATGTAAAAATTTTAGGCAATAATAATATAATATTAATAATATCCGCATAATATAGGTTGTGTGCATATATACATGTATATATGTTTGTATATATTCCTCAATGTGCACGTATATGTAGGTATACCATATCGATGTATTCATATGATTATATCCATTTGCCAACATACGTTTGTATCGATATGTATATACATATGGATACGTGCATATACTATATACATGTATATATGTGCACTTCCTATTCACTTATATTCATTAACATTACCATCACACTGATTGTAATATCACAAGACAGATACATAGACAAACATCACTTATAAATGCATATAGAAGTAGACAAGACTCCTAATGTAATTATACAAGCTTATAGATGACTTACGTATAGCCAACACAAACTGACTCAGCTTACTCAATCTAAGTGACGTGTGTGTATGCTTAGATGGTTTACTTTACCGATTACTCAACCAAGCTCCTCTTCCGAGTGATACTTCCCCTCCACTTGGAGGAATGGTTCATATACCTGCATCCAATGGCACACATTTTCAGAAGTCATATGTTCACAACATAAGCAGTATATATAAACATCTCAAAAGTTAGAATAAACATTACTCAATAACTTTGCATGCAACATTCATCAAGGATAACATCAATAGAAGTAACATTAAATGATACAATCATTAAATGGAAGCACACTCATATTGATAACAAGGAACAACATGTTTTATTCATCTCCATGATTCAATCATTGCAATCAATTGCCCTATGAAAATAGTAGCTATACAATCGGGTTGTAACATACATAAAAGGATTCATAATTTATTTTTTAAATTTAAAAAAAAAAATATAATTAGAATCTACACAGAAAATCTCACAAATCGCTAGTTTGAATCATCTTCAAATTTTTAATGGTTTAGGTGCTATAGGTGTAAGAAAGTGAAGATCTGGTGAAAAATGTTGATTTCAATGTCAAGTTTGGCCAAAAAGTGTAACCCATTATTGTGGGATCACCCCAAGATGAACCAATGCAAACCAAAAAACTAGTGCTCTATACACTAAAAACTATATTCTGGACTTAGTTAAATGTTTAACATATTTTTTTTGTATTGAAACAAAATATTTGCATCTCTATATTGGATTACCATCTCAATGCTCACTCATGTTTCACCAACCAACTGTACCTCAATGTAGACATCAAACAACAATGTTGACATCAATGACAACAATGTATAAGTTCATGCTTATGTTGCCAACAACAGTATCAATGACAATCTCCTCAACCTTCCAACAAAAATGAATAGCAATAATTTAACTCGTCTATGATTAATGACTCACAATTACTATAATAGTGAACTATTTATGTAATCTAATAGCCACTAACCTTCACTCCAACTACAATATCAACCATCAAATCACCAATATGAATCACATATAATGTGGTCAAGCATATTGTTGATCCAAAAATCAAGTAACAGCTACTTTAATTTGGATTTAGTTAAGTTCACAACTCGACATATTCTAACAACTGTATTATCCTACACAATAAAAATAATTACTATTTCATTATCTTTATCTCTAATAAATACACATACTGATTAACAAAGAAACCAAATATAATGTGTCACTTGTCTATATTTTAATTTTGTAAGTCTTACATACCAACAACAATCCTTTATTGTAAACCTTTATATATTCTTTAACTTTTTTGGTTGGAAGTAGGAATACTGATACATCTTTTAGGTTTTATTAGTTGGTAACAAATGAAGCAATGAGATACTAGAATTAAAATGGTTTGACCAAATTTTCTAATGTATATTTTTTTCAAATTTATTTTAAAATATCAAAATTAATTTATCTATCATTCTACTAGATAATAATTGTGAATAGTAATATTAGTGTGATGTAAGCTATGGAATCTTTTTACATTTTTCATTTTAACAATAAAAACAGTTAAGAGTGCAAACTTATTTTCATGTCACTTTTTAATTTTATTTATTGTCTTCATTAATAAATGATATTATTTTTTATTTAAAAGGTTGTGGGTCAATAGAAGTAATATTTTATTATCATATTTGAGGCAATTTTCATTTATTGAAAATGTGTAAAAGAGAAAATATGAGAGGCTCTGATTAAAATTGGCGCTTGCATCTAAAAGGAGGACTATATGTATGTTAATATGTTAGAGAGTATGTGTTTGTGCATGGAAATTCTAGTTGCATATAATAAATGCTAAATAATGGAATGAAATAAATTTAGAAAAATCTAGATTTTTTTCTTAAAGAATTTGCATATAATGAAATAAACTTAGACAAATCTAGATTTTTTCCTTAAAGAAATTAAGTATTATTGATGATGAAATATTTGAATATAGATTTAAAACATAAAGCAATGCAAATGAAAAAAGAAAGTTGCTATCAAATTGATAAAAACCACTGCAAATGGAAATATAATGTTTCCATCCACTTGTCAAATCAATATTTATTTGGATTTTATGTGATAAATGAGAATTTGGAGGCTTTTACTTGATATTTTGGAGGATTTTACCATTAAATGCAACTAAAACCTGTTTTTTGATGACTTAATAGTGATTTGCAGGTGTGAGACTTATTTGAGGTTCAAATCTCACACTATATGTAGCCTATCCACTAATAATAAATAAATAAATAAATAAAATTTACCCCTATTACTTTAAAATATTTTTAAAATTATCAATAAGAAAAGTAATATATTTAATAAAGGATAATGACTTAAGAAATGTTATATTTGTAAATTATTAAATGCATTCATCTTCAAATGTAGTTATTAAATTGCACCATATTTAGAGCTTTACTTTTTATTTGACATCACCTCTCTTTGATTAACATTTGCAACATAGTTGTAACTAATTAGGTTTTTTTTTTAATTTTAACTTTTAACATAATTGTAGAGGCAAAATTTTGCAAGTAGCTCAACAATTTCATCTCTAATATATTGTTCAATTTGATAAAATTTCATTATATTAATAATATTGATAAATTAATTATTCTAAACAACAATATTTTAAACCAATTAACATATTACACATCTTACCGATAAACTAGGTACAATACATCACTTATTAATACTTGTCATATTGCAATGAGTTCTTCAACTCATTTTGTTAAAGCTATTAATAAGGTTGTGAACTAATTAAAAACTAAAATTTTATACTATTCAAATATATATATATATATATAAAAGTGAACATGTTAAATATTTAACTTTAAAAATTGTAAAAATTATTTCTTTTGAACATAATTGGTTAAGAAGTTTGGGGTGTTATGGGCGAATTTATAGGAAAAAATAATGTAAACTATTTTTAAAATTTTTTATGAATGATTTTTCACTTTTATCTTTATAAAGTCATTTTATTAAATCTTTCTAAATAAATGTTACTTATTTTTATATTTTTACTCATATAATATTTATATTTTTTAAATTAAATAAAGTTATTTTCTAATACATACATAGATTTTCTATATTTATGCATATAATTTTTTATTTTTTATTAAAGAAAATCTCACAAAAATCAATTAACTATTTTATAGAGGTTTGGATTCACACTATTAAAATAATAAAATATTTTTTTATTTTTTTTGATTAATAAAACCTGGTTTAGGTCTAGGAACCATATACAAAGTATTATACAAGGATCAAACAAAGCCATCACCAGCCATCACAATCTCCACACCGAGACAAAACAAAATACAAAGCCAAAAACACCTACCCCATCATTTCCCAATATCACATTGGAGCAACCTAATTAAGGGGAAAGGAAAGTCATTCCACCATTGCATAACTCTCAAACCCTTTTCTTTCTCCATCAGGACCCCATAGTTAGCAAGCCAATCTACAGCCCTATTCCCTGTTCTTTTAATATGAGAGATTTTCATCTGTTCCAAACCTGTAATCGCCCACCTCGAGCTCCGCATAATGGAATCCAATCTCCAATTATTTATCCCAAAACCCCCAAGAGCATTAATAATCAATTTTGAGTCCCCTTCAATCCATAACTTCTTCCACCTTTTTTCCCTGGCAAGCATTAAACCCCACATCAAAGCACGAGCCTCAGCTCTATTGTTAGAATCTACCCCAAAATCTAAGGCAAAAGCTCCAATAGGCTGACCAAAATGGTCCCAAAAAATTCTGCCTCCCCCAGCCACACCAGGATTGGACTTGGCTGCACCATCAAAATTGAACTTGAGCCACCCAGGATCAGGGGGTAACTAGATCTCAGGAGCCAAACAAACATTGGGGACCTGCAGAGAAGAAAGGAGCCAATGAAAACGTGGCCACGCATCCCCCAATTCCTTCTCCCTAACATCCAAAACCCTGTATTTAAGCTTCTGAACCTCCCCCACCTCTGAGAGAGAGCTTTCCACCTTGTCCCAGATACTTTCCACTGATCTGAATTTACTTTGGAATAGCCTTTTATTTCATTCAAGCCATACATTCCAAACGATAATGGCAGGAGCAGCCTCCCATATCATTCTGAGCCCCTGACTCTTGAACTTTGTCAACCAACATTCTAGAAGCCGCGGGATACTCCTGGGCATAACCCAGACCAACTTCCATCTGCCCAGAAAAATAGACCCAAGCTTACTGGCAAAACCGCAATGGATGAAAAGATGGTCCTTGTCCTCCTCATCCGCTTCACATAAAACGCATCTGGTGGGACCCTCCCACCCGCACCGCCGAAGTCTGTCCCATGTAAGAGCACGCCATCTTCCAGCAATCCACAGAAAGGAATTTACCTTGGGCATATTACATCTGCTCTAGCCATGCTTGTAGGACCACTCGACATGAGGAAAATTACAGAAAACATCCTTGAAGATCACCTTAGTCGTGGCATTCCCATCACCACCGTCGCCCCACACAATTACGTCTTCACTTCTTGGCCCAAATAGAGGCCAACTCTCCAAACGCTCCTGAATCTCTGAGCAAACCTGTAGCAACTCCGGGACAGGAGCAATGAGAGAACTCCAAGATCGCACAGGAGAAATTCCCTCCATGTAGTCGCGTGCCATCAAACCAACAGAGTCAGCGAAATGGCAAGAAACCAGCCTATATCTGGGGAGCTTGTCCATCGGCATATCCATGAGCCACTTGTCAGACCAAAAATGGATCTTATTGCCATCACCAATCCGCCACCTGATGCCAGGCATGAGAAGTTTCCTACAATGGCAAAGGAACCGCCAAATGCTTGAGCCAGAAGGGAGGTCCAACTCCTCAGCGAAAAGAAGCTCCACATTATTCTGTAAATACTTAGCTTGTAACACTTTGCTCCACATTCTCCCTTTCTCCGTGTAGATCCTCCACGCCATTCTGGCCCCCAAAGCAGAGTTCATTTCTTTGCACTTTCTTATACCCAGGCCGCCACACTTGAAAGGCTTGCAAACATCGTCCCATTTAACCAAGATTGAACTTGAAGGTATCAGCACACCCTTTCCATAGAAAGCTTCGCTTAGTGTTGTCTATAATCCTAGCAACCTTGCTTGGGATTTGAAAGGCCGATAGATAGTAGATGGGGATGGCGGACATAACAGCTTTTATGAGAGTGATTCTACCAGCCAGAGACAGCCAATGACTTTTCCACGAATCCAATAAACCATTAATTCTATTGATGACCCTGTCCCATTCCTTGACAAAAGACCGCCCAGACACAAGGGGGAGACCAAGGTACTTGCATGGCATCATCCCAACATCATACCCCAAAATTCTTTGAACCTCTAAGCTTTCTAGATAGTGAGCTTTCAAGAAATAAATCTTAGACTTGGACACATTCACCTTTTGTCCTATCGCACTTTCGTACTGCACAATGACCTTTTTGAGGGCACAGGCTTCTCTTCCCGAGGATTCACCAAACAACAAGGTATCGTCCACAAATTGCAAATGAGTGATGTTGCTCAATCCCCCAGACACTTGCAGACCTTTAATTTTGCCTCTTCTGACCCTATTATGTATGCTTTTACTAAGGGCCTCAACCATGATGAGGAATAAAAAAGGTGACAAGAGGATCCCCCTGACGGAGACCATGACCAGCATTGAAGAATTCTGTAGGGGATCCGTTAATAAGAATAGCAAAAGAGGAAGTGGATATGCAACTGCTTACCCAATTACACCACGCATCACAAAAACCCATCTTTCTCATGATCCTGTCAAGAAATTCCCAACTCACTCTATCGTAGGCCTTGTTCAAGTCCAATTTGATGATCATCCCCTCTTTATTCTTTTGTTGAATTGAATGAATGGCCTCGTGTGCTGTCACAACTCCATCCAAAATTTGTCTATTCTTCAGGAAACCACTTTGTTCGTCTGATATACACTGCTCCAGACAGACTTTTAACCTCCAAGCCATGGCCTTAGCCACCACCTTATAAATTGCATTGCATAGAGCAATTGGGCAAAATTGGTCAAAAGAGTTAGGGGACTGGACCTTGGGGATGAGGGTAATGTAGGTGGCGTTCCATTGTTTGGACATCAATCTCCGAGTTCTACATTCCTCCACAACCTCAAACATGTCATCACCAACAATATGCCAAAATTTCTGAAAAAACTCAATTTGAAAGTCGTCTGGGCCCGACGCTTTCCTAGCCCCCATAGAGAAAACAACATCCCTGATCTCCTCCTTGGAGAAAGGAGCCATGAGAGCAACATTTTGATCATCATAAATGCATCTGTCAAAGTTGTGCAAAAGTTCCTCCTGCGCCACAACATCAGCTTATCTTGGGCTCTGAGCAAGTCTTGGAAGAAAGATTTACCAGCCAAACCAATAGCTTCAATATCCTCCAAAGAGCAGCCATCAGGAGTCGTGATCTTGGAAATTCGGTTGTTTTGCCTTCTAACCTTTGTAGAGAGGTGAAAGAACTTGGTATTCCTGTCGCCATCTTTTAGCCATTTGACCTTGGATTTCTGATGCCAATGTATTTCCTCCATGCGTAGAATCCTGTTTAGGTCATCTAGAAGCTTCGCTTCATACGAATCTCAGCAAAGAGACCAGCCTCCGCCATCTCAGCTTCCACCAATTGCAATTCTCCCTCAATTTTGGCTTTCTTCTGAAAGAGATCTCCAAAAACATTCCTATTCCATGCCCTGACTTGAAGCTTGACTTCCTTTAATTTACTCAATAATATGTATCTTCTGCATCCCCTGACATCTACCTTCCACCAGTCAGCCAACCTTTTCTCAAACTCGGGGTCCTCATACCACATAGCCTCCATTTTGAAAGGGCATCTCCTAGGCTTAACAGCCTTGTCCACCAACAAGCATAAAGGCCAATGATCCGAGCCACCAAAAGGGATAACCACAGAAGAGAAGCTGTCCGAACTCAGGAGCCAATCAGAACCTATTAAGAATCTATCCAGTCTAACAACAATATTGTCTTTTCCCTCCCTCTGGTTTGACCAAGTATACCAACCTTTCTTGGGTTTGATGTCAGTAAGAGAAAGAGCATCACAACAACTCCTAAAGTCTAAAGATCCAAGAGAACCAAAAGCACTCCCCCCACGTTTGTCCTCTGGGGACAAGATGACATTAAAATCACCACCGACCAGCCAATGAGGAGAATTGTGCATAGTTATGAAACTCCTGAGATCATTCCACACTTCAAGTCTGCCCCCAACTGTGTTTGGCCCGTAAACATTCGTGATCAGGAAACTCTCACAATATCTGTACAAATTACATTTGATGCTCAGGCTATGAAGCTTAGCTTCCACCTCCACACCTTCCATAGAATCCTTGTTCCATATAATGGCCAGCCCACCAGCCGAACCAGACGTATTGACAGCCACACCATCCCCATTTTTCCAAATTCTGGGCAAAAAAGCAAGAAAGGAATTTTTGTCCACCTTGGTTTCTTGCAACAAAACTCAATCTGGAGTTTTCGTTTTAATCAATCTTCTGAGAAGGCAATGCTTCTCAAGGCCATTGAGGCCACGAATGTTCCAGCTTAAAACCTTCACGAACGCTTGGGCCCAGGGAGGTGCCCACCTCCATTAGACACAAATTGTCTCATTGTGGCCTGAGTGCCATTTTCAATGTCTTCAAGAGCCTTTGCCTTGGCCTTACACGCATCCCCTTTCCTTCCCCTTGGATTATTTGTCCCACAATCTGCTTGAATACTGCCTTTTCCCCCCCTCTTTTGGACCTTCTGGTTGATATGGTCCAATCGTTTTCTTTGTCTGAGCCAGAGCCACCTACAGCATCAAAATTGTTTGCAGGGGAAGCCGACAGAGGCTCACTCTGAACCGGCAAAGGAACACTATTGTTGCCGAGGGAACCATCCAGAATCTTTGGATCACTAACCTCTGTCTGGTTGTATATGTCTTTGAGCGGAGAAGCCTCCAAAACTGACGGAATGGGGGGACCAACCTCCACGGACCCCTCCAAAACAAGGGAGGAAGAACCGCATGGCACCTGCATGTCAGGTGACTCCCCCAAAACCGGAGCAGCCGAGGCATCATTTTTGGACAGGGCCTCTGCATCAGCCAAGCTCTCGGCCTTCCTCCTATCACAAAATTTAGCTACATGACCAATCCGACCGCAGCCAAAGCACCTAAGAGGAATACATTCATAATCCACCTGTTGAATTCTTTCCCCCAGGATCAAGTTTAGACGGATGGTGTGTTTCAACGGTTTACTTAAATCCAAATTGATGCATATGCGTGCGAAGGGAGCCAGGATACCACTGCCTTGAGGATCAGAAGATTGCAAAAAGGAGCCTAAAGAATTGTCGATTAATTTAAACACCTCCTCTGTTCTGAGTTCCATGGGGAGTTTATGCAAACGAATCCACACCGGGGTAGCCGAGACCTTCTCTATGTAGGCATCAAAAATGGGAGACCAAGCCCTAGCATACAGGCTAGCATTCCCCAAGAACCAAGGGCCTCCCTTAAGAACCTTTTCCCTGTCCAATTCGGTCTGAAAAACAAATTAAACAAACCCTAGAGCCAGGAAAGAAACATCCGGCACCATACCAAGCCAAGTATGGGATGCCCACCTTTTGATGCACTCTAGAGAAGGCTAGATGCCAATGAATTTTGCAATAATAGCCCTTCGCCTCAGTTTCTAAATTATGGGGTGCAAAAAATGGTCTGGGATTGAGATGTCAACAATATCTTCTGAAACCGCGATGTTTAAATTGCCCACCGCCATCCTGGCCACCTTCTCTAGAGCCAACTTCTCATCATCCATCGCCCCGCATTCAAATAGCACTCTCCCCATTTCCTTTGATGCATCTGATACACTGAGGCTCGCGTTCCCTTGCTCCTGCACATTCTGGTTTTCGCGTATTGTCGCTCCTTTGTTTGGCGCCATTTTCTATTCAACTTTTTTTATTATTCATAATATTAATATTTATAAAATACAAAATAAAATAAAATTAAAGCACATGCATAAATTAGTATATAAAATAATCTTCTTAGGGGTTTGATTTTATATAATTAAAATATAAAATTTAAATCAAATCTTAAACTATTTATACTACTTTTTTTGTTTTCTAACTTTTATTAACTTCAAAACATACATAAAATATTACTAATAAAAATCACTAAAATATGATTAATAGATATAATGCTCTTAAATTTTATTCATCTAATATCTTTATTCCAAATCTTTTTTTTTTTATTCATAAATATGATTTTATTGATTTCTAAAAGGATATTACATTACAGTCAATATACTGTCAAAATTCCCAAACCGACCCTAGAATCATCCAACAACTACCCCAACTAGACACAACCAACATTCATAAATACCAAAAAACTAAACCACTATTCGCCAAACAACCCCAAACAACTAGAGAGACACTTACAAACAACACAAAAACACTAAGCATCAAAACACAACACTAAGCCCCTATAGTACCAGTTATTCCTCTAATAACATGCCCTCAACAAGTAAGAGATCCCTGAAGATTCGATGCCAATCCACCCCTCTAGACGGCTCCAGGAACAAGTGATGTTTTAGGAAGATCAACCCACACCCCCGGTCATGGTGCCTCCTTAGTGCCTCGCCTTTAATATCCAAGATGAAGGGATATCGCTTGACCCTCACACTAGGAAGAAGAGCACAATGCAAGTCTCAAGGCCGAGGGATTCCCACACCCAATTTAGCCATAATCACCACTTTCATGGCACCCTCTAACAAACTTTCCCAAACAAGCTTCCGCGCCATGAGCAGAACCATTGCTTTCGACACCTCCAAGTCCAAAAGCACATTAAGAAAATGAGCCACTATATCCACATTTGTCCGCCAGTGCTCCGCTGAATTCATAAACTCCTCTCCCAATAGCAACTCCGCCGCCCCCAAAACCAATTCATCCCAGTCTTTAAACACTAATTTTAGCCACCCATGCCGAATTCTCCCATAGAAAGTTGTAATGTCCCCTTTTTCATGAGCGTTGGAGTTTAAAGGAATTAGCCTATTCCTGATCCTCATAGGCTAATGGAACTTGATAAGAGGGTCGTTTGGAAAATACCCAGTTGATTGGTTGGCTCATTTCGTGACTTCATGAAGGTTTTCCTAGTATAATTGCAGATATTTCTATTTATGGAAACCTTTATTTTATATTATAATGTTATATTGCACTTTTGGAGTTGGTTAATATTTTATATTATTATAAAGTGCAATATTAAAATAATAAAATAATATTATAATATTCCTTCTAGAAGGTGACTTGGGAAAGTTCTAGAAGGAGGCCGACCTTTTGAGAGAAAAGTATAAAAAGACATGAGGAGCTCATTGCCTATCATCCAAATTTGATGTTGTTGTTGATGTTTGATGTTTTCAGTTGTGGAGCCTAAGACATCTGTAGTTGTTTCAGTTGGCCATTGAGAATGAAAACTCTCAATTGGTACGCAATTTTGAGGGTGTGAAATATCACTTGAATTATTGCAGCTGGAGGAAGTCACTTCAGACTTTCTATTTGTGCATCATTGTAAAAACTTAATGGCCTTTGGCCAAGTTTTTGGTATGGTTTAATTTGAAGGATTGTTGGAGACATCTTGGTGATCAAGTCTTCATCAACATGCAACATTTAGTCATTTCTAGAATTTTGACATATTGCTTTAGACTTCATTAGTTTGCATTTTGATGCTACAGTTGTGAATGATTCAATTTGAAGTTGACTGGGATATTTAGGGGTCTTGCATCTTCATCGATTGGGCATTAGGGAGGTCAACTTGCTTCATCCTTTGATTGCCCACAGTTCTGATGCAAAATTGCAGCCAATTGCACCTCTTATGGATACCACGATTTTATCATGGAGGCTCTAAACTCCATCGATTTAATTCCCTAGATGGAGCGCTCAACATTTGAGGCTCTGCAGATGATTTTTGGTGTATAACAAAAATCGAAGAAGCTGCATATTATTTTATAGGATTAGATATACTCAAAACAGGGGCGGTAGTTTTGGGACCATCGATTCTTGCTTAAGAGTGGATATTTTTGAGTGGGAACAATTGCTTCTTCCTCTATCATCAAAGGCGTTGCAATTGGTCAGGTTCTCCTTATTTAAATCATCTCTAGCATTGCATTTAGATTGGTTTTACATTTGTTGCTGTAGGTGGAAGTTTCTTTACCAACATTATTTGAAATTTAATAATTATATTGTAATTTGCCAAGAGTCTTGGCCAACTCATGAGCATTGTATTGAAACATTATATTACAATAAGGAGATACAGATTGCTGGTTATTTGTAGTTATCTTTTGAGCATTTAAATATCATTGTACTCTGCTTGTAGTGTTGCATACCAACTGTTGTTGGTTGTAGGTGCATGTTTTGCATATTTACAAGTAAGTTACTTATGCATCTAGATGGTAGTTTGGACATTATAGTTTGAATTGCAAGCATTTGGAGCCTTCTTTAGTCATTTATCAAGCATACAATCAGATTGTAATCTCAGACCAACAAGCTTAAAGTTTGCATTTGAAGTGTTTGACGAAATTCCTTGAGTCATAAACAATAAAATTGAAGTTAGATTTGAGCAAGGTCATTACAAAAGCCCACAACTGTTGAGCAGACGGCAAACACACTAGTGTCTCCATCGCTTTTGGTGAAAAATGAGGAGAGCCGAGGTTAATAAAGGCAAATAATACCTCAACTAGTTTTGGCGTCGTATCAACTCCAAGCTCCAGCTCCTCCCTGTCCTTCGACAAGACACAACATTAATGAAGCCGAACATAAGTCTCTTCAACTCCCACCACCTTCCCTTCATTAATCACCCTCCGCCGCCACCCTGCTTCATTGCGCCAGCCAAGACCATGTCGCCGGCCACGTCCCATGATGACACCAATTTCAAAACTGCCCACTTGGCAGTTGTTGAGATCTTTATTCCAAATCTTATTCACAATTTTAATTCATGGGTTTTTTTTAATCACTCTACAATTCTTTATTGTTAGGGATAGGGTTATGACCATAGTTATGGATAGTGTTAAAACCATAGTTAGAGTTAGAGACAGGTCTAAGATTACGATAATAGTTGAGAATTTATTGTTAGGGTTAAGGTTTGGGTTAATGATAAAATTAGAGTTAGGGTTAGGTCATGCAAATAACTAATTAACAATACTAAAACACTATAATTAACAAAACTTACATTTATTTTTATTCACATTAATAAAACTTACATTTAATTTTTTCCAAATCTAAAAAATAATAATTACTATACTATAAAGACAAGTACTACCCACTAATGGCATTTGTTAATATATGACAATGAAATACTTCCAATTAAAAATAAATAAATAAAAGGTATCGATAGTAATTAATAATACAGAAGATTTCAGCATTTTTGTTTTTCTCAATGGTAGTTATACATCAATTTTAGTTTGATTAATATATACACTTCTCAATTCAAGTGAAAAAAACATGGTAGGAGGGTACCCTGATTTTTGATAATATTCTATACAAAGTCCAAATAACAGACTTGGGCAGAAGTTGCGTAAAAAAAAGTATTTAATTGATATTATGAAAAAGATTGCATTCGACTTGTTACGTGTCAAACTAATATTCTTTTAAGTCTAATCAAATATCTAGAAAGTCCAAAGCCCATGCGAAAGTCTCTGTCAGCTTACCGAAAACGAGACCGGCCGCAATCGACGTTAAAAAACGCGTGGCCAAAAGCAAATTCGACAGCCCTCGATTAACCGACATGCCTTCGAAGCTTTTTACGTTAATCGACGTATATCATACGGACCAGTCAGATCCATCGGTCAAGCACAATACACTCGATTCACGTAGTCCATAGCTTACAGCGGTCGCTAGCAGACACGGCTGATACTTTCTGACCATCCGTCGAACGACGGGATTTAGAAAAGAGCCTCAATTTTATCGTGTTCTTGACATAAACAGTATTGCACTTTGCTCCGTCTCTTAACAGTTAAAAACGTCATCAACAAATACCCTTTGTGTGCTTATATATTCTACATTGCCTTACAATCGAAGATTCTGAATTCTCTAAAATTGCTCTGTGAATTTCTGCTGCTAAATCAGAGCTCCGTTTGCATATAATTTGGTGGAAGTTTTAGAAAGATTTTGGCTAAGAGGAGTTGAAATATTGCAGACGTGAGCCATTTTGATCTGTGAATTTCTGCTGCTAAATCAGAGTTCTGTTTGCATATAATTTGGTGGAAGTTTTAGAAAGATATTGGCTAAGAAGAGCTGAAATATTGCAGACGTGAGCGATTTTTTATATCTCCGGGGAATCTTTAGAAAAGTTTTGGCGAAAAGTTGTTTGAATTGGGTGGATATCTACAGATTTGCATAGTTATTTGAAGATTTTAGAAAGGTCGTGGCCGAGAAGAAGAGCTCAAATTGTGCGGCATTCTATTCATTTTGAGATTTTCATATTGCGGAATTTTTAGATTTTTTGGGCGAGGAGTGTAAATTACTTGCAGCTGACCGCGTCTGCTCAAAATTAGGTAAATCTCATGAAGAATTTAAATTATTAACATTTCTCTCTGGAAATTTCAATCATGCTATATCAAGCGAAAGTGTAGAGAATATTGTTGTAGGAAATTTAATTTTCTTTATTTGTTGGGGCCGAGGTTTATAGCTGATGAAATCGTAGAGATTTTTTTTGGATTTAATTGGGAACATTGTATTTTGAGACTGTGATTTATGAAGTGTAGAGTGAATTCTTGTGGAAAATTTTATTTTCTTTGTGGTGCGGAGATTATAGCTGATGAAATCAAAGTAGAAAAAAATTAACTTAAACGGGAGCGTTGTATTTGGAGACTATAATTTGAAAATTTAGATGGATTGAGCTTAAAGAATACGCGCATGATGGAGCAAGAGCCAAACAATATCAATTCAGCTCCAAGCAAGGAATTTTTTTCAGAAAGAATCTTAAAGACAACCTCATTTTTTCGTTTTTTCCAGACTCAGGATTCATTTGTGGGGAATTAAACAATACTTAAGATTTACGATTGAAAGGGGATATTTTAACTTATCCATGCTGGCAAGCAAGATCCCCCTTTTGCCCCCAGCACCGTATCTTCAATTTCAATCCGACAATTATATATTAAATTTCTTATTTTACATGATTGATTTGTGTATATCGCTTTTTCTGGGTAAAGCTGCTAATGGTTTGGTCTTTTGTTTTGTCTATTATAGTTTTTAATATTTCTGTTAACGCTGCGTTAAAATTGGGTTGAATTACTTCTAGAGCATCTATTCACAGAATGAATAACACTTTATCTATTCACAGAATGAATAACACTTTATCATCTGTAAATCAACTGGCATCTTGCTTTGACACAAGATTCTGTCCAATATCCAATTTGCCACAAAAAACAAAATATATCCTTGTTCCCTGATTACATTTTGCTAAGCTGCCGGGGCAAGAGCTACTATATCAAATTCACAGAAGGGATTGTCTCTGACCCCAGTTAGCAGCTCCAGTGAGTCAATCTCAATGGACTCTCGATGAGCCAAATTTCTGTTTACTCAAATAAATGTACTATAAAAATCTCAAAACTTACACTCAATATTTTTTACTCGAGTGACATCAACCTGGTCCCTTTGGGAGGTATTGATTTTTTCTGTAAAATATGGAAGAGGAGGTTAATTATTAAGAAAACATGGAAAACGTACAAGATCAGAGTATCAGTCTAGCAACCTTACAACAAGTTGCAGAAATATAAATCTGAATTTTCAGGGAAATTCAACAAGCCTGAGCTGACATTGTTTATCATTTGACTATCATCAACACTTGCTGAAGTATAAACATCAAAACTGCAATCAGCAGTCAGTTTAAACTTGCTGTCTAAAACATAAATCCTGGTTAAAAAACTATCCAAGAAGACCATATTTAAACCATTGGTTATAGAGGATATACCCTCTCTCAAGATTGAACTGCACCACAAGAAATAACATGAAAAAGGTTGGAACAAAATCACCACCTCATTGTATGCTAATTTTCGCTATAAGCTTCTCCTCCACTTTGATCACCAACCACAGATCCTCATCACAAACCCTGTCCTTTGTAAAAGCATTTGTAACCAAGTGCAGGTGGATGTTGTTGAGAACTTCCACAACATGAGGACTCAGCTGGAGATATCATAGACACAATAATTTTTCTGTTCCACCATAGTGGCAACATTCAAGCTGAAGTCAACAAAGTCATTTGCAGGTTTACGAAGTTGGGAATCCTGAATAGGCACTATCTCATTACCTTAAGTTTTAGAAGACAAAGGCCTGATTTGTCACAGGTTTAAAGACAAGTTCCTTGGACCTTTTACAGCCAGCAGATGTAAGTTGATCAGCGAAGTCTTTTGGAGGCATAACAGAATCTTGGTGAGTTTTCATTGAACTGTGCAAGAAGGATGAAAAGCCTCAATTTCACTTTCGAGGTTAGGATGAAAACCTACCTCTATCTGAGCAAATCTAAATAGGGTTTGCAGATTGAGTGAATAATTGGTGAATCATTTCAATTTCAAGGTACAGGTGCTGAAGGAGATTAGGATTGTTTCAACTGCTGCCTGGTAAGAAGCCATCCATCAATTATTTTGAGATCACTCCATTTTGAAAGGGTACCAAAGAGGGAATTCTGTAGGTTGTTGATCACATGATCCAGGTCTAGACTCCTACTGCCATTACTGTCAGTCCTAAAGGAATTTCACAATAAAGAGGGTGAGACAGCAGAAGGGACAGCACTTAATTGGTCCACAAATTCAATTCGCCTATACCAGATCAAGTTGTCAGGAGATACCAGGCACAGTTTGAATATGATTTATAACTTAGACCTTCCATCATGGACAAATTCATCACTTAGGGTATTTCGTGGGTAGAGGAAGGAGAGTCTAACAACTGTCATGCATATATATGTGTTTGCTGCCCCAAATCAGAACATAGGTGCTGAAGCCTGTAGCCATTCATTTCTGATCTGGGCATTGCATTTGGATCTACAGTTATCCATTTTCAGATTTGAGCACTCCTTGTACCTCCTCAGAGGCAAACAAACTATTTGTAAGTAAAATCAGTCTTCATGTGTGTAGGTTCAGTTATGATCTGAGTACAGATTGTTGAATAATGTGAATTTAACATTACAAACCCTTAAGGTTGTGCTCAGAACTGCTTATTTTATGATTGAATCAAACTTGCAATTTGTTGTGGCATTAAAATTATATATGTTTGTTCTCAACCTTGGTTTGATGCTTGTGATTTGTTAAATTTCCCATTGAATGTTGGTTACTAACCCCTTAACTAAAGGAACAAAAATAGAATTTAATCCAGTAGAAATAATAATTGTAGTTAGGCTAAGAAGGGAAAATTTCAGTGGTATCAGAGCTTTGATCCTGTCAGCTTGTAGGGTAAAGCTAACATTTTTGGATGCATTCTAGTCAAAGAGACTTGAGAGTTTACAAGGAAGATAGAGATGAAAGGTTCTATAGAGGCCCAATACAATATTTTTAAGCCAAGGTTCTTACAAAAAGAAGAGGACTGTAATGTCCCTATTTGGGAAATTTCTGAATTTACACTTGCAAACAATATTATTCACTAAGAACTGATAATAGTAATATTAGGTAACAAGAAAGTATGATAATATTCAAATCCATACATAAAACATCATAATATTTAAATCAATAAATCATAGCATCATTAATATTTGAATCAACACATCATAGCACATTCTTTATAGCAAATCACCTTGTGAATTCATTGGAAATGCTTGCAAACGGCAATCTCAAGGCTGGTCATCCTTGTATTGCAAGAGCATGGAAGGTGGGCTGCCCTTCCATCCCTCAGTCCACCTTGGAGGCTCCTCCTTAATCAAGCCCAAGAGCATGGAGGGCTGGTCATTCATTCCACGTCCTGGACCACGAGCATGGAAGGCTGGCCATCCATTACAACTCGCAGTATAGGGCATGTGGACTCTTTGATTCAAGTTCGAGATTGTGTTTGCATATGGGATCCAAGTGATCTCTTAAGAGTCATCACTTTGGGTGAGACATTGTTTGGTGGTTATACTTGTCCCTATTTTGGACCAACATTTGCATAGTACTTGGTTTTTCATTTCCAAGGCTACCATCGAGTAGAGAGTATTATCATGAGTTTAGGAGGCATGGTGTTCCTATTGGTGGAGTTAGAGGCACTAGAAGAAGATTCAGAGGAGAAGTTCACACGAATGCTAGTGTGGCACAACATGAGCATGATGGGATGATCTCGAATTGGGATATTTGTGCCAAAGATCACCAACAAGGCACGGGGAGGTTGTGTGATTATGAGGTGATACCCTCATATGACAGTGGAACCATTCCCATGATAGTGATGGATCTAATTTCAAATCCTAACATTGCTTTCAGCATTGCTAACAACCACCACATTACTTCATTGGCATTCACGCAAAGAGTCCTAACCATGGGAAAGAATAATTTTCAGTTTGTAACTTCTAATGGAGAGTTTTCAATCCATGTATGGCAGCCCAACACTTCTACATTGATCACATGGTTGATGTTTGTATGGGTTTGTCATACTTGCAGCTGTTACATTGTTTTTATAGTTCTGTTTTTGATGTTTCCATTCACATACAGCAGTAGATTGATGCATTTTGAGAGGATTTCCTTGCATGGTAATGTTAGTGGAAAGATTATCCATCTTAGCACTGATTGGATGAAATTCTGAGTGATTTGTGGGTGTTATTATTTATTTCCAGCTAATTTATATCATGCTTTGGAAGGATCAGCTCACAGTAGCATTATGGGTCTCATTGGGGCTCAAGGATATAGCCATCAAGCTCAAATAAATATTTGGGATCCTTATTCACATAAGAAGAATAAATGGTTACAACAACTTGCCAACATAGTGGATAGATATAGGGAATGCAACAACTTCTATGTCATAGAAGAGTTCAACTAATATTGGGCATGCCAAGGATACATCATATGGGGGAGTTCACTATGGAGTTGAAATCCAAGGGAGAGGAGGTAGAACTTCAAGGCATTGAAGAATGAGATCCAATAGTTGCCATAGTTATGTGGATGGAAGACCATTGGGTGACAATTACAACTTCTTCCAAAGGTGAAATACTTAATCCAGTTCAACATTGCACTCCTAAGGTGGCCACCAAATGAAATAATAGTGAGATAGAACTTTCTTGTTGAGAGCCACCAACTTGACATAATGAGATTGAGTCTTGGTTGCAATAGACACAAACCAAGGGCCACTTTGAGTATGGATCCCAACTTCAAATCTGCTGCCCTCAACATTTCTTCTACATCCCACACTTTCCTTGCAGCCAAAGAAGAGTTTTCAATCACATGGTGGAGGAGTGTTCAGCCCATTACCATTGCCAAATTGTTCTTGGCTAGTGCAAGTTGGTTTCCATCCTTTACTTTCTTAAACTTGAATAAAGGAACTCAGTTTTGCAGCCAGGGTATTATGTTCCTATTGATCATTTTGATAAATTCATGTTTCGGATTGATGATATCTTTCATGAGTAGCTACAGATCTGTAGGTATAAGGAAGATTTCCTTGCTTGATGTTGTATGTAAGAGGTCTCATCCTTTGGGGATACTAGCTGCCAATATTCCAGCTGATATATTGTTGTTTTGGGGGAAATCCCAAGCAAAATGTGACTGTTACAGCCACCTTCTAGCCCGCCAACAATTTGATCCTAACCATCTTTCAAGTGGTAAGGCTTGGGGCATCATGGTAAGAGTCTTTGAAGCTCAAGGTAAATATTATAACACCAACTTAGAGGAGGTAAGTAAAATCGTTGGCATTTGTTGGTCACAATTTGTTGAAAGGGACATTATAGAGGTAAAGTTCAAGGAAAAAGAGGTAATACTCCAAGGCGTATTGAAGGGAGCCCCAAGCATGGTTGAAGTGAATAGAATGGAGGTGAGTGCTCGAGGAAGCCAAGTCACTCAATGCATAGAGGTAATCAGGAATCCACTCTAGGGTAAAATACTTCATCATGATCATGCTTGGTCTATTTTGAATATGTTCATTGTGGCACACCAAAGATGGCTACCTAAAGAGGTATTGGAAAATCAAAAGCTTTGGGTCAAAATTCTTAGTTTTAAGATCAGATGTAATGCACAAAAAATTAATTCAAAAATCAGACACAATAACACAGCAGATACCCTGGGAAAACCCTCCTCTTGAGGGGAAAAACCCAACAACAAATATCTCTTTATTATATATCAATAATGGCAACAAGTCTCTTTACAATGAGGCCAATCTCAAGGCCGATATGCAGCACCTTCACAAGATGCAATGATAACAAGTAATCAGCACTTCCTTGTAACTTAGATCTGCTCTTAAGAGTTCGCAATCTGATCTTGATGACTTCGCAATCTGCCCTTGATGAATTCACAATCTACTCTTGGTAATTTGCACTTGAGAGAAGAGAAGAGACTTTGAACTTTCTTGATGCACAAATGGAGTGGAATGATCTTGTATTTATACAACTTGAAGGGGAGAGGTCGCACCTTTTCATGCAAGGTCGGCCATCATAAAAATATAATTTCAATTTAATAAATACAATTTACAAGGAAGGTCGGCCAAGAAGATAATTACAAAGTTGCCATGTGAAGCGCCTCTTCACATTAAATATTCACAAATAAATAAGGAAGTATGAAGCCCAAAGCTGCAATAACATCAACACTCCCTCTCAGCTAGGGAGGAATACTTCCTGCTGCACAAGACATACCACCTCATCGTGATGTCTACCACAATGGCTACAACCATATGTGGAAATGAAACTATATCACCTCATCGTGATATCAACCATAATGGCTACAACCATGTATGGTATGTACAAGTGTTCATCACTTGCGTGATGTTGTCACCTCAACATGACTTTCACCATGGCTCTCCTAGAGGGTGAAACACAAGTACAAAAAATCATCACAGACTCTCTCACGTGATGCTGTCATGGAGTCACACACATGACATCCACCATGGCTCTCCTAGAGGGTGGAACAAGGGCTTTCACCTCAAACTTCTCTTGTAGAGAAGAATGCATTAAAAGGGATTTCACCTTGAACTTCTCTCACAGGGAACTCATTAACAAGGGATTTCACCTCGAACTTCTCTCATAGAGAAGAACTCATTAATCAAGGGATTTCACCTCAAACTTCTCTCACAAAGAACTCATTAATGAGGATCACTGATACTGAGACTCTTTGTTAGTTAAGGTTGTATTCTCCACCATACCAAGCTTATCTCGAAAGTACACAAATTGTATAGCTTTCCTCAATACCATATCTCTGATATAGTGGTATTTTATCTCAACATGCTTGGTTCTATCATGAAACACAGGATTGACAGAAAGCTTCACACAACTCTGGTTATCACAATGAATGATAGAAGGCTCCATTGATTGTCCAAACAATCTTGCAAGGAGCTTACAAAGCCACACTGCTTCCTGAGCTGCCACACAAGCTGCAATATACTCTACCTCTGCTGTACTCAATGCTACAGATGACTGTTTCCTGCTGCATTAGGAAATCATAGCAGATCCCAAACTGAAGCAACATCCAAAGGTGCTCTTCCGATTATTAACACTCCCTGCCCAATTAGAATCAGTATAACCATGCAGTTCCAAGTCCAAATCTGAAGAATATCTCCACCCATATCCAACTGTGCCACGCAAGTATCTCAGGATATGTTTTGCTGCAACAAGATGTATCTGTCTCGGTTCACACATGAACTTGACAAAATGCACTTACTGCAATCTGGTCTAGTATAGATATATCAACGATCCAATCAACTGATTGTACATAATAGGATCCACCAGATCTGAACTATCTGCAGCCTCCTTAAGCTTCTGAAAATTGGTTTCCATAAACTAACATAAAGAGCCAAGATCAACTAGATTACCATCTTCTTTAGATTCAGTAGGCTCCCTCTGAATCTTTAAGCACATGCATCAACCTTCTGACCTCATCGTCCAAGATTGCTTGCAACGCTTGCCTTAGATAAATGTTTTCCAGTGCACACCTCTGGTACTGAAGAGAGTTTAGGGTTGACCTCCTCGACCTTATTGTAGATCACTCTATTTTGAATAGGTTTGCAGAGCTACCAATATCAAATCCAGATGATTGTCTTGTGCAATTCTGATCTCAACAGCTGAAGGGATCCTCTAAGGGTTTAGCACCTAGCCTTGCAATACAACAATCTTCACTTCTTCTCAGTGAGTTACAAAACTCCCTCTTGATCCCTGCTTTAGAGATTGCAAAGAAGACTTCTAGAAGTGAACTCCCTCTAGCCATCAACTTAGTCCCATGGCTGCAAGTGGTGACTTCACGCTTGATCATTTCTTTGGTTGGCATGACTTCCTCACAAGATGCCTCAAGATTTTCATCACTAAGCAATCTCTCATCACCTTCTTGCTCTTAGAATTGTCCTAAAAGCATTTGAGAGAGAGATTACTAATAGTTTATAACTATCCACAGGAATATCAAGGCTATAATCATACAAAGTTTACTATCTCAGGTTATAGCATGAATACATAAGAATTTATGAACAATATTAAAACATGAATAAATAAATCAGCCTAAAGAGAAATATATATCAAAAGATCAGAATGAAGGGATAAAGAAACTTATCTTTATTGAATTTTGATATAACTCTTTCTTCCATCTTTTACTCCTCTCGAGAGTGCCAAACTAAGCACAACAAAAAAAAACAATCTGCACAACTACAAATTTCTTGAATGCATTATGCAGTTAGCATGTAGAAACAACTCTCTCCAAGAGTTCAAGGCTCTATCACAGTTCATGCATTAGAGAATGATATCGATGTGACCAACTAATCACCATCGAAATTGCAATTCTCCTTTTATTTCAAAGTCATACTCAAAAATCTTCACAACCGGCATGAAATAACTTGCAATAAATGAAATCTTCAAAGGATCTTATGCTAGTGAACACAATTCAAGAGAAACCACTATCTCTCTTTACTAATTACAAGATCCTACTAAATGATATAACTCAGCAAACAAAGAATACTTATCTCTTTAAATATTTTGATGGATGCAAATACTGGACACAGTAAGATACGTTTCTCTTGCGTACAGATCAACACACAACCTTCACGGCTTGAACACAGGCCCATGGCTTAGAATAGAAATTCCCTAGAATCCTTTTGAGGAGAGATCTCATCCACATCCACAAATGAAGCATGTTGATTAGGCCTAGTTGGGCAATCTTTTGCATAGTGACCAAACTTGTCACAACAAAAACATTGGACTTTGGAGAGGTCCCACTTCTTCTTGAATGCAGGAGCACCATCAGCTCCTTTATCTCTATTCCTCTTGAAATATCCTTTCTTTCCACCTTTCCCTTTCTTCTTGGAGGATTGAGCGGAAAAAACATGAATGCCCTCATTTGTAGTGCTTCGACCAATACCTCTTGCAGCCAACCTAGATTCTTTTTGAATACAATCTGCCCTCAAACGATCAAACTTGGGAAGTTTCGATCTTGCACTGATTCCTTGAATGTAAGACTCCCAAGATGAAGGAAGACCATTAAGGGCAAGCATGGTCAAATCCTTGACATCAACAAAATGACCGATAGTAGAGAGCTGATCTCTCAATTTGGAAATCTTCATGAAGTAAGTGATGATAGATTCTCCTTCCGCCATCTTCACGTGATGAAGTTGTTGCTTTAATGCAAGTGCCCGGCTTGTGTTGTTGATTTCGTACAACTCCTCCAAAGTTTTAAACATCTCTCTTGCTGTCTTCAACTTGGAGACAATAGGAACAATATGATCCTTCATGGAATCAACTAACATCTTCTTCGCCTTGATATCTTTCTTCTTCCACTGTACCTTCTCTTCCTCATCAGTAGGCTCGGGGACTTTGCTCTCCACAAATTTGATCAATTCACTTTCTTCCAAGGTGAATATAGTTCTGAATCTCCAAGATGTGAAATTAGATGCTCCCTCAAGTCTATCCTCAAGCTTAAGACCGATCACCATCTTTGACGAAGAGATAGAAGTAAACAACGATGAGAAAGAGAATAAAGAGTATCACTGTAATAGAAATCTGATCAAGATCTTCTTCAAACCCGCTTTGATACCGTGTTAGCTTTAAGATCAGATGTAATGCACAAAAAATTAATTCAAAAATCAGACACAATAACACAACAGATACCCTAGGAAAACCCTCCTTTTGAGGGGAAAAACCCAGCAACAAATATCTCTTTATTATATATCAATAATGGCAACAAGTCTCTTTACAATGAGGCCAATCTCAAGGCCGATATGCAGCACCTTCACAAGATGCAATGATAACAAGTAATCAGCACTTCCTTGTAACTCAGATCTGCTCTTAAGAGTTCTCAATCTGCTCTTGATGACTTCGCAATCTGCCCTTGATGAATTCACAATCTGCTCTTGGTAATTCGCACTTGAGAGAAGAGAAGAGACTTCAAACTTTCTTGATGCACAAATGGAGTGGAATGATCTTGTATTTATACAACTTGAAGGGGAGAGGTCGCACCTTTTCATGCAAGGTCGGCCATCATAAAATATAATTTCAATTTAATAAATACAATTTACAAGGAAGGTCGGCCAAGAAGATAATTACAAAGTTGCCATGTGAAGCGCCTCTTCACATTAAATATTCACAAATAAATAAGGAAGTATGAAGCCCAAAGCTGCAATAACATCAACAAAAATCATCAACTTAACATGGCTAGTAGGATTTTAGGTAGTAAGAGCTATGACCCATCGATCATGATGAGTGTTTCAAATTTTATAACTGTTGTCACCAGTATTTCCAGTTTCCCCTACATACTATTGGCAGCCATAAAGAAGTTATGAATTACATGGAGGGTGCATCTCCTATCTTTGATCTTTAAAGAGGTATTTGTGAATGATACAAGAAGGTTTCCAGCCATTATATCTTTATTTTTGAGCAAAGAAAAGCAAGGTGACAGCCATGGTGGGATGCTTCAACTAATTGTATCATCTTCAGGCAGCTTTAAACTAGTAGATATGAAGGAGGTTTATTGGTCAAATGTAGTGAGTAGGTGGTGCCACATGCAAAGAGCACTAAGTACATATATTCCAATATTGTCAGAAGTGTTGGGGGTAAAGTTTGGGGCAAGCTGCTAGAATCACTTATCAGCACTCTTACAATCTGATTTAAACCATTTTCCAAAGGGTACAACATGGGTCATCACATTCAGAATTCTAGGAGCCGAAGGTAAACCTTATAGCATCAATCTTGGAGAGGTGGTTATACATGAAGTTTAAGCTTACACATATAATGACGAGGTCATTAAGAAGGCAGAGAAAATGGGGAAGCCAAGATTACTGAGTATTACTACTAAAGAGGATAGTTTTATTTTTACACTTGAATCTACAGTAGCAATCAAAGCATTTGAGATGTGTGTTAGTGATATCAGCATCTTGAAACAAAATACTGAAGAACGTGACAATCAATTTGGTGAATTAGAGGCACACACGAAGGGGAGCAATTGTTGATGATGTCCTACTACCCAAGGGAGAAAGAAACATAGCTAGGACAGGTATACCCCATATTCTCAACTTCCATACTACTGTCACAAACAGTATCAACCCTCATACCCTTTCATTTACATTTATACAATAGCATTTGCAAGGATAATCAGTCATAGGAGAGAGGGATATGCAATTTGAAATTGCTAATGAAGAATTTTTGGTGCCTACATTATTCACACCTTTGATTTTTGCAAGGGAATAGTAGTTTGCATGTTGTCTTATCATTGGCAAGTTGCTTGTACCAATTATGAACAGTCTCGAGTGGACCCAATTGATGGGAATATCCTTGATGGAAGAGTTTGAAGGAAGCTTTTAGTGGAAAGGGGACCACCATTGCAACCACCTTGGAACCTAATACAAATAAAGTGACAATTTCAAATTTAAAAGTTGGTACCCAATTTTGGGGCTTTTGACCCTTTTTCACCCAATAAATAGAAGTTGATCAATGAAGTCTTTTGGAGGCATAACAAAATTTTGGTGAGTTTTCATTGAATTGTGCAAGAAGGATTTAACCCTCAATTGCACTTTTAAGGTTAGTGTTGATGTGAATAAAGTCTTTTACCTAGCTAATTCCTAGTAGGGGGACTTATTTACATGTTAAATTTACTTAGGTCCTAGGTGAACTTCTAGAAGTCTTAGTTGTTTAGGTAAGATCTTATCATATCTTATCTTTTTGACTTTTTTGTCATGTTAGTTGCCTCATGACATAGGATTAAGACACTTGTCATGATCCTGTCTAATCCTATGTCTCACCTTGGCTATATAACCAAGGGGTTCTCATTTGTATTTAATTCCAATCCAATACCATTGTAATCTTGAATATTGCATATTGGCCATATTATCTTTCATCCATTATTGCAAATATATGCTCTTGTTTTTCTCTCTTGTAGAAGGTTGTTTTTGGTTTTGCAGGTGATCCTGGTGGCTTGAGTCCTTGAGTGACTCTAACATTGTACCACAACTGCAAATTTGCAAACCCCCTTCTCAGATATGAGGGTGATTTGTCCTTGAGTTATTGCAAGGTTTCAAATCTTGACGGATCTTGAAAAATTGAGTGTGCTCTTCTCTTGCATCATATGATGACTTGGAAAATCAGAAAAAGTCGAAAGAAATACCAGATTTGGGGTTTTCTCTTTGTGGATTTGGATTGTAGGTTCATTTTGGAGTATGTTGATGCAAATATAAGCTCACTATTGAGTTTAGAATGTCCAAGAAAGTCAGATCTAGCTTTTGTTTCACTCAATTTGGCCATTGTATGATATAGTTGCAAACTAGGGTTTGAAGTTCAGATTTGGTGAACAATTTTTTATTGAAGCACTTATAGCCTAAATAGATGCTGCCATTGCATTTAGATGGCTCCAAAATCATTATTTTCATATAAAATTTGTCCATTTTAGACGAATTTGATTTTTGACAAATTTTTATTTTGCTAGAAGGGTCATCACTATAGGCTAAATTCAATGTTTTTTTTTTAAATTCATAACTTTTGATCTAAAAGTCAGATTTTTGCAAACAAGATATTGTTGGAAAGCTAGTTCTATGTACTTTCTAGTGGTGCAAGTTTCATTATCAAATCTAGCTTATGGTGAAAGTTACTGCTGTTTGAATTCAAATCTCCCATCTAGACTTCCAATCTCATAACTTTTTACCCGTTTATCCAATTTTCGTGATTTTTGTGACATTGGAAAGGTATTAAGGAGCTCTAGAATTATATCCAAACACTTTTTCTAGATTTAGCCCTAGGTATCTTTTGTTCAGGTTTATGCATATTTGCATTCTGGTTGATAACTTGGACATACTGACACTTGGAGAAGTTTTGTCCTTTTTGGAAGGCTTCATTTTTAGTCTATAGATCATATTGAGAAAGTGTAGTTTGAGTTTGAGGATATCATTCTGAGATATTGTTGTAATTTTCCATCTTTGATCTATCTTGGCTTTTTAAACTCTAGAAAGCAATTTTGGCATTGTCATTGCACTACATCTAAATTGTCAAATCATATTATTGGAGGGATTCTTGATTGAGTGATTTGGGGTAGGCGGGGTGCGGGGTAGGGGGGGAAGGGGCGAGAGCTCTTTTGGTGCATTTTTTTGATCTGTTTGCTTGTACTCTTCTTTTCCATGGATCATTCTAAAATTCCTTTGCTAACATCATACAACTATTCAAATTGGCATCAACATGCATGTAGTTCTCTAATGACTCAAAGTCACTCTCTATGTTGAGAATAAGGTACCTAAACCTAAAGATGATGAGAAAAAGATAAAATGGATGATTGAACATACTAAAGCTCTTGTATGTCTTCATAGCTTAGTTTCTCAAGATCTATTGTTTCAAATTGAATCATGAAAGGATTCTCATGAAGCTTGGAACAAATTGAAAACAATGTATGGTACTACAAATGAAGTACAAGGCTATCAAATTGATAATAAATTGATGTGCCTTGATCCTAATAACTTTGACAATATCCAAGACTACATCACTAAGGTTAATGATCTAAGAGCAATGTAAAGCATGTGGAATTGATAAGGACATTCAATTGGTCTATAATGTATCGAACAAACTTGGTCCTAATTATGCAACTTTTGTTTCTAGCTTTCATACTCATAGGTTGACTATGGGGTTTGCATATACTACACCTTCATTTGCAGATTTTTTTGAGATATTAATACATGAGCAACAAAAGCTTCTTTCTATGGGTCTTATAAAGTTAGGTGAAAGAGTTAGAACATTATGATAAGAAACAAAAGAAATCAAAGAACAATCCACATTCAAATCAACCAAAGAACAAATCCTCTTCCACAAAGAAATCACCTAAGATGGAGAAGCCAACTTGTTCATATTGGAAGAAGCTTGGACATGATGAACATTCTTGTTATAAGAAGGATATTGATGAATTGAAACATTTTCTTAAAAAGAATCATATTGATCTACCTTTTAGAATGTCCAAGTCAACTTCTTCTTCAAAATAGTCTAATAAGGACAAAGGTCATGCTAGTTTAGTTATTTACATCAGGTAGAAAAAGACAAACTCTTTGTGCTTCTACAGATCTTGGATCAGGGAGATGGCTTCTAGATTTAGGAGCATCTCACCATATGGCTTCTTCATAGTCTATTTTCTCTTCTTTTGAGCCTTGTGCTATGCCACCTATTTTGATGGGAAACAATACATACATGAATGTAATTGGGAAGGGATCTATTGATATTGGGGAGGGCACTTTCAATGATATTTTGTGTGTACCTCATTTTTCAAACAATCTTCTTTCCATCTATCAAATTACCCATGGTGGAGTGGGGAGGATTGTGGAATTCACTCCTGATTATGTTATCATTAGAGACTTGGAGAGTAGAGATGTAATTGCTACTGGGATGGTTGATCATGCATCTTGGTTGTACTCCTTTGTAGATTTTGCTTCTCATGATGACTTTGTTCCTTTGGCTATTGATCACACTTCTAGTGTGGACGATGATTTTGAGGAGATTTTTAGCTACTTGAACTTGGGTGTTCTCATATCGGATCTTGTTCTTGAGCCTTGCATTCCATCTCCTCTATCTTCTATTGCATTTGATGATGCATGTATTGTCACAATTTTGGCTTCTTGTGATTTAGTGCAGCAGTATCTACATTGTCTTCCAGATATGGCTCCATGGGATGAGTACTTGATAGACATTGCTGGTTTGTTTGTTGAGTCCCACATTTTAGATTTGGGACACACCATTGATTGCATTTATCTTCTCTTTGTTAGAGATGATCCTTCTTTAGTTGTTGTGAGGGAACACTCCGACCCTCTTGTTCATTCTCTACATGATCATTCTTCACAGTTTGACGTGAGTGTGGATTCTTTTGGACAACATTTGGAGGAGGCTTCTTTGTTTTCAAAGGAGGTATGTTTGTCTTTGGATTGTGTTCTACATCTGTTTCTAAGAGATTTTGGATTTTCCTCTTCAGTAGTGTGGCCTAGAATGCTTGTTTGGAGTGTGTCAGCTTTTGGCATCAACATGGAGACACTTGAGTGTAGTTCAGAGACACCACATATCGTCCTTCTTCTCCTATCTTTCTTTAAGGAATGGGAAGATATCCTACATGCCTTCTTGGTTTTATTTCTTCCTAAGGGGAGGAATGTTGTTCGGCGAGATTGGATCATCTTCAACATTCAATGTCAAGCTTCTACCATCATTGCAGGAGACTCAACATTGAGGGGGGGTTGCATGGTCTTTCTTCTCTCTTATGAGGGGGTCTTTTTCCTCACTTGGGATTTTGTCCTTCTCATTCTTCATTTAGAGTCTATGTTCCACGACATTTCGAGGATGGGGACGGGGGGACGACAAAGGACACGTTTCGGGGATGGCAGTCCAAGGGTAGATTTTTGGGGACTATGGGGGGACAGCGATATAGGAATTTTTCAATATATATTATATAATATATATATATATATATATATATTTATGTATGAATTTTAAAAAATTATATTATATATATAGAGAGAAAGAGGGCAATTTGAAATATCAAATATGTGCAACAATATCAATATGATAATATGTGCATAGATAAAGAGTATAACAACAGTATAACAACGATATTTTCTCCTGGTCGTTTCTGCGTGTTTACCCTACCCATGTGTGCATTGCAAAGTAAAAGAAAAATTGTATAAAACTTAAAAGTTAAAAATCTTCATTTCAATTTTAGGTTGAACGACTAAAGTAAATATAATAATATTTTATTATTTAGTCAATGCCATTCGAATGGGGATAAAACTTTTTATCCAAATATAATGAAATATTTAATATTTAATATTTGATGAAAAATTTAATATTTATCAATTATCAAGCAATTTTTATTTAATTTGACAATAAAATTAAATAGTTTGTTTAAAATTAAATGTTTTATCAAATATAATAAAATATTTAATGTTTAATATTTATCAAACAATTTTTATTTAATGATATATTTAATATTTATCAAGCATTTCTTATTTAATTTGGCAATAAAATTAAATAGTTTGTTTTAAAATTAAATGTTTTATCAAATATAATGAAATATTTAATATTTATCAAGCAATTTTTATTTAATTTGCCAAAAATCAAAACATTTTTTACTTTGACGAAAAGGGGACGCCTGGGCGTCCCTGATATAGCTGGGGGACTCCTAGCTATCCCTTGGCCCTAGGTGTCCCCTTTTATTTTCCAACCGTCCCCTTTTTTGGGGACGCATTTCCTATCATTTCCCAGTTTTTGAAAATCAAGGGGGATGCTCGGGGGACGTCCCCTATAGTCCCCCCGTCCCTGAAACGCCACAGGGGATGGGGACGTAAGGTTTGAGGGGGGGAATGCGTCCCCGTGTAACACAATTTAGAGTTTTTTTTTCATCTCGTATTTGGAGAGGAGATTTTTTCCACTAGGTTTTCTCCTTTTCTCTGTTTGTGAGAGATTGCATTTGTATATGGGTGCCTAACATGGCCTAGTAGTTGGGACCCATCCTTGCATCATTTTCCTAATAATCTACTCCAAAGTTGCACTTAATGGGGGGGTGTTGGTGTGAATAATGTTTTGTACCTAGCTAATTCCTAGTAGGGGGACTTATTCACATGTTAAGTTTACTTAGGTCCTAGGTGAACTTCTAAAAGTCTTACTTGTCTAGATAAGATCTTATAATATCTTATCTTTTTGACTTTTTTGTCAAGTTAGTTGTCTCATGACATAGGATCAAGACACTTGTCATGATCCTATCTAATCCTATGTCTCACCTCGGCTATATAACCAAGGGTTCTCATTTGTATTTAATTCCAATCCAATACCATTGCAATCTTGAGTATTGCATATTGGCCATATTATCTTGCATCCATTATTGCAAATTTATGCTCTTGCTTTTCTCTCTTGTAGAAGGTTGTTTTTGGTTTTGTAGGTGATCCTAGTGGCTTGAGTTCTTGAGTGACTAATAGTTAGGATGAAATATTCCGAGCCAAAATTTTTTACTTTTTCAAATTGCAGATTACAATCAGTGCACCCGTTAGGGTTAGAAGATAAACCCAAAACGTACTGAAGCAACTCTAACCAAGAATGGCGCCGATGATGGCGAGCATATGGTCAGAGGATCTTCTACTCTAAATGCTGAAAGGGAACTCAACGTCAAGTATGTGCTACCCAATCCAATGTGGAGTGAGGGGCGACCATATGACGGAGTGATTACAAAATTCAATGCTTGAAAGGAAATGCTGAAACTGGAAATACTCAACACCCAGAATGTGCTTGCTCACCCAGAATGGGAAGTAGCTACCATAGGGCGGAGATCTATCTATCATAACAATTACTGAAGAAGAATGAGTATTACAACAACAATAAAGCAATATTCAAAGAACGACTGGTCAGTACTACTGCCAGCTTACAAGATATTATTGCCTGCAAATCAGAATATAAGATGCTCTTTCAATGGTGCATACAATAAGAATCCTTCTGCAAAGGTTATAAGAAACCTTAACACCAACCAAATCAGGAAGATGCAGATTCCTTAAACTGTCATATCAGATCTGTACTTTTTGTTACATAACCAGCAACTTACAAACTTAAAGAATTGTTCATAACTTCCTCAGATATGACCCGATTGATGTGAAATAAAATGCAATGCACTCTAATGATAAAGGCGACCAAAACCAAACACTAAAACAGACCCAAATCCCACTAATTTAATTTGCACGGAATTCAAGACAGTACACAATGGTACGACCCAGTTGAAAAGTTCGACCTTGCTTTAAAAATTCAATACACAACCAAAAAATCTGAAACTTGAACTAATGATTCGCCCTTGACAGACTAATGAATTAAGACACTGCCCAGAACTATATCTTTTGTATTTTTTGAGATATGAATGAAAATCTAAATCTGCTGTTGCACAATGCAATTTCTAGAAAATCCACTAAAATGCAGAAACCAGAAAACTACTGATCTAATAATGCTGATTACAATGCATGATTACTAAGAAGCACTCACAAACGAGATTGAATCACCACTAGTTGTTGTCTTGCAAACAAGAAGCGATGCCCGAGCTAGGAGGCCTTCATTCCTCGAAGCAAACCCAGAGCCAATTCGGCAGCATAACAGTACTGTAGTCCAAAGATGATGAAATGATGCTCAAGTCTCCTTTTTATAAGTTTCGGTTGACTTCACGAAACCCTAAAATCCAACTCAATGACCAAACCCTAGCTCTTTCTTCAAGATGGCGTCCTTTTCCCTTTTAGCTCAATATTCATATTTTAATTAAAATCAACACCTTGATAAATGCGCCCAAATTAACTTGTTTTGACTTTGGAAAATTCATCAAAATTAAATATATCCTTAATGATGGCGCCACCCTTCAAGTCCACCTTTTAAAATAACATTAAGTCATTTGACTAGGCCAAGGTGATAAAATAACATTTAAATTATAATGTTATTTTTTAAGTGAAATGAGCTCAACTCCCCAAAACTGCATTCTGAAGCCCGAAACTGAATACGCCACTTGAGTCAACTGAAGGGGAAGGTCAACTGCCTGAGACCATCCTATTTACTGCCAAAAATAGAATTTACTAAAAATAGTAAATTCCTGGAAATGCTCAGAATGCCGAGATGAACACACCACTGCGAAGCTCTCTGAAAACCCAGAAAGAATCTGCCATTGAATCCACCAACTTCGAGCAAAGACATCCTCAAAAATAGGAAACCCTAATTTTACCTTCCGACTAGCCTTCGGGTTTCCAGAAAAAGGCCAACGGTCATAGGAACGATCAGGTTTGAGAAGGGGACATTACATAGGATGAAAACCCTAACTTTATTTGGACAAATAATTGGTTAACCATTTCAATTTTAGGGTACAAGCACTAAAGTTTTTATGTAATTGGTAATGAAGCCCGACACTTAGAGATAGATATTCCAAGTCATTCGTGGTGTTATCTTCTATCGGCAACCTAGGCATCCTTATCGTTATTTACCATCACCGGACTCCTTTCAGATCATATTGTGGAGTGATTTCTTCTAGCGTTGGAAGTCCCGATATTGGGTATCTTATTCATTGGTCTGACATCTATAATTTCTAGCAAGCACATCTTCCAAGCTCTTGCAGCTTCAGATCATCTTTGAATTCCAAAAGGACGGGAATCATTTCATAGTGGAAACTGGTGGTCGATATAGCAGTAGCACTAATTGTTCGTGAATCCCAATATTGGGATACCACTTGCTAGGATTTCATTCTTTATCCATAGTCATTGTGTCTAAATGCCGTACGAAGATTGAAACTACCTTTGAAGTCGGTGTCTTATGTGGTTATTCCTATCGATATTCTCTGGTGCAGAGAAAATCATGTTTGATCAAGATAATTGGCAAGTAGACTTTATACATATCCATTATGCACTAATGTTGTTCAAAACTGTTCAAGGCTTCACATCGTTCGTGATTGTAGATTAATTGATACCAGGCCGTGGTTATTTCATTTGGATAATCCATCAAAGCGACTGAGAAGAGATTGATGGATCTTGTGTTGCCATTATGTTTGGTATATACTGTGTGAGGTTATTAAGACTTGGAGATAATCTCCGATGATGGATTTTCATTTCACAATACGTAACACGCTTTGTTTATGCTAATCGCCAACATTAATGGCGATGGATTCATTTATGCTCATCAGAATTACATATGCTCAAAGACTACATTGTTGACATTGAGGATTGACATTTCATTTATGATCGGAAGCATTCGTTGTATATGTCTTATGTTGGAACATATATGTTGGTCGACTGATTTTTTAAACACCGAGCAATCGCTGGAGTATACGGGTATGAGGTTGTAAAACCGAATATTAGTTTATTTGCTTTGGTGGACCTTATTCAATATGCTACAATTTGCGAATACATATTATAATGGTTTGCAATAATCTGCAAAGTTCTGTAATTGACATTCATGTGAAATCTTGAAATCTAGAGGTTGTATTGAGTTGTCTTATTCAATTTGAATATTCTGCAATTAAGCTACCTTTCTTGCATTGAACTGTATTTTCCATTCATATGCGAGTTTAAATGAATTATGACAAGTCATGCAAATGTTCAAGTGTAAACCAAATCAATAAAACCCCATAAGAAAACATTGGAACAGCAAGGGTATTAAGGTTACCGTCTCAAATCAGGGTAGGGTCATTATATCCCTAGGAGAGCGACTTGCCTTCTAAAATCAATGCTTCAACAATAAATCCAAGTGAGTACTTCAAATGTGGTGCCCAAGAGAGAGGAATCCAGTGAATCAATGCTCAGAATGAATTGCAAACCACACACGGAGTTATGAATGAGTTTCACCTTCAGCCACTGTCAAAAAATGGATTTCCAGAATTCTGAAATGTAAATCAGACTTCTGAAAATGCTTCTAATCGCCTCCAAAACACAATCAAAATGAAGAAAAACCCCAAACACACAAAAACCATCAATCCCACATCAAAATACTAAGAAGATCTTCATCTTTCAACCTCCAAAATGATAGAAATCAAAACTCTGTGAACACCCAATGTGATCCCTGAAGTAGAATCACCTTTCTCGGCTAGGGTGGATCTTTCACCACTAAAACCAGCTACAAACGGTGAGGGTTTTCATCCTCAACTCGCAGAAATAGAATCTTGGAAGCATACCAATAACATCCTGTTGTGTTGCCAAAAGATAGATGATCAAATGAGAGCCAAAGAGATTCTTTAATAGAGGTGAGAGGGAAATTAGGGCAACCAAGTTTGAAATCTTTTCCCTCCAAGACTCCCACACCCCCCTTCATGAACTTTTGATTTTACTTTAAAATCGTTATGTCAACCCTAGAGTGGCGTCCACCTTTTAAGGCTTATAATTTGGCCTTTTTTAAATACAACTTTATTAACACCTTTACCTAGGCATGAGACAAGGTACTTTTTGATGACCCCAAGACCCTCACTTAAGTTATAAAGTGACTTTATAACATAAGTGATGAAAAAATACAAATATTAATTTAATTAACCTTAGACTCACCAATGCCCAACCAAGAAATATAACATTGCTGGAGTAACAAAGGCCAGGACCAATTATAAAAAATACACTTACTAAAAATAACAACTACTAAAAATAGTAAGTGTTCCCAAACACCAAACTAGTACAATCTGAGATGCGCTAAGACTTACTGAAATATTCCGAGCCAAATTTTTTCGTTTTTCAAATTACGAATTACAAAGCAATGCACCCGTTAAGGTTAGCACTAAACCAAAACGTGTTGAAGCAACTCTAACCAGAATGTACACCAGGATCCCGATGTGGGCAAGGTGTGAGCATTGGTCAGAGGATCTAAATCAAAATGCTTATGCAAGAACTCTAACCAAGAATGGCGCCGATGATGGCGAGCATATGGTCAGAGGATCTTCTACACTAAGTACTGAAAGGGAACTCGACACCAAGTATGTGCTACCCAATCCAGTATGGAGTTGAGGCGACCATATGGCGGAGTATTACAAAATTACAATGCTTGAAAGAAATAACTGAAATGCTGAAAGTACTCAACACCCAGAATGTGCTTTCTAACCCAGAGTGGGAAAGTAGCTACCATAGGGCGGAGATGTAACTATTACAAAACAACTTCACAATGAAAAGTGAGCATTACAAATCAGAATTGAACAAGCTTGAGAATTACTGCCAGTACTACTGTCAGTTTACAAAATGAAGATCCTTCGCCTGTCAAGAGCATAGGAATTTGAAAGATTAGCATTACATCATATAAGAACTCTCCGTGGCTTGATTAGAGATGCCGGTTCAATAAATCTCTCAATGATCAAATAATAATTCTGTTTTTCCACAAATCTGCACTTTTAAATTAAAAACCAGCAACCTAGGAATTCACTCATATGCTCATATCTCTCTCATTTCTCACCCAAATGATCTCAAATCTGATGCAATAGACCCTCAAAATGATGGCGCCTAACTTAGTAATAAGAAATGGCATCTAAAAATGGTTATTAATTACTGACACGAATCCCAACGCACTCTAGAAAGTACGCCTTCAAGGAATGACGGATTTGCATTATAAAATCATAAGCTTCGTATTAAAATCTGCAAATATTCATGAAGGGTCGCTTCCAACAGAGAAAACCAATGAGACAATACCCAGAACGACTCTTTGTGTATTTTATGACTTATGATTAAAAACATCAATCTGCTACAATGAATGTGCAACTCCAGAAAACCACTAATATGCATAAAACTGATTTACATATCCTCACAAAGACTAAAAATGCAGAAATCTCACAATAAAACATTCAAACTACACTATCTCACCACTAGTCGCTATCTTTCAAGCGAGAAGCAATGCCCAAGCTAGGAGGCCTTCATTCCTCGAAGCAATCCCAAAGCCAATCCGGCAGCATAACATTCCTGTAGATAAAAGATGCCCAAATGATGATCAAAGTCTTCCTTTTATAATTTCTCGTTGACTTCTCGAAACCCTAAACTCCTCTTCAAGTCAAAAACCCTAATCTCTTGCAAAGATGGCGTCCATTTCCTTCAAGCTCAATATTGAATTTTTAAATAAAATCAATACTTTAATAAATGCGTCCACTTTATAGCTTGATTTGACTTTGGGTAAAATATAAAATATAAAATAATCTTTAATGAAGGCGCCACCCTCAAAAATACCACTTTTCAAAACAACATAAAGTCAATAGACTAGGCCAAGGGGTCAACGTTAAAATATAACATTAAAACGTGACTTTTAATTAAATAGCGCAACTTATCTCTCCAATTGTGCCCCGAAGCCATAAATGAGCAAGCCAACTGATCAAACTGAAGTAGGAAGTCAACCATGTTGAACCCAACTGTAAAACTACCAAAAATAGAACTTACTAAAAATAGTAAATTCCAGAAAATGCTCAGAATGCCGAAATGAACATACCACTGCGAAGCTCTCTGAAAACCCAGAAAGAATCCGCCATTGAATCCACCAACTCCGAGCAAAGACATCCTTAAAAATAGGAAACCCTAATTTTACCTTTCGAGTAGCCTACGGGTCTCCGGAATAGGCCAACGGTCACTGGAAAGATCATGCTCGAGAAGGGGACATTACAATCCGCCCTTCCCAAAATTGCTTGTCCTCAAGCAATACCACCACAACTCCAGAAATTTTAAAACTAATCCATACGCAAACAAGTATGATCCCTGGTTCCCAAGTGCGTCTCAGGAAAGACCCACCATGCCGATGCTGCACCACTCTGATCACATCAATGAAAATATCATGCCAATGCTGCACTAACTCCCCTTGTAACTCCAAAGTGTTACCATCTATGATACTCAAACTGAAAGATCTTAAAGATCTTAAAGGACTGAGATTAATATCAAGTAATGTCTCATGTCCACGATGCCCAAAGTCAACAATATCAACCATACCATTGTCTACCACAATTCTAGGCAAGAAGAAAGATAGGATACCCAACTCAAAATCAATCTCCTCAGCATACCTCCACATGGTAACAAACGAAACCATGACTGCAAATGTGACATCTTCAACTCTTCTTGCAAAGCGAAAAACTTTCCTTTGCAAGAACTCAACAAACTTGAACTCTTGACTCCACATGAATTCCCTATGCCTCCGCTGATTTATCATGGCACAACTAAGAAGTCTGAAGAAATTTCTCACAATTCCAACCCCAAGAGTCTCAGAATGTAGAATCAAGGCATTGAACAGGATCTCAGCAGTAGGAGTTTCGAAGTGCCAAGCCAAGTCGAGCGAGGGTCTGCTGCTCCAATTATTTGTACATGAATATGTACCAAGGAAACCATTAGAATGAGTATGGTCTCTTCCCAAATGCTGATTGTGCTCAGCCCACACCACCAATTCTCTCTTGTGAAACCATAAATTGTCCCTCGAAAGAGATTGGAAGGTCTGAAATTGAATGAACCAACAACCCAACAAGACTGAAATGATCAACTTGAAATCTGATTTTATGAAAATCAACATCCAAGGAGATAGATAGCTGTTGCCAAACTGAAAATCAGCACCCAAAATATCATGTCTGCTTATATCTACAGCCGAAAATAAACCCACTGAAGATCCCATCACAGCCAAGTACCAATCCTTGCTCAACTTTACTTTCCAAAACTCCCATTGATCATTAGGAGTGAACTTCAAATGACTGACAAAGAAGGTAATAACATCCAAAGGACAGTGAATTTGAGGCTCATCACTCCAACATACCTTCTTGACACATGTCAAAAGTGAGTTGATACCAGGGCTCCACATCATAAGTAAAGAAGAGCCAATTTGCAAATGGAGAATTACTTTTACTAGAACGCTTTGGGAAATACGTTCTATTTGAATCATCGCACCCTGAAACTCCAAGAAGTACTCAACATATCTGAATTCATTGAGAAAGCCAAATTCGAAATCATGAGAGAAGAATTGCTGGAAGGATTCAATGGACCCTTCATCAAACTCCATTATGAAATTAGTTATTCTTAGAGAAGATGGTGTAAGCAGGAAGTCCGATAGGAATCTGACAAGCATCCATATCAGAAAATGAATGAACTCTTCAACGGAATGCCAATCATCCCTTTGTTGCCCATCAAGATTAATGACCTCATTCCACCATGCTTCTTGATTTTCCACCTCCTGAATGGGGAGACTAGGAGCAACAGTGAAGTCTTCATTATGCAGCTCATGCATCCTCGTTCCATTGTCAGAAGAAGTGCTAGAACTTCCCTCTTCAACAATGATGTCATAAGAAATTTCCTCAAGGCTTGAAATCTCATCATCTACCTCAAAGGAATGTTTCTCATAAGCTTCCTCATCACTTGGTTCAAAAAGAGGATTGTCATAAGTTGCGTCAGCACCCACTTCAAAGAAAGGGTTGTCAAAGACTTGGAAGTCCCCTTTTCCATCTTGCTGGTCCAAATCTGCATACACAACTTCTGATTTCCTTGTGAAACCTTCAACATCAAACTCCTCTCGAAGACTATCAAGCTCGTCAATTACTTGCTTGATTTCTTCAACTCTTTGCTCATTCTCTTGCCTGCTAAAAAGTTTGAAATCAGCAAACCGGTCTTCAACCTCTGTTAGAGAGAAATGAGTTTCTTTTAACTTTTCCTTTGTTGATTTAAGCTCCAGAGTGAGCTCATCAACTAAACTCTCATTTTCTTGGACAACACTGAAGGACTTCTTTGCAAGTTCAATAGCATGATCCCGATCCTTCATCAAGTGTATGCAATCTGATTTCAACTCCTCCAAAGAGTCTCTGATGAGTTGCAAATTGAAAAGAGCAACTTCATTCTTAACTCCTCTTTTTCTCTCTTCAAGCTGAGCCTTCCAGTGGAGATCTTCAATCAAACTGTGAGTGCGATCAAATTGGGATAGAATTCGCACTTCCCTCTTAAAGGACTCTTTGTCTTGATCTTCCCACTCAAGAATATGCAAAGATGGCGGATTGCTGGTTGGCTGATTGTCAAAATCAAAACTTTGTTTTGTGTCTTTGCGGCCATCATAGCTGCTCCAGCTTCCGTGTCTTTCACCTTCAACTAGAGGAGAATGCTCATAGTCATGAAAGGCATCATACTCCACAAAATCTTCAACCCATTGCTTGCAATCAGCTTCGTGCATTGATAAATCAGCTTTGTGTTTAGTAACACCCTCAAACTCTCCATCTTCAGGAGCCATATGGTCTTCAAGCTCTTCTTCTTCATCACTGTCTTCTTGATCAAACATTAGAGCAGCACCCAACTTGCTCAATGGATCATAGTCATCTGCTGTTCGGAAAGTTTCCGTAGAAACATTTTCTTCTTTAGCGGCTGCAACCACTTCAAAGACATCATCATGGAGCTTTTTTGAACCCTCTTCTTCTTCGAAGACAACTTCCTCTTCAATGGCCACCTCATAGTTTGCCATGCAAACTGATTTTTGATCTTCATCTGGATCAAAGGGAAATTCATCCCACAAAGGTTCTTTATCATACCTTGGTGTCAACCAACCGGGATCCCAAATGGAAAAAGGCTGACTGTTTTGATCAATAGAAAAGTACTCTTCATGCTTCTCTTGGAGTGTTGAGTCTTTGAATAGGTCAGCCAGTAACTCACTTGAACTGGTTTCTTCATAAGTCCTTCTCTCCAAGGGCTTAGTTTGATGCTCAAACCCAATGTCACTATCATAATGAAATGAAGAATCTTCATTGCCTGCTGTTTTGAAAACATCACTGTCATTATCTTCATCATGGGGAAGTATGTCATTGATTTCTTCATTAGCAGCCCAATGAATACCAAAGAGGTCTTCTTGGCTACTTGTCATACATTTGTCTAGTGAAAATTCTTGAGAGATTTGAACAGCAGCAAGAGGTGAATAATCCTTGACCAAATCCTCAACTAGAAGAGGAATAAACACATCAGAATCACCATTAACATCACCTTGGTAATGATCATAAGCTGGTTCAAGGACACCACTAGTGTTTTCTTCATCTTGTTCTTCTTCAACGAACTCATCCCACACAACCATCATACCAACAATTTTTGTGAAGCCCTTAGCCTCAAGACCTTTATTGGATGTATTTTCATTAGAACTCAAGACTGCTGTTATGTTCTTTTCACTGAACTGTTCTTCATCACTTCCTATCACATGCAAATCTAAGGAAGTATTTTGGGGTTCTTCCACACACTTTTCCACTGTTAGAGTTTCTTCATCAAGCTCACGATCAATATGAGGTGCCATGTGCACCTTGCTATCCCAGCTTTCAGACCTAGCATAAATCTTTTTGATTCCCCACCTTATGTCAGGATCTTTCATTAGCGTAAACAGTTCATGCATTAACTCAAGTAGAGGCTTCTTTGTAGTCATCTCTCTGTATGTAGTGTCTGGTATCTCCGTCACTCATCTGTCAAGTGAACTCTATTGGGCACAGGATGGCAGGATCTTGGCTCTGATACCACTGAAATATTCCGAGCCAAATTTTTTCGTTTTTCAAATTACAAATTACAAAGCAATGCACCCGTTAAGGTTAGTAGCTAAACCAAAACGTGCTGAAGCAACTCTAACCAGAATGTACACCAGGATCCCGATGTGGGCAAGGTGTGAGCATTGGTTAGAGGATCTAAATCAAAATGCTTATGCAAGAACTCTAACCAAGAATGGCGCCGATGATGGCGAGCATATGGTTAGAGGATCTTCTACACTAAGTACTGAAAGGGAACTCGACACCAAGTATGTGCTACCCAATCCAGTATGGAGTTGAGGCGACCATATGGCGGAGTATTACAAAATTACAATGCTTGAAAGAAATAACTGAAATGCTGAAAGTACTCAACACCCAGAATGTGCTTTCTAACCCAGAGTGGGAAAGTAGCTACCATAGGGCGGAGATGTAACTATTACAAAACAACTTCACAATGAAAAATGAGCATTACAAATCAGAATTGAACAAGCTTGAGAATTACTGCCAGTACTACTGTCAGTTTACAAAATGAAGATCCTTTGTCTATCAAGAACATAGGAATTTGAAAGATTAGCATTACATCATATAAGAACTCTTTGTGGCTTGATTAGAGATGCTGGTTCAATAAATCTCTTAATGATCAAATAATAATTCTGTTTTTCCACAAATCTGCACTTTTAAATTAAAAACCAGCAACCTAGGAATTCACTCATATGCTCATATCTCTCTCATTTCTCACCCAAATGATCTCAAATCTGATGCAATAGACCCTCAAAATGATGGCGCCTAACTTAGTAATAAGAAATGGCATCTAAAAATGGTTATTAATTAATGACACGAATCCCAACGCACTCCAGAAAGTACGGCCTTCAAGGAATGACGGATTTGCATTATAAAATCATAAGCTTCGTATTAAAATCTGCAAATATTCATGAAGGGTCGCTTCCAACAGAGAAAACCAATGAGACAATACCCAGAACGACTCTTTGTGTATTTTATGACTTATGATTAAAAACATCAATCTACTACAATGAATGTGCAACTCCAGAAAACCACTAATATGCATAAAACTGATTTACATATCCTCACAAAGACTAAAAATGCAGAAATCTCACAATAAAACATTCAAACTACACTATCTCACCACTAGTCGCTATCTTTCAAGCGAGAAGCAATGCCCAAGCTAGGAGGCCTTCATTCCTCGAAGCAATCCCAAAGCCAATCCGGCAGCATAACATTCCTGTAGATAAAAGATGCCCAAATGATGATCAAAGTCTTCCTTTTATAATTTCTCGTTGACTTCTCGAAACCCTAAACTCCTCTTCAAGTCAAAAACCCTAATCCCTTGCAAAGATGGCATCCATTTCCTTCAAGCTCAATATTGACTTTTTAAATAAAATCAATACTTTAATAAATGCGTCCACTTTATAGCTTGATTTGACTTTGGGTAAAATATAAAATATAAAATAATCTTTAATGAAGGCGCCACCCTCAAAAAGACCACTTTTCAAAACAACATAAAGTCAATAGACTAGGCCAAGGGGTCAACGTTAAAATATAACATTAAAACGTGACTTTTAATTAAATAGCGCAACTTATCTCTCCAATTGTGCCCCGAAGCCATAAATGAGCAAGCCAACTGATCAAACTGAAGTAGGAAGTCAACCATGTTGAACCCAACTGTAAAACTACCAAAAATAGAATTTACTAAAAATAGTAAATTCCAGAAAATGCTCAGAATGCTGAAATGAACATACCACTGCGAAGCTCTCTGAAAACCCAGAAAGAATCCGCCATTGAATCCACCAACTCCGAGCAAAGACATCCTTAAAAATAGGAAACCCTAATTTTACCTTCCGAGTAGCCTATGGGTCTCCGGAATAGGCCAACGGTCACTGGAAAGATTATGCTCGAGAAGGGGACATTACACTTACTATAAATAGTAAGTCCTAAAAATGGTCACTTCTATAAATAGTAACCCTTGCCAAAAAAGTGCTGAAAACCACCACAAAGCCCATATAGGCTCTAAAAGTCCCCTAACTGTTAACGTATTAGCAGCTTCGATAGCTCCTTCCAGCTCATCATTCTTTCTTGGAGGACGTAAATTGAAGATAGCCGTTGGCTATTCAATTTACATTCATGGTTTTTCTCATGGCCGACATAAAGGAAATCAAGTTGTTTCCTTTTTTATTATATCATATTTAACTCAAGACAATTACTACCAAAGCATAGTCACAAAAAGGCCGACCTCTTGTGAAGAGGTGTAAATACTTACCAAGGCCGACCTTAATAAATATGGACGCAATTATGAACAGACGCGTCTCTCCAACCTCAACCGATATATATTGACTGGGACCCGTCCATGTTCTCATATAGTGGATAGTCTACTCACTCATGGATGTGCGCACAAATTAGAGATCAAGAAGGAGCGAATATTACTGTCACCTCAGTGCGAATTCAGGTGGTCTGACCTTTGTGGAAATCATTGAAGACACAGATCAGAAAAAGAAAAGAAAAAATAAAAATATATATATATTTTTGAGTGCGTACTCTACTGAGTCTAGTACGAATCCATTCAAGGGTGATCAGCGAACTTACTGGTTCAAGACATACTGAATCTTAAGTCAATCCACTTGCTGTCTTCCACTACGAACTGAATCTGAGGTTTATCATCGAATTCACCAGTTTGGCAAAGCTGTTAAGTGAGTACTTACTCGAAGCCTATCATTGAACTTATCTGATCGGTGACATCATCAAGTGCTAGACTGTCAGAGAGATAAGCGAACTTTGTCATCTCTGATTTCTGCCTTTACCAGGTGTGATCTAAAGGTTACTATCCGTCTTTGTTCATTTTTTGGTACTGTATATTGGTCTGGTGTTAAGACCACATTGTATCTTGTAAAGACTGCCACTGTTGCATCATAAATAAGAGAGATCTTTGTTGCTGGGTTTTTCTCCCTCAAGAGGAGGGTTTTCCCAGGGTATATGCTGTATTATTTTGTCTGATTTATGATTTAATTCTCTCTGCATTTAATCTGTTCACACAAATTAACACTAACCAATGCCACTTAGCCTACAGGAACCCTGGAATAGACTAATGGAGCTCTCCTACTAATCAGGTGCAAGAAGGGGACATTACATTTTCAGAGTTACTTCTTGCTGGTTATGCCTCTTTCCTACACCTAGGCTGTACCATATTTGTGTGCAACTGAGTGAAGCATCAAAGATTTGATTTTGGGTATTGGGCCATTCCTCTTCTCTACCTTGGGCGCCCCTATGCTCCAATTTACAGATTTTTTGGTCTTGATTCTAATTTTCTAGAGGGGATTGCCTCTCTTGCTGGTCATACATCTTGACCCTAGGGGGACGTGAGGGTGTAAAGAGCATTCGTCTCCTTCTAGCTGCTGTTTGTGTGCTGTTTGGTGGTGCTTATTCCTCTATTTTGCTTGATATCAGTTTGGAGGAGTTACTTGCTGAATTGGGTGATGCTCTTGGGAGTTGTGCCTTGATTATGTTTGCTGTTTAGAGGTGTTATAGACCTGTAAATTCATACCAGACCTGAACCTGCTGCTGTTCAGTCCATTTTCAGATTTCTAGGGGTCATTGTTGAGGTATACATTGCTTGTTATTATCAAGAGCTATTGTACTTTGGTGTTGGATATCATTTGGGGTTGTCATTTCATATTTCTAACTCATTGCAACTGGAGTATATTTGCAAACATCATATTGTAATAATCTCTCATTGTAACACCTTTGGTAGTACCATTGATGAATAGCTCCTGTGCCTTTTACTTACCCCACCGAATAAGTGTATGAACATCTTTCTTGTTTCATGTAATGCCTGCTGAATAAGCAGATGATTTACTTTCTTGTTGGCTATGCACCCCATTGCATAAGTGGCTTGGGTCGGCTTGTCACTTGATGCTTTCTTTGCTAGTTGTAATTCCAGCTGAATAAGTGGATGTTTCCTTTCATGCTTTGGAGATTTCATACTTACCCCATTGAACAAGTGGTTTACTTTAGAAACACTTAATTGTAAGCCTTACCACCGTATGCTCACTTTACCCATGTTAGGATCTGGGTGATCAGAAAGTGGAAGGTATATGCTTTTAGTTGATTCTTGATTACCAGTCACCCCATTGAACAAGTGGTTGCTTTCAATTATTTACAATTTTGCAGTGTACACCTTGCCACCGTATGCTCTCACTTTGCCCGCATCAATATCTAGGTGAACAAAAAGTGGGAGGTAGCTTAATTCAGTTGTTTATTATTGTTATTTTGGCTAATGCTAACGGGTGCAAAATAAAAAATATATATTGGGGTGGATATTACACAATTATACAAGTCTGCTTATAACATTTCTCAACATATATACTCTTCACTTTCATACATTTGCATATATCTTGTTTCTCAAATCTGCATTTATTCTCCTTCACAAATTATGTCCTCTTCAATGGATGACTAACTCTTTCTATGCCTTAATAAAATCTGATTATGCAATGACATACCTATCCTCTCTCCACAAATTTGATGCAATCTCTTTCTAGTCTGCATATACCTCTTTTAGATCTGTATATATCTCCTTTATCTCTACTGGTGTAAATGATTATATCTCTATCACTCAACACTTCTCTTCCATCCCCTCTTCCTTATTTAATCTTCTTGCATCTCACATCTATTCTTCAAGGACTGCAGGTGTATGTAAGACATGTCTTTTATTTTCCACACTTGTCTTTTTCACAATCCACATTCATTATTTATATCTTATGCCTTAAATGAAGAGAGGCAAGTCTTTGAAGAGTGGTCTCCCTTTGAAAGGTTATGACTTTTTGTTAAGAGACCAACCTTAACTCAAACCTTAATTGCTGCCTTTTATATAATTTCTACCTTTAAAACTTTACTTGATCGCTGCCTTATGAAGTGCCCTTTTCAACCTTATCAAATGGTCTACTTATATACCTTGTTGCCTAAGGAGTCAAACCCCTTCAGACACCCGCTGCCTTTTGATAAACTTAAACTTTAATTTTACTTTATTGTTCTTTAGTTGATTCAATAAAAATATTTTACACCATACATACTCGATTCCATATTCCCAACAATATGAAACAGTTCCAATCTTCAAAGATTCTAACTGCAGTCTTAATACAAATAAAATCACTGTCTTTATAAAGTAATCACTACTCCTTATATTGTTGCCTTCTTAATCATTCAATTCCTTTTAAATCTCCAATCACTGCCTTTATATTTGGATATAGTCGCTGCACTTATATAATTATCACTGCATTATTAATAGCAATTGTTGCTTATCATGATCACTGCCATATATACATGGTATTTTAATTAATTGATATATCTTTCTTTGACACCAAGGGTGGTTGGCCAGCATGGGGAGGTTGGCTTCTTATATATGATTTTATTTAATCTTCAAATCGCCTATTAGATTGAGGTCGGCCAGCACATAAATAAAGCATATTTCTTCATAAGAAAGGTGCTGCCATACATAAGAAGTCGGCCATATATGAAATTTGTCATTTGTAAACACTTATATTTAATTACAATTTTCCCTTGAACTGCATATTAAGTTGGCCAAGAATGGTAGTTAAAAGATGTCGATTTAGTGGCCTTTGGCCTTAAAGGTTTCCTTAAAAATCCTTCCTTTGACATCAATGACAATTTTGACATCAATTCTTTCCTTTGACATCAACAACAACAATTTTCAACAGTGTTCATGTTGTTGGTCAAGTGGGACATTATGTATCACAATCCACAATCCACATAAGTATATGTATCATGGACATTATGAATTGTATCATCCTCACATAAAGAAACATCATCAACAAGAGTTAATGTATCATTAGAAAGTAAAACGTCATAAAAAAAATAGATAGAGGAAGGAGGATCATCACACAACTCACCATCCCTAGATGTATCAAATGAATATAAGGTTAAGGGAAGAATTAGATCATTGTCATGGCCATAAAAGAGGTAACATCATTGTAAAGCATAGCAAGACAAGAGGTGATTTAAATAGGAAGGATGGAACTACATCCATGATAAGGATCTAACAATGAAAGTACACAAGGATCCAAACCCTAATCAATATAAATCAGATATGAATGAAAGATAAAAGCAATAAAAAATATCATATTTGAAACAAGAAGGTAAAAGGGAATAAACCCTATACTGAACCTTAGGAGGTGTAAGATATGCTAGCTTCACCAAAATGAAGGGTTAAAATTAAATTCTCTAAAGGTAATCATGTTAAGCAATCTAATAAAACAATCATAATCACCATCAACTTGGATACAAGAGCTAATTTTAGAAACAAGCACTTAACATGTATATAAATAACTGTTACAAGCAACAAAAGATAATATGAGTGCTCAGCTCTATACACAACAATGGATGTTTTTCAATATCTTGTATTTTGAGATTCAATGTAGACTTTTGCTATGATATTTACACCGAAGGCGTTTCCTTATTTGAGCTTTCCAAGCTCATTTTGTCCTTCAACGGTTGAAATGCACGGAGACAGCATGGTTGACAATTCTGTCATTCCCAACCGTCGATTGTTTAAAGTAGCCTGCAGACGAATTAAGGCTTGCATTTAATACGGTTCTCCGTCAAAATGCCCGCGAGAGGAGTTTGCAGCCTCCGTCTGCCCTCTGACGGCAGCCACCAGGCACGTGTAACCTGAGGAGTGGAGAGAGCCTCTGCGAAAATAGCGATGGTTTGTTAGTAGCAGCTGCGAGACTGTCACCTCAATCCCTGCCAGTGCAAAAAATATCCTGCGCGCAAAGTTCAAAACCACATGAGATAATGGTGGTGCCACATGGCGGAGACACGTAAAGATGGGATTCACTGTTGATCAGAACATTCGTAGTTATATTTGAAAAAATTAATACATAGAGCGATATTAAATTTAGAGTTTTCTAAATTATTTAGAAGTCGTTTCAATTTAATATTGGCAGCAAAATTGGTCCTGGTATTAGAGCCCCTGAGCAGGCAAGCGGATTCATCATATGCCCTTGCGGCTACCTCTGTAGTCTCGAAAGTGCCCAGCCACATTCTGATCTTCTGCGTCGTGTCTTTGATCTCAGCAACCCATCTTCCAGAAGGCCTCTGCCTTATGCCCACAAATTTCATTTTTCTCTTAATCCTCGCCTCGAATCCGCCTCTTGTGTGAACTGGGTTGGCCTGGGATTCGAACTTGGGGGTATTATTGTAATTAAACATTTATATTTAAAAAATATATGTTTAATATTTTAAGAAAATGATTTAAATTTTTAATAATTATTATTTGAATTGTATTTGTATTTATACATAATTTTATTTTTTTAAATGTTAATATTATCTTATTATAAATTTATAGTCTTCTTTAAATAATTCTTATATTTAACAATCTTGTAAAAGAGATTTAAAAATAATTTTTATGATTGTCAATTGAAATTGTGTAGATATTAATTATAAAAAATGAAAATTACTGCCAAGATCCTAATAATGAGCACATTTAAGTTTTAACATTATGACATCCTTTATCCTTAATTATAAGTAATATATAATGTAAATTTTATCTAATAAAAAAATAATTATAGATATATAATTGTATTATTTATTATTATTATATATTATATTCTCTACCAAAACTATTAAATATATATAACATTTGTATAATTACTAATTAATAATTATTATACTCTTATTTAATAAAAAGTATAATTAATATATTATATATTTTACATAATACAGATTAAATTATATACAATATAATTATATTTTTAATTATATATAATAGTATATATATGTTATATTATTATTATTATTATATTATATTCTAGAATACAAAATATAGAATATAAGTATGCAATTATTATAATTAGTAAATAATATATTTCTATATGGATTAAATTAAATTAATTTATTAAAAATTCATAGTTTAATTGATCTTTGGATAGATTAGGAAAAATATAACTATATGTATGTTAATATAATAATAATAATAATATATAAACAATATCATTTTAAAAATGACCTATCAATTGATCTCATGTACTACACAAATTTATGAAAAAAAATAAACCACATTTTTCCCTAATTTACCTTCCACACCTCTTCGGCGTACCCATTGCACACCAAGGTGCGATTGCTAGTTACAATTATGTTACTATGATAGATTGGAAAATGCCATGTTCTCTATTTTGGTTTGAACTCACACATTCTACTCTAGTCTAGAAATTTGTGGCCCTGAACCTCTTTCTACAACTTGAACTTTCTATGCAACCTTGAATCATATATTTTGGGTCTTAACTTCTTATTCACCATTATGTATTTGAAAAATGGTGGTGCATAAAAGCACGTTAGAACTTGCCATGCTAGGGAAGGGAAGTCAACTAACTTCTCACCTTCCACATTAGTCAAGTATCTTGATCAATTCAACATATTGTAACAAGTTCATATGCATGCCAAGTAGAACGCAAATACCTAAATCTCTCTTGAGATGTCGATATAATGCTCTCAATGATGACAATATGAATGATTGGATAAGATAAGGATGAATCTAAATGATTTAGGGATTTAATTTTTGTACAATACCTTAGCATTCAATTTTTTAATATTTTGTACTTAGTAATTATATGACTGATTGGAGTTAGGTCAACTTAGGCTTATAATTAACTTTTTATTTAAAAAAACTGGAGGTCAAGGTTGTAAGCATATATCTAGGGCCGCACTTGCAATCGTAACCCAAAGAATACAAAGAAAGAAATCTGTATTCGCTAAGAATGGGATTCACATTCATATCATGTTTAAAAACTAGTCCAAAATGAATGGAAAAAAATATTAGTAGAACTCTTTTCACCTCTACTAAAATAAAAGAACATAAAATTTCTCCTAACAATAATACGGAATTTATTAAAATTAACCAATGAAATTGAAACATACTTTTTGATAGGTTTTATGTACGCTCTAAAATAAAGAAAATTATATGTCATGTCATTTCAATTTCCACCTGATAAAAAATAAAGTTACCCTTCTTAATTCATCTATGATGAAGTTCACATTGCCAATCCAATCTACACTGTAAATGCATCCTTTCTGTATCAAGAGGACCTCTAGAAAGAATGAAAAAAATCCTACAGAAGTTTGTAACTTCTCGCATCGCGGGTACCTATCACTAAAAAGATTGAAGAAGATATTTTGAAGATTTAAAAAAGTCACAGCTTGGGAGAATAATGGAAAGACAAAATTTGAAACTAACTATACCTTATCAAAAGGATTGCTAAAGCACAAAACGTTGAAGTGCCAGCATGACGCATCATGGTGGCATTGAAATCTGTGTTTCAATCGATAGCTTACAACTTTTGTACTGCTCTGATACCGCATACGCCACAAATAAATTCCAAATGATCGAACTTAAAAACAAAAGCAAGAAGACAACCTCAAAGATGGCGGTTATCCAAAGGAGACGTGAAATCCAATTTATAATTTGAGCTTAACAGACGAAGATTATGGCGATCTCCCTGCAACTCTCATGACATAAACTCCTCTGCATTTAGATGCTACTGGATTGTCCTTACAGAAATGAAAGGGCACAATTTTAGCCGCACTTTCTAGTTATCCGCCTATTGACAAGAAAAAGGTATGCTATATTACGTTATATTCAATAGCTACTTATGTGAGTCATGCTATATCAGACTACAACTGAAGAATTTCAGGGTTTTGGAAAAGAGTTGAAATTCACATGGGTACCTGCGAAAAACCGAGGCAAAATTCAGTCAATACAATTTAGAAATAAGTGAAACATTTTCTGTATGTTATTTGCACTAGTTGTATAAAGCGGGCGCCTAGAAGAAATTCATGACTGAGACATGCAGTTGAAGTTTTGTTGGGTTTCGGAAGGATATGGGTTTTGCTGTAGAAAAATTCACATCAACATTTCAAATGCAAAGAAGAACCCTGTCTGTTAGGGATGGAGCTGTTCACAATGTAATGCACTGAATTTTAGCTTACACATGCTTTTGTGCAAAATATATCTTGTATAAATCTTGTTGGCTTTAGGGTATGTCAGAGGCCTAAAAGTTAAAGACCAAATAATGGGCGTTTCAAATTTCGTTTATTTATTTTTCAAGCAACTAAATATTGGGTGTTTCTGGGGTTTCCTACCCTTTTCAAAATGCACCGTTAGCAGACAGCCTGAGACAAGTTCCTTCAGGTTTGCTGTAATAAAGTTCATGAATAGCTAGAGGCGGACCAAAGACTTGAGAATCTGACAAAAAATATTATACAAGATCATCTATCAGTCTTAAACAAAATAGGTCAAAATCCTATGATAGTAGGTCTTATTACAAAGAAAATTACATTTTGAATATGCAGTCATTTCATAATTCAAATAGAGAAGAAACACCTAAGACACATTTATTGTAGTAGCCACCTGAAGCATCCATCGTAGCTTTTTCTGGAGGTTAAGAAAATGTCGAGAGGAGTCGCATCAACCTGACTGTTGAGGTAGAAGAAAAGTTATTTAATTTTTTTTACTATGCTTGAATCTTCGAATCATTTGACTTATATCAGGAAATGCCAACCTTGAATATATATATAGTGTTTGCTCACTTTTCGTTTTGAGGTTGTGATTCCTTCCACGGTAAGGAATTCCCAATCAGATTATAAGGAAACTACGAAATAGAAGCCTCTTGATTTAATAACCATAGTCTTCGCAAACTTCCAATTCATCTTGTGTAATTCTCGGTAGTGCTAAAAACTAAATTTTATGGTATCTCAGTCTTATCGGATAAAAGCTTTCTTTCTCAATTGTCTTCGTCAAGTATTTGATGTTCTTGGACAAATTTTCTGCATTGCACAAATCCTTCGAACTTAAATTTTCCAGACAGTATCCTAAAAAGATCCTATATGTGCAGCCATTATTAAAGTTTCTAGTTTCGTACTATTGCTTTATTTACAGACTGAAAATTTGCTACCTGTAAATTTGCATACATTTATTGTTTTGCAAAGCTTTGAATCATGATGATTGTTATTTTTTTTCACACTTTAGAGCACTTGAATCTTTCCAAATTTTGACATATTAATATGACTAAGTGTAGTTTTTGCAGAAAGAAAGCTAGCTGTTTGCAATTCTTAGTCTCTTAAGTGTTTCAATTATTAAGCACTGTAATGCCTAGCAGCGGTTTCTGTCATGGAAGTGCAACCAAATAACTGATTCCTTCTTTTAAGCTTTTAGTTTTGCTAGGTCACCATCCTTAGAGAGGCTTATTTTTATTTTATTTTATGTGAAAAAATAGTTTAGAATGATGCCTCTTAATGTGTTCCTACTGCTAATTTTCCATGTGTGAAATGTTTCAGGATATAATCAAATTATTTCTTAATGCTTGGTTGAAAAAATCTTTATTGTCTTTCTGTTCAACAATTTAAATTACTTTTTTGTTTGTTAAGGATCCTACTCTCAATGAAGTGGGTTTAACAGTTTCATATTGTTTTGACATATTTACAGAAATCTGTAAAGTGAAAAGACAAGTTTTGATTCAAAAGATCATCGAGCAAATACCACACCCCTTCTCTTCAATGGGATGGGGAAACATATTCAGAAGGCGTGTCAAAGTTTTCACACTTGCCATAACAGTTTATTTGGACTATAAGGTTGTGTGTTTTGCTTTGTTCTCATTTGTTTTCTCTATGTTTTAATCATAGAAAGGGACTATACTTGTAAAATGCATGCTTTTCCAAAATAACTGTCACCTTTATGGATTGCAGTCAGTCCAGAAAAAAGCTAACTGGGTTTCTGAGGAAAAAGGAGACAATTTATGGGAGAGAGCTCATGAACGGAATGCTAAGCGTGTTCTTAATGCCATAATTGAATTGGAAGGATTATGGGTGAAGTTAGGCCAGTATCTCTCTACCCGAGCAGATGTGCTTCCTGAAGCTTACATACAGCTCCTTAAGCAGCTGCAGGACTCTCTTCCTCCTCGCCCTTTGTCAGAGGTGACATATCAATTTATTAAACTTTAAATCTATTTTATGTACAGAGCAAGTTATATTGTAGTAATTGCAAAAAAGGGCTTAACTCTACAGACAAGTCTTATCTTCAACAAAAATGGCAGCTGTGTTTAGTTTTAGGATGCAGCTATATTAACTAATTATTTATAAAACATTTCTTAATTTTTGGCAGTGGAATGTAACTTTTCATTTAATGTCAATCTTGAATCTGATTATGGAAAGGTCACTGGCAGGTTTATCAAACTATAGAGGAAGATTTGGGAAAGCCCACAACTGAACTCTTTTCAGAATTTGATGAAACACCTCTTGCCACAGCTTCAGTAAGATTCTTGTGCTTGTTCATTTCATAAGGAGCCTTTTGAGGCATGAACAAAAATTATGAACAAAGAGTTCCGGATGCTGCAGTTTTATTGCATATAGAGAAGCATGCACCAATTGCCATGTGTACACACATACGTGCATATGTATGTAAGCACATACGTACATATGTACTTGTATATACTTATGTATCTACATATGTATATACATACATACATACATATGTATGTATATATACGTGCTTGTATATATGTATGTAAATGCAAGTATATACATATATAATACATATATATTTTATATATATGTATATATAATCATGTTTGTGTTGTGTGTGTGTATGCATGCATGCATATAGACATATGTAGACACACACACATGTATTCCTGTTTCTGTGAATGCTGGGCTCTGAGCTCTTATAATTCTTTGAAATTAAATGATAGATAGCCCAAGTCCATCGAAGCCGTTTGAAGAATGGAAGGGAGGTGGTTATAAAGGTCCAGCACAGAGGCATTAAGGATGTTATTCTTCAGGTTTCCAAGAATATCCCCTCAAAATCTGAGTCTTTTTGATATTTTGGAATTGCCAATATTATTCTTATATTTTATTGTTTCTGCAGGATCTAAAGAATGCTAGAACAATTGTTGAATGGATAGCTTGGGCAGAGCCAGAGTTTGACTTTGGTCCAGTAATTGATGAATGGTGCAATGAAGCACCTAAAGAACTCGACTTTGACAGGGAAGCTGGTATCTTCATTTGCACCAACTTCGTATGCATTTCTTACAAGTTGGAATTATAAATGCACATAGAAAAGTCTAATGTTTATTCCCATCAACATAAGCCTAGAAAAATCAAGGCATGCATCCTAAACTGCCTTTTCTATTAGTTTTCTGTTTGGGGACTGTTAAAATATGAACTATCCCTTTTTACTTGCATCAATCTTTGGTAGCCAAGGTGCTGTAATGGTTGGTCAAATTGTTATGCAGCTGAATTTTGTTATTTTGATGAAATTTTCATCCTAAGAATTGATGTTATTTGCTCCATTTTGGCATTTTGGCTAATTATTGCAGCTAGGTCTTAGGCTGTTTTGATCACCATTTTTTTCTATTGTACTATTTTTCCATAGAAAAATATGCATTGAGTTATGTTCTCTTGCCTTTGGACCGTTATTACCTGTGTGCCATTGTTGCCAATGTGTCGTAACATTCAACAGACAGATCAACATATTCTTTATATTGTTTGTGAGTGAGGCTACTGGCCAACCATAGAATCTATGGGTCAAGCATTCAGCCAACAGAGCAAATTGATCAGTACAAAACCTATAGGCAATCCTACAGGATGATTCACTGAATAGCATACATACCACACATAGCTTAAGTAAAAACATTTATCATCATAAGTCCATAGGTTAGATATTTGTCTAAAAATATGGCCTAGAGGCCATGTATTAGTTATTTGAGGATTCACATGGATGATGGATTGGTTAGAGTCCCAAATTTTAAAGCCATAGCATCCGATGGGAGAAGGCATGGATGTCAAGTAGTGTTCATCTATGTGCATGTTTGTGATATTGCTATCAGGATTCAACCGTGTAGTGTTACAAGTCAAACTCATTGACCCATGTTTCATGAGTAGTGGTTCACAAGAACCCATCTCTCATGATAATGAATGGTCCACTTAGCACTCATTGCATCTAGGTGATGCTCACAGAGTTGAAGCACTGGGCCTTCCTGGGAGGTCACCTATCCTAGTACTACTCCAGCTCAAGCGTGCTTAACCACAAAGTTTTCCCCAAGGTTAAGCCCACTTAGCATGCAACCCCATTCGCAAAACCTTTAGAGAGTGTTGTGAAAAACTTTCCAGGGCCTAGGCGAAAACCAAAATGGTCCACCTCAGCCTGAGAAATCCAAGATGAATCTTCCACTGGTTTTCCTTTCTACTTCACTAGGTACTCCTTATACTGCTTGTTTCTAGTGCTCCTTCCAATTTTGGTATCCAAAATTTGCTCAATCTCCTCCTGTGGCTGATGTGGTAACTGCTCTTTCAAATCCACTTCACTGATATTGCTAGTTGACTGTCCTTAATGGTACTCATAGATGTCTGCAATATTGAAAATAGGTGATATGCCCAATGTTTCCGATAACTCCACTTCATATGCATTTCTAGAATCAAACTTCCTTAGAATTTTACAAGGTCCAAATTTCCTCATCTTTAGCTTATTGTATGTCCCTACTAGAAATCTCTCCTTCCTCAAATGTACCATTACTTCATCTCCAACAACAGACTCTTTATGTCTCCGGTGCTCATTTGCCTTTTCCTTATACTTACTATTCATGTCCTCCAAATGCTTCCAGAATTGATTATGCAATGTTGCCATGAAGTCTATGAACTCTTTTGCCTCTGCACTCCTCTTGTTCTCCATACTGATGTCTCTTAGTTCTGCAACTCCTCTGGGATGTACTTTGGTCACAATCTCAAATGGTGTCTTCCCTATACTTTGGTTCACTGAATTATTATATGCAAATTTTGCTTGTGGTAGAACGATGTCCCAATTTCCTATCTTCTCACCAACCAAACATCTTAATAGGTTACCCAAACTTCTATTTACTACCTTTGTGTGTCCATCTGTCTATGGGTGATATGTTGAACTGAACTTTAGGTCTGTCTTCATCTTCTTCCACAATGTTCTCCAAAAGTACCCAATGAACTTGGTGTCTCTGTCCGAAACTACGCTCTTAGGTAATCCATGCAATATCACAATCTCCTTGAAAAATAAGTCAACATGCACAACATCATTAGTCTTCTTGCAAGGAATGAAATGTGCCATTTTAGAAAATCTATCTACTACCATTATAGAATCATGTCTTCTCTGTGTTCTTGGCAATCCCAATATGAAATCCATGCTTATATCTTCCCAAGGTCTCTCCGGTACTAACAAAGGTTTGTAGAATGCAGTATTTTGACTGCTCTCTTTTGCAACTCTGAACATACTTCTTGACATCCTTCTATATCTATGGCCAAAAATAACATTCACTCACCAAAGCTACCATCTTATCCACTCCAAAATGTCATGCTAGTCCTCCACTATGTTTCTCTTTGATCAAATTCTCCCTCATTGAACTCCTCGAAATACACAACTAATTTCCTTTGAACAACGTGCCTCCTTGAATGAAATAATCCATCAATTGGCTTTGATCTATCACCACTGGTTCCTTGCATGCTCTCCATTTTTCAACAAAATCTAGATCATTCTCATACATATATTTCAGCTCTTCAAAACCTAGTACTTCTATCCTCATCTCTGTCAGCAAATTCCTCCTTCTACTCAATGCATCTATAACTTTGTTTGGCTCACCACTCCTATGCTTCAACACAAATGTTTAACTTTGCAAGAACTCTACTCATCTCATATGTCTTTGATTCACTTCCCTTGATTGTTCATATACTGCAAAGCTTGATGATCTATGTACAACACAAATTCCTTAGGCAACAAGTAATGTCTCCACTTCTTCAAGGCTTGAATTATGGCATAGACTTCCTAATCATAAATTGAATATCTTCTTCTAGCATCATTCAACTTCTCGCTGAAATAAGCTATAGGTCTTCCTTCTTGACTTAACACTGCTCCTATTGCATTTCCGTTTGCATCACAATCAATTTGAAATACTTTGTCAAAATTCGGTAATGCTAACATTGGTTGCTCTGTCACCTTTTGCTTCAGCAATTCAAAACTTCTTTGTGCTCGAGATGTCCACTTAAAGTCCTTATCTCCCCTCATTGTTTCTATCATGGGTGTACAAATGCTACTAAAGCTTCTGACAAACTTCCGGTAGAAACTAGCCAATTTTATGGAATGATCTTACTTCTCCAATGTTCACCAGTGTAGGCCACTCAGCAATTGCTCTAACCTTCTCAGGGTCCATCTTCAATCCTTCAGCAAAAATAACAAAACCCAAATATACCTATTTTGTCTTCATAAAGCTACACTTCTTGACATTAATCAACAACTTCTCTTCTCTCAACCTCTGCAATACTTGTCTGATGTGCCACAAATGCTCTTCTCTAGATTTACTAAAAATCAAAATATCATCCAAGTAAACAATGACAAACTTACCCAAGAATTTCTTCAATACCTCATTCATCAATCTCATGAAAGTGTTTGGTTCATTGGTCAATCCAAAAGGCATTACTAACCACTCATACAATCCTTCATTAGTCTTAAATGCAGTCTTTCATTCATCTCCTTTTCTGATTTTGATCTAATGTTATCCAATCTTTAGGTCAATCTTGGTAAAATACTTTGCTCCACTCAAATAGTCCATAATGTCATCCATCCTTGGCAATGGGAATCTATGCTTGACAATGATCCTATTGATTGCTCTTGAATCTGTACACATTTTGTACTCCCCATCTTTATTTGGTGCAAGTACAAAAGGTACCACACATGGGCTTAAACTTTCTCTGATCAATCCTTTCTTCAACAACTCTTGTATCTATCAGTTCAATTTTGCATTCTCTGTCAGTGTCATTCTATGTGTTGCCTTGTTTGGAAAACTTGCTCTTAGTATTAGGTCTATGTGATGACTGATACTCTAGACCGGTGGTAAGCCATCTGGTACATTCTCTAATATGATGTCTTCATACTCTGTTAAAAGTTTTGCTACCTCTTCATTCTTTGCGGTAGGATTCTCTGCCTCTAGTTTACCACTCTTCTTTGGAATCAATGCAAAACACATATTCTCATGCCTCAATCCATCTAGAAATTTCCTTCCATCCACCAAACATAGTCTGGCAGTGCCACAAACTTCAATCTTCTCCTCTTCCTCTAAAGGTATCAACTTAATTCTCTTGCCATTTGAAGTCACAATATAAGTATTCCTTCTTCCATCATGAATTGCTTTCCTATCATATTGCCATGGTCTCCCTAATAGTAAATGACATGCATCCATAGGCATAATATCACACAGTACTTCATCTTTATATGATCCTATATGAAATTTCACCAAACATTGCTCATTCACCAATATCTTATGCTCATCTTGAATCCATGCTATCCTATAGGGGTTTGGATGTTTCAATCTCTTCAAATTCAACTTGGTTACCATTTCTTTTGAAACTAGATTATCAGTGCTACCACTATCTATGATAACTTTACATACCTTTCCTCTGGACTTACATTTGGTTTTGAATAGACTCTTCCTTTGCGGTGGTTCCTTAGTCACTTCATGCATCAAAGCTCTCCTCATTACCAATGATTCACCTTTCTCTGGTTTTCTAACTGAATTAGGGGATTCAATAGGTTCCTCATCCACATAGGCTGCTCTTCCGGTATGCTCAGTCTTCTTTTCAGTACTTCCTTGATGGCATTCAAATGCTCTATGTCCTTCACCTCCACACTTGAAATAGGTTCCTTTGAATGGTCTCCTCTTAGATCTTCCTTCTTCTCTTCGGTATCCATCGTTGCAGTAAGAATTATGACCTCCTCTATCATTGTGGTAGAAATTTCTATCTTCTCTCCCTCTGCGGTATGAATTGCAGTCCTTCTCTTCACTCCAGTAGGGTTTCCCATCTTTGTTATGTTCTGCATTAGGTCTTCTATCTCTAGTTTGTGATCCGCTCCTCTGGAATCTTCCTCTTGCACTTCTTTTTCTTTGTTCAAATTTCTTGTTCAACTTCTCCACTATCATTGCAAACTGATATGCTTCTTCAACTGACGTCATCTTTACCAGGCTTAGTTCTTCTTGAATGTTTGTTCTCAATACATTGATGTACCTCACCACCTTTTCTTTACTTGCTTCACTAGGTCTGGTTCTAATGATCATCTTGTAGAATTCTTCAATATATTCCTTCACAAATTTCTCTTTTTGCATCAAGTTCTGCAATCTTTTCAACAATTCCAGTTCATAATCAACAGGTATGAATTGATTCTTCAACTTTGTCACCATTCTATCTCATTTGATGGTTTTCTCCTTTCCTCTCCTATTTCTATCCAATTGAACTTCTTTCCACCATAAAGCAACATGACCTTTCAACTTTGTTTTCGCAAATCTTACTCTTTTTGCATCTTCAATTTCTTCATATTCAAAGTATTCCTCCATTTCATTGATCCAATCAATCAACTTTTCAAGATTTAAATTTCCCACATAATTTTGAATTTCAACTCTAGGTCGCTTACCAATTTTAGAGATCGCTTTCAACATCTTCATTTGATTTGATTCCTCTTCTTCACCTAGGGTTTTTGCAATTCAATTCACAACATGATCCGCTTCATCATCGCTTTCATCCTCATGTCTAAGGTTTAGGCCTCGCCTTTCATCTTCTTCTACTACATCCAATCGGACTCGCATTTTGCACATCATTTCCAACATTTCATCCATTCTTCCAATGACATTCACCACAATAGGTGCTCTCCTCGGTGACATCTCTCCCCTCGAACTAGTGCAACTGCCTCAATTCTGCGATCTAGCTATAAGGGTTTCAACTGCCTCACAGTCGATGATCAGTTGAAAACACATGCAATTCGCCTCAAGTCGATGATCTGTTCACCACAAGGAATGCCTTAAAGACTCACAAACTCGCTCTGATACCGCTTGGTGCAGTCACAGATGGAGGGTTTAGAAAGAATAGTCCAAACCGTGCAACTTAGAGTCAACACAGCGGAAATAACACAAGAAAGTATTTTGCAAATATGATCCTTTATTGAATTGGCAATCTTACATGCAACATATGCCTCATGGGCGAATAACCAGGGTTCATAGGCCTGTCGCAAGGGCACTCAACATTACAACTGGCCAAAGGCCTTATTACAGTCCCTCATTAGGGTAGATTAGAAATATTGAATTCTAAAATATCTCTAACTTAATGATTGACTTCCTATGAGTTACAAATGATTACAAATATGATTCCCCAGCTCCAACAAAGGTCCTCGTCGGCCACAAGGGCTTACAAAACCCGATGAATGATCACACATGAAGGTTGGCCTTAAAACATGAAAGATAATCCTTCGCAAAATGAAATGACTTGCAAATCTCCAAGATAAACCCCATTGGACCCAAAATGCTTGTGTGATGTCCCATTAAGCTTCACATGATCTGGAATAGGTTTGCACTAAGAAATCTAGACCAGGTCGACCCAAATGCTCTGACTATGGATTACAGTGAAATTCTGAGAGCGATAAGTTTCTGAAAACAAATGCAAATGATCTGAAATCTGGATATGTTGTAGATGATCTTATGTAGATGCTACATCCTGCTTCGTGAATTGAGAAACGATAATGTGGTGAAATGCAGAATGAAACGCTGAAACTGCTACTGAATGAAATGCAAGAAAATATTTTATTTTTGGTTGATACAGGATTTCTTTACAACTTGGGATGCTCTTGCATCGCTTTCGATCTTCTCTCTTTGATGGAAAAGCACTCTAAATCGTGTGTTTGCTGTTGGGGAGGGTTTTCTTGCCTCGTAGAGCAAAACAGAGGCAAGTTTTTATGTTTTTGGGTTGTTTTTTGATGCCACAGCCTTTTACACCTATGCAAGCGAGTTTTTGACTTGGACTTGTTGCGTTTCTGGCAAAAAATGCCAAAATATCGACGTGTTTTCTCTAGAAACTCGACAAGTCCGAGTGGTGAGTTAACATGGGGAAAACTCGTCGGCCATTTGGCTCGATAAGTACTCGGCGATTCACCAAGTTTTCAATGAGTTTGCGATAAATAATTAGATCAATCACTTGGTCGCTTGACAATGAAGGTTTAGATATTGAATCTTCATTCTCACTAGATTCCAATTTGGCTATAACATGCACCATCTCATTCTCCCCCAATACAATTGCATTTCGAAGTTCAGGAATACTTTATAATAAATCCACTATTTTAATTGGTACAATAGTTTGAAGTACTTGTAATATTTGAACTGAATGGTAATTGATATGTTATTGTACTTGCATTTGCATCTGAGTTGCATCATTTGTTAGCCATAGCATTCTCTACTTCGACCCTTGCTTCACAAAGTCTTTCTTTTTTTGCACATGGGTCTAGGAACATAGCCTTCTTTGCTTGGGTGCGAGTAACAACCAATACTTCATTATGCCTTACATCAATCATGTCACTAGCCTTTTGCTTCGAAGATCATAGTCTCCAAGTCCACACCATTTGCACAACAATTGCACTTTGTCTTGCTTGTTCTAGTAGTCTCTTGCAAAATGTCCCCATTTGCTACATTGTTGGCGTTGTATGGTAGGGTGTCCTTTGGGGTCATACTTTATTTCGCTTCGACCTTTTCTTTGGTTTCGATAACTGTTTGGAGACACATTATATGGCTTCAATGGAATGAATTTCTCTCCCTATGAAATGAGTACTTGTGTACTCCTAGTCTTCAAATTGTATGGGCACTCCTTTATTGAATGACCCATAACTTGGCAAATCTCACAAAACATCTTTCTAAGACAATTACTTTTGTGCTCCCCTCAATTTTGCACTCAATACACCATAGTTCGTTAGTTTCTTTCTTCTTCAATTCTTTCATCATTCAAAGTATGTTCCTTTGAAGTGCTTTTATCGTCCCCAATTCATTTTACTATTGTCATCCGAACTTCCATCTTCCTCTATTTTTCTTTAACTGCATGAGGACATTTTATCTTCTCTTTCTATGTCCATTGCCCTATTATAGAATTTAGAATAGGACAAGGATGGTACTACCTTCATCTTTTGTCTTATTGATGGAAGTAGGCCTTCAATGAACCACCGCTTTTTTGGACCATTAGCTGGTCCTATTTCCAAATTTACCTAGAGTTCTTTGAGCCTACGATTATAATTTATAAGCTCTCACATTTTCATGCTTAGGTTGTTTTGTATTGTAACTTTCTGCAACTATTTCATTATCATCACAAAGCAATTTCAACTCTTCTTCGAAGGTCTTGTTTAATCTCTCCCATGCATTTTGGGAGGCTTGGTCAATTTTTGTAAACCAGTCAATCACTACACCTTACAATGTGGCTGGAAAAGATTGTAACCAAATTGCTTTATCATCTTGCCCATTTTTTGTCTAGATTGTTTCAGAAGTCTTATAGTACCATATAGGATCATCCGATCCATTGCCTGTAAACTCAGGCAACTTTTGCTTTTCTCCACCAGGGCTTACCATGATTTTATTCTGATGCAAACCTATTGCTTGGAATCTACTTGCTAGGTAGTTTTGATTTGGACTTTCTAGTGCTTCTCTTGCACTCTTGGCCAAGTAGGAATCCTCAACTCTTCCCTCGCCTTTAGCCTTTTACACACTTGTTTTGCCTAAGATTTTTTTTTATGCACCCTTGGCTCGTCTTCTTCTCCTTCGGTTGACAACTTTTCTATGCCCCGAAGGCTACTCTTGTACAATTCTGTGAAAGAATGTGACTGTCTCCCATCTTCCCTCGTTTAGAGGTTGTTTTGGCTTTTCAACTCGACTACATTCTTGAGAAGGGCTCTAACTTGGGAATCATACAATTGTATTTTCCTCAAGTGTTTTTCGTAATCTTCTCCTTCATTCCCTTTGCTCGACAATCCTTAAAGATCATCTGATCTCTTGGTCTTGACCACCTTGTGGCCTCTTCTTGCTGTTATTGGGATTTATGGGCATGAATCTCTCAAATCTGACCTGATTTCTTTTAAGGCAACAGCACCAAATGTTTATTGCTCTATTTGATAAAATGAATACATGAATTAATAATAGAGATTTTAATGCATACCAGATAGAAGAGTAAAATATATTTTTATTTGCACATGAAATTATTATAGAAGAAGATCAATGGTGGTTAGCCAGGATCAAAGTCAATCAGACTAGATCATCCCCCCTCCTTTGACAATACACAATCTATTTAAAGGACTCGATGGTTGCCAAGAGGAACACAACCATCGACCAACCAGCACTTATAACTACCCAAAGCCGTCAAACAATTAATACATAGTCGGATAAACAATATTATCGAAACATAATAATAGACATTGTACACTGACTACACCTGCCAAAAGTTACCAAGTGCAAGCTAGACTTTGTCAACGAAAATTTTCTAATGATGATGCTACATCCTTTGCATCTTGAAATGGTATTTGCAGACCTGTTTGTAAATTTCCACAGAATCATCCCTTCATGATACAGTGGAAATGATGCTTGCAAAGAAACATTCCATATTGATATAGTGGATCAATTCCTATAAAGCCTGGAAAGACGAGCTTTTCCTAGCAGGAAGATTCTGTATGCCCATAAACAGCTAAATTTTCCGTAGTGTTTGAACTCTACCTTTTCTTTTTATATGCTAAGATATAGCCAGACTTTTGACACTTTTTCTCCAATCAAACAAGCTTTTGTTGCTGTTAAATAATTTTTAGTTTTCTTTCCTTTATTGCTCTCTAACAGTGCCTTGGTTGACCAACATTTTACAAGATTGCCCGTGAGAAGTAAATTGTTTTTTTCTTACAAGGAATGGACTCATCAAACGTGCCATTTCTTGGTCTGACGACACATCCCTTGGCATGGGTTTCTGTATGATACCATTTGTTATCTTAATATTTTCCATGTCAGAACCTTTATTTCCTCTGTTTGAAATTTCAGGTTTCAAATAATTGATAGTTTAGGTGGTTTGTCATATCTATAATTGTCTCCCAAATATACTTCCTGACCAAAAGTGAATCATGGATATTATATTCTGTTCATTGTTGCGCAATGCTGAAGTTGAAAAGTAACTGTATTCTTCAACTGTATCTCCTTGTCACCCCAATGATGTAATGGGTTGATGCTAACAAACATGGATCCAGCAGGAGGAAACTTGATGGTCGATATCTGTTTGAAGACAACCAATCTTCAGATAATCTTTCAATTTAGAATTGTTTTCCAACTGATGAATATCTGCATCTTCACACTTCTCCCAGCTAGTGTTTTTTAATATGTAAGTAGCATTCAAAAGTCCTGGACTGGTGATCTTTTGAACCTTCAACATCTCTTTTTACCTAATTGTTATTTTTGTTGAGCTCTGTGTTCTTGGCATTTCTTGATGATGCTTTCATTCAATTTTATGATTCCTGGTGTGTCTAAGTTTCTTTCTCTGATTGAAACAAGTAATTGGATTAAGGCGGTTGCAGCCTTGTTATCAGGACTTGGGTGGGTGTGTTAGGGTATGTTTGCCTGCCTGACTATGAAAAGTGACCAAATATTGTCAACTTCTTGCAGGGTAGATATCATATTTGACGGGATATGGGAAAACAACTTGCTTTAGCAGTTTATAAAATTAGAATATGATTTTATGAGTAGGATCTTTGCTGATTGATTTGCTTTCTAACATTGAAGAAAATACACGAAAGGTTGCCCAAAACCTTGATTATCGGAGCAAACCAAGTGATAGTTTTGATAGTTGCGTGGATGTACTTATTCCTGAAGTGATCCAGGTATTACCCTCTTTAAGTAATCTTTGCAGTCTATAAGAAACATGTTGGGCTCAGATTATTAAGTACACCAGTGAACACGTCTGTCAGTTCCTTATTCTATTTTGCATGTTATGGCAGTCATCAAAAAGGGTACTCGTCTTGGAATACATGGATGGTGTACGATTAAATGACAAGGAAGCCATTGAAACTTTAGGTGTAGACAAACAACGTCTTGCAGAGTGGATTACACGTGCCTATGCACATCAGATATATATTGACGGTTTTTTTAATGGGGATCCTCATCCTGGTATGTCTTCTTCAATATCTAGCATTTCATGTTTATTATTTTCAGTGAAAATATCGAAGTACAGAAAATTAGAATTGCTAACTTCTGGCATATTCTAATTTCTTTCATCAGATTGATATTTTTATCAATTTCAATTATACAGTTGAAAAAATCTTTATGAAAACATTTCTTTTGCCTGGTCCTGTTAATATTTAACATAACTTGAGATTTTATTATTTGCTTACTTTGGAGGAGTCCTGGAGAAATACAATGAGATGTTATTTGACAAGTTGTCATAAGAGATTGCTTCCATTCAAATTTGTTCATATATTTTCTCTTTGTTTACGAACTTAATTCAACTTCTTGTGTATTTTATAACCTTATGGTTACTATTGGTTGCAGGGAATTTCCTTATAAGCAAGCAACCACCATTTCGACCCATTCTACTAGATTTTGGGCTGACTAAATCAATCTCAAGTAGTATGAAACAAGCATTGGCAAAAATGTTGCTAGCAAGTGCTGAGGTGAGTTTTAGTCTCCTTTAGTTTGTGTTACTATGGATGATGGTGCAGCATAATGGTTATACCAATACTCTGCTTTCCAGATTCCAGATTTGATAATGAATATGTTGTTTTTTTGATAATTTAAGGAGGGATTCCATTGGGGTTCTCACCCAAACGAACTGAAATAACATACATAGATAGTATCATGATTTGGGACAAAGCCTTAACAAAATAGACAAAAAGCTGAAGCATTATAGACCAGACCAGAGCTAATCAAAACAAATGAGAAGACCTTAAGACAGACCAAAGAAACAGCAACCAAGCACATTACATAGGGGATACCCCCAACTTGGCTACACCACCATAACGGCCAGCCAACACACCCACTTGAGAGACTGACACCATTCAAATGTTCTTGCTTTTCATCACCAATGATCCCTGATTAGACAATCGGGCAAGTTAAGCCCATGAATCACCTATTGATGTCAAACAAAGCAAAGAAGAGCACCCACCATAAGCTGCAGAAGACTGGAAGCGCTAGTAACGTCTAGTCTCCCATCACAATGTGTGAGCAACAGATTCTACACTACTATTTGGAAGTTGAGATGTGAGTGCAAATCTTGAAGTTGATAGTTAACTGCTAGCAATTGCTTATGCAAGACCTAAACCTACCCTTGAGAAATCGGCTCCAACAATGTACCACCCATTGAGGAGGAAGGAAAATGTGGAATGAGTCCAGACACCAATTCCTTAGGAAGAAGGAAGCTGTGGACCTAGTGTTTAACATCTCCATCTATCACCTTATCCTTCAAACATGCGAGAAATCCCTCATTGATGGAAGATTTACTTTGTAGCTTCTCTAAATCATCAATCCCTTTGGGTGTCAATAAACATTTTACCAAATGTAGAGAACTAGGTGCCAAATAGTTGAAGATGGCCATAAGTCACTTGTTAGACATGATGCCATGGAAGAAGGGATCACGAGGCTTTGATTCCTTATTGTTGCAACCCATCACAGACAAGGCCCAAATAAACCCACAAACAAACACAAGACAAATACTTGAAATGACACCAAAACTTTAACATCCCGCAATGGACTTGCAAGAATAACAATTTGTGTTGGCGATAAAGCCACAACCCATGTTCCACTAGATGAGCCCCACCTAAGCACCCATGGCACACTTCACAAGCTCCAAGCTAATAAAACATGATTACTAAAAATACATGGGAAGATCACACAATCTCCCAAATACCTACTAATTAAAGCTTGGGGTGAGTTGTCATTCGGGACCCACCAACCATCTAACCTAAGGAAAAGGGAGTTATTATAGGGTTTTTTCAGATTTGATAATCTCATCAACTTGTCCCATGCTACACATTATCTGCCACCAAACTCAAAAAGGAGTCAACATACACCCCATGATTGGCTAGGAGATCAGCCACTTTGTTACATTCTTTGTAATGAGAAAAGGAGATTTCCTCAAAATCATGGCAATCAGATAAGGCTTCAAGCAAAACAAAAAATTAGCTTTCCAACTAGAGTGATTCCTTTTAGACAAACTCTAGATAACTACCATGGAATCACCTTCTACCATTAAAATTTTACACCTTGGCCCCTCAGCAAAATTAAGGCTTTCCACCATAGCATATTATTCTATTTCATTATTGGCATGGATCCCCAAGCTTTAAGAACCCCAATCACAAAGCATCCTTTTACCATTTTTGATGATGACCCCCTCAACTGCTAAGCTTGGATTACCCTTTGAAACTCCATCTAAGTTGAGCTTCAAGAAGCCAACTAGTTGTTTTACTTTAGACCATCACACATTCTTTTGAACAATTTGTTTTCCTCTCACCTTGTTAACAGGGATGAATAATGAATATGCTATTTAAATAGCTTTGTATTCTGTTTTTCCCTAGTTTGTAGTATGTTAGAACCAAAATTGGTACTCCTATAAAACTTTGTTTTTATAGGTCATCCTTGTCATAGCATCAATGCCAGCTAAGTTGTCTTCCCACTTGAACCACCAAGTCATCAAGTTTTGGTCTGTTTTTTGCCTACTAACAATTTTTGCAGGACACCCATCAATGAAGATTTTTCAAGCTTTGAATGTTAAGTGTAGAAAAGAACTCCTCTAACATAAATAGAAGAAGAATGAGATATCAAAAGATGGCGATAAGGACTACAAAACCTTAACTCGAGGAAACTAGCTAAGAAAGGAATTCACACTTTCAAGGTCGTAGGACCAAGAGCAAACTCCACCATAATTGGCAATAGGCTAATGAAATTTTTCTTGGACAATAACAAGTTCATTTTCACACTTTAATGGCCGAGCTAATGAAAAAACATGACAAGAGTGGCAACGTGCATACAAAATCGCGACCAACAAGCATAGCAAAAGAAGTTAAGAAAATTGCATTTTTAGAGTGGTGGAGCCAAGGGAAAGTTGTGACCATTTAAATGGAAAAGAGAATCATAAAATGCAACATGAAGAAGTGATAGAGGAACATTTGTTACAAAGAATTGATGTTGTTCATTATACAGAGGAGACAAAGGCTCCTTAAATAGAATTACAAAGACAATGTTTTTAAAAGAAACAATCGTTAACAAGAGACGAAGCTAGAAACTACTAGATGACCATTAATAACATAAATAGAAAGATATTATACTAATACCCTCCCTTAATGGTCATCATTCTAACTACCCAGAGAAATAACAAAGGATGCCCCCTTCTTCTCAAAGCGCTTCTGCAACAGAGAAGGATGCCCCCTTCTTCTCAGAACGCTTCTGCAACAAAAGACAAGAGCCTGCCACTGACTCTGCCACCAACCCTCCCAGAAATTGCAGAACTTCTAAATAAACCCAAAAAACAACACCAACCGTCTAACCTGATGTTGGAGAACTGCCCCTCCCTGTAATGAGAGACACACTGAGAACAACTGCCACGATTTTGAGGAAAAATCGACAAACCCTCCAAACTTTTGCAGATGAGCAAGATGCCCGAAAACAAACTGCAAAAAAAAAAAAGACACTGGTGCAGATGTTCGCACAACTCCAAGTGTGACTGGAAACATACTGCGGCAAAGTACGATTTTTGAGGAAAAAATGCCAAACCCAAAGATTACAAATCATCTTTTTTTGGAAAAAAAGGGTAAAAACCCACAAAGGAATCCCACACAACTCTGCAAATTACAGAAGCCCGGAAACAGGTAGCTGGCACAAAATCCGAAACACGGAGCAACATACATAACATTGTTTTTAAGGCAAAACGGTAAAACCCACAAGCCAAAAAAAATTTTTAATAAGGGACAAAAAATTATTAAAAACCCAAATAAATTGTTTTTTTAAAGGAAATTTAAAAAAAAAAAACCAGCAGAATTTTTTCAAGGAAAAAATATTAAAACCCGCCAGAACATCGATGTTGAATCAGAGGTCGCGCCAATCAGAACCAAAAAAAAAATCATGCCCTAGGCAGAGCTCGAGGTTCAAACTAGAAATCATGGACTGAGAGTTGCATGTAGAAGCCCCTCATGTGCAGAAAACGACCCAAAAGACACTAAAATCCTGTCGTGTGCATACAAAAAGGGCCGCATGAAAGAACACAAACCCGTCACGCACGAAACAAAGATGAAATCGCGTGAAGGAAACAGAAGAATGCACGAACCCTAGACAGACATATGCGAGCGGAAAAAAGCACAGTTTGTAGAATAAAAATACGGGAAAAAACCCTCGAAGCACGATCTGTGGACGCGTGGACCAGAGAAAACGCTAAATGAGTTCGTGAATTTTGCAGAACACCAAGCGGGTAACAAGTCGACGAAAAAGATCGACACAAGTAGAAACAACAAAGTCACGAAATCACTCAGGAAATGCAGACAAAGAGATCGTATGCCCTAAAACGAGGCTCAAAAGAACAATTGAGGGCCAAGAAGAAACTAGAGGGTGCGCGAAAAACAGAAAACCTCCACGATCTTCAAACACAGCATTCAAACTTCCCACGAACACAAGTCCACGAACCCACAAAAATTTTGAATTATAGCTCCAAAAGAGCCCACGAAATTCTACAAAGATTTCAACAAAACCTCCAACGATTTATAAAAAATCGAAAAACAATTTTTTGGAAAAAAATTCCAGATAAGAAGAGGTTACAAATTTTTTTCAAAAAATTCGCCAAATTTTATGAAATACCATTGACCCGCTCTCATACCATGTTACAAAGAATGATGTTGTTCATTATACAGAGGAGACAAAGGCTCCTTAAATAGAATTACAAAGACGATGTTTCTAAAAGAAACAATCGTTAACAAGAGATGGAGTTAGAAACTACTGGATGACCATTAATAACATAAATAGAAAGATATTATACTAATAACATCAATATTGTGACTAGGGTTTATGGCAACAAAGAATTAATGAAATTGCATCTTTTCCATGGTGGCAAACGTTTGGTAAAATTGTGATTGGTATATAAGCAGAAAAGGATGAGTAGAAATCACGATTTTTTTTGTGGCAATACCATTTAGAAATGGCTACTCAGCTTGCAGTAACCTCAAAAAATCATGCCCATTCAAGTTTTAGTTCCAAAACATTATAAAACTCGCAATTTTTAGTTTGTAACACCATATAAAATGTGTCTAGGAGATTAATTTGCTTAAGGATTGTTGTACCCCAAATTAAAATTTTTGCTACACTTAGGCATTTTGAAGAAATGAATAAAAGTCTTGTCAAAATTGTCAAAAAAAGGTTAGAATTGGGGTTTGCATGTCTTGCATGAGGGTCAAAAGCTCAAAATTTTCAAAATCTGGCGATCTGGGTTTGCTCAGAGCGACCAAGTCTACAAAACCCAGATTTTAGTTTTCCGGCCCTAAATTTTAGGAAAATTTCTATTTTTAGAAACTTTCTAAAAATAGAACCTTTTTTTTGTTTCTTTTGAAATGGATACTGGCAAAATTTTCTAAAAATAGAAAGTTTGGCTTCTAGGGTTCAAACTGATTTTGAGTGGTCGAAAATACTTCCCCACCAGGCTGGTGTTGTCAAAATCACAAAAAGATCAATTTTGCCCTAGTGGGTCTATTATGAATTTTCAAAATCTTTTTCAGGAGCTCCAAGGCCATTAATGAAGGACAATCGGCTGCCAAGTGTCAGATTCAAACATTCAAGCACTCAACAAAAGATGAGAAATAATGAACGTGCGCGCAAATTGAAGAATGGAGAAAGGAAGCTGTGAAAGTTGAAAAATGCAAAATTTTGGCTAAGTCTGGAGACTCTAGGCACCCCAGCTCAATCTAGGCACCCAAACACTCATTCATTAGAAAAAATTTCATCTCCAACGAGCAAGGAAAAGGCAAGCACGTCAAACGAAGGAGGAAGTTGAAATTCGCAAAATAGAAACTAACTCTGCCAGCCATGGGCACCCCTGAAGGAGATAGGCACCCAACTTTTCAAGGCATCAAATGATGAAATTAGAGTTTGTGCTCACAAACAATGTTGCTCAGATTCTTCTCAGCTCCACAGTGAGTCAGGCAGCGCAATCATCAAATCAACCAATCATCCAAAATTCGAGGTCAAATGGAGAGGTCTCAACCAAGAAACATAATGCAAACCATGAAAATATCAGAAAATAATCTAAGTCTAGGAACATTGGGCGCCCCAGGTGATCATGGGTGCCTAGTCTTCTAGAGAACCTAATCTAGCAATTAGGTTTGCTAATATGCTCATTGTCTTTAGGATTCTGCTAGCTTCGCGGTGGATGTCTTCGTCAAATCATCAGACTTGTTAATCACCGACAAATCCAGATCAAATGGAAGTTATAACATGAAGTTTCAAGTTTGAAGAATGAAAATCAAGCAAAAATGTCCAAGCCTGGAGATCTTGGGCACCCCAAGTAGCCAGGGGCGCCCAAGTTTTTGAGGGCCTAAATGAGTGAATTAGGGTTTGACACCTCTTGCATGACTTCTTCAGATTTGTAGCAGCTTTCCAATGGAACCATCAGCAAGTCCATCAGAGTTGATAATCACCAGATATTGAAGGCGGATCGGAGGGGTAAAACCATGGAAAATGTTAGAAGTCAAAAGCTAGGTGAAAATCATAGAAAATAAACTAACTTTGGAGGAGTTGGGCGCCCTAGGTAGCTAGGGGTGCCCAAGCTTTTGACCCTCAAGATTCAACTTTTAGGAGATGCAGCTCCGAGAAGACCACCTCAAAATCTTCTCAACTATCCAGCGAGCCCAACCATTAGTTCGTCAGACCTCTAGATCATCTAGAATTGAGAATTCATCAAAGATCATAAAGCAAGTGTAAAAGTTGAAAATCCAAAAAAGAGACTAAGTCTGAATAATATGGGGGCCCCAAGTAACTAGGGGCGCCCAAGATTTTGAGGCCCCAAATCAAATTTTCAAGTGACGTTGCATCTAGAGCACCCTCCTTAGAATTCAAGAAGCTATTTAGTGAATTTGACAACCAGATCGTCAGGATAGTCTAGCTCCCAGAACTACAAATTCATTAGGAGATGAGAAAACACAGAAAGTTGAAATTTTAAGAAAAATAAGGGAAGCCTTGCCCATTATTTTCTCAACGGAACCATGCTTGTGATAGCAAATTGCTGAGCCTATTTTGCCTGCAAGTTGTTGTTCACTTTGTGTAAGAACAAGATTGCAAGTCTCTTTAGCTGCAAGTTCTTGTTCAATGCATGTGTCTTGTGTAATCTTTTGTTTCAAAGATTTGAGAAATAAAGTCTTGTGCCTACTTTGCCCTGATATGATGTCTCAAATTTCTGTTTATTGTGTTATACTTATATGATCTTTAATTTCAGCTTGCATTGAAAGTAAGTAGATGTATGTTGAAAGAAGAGTTTATCTAAGTATTTTGTCAAGAATCAAACTTTGTCCATTTCTAATTCTCTTGCTCTGCGTTTACTTGAGAAATTAGAAACGTCATTAGAGTAGGCTAGTCATAGTTGAAATTCTAAAATAGAAAATCTCAGCTACAGCACTTGAGTTTTATAAACCTTGTGCTCTTCGCTGAACCAAAAGGATAGGCAAATTAGTTTTAATTTACTTTCTTAAGCAACATCAGCAAAGAGGGAGCTTCCCCTCCTAATTTGAAGAGTAGTTTATCTGTGCATAGCTGTCCGTTTCTAATTCTCATTCCAAAGGTGTGAATTAAAATGCCAATAGTTTTCTAAAATCAAATGTCAAGTGATTTAGAGCAAAAATTATATGAAAAGATGAATGCCATTCCATTCAGTTGGCTGGCTTTGGGAAAAAGCAGATTTAAAGTGAATGGATGTCTATTTTAAGCCAATTTTAAGAGTTTTATTTCCTCTTGGCAAAGGAAGAATTAGGGTTTGATTTAAAGCAATAAAAAAGACATTATTTTATTATTATTTTCCCTTTAAAGCTATTTTAGAGAGGTTATAAATATGAGTCTTAGACTCATTGGGGCGATAGTTGAGCCCAAACTTATGCTGCAAAGATTGCCATTTGAAGGTTGAACTCAAGTCATTGTGTTTGTGTGTAGTAAAGGATGGTGAATGCAAAGCTTATGCTTCAAATACCGTTAAGCTATTATTCAATAATTGTTAAACTTATGTTTGGAATCACACAAGTTGAATTGAATTGAGTAACATTGATACATATTATTCATTAAAATAATAACTTTGCATATTGCTTTAGCAATTTATCTTCTAAAATCATGTGGTGTTCATTTATTCTAATCATTTCCTATTGATGTAGAATATTGGTCTTAAAATGTAGCCAATAATCAATATTTGTTGATGTTTTTTGTTTATATCTTCATTTATAGCCAAACACTAGCCTCTGCATTTAACTAGTAAGAAGTTGTGTTTGTTTGTACTTCGCTGATTAGTGATCCATAAAACGCTGGACTCATGACCTCAATGACTCATTAATTATCAAGTACTAGATTAGCTTACTTATCAACTCTCAACAAAATAATATGCAACATGAACACTCAAGAAATTAATGTAAAACAACACAATACTTTGGAGAAACACAAGATGGGTGAAAATGTCATAACCCTGCCAAAAAGATCCAGTTCGTAGCCTCTAAACTAGGCGTATGAAATAATGAGGGAAGCGATCTTGTAAGGAGATCGATTTAGGCAAAGAAGTTAGTATTAGCAATTTGTTAAGATGGTCGATTAAGGATTTATGAGGATATGTCTTTAGCAACGATTTCAAACAAGTTTGAAATTAAATTAAGATTGTTAAGTCAGCGCCCACCATGAAGAGTTGTGTCTCCCTCAAGATAGGCAGCAGTTTAGAAAGATTAAGGTGAATCGGTATATCTTTTAGTATGACTCTTCACCAATTTGGAGGGATTATAAATAGAATGCTCCTACTCATTTGGAGGGCATCGAATGGGTCAGATCTGGACTGGCATTTTAAGAAATCAGTAAATTGATTAATAAAGTATTTGGTATGCATTTGGTTGTATATGCATTTAAAATATATATATATATATAGCTAATTTCATAATGACTAATATGCAATATGGAGAGATATGTTATGTCTAAATTAGTAAATAAGGGAAATAGTGAATTTATTTATATTACTATAATCTACATCTTTTTCTTCAAGCAATCATGTGTAGTGTTGGCAAGGAAACATGCTAGGGAAGGCGGTATAGGTTCTCACAATGTAAGTACACCACCCTAAGTTGGATGGAATTGTCTTGGTTGGATGTTCCTACCACTCGGGGCCAAGGGGGGTACGAGCACGCCTTTGGGCTTAATTGTGACAAATAGTTTTTCTGGTGCCCAATCATGCATTTCTCTCCAATCCCTACCATGATTGATTATTGGAAAAGAGTCTATAGATTGGATTCAAGTTTAAGTTGTTATTCATTATTTCATAAATGTTAATAGTTCATTTATTCTTAAGTTCAATATCCATTATATAATTTACTATGGAATATTATTTGTAAAACAATTTTATGTTGTGTAATTGTCTCTTAAGGCAAATTCAGGCATACTCCAAGTAAAGAACATTACATAAAGCTCTAGGAAGGGTGTGCATTCAACATCCCATCAATAAATAGTGTCTGGTATGAGGATTACAATGCCACCACAATGGTCTCTTAGGAAGGTTACAGTTTGCTAAACACACTCCTTTGACTCCCTCGTTGCTTCTGCATTCACAGACAACACTACAACACACTTTTCTCCCTTTGCATTTGCCATTAAGTACCTTTTCCCAGCCAAACCCCTCTCATTGACTCAAAACTCCCTCTTATTTCTCCTTTGGCCTCTTGGCTTCTTTGGGAACAAATAGTCCCTCCACAAGTACAGTAGTTTTGGCATTTGCAACTACCCAACAGCCTAGGAATTTCCCAATGTCCATTCATAGAATCCCAATCGATCTTAGCAAGAGACATGTAGACTGTTTGACCATCCAATTCACATTCAATCCTCACAACCTCTTTTAGCAGCTATTTCCAAAATGATTTATCTTGTTTTAATGCTATTTAGATGGTTCATGTAGGAAGGGAAAACTCACAACCTTTTCCAAAATCAATGGCTAGGTCAAACTCCAAAATGCTAGCTTTCCTACTCACACACTCTATCAGCTTAGGTGACCACTTCAGTAGCAACGTAAATGCTACAATAATGGCTTTTCCTCTCTTTATCAGCCAAACACACCCTTTAGCAGTTCATCAGCAAAAGGGATACATTTCGGCAACAACAAAAACTTTAGCAACATTTTTCCCCTTCAACCTCACTTCAACAACTAAATGTGTAGATAGGATAAATTACATATTAGTTTACTATTGTTATGTTGTACAATTGACAAGAATAGTTAAGACTCCGGTTGGGTTGAGTAGTTTTGGGTAGTTGCTGACGATCGGGAAGTCCTTAGCAACCATCAGCAAGTTTAAATATTTCTCTAGAATCAGGACAAGGGATCAGATTGCACAAGAATGTAATGTCTCCTTCCGTAGAGTAGCCAAAAGTGCCTCTTTTAGCTTATTTAATTCCTGTAGGCTAATTTTGGGCTTTATTAGGGACAATGCTTTAAGGCAAACATTTTTAGAGCCCATCTCCTGCATGCATCTTGCACACTAGGTTGAAAAATATAAAATGCATCTGGCTTGTGTTGGCGTGCTCCTATCATTTGAAGAAAATTTTGAATGAGAAAAGAGTCTTTTATGAGTTGGATACCACTATCCAAGTGCAGACCTATGCCTTGGAATTAAAATTTTGAAATTCCACCTTCTTTGTGTTAACACGTCTAATCCTCCATGTGTGTGCCAGTGTTTTGTTATCATCTTTTACATCTAATTCCTTCAATCTTTAGATGAAGAATGGTCTTCAGATCTCTATATAATAAATACGTAATTGTTGGATGCAATTTTTTCCCCCTTTTGAGAACCAGTGGCAACATGATTTCTGTCCCTGCCAGGTGATATATGTTGATATATGTTGAATAACATAAGAAATTTTAAGTCCAAAAGGGTAAAGCTTAACTGAGAACCTATAAAATCTAGCACTCTGTGCCTGGTCTTACAGATTTCTATATTGCCATGGCACTGCAATACCTCTCCAAGCACATATTGAGCTCACAACACAGTGGAAAATCTTTAGAGAAGATATATATATAAGAAATAAAACTCATTGATTTTGTAGGTTAAAATTTCTGAAAAGTGACATCTGGTCAGTCATTGTAGGTTTTCTATTGTGTAGCATTTTTATAATTGTGGAAATCTTGATTTGCAGGGAGATTATGCGGCTTTACTATCTGCCTTCTCAGAGATGGGTCTACGATTACGTTTGGACATGCCAGAAGAAGCTATGTCAGTTACTAATGTATTTTTCCGAGATTCAACTCCAGCAAAAGAATCCCTTGTGAGTTTTAATGTCTGTTTTGAACTTTTTGGAAGCATGTATGTTAACACAGAACATCAGAGGTGCATTTTCCACAAGTTCCTGGCCTTTCAGATAAGTTTTGAATTTTTTTTGCCAGGAAAATGTGAAAACTTTAGCTAAGAACAGGGAGGAGAACATGAAGAAAATTCAAGAAAAGATGCAGAAGCAAAAAAAAAGTGCTCCTCGTAATCCAGTATGTACAATAAGTCGTTGAATTTTTAATTTTGATGTTATAATATGCTGGCTTCGGGCATTTTCCTGTTTTAAAGCATGATGGGAGTTGTACAAAAAATTTCTTTTTAGTCTATTGATGAACTGCAAATGTTCATTTTTTATATGAATGGCATTCAGATTGATGCTTTTCCAAGTGATGCTGTGATATTCATCAGGGTCTTGAATCTTCTACGAGGTCTGTTTAACTGACTCTATGTTTCTGCCTTTTCTGTAGTCCAGCTGTGTTCTTTCCTAGTCTAATATTTTCTTAGGTTCAACAACAATACATAAGATTTGATAAGCATTTTTTAGCATCTTATTTCATTATTGAAAAGTAGAAAATAGTTAATAGCAGCATTGATTAAGTACTGACTATTTTACTGTTGGAAGTGAAACTCAGATCAAAGTATGTTTTTTAATATGTTTTAAATTGATAAGTCATCACAGATTTATTAATATGTTTTTAAGTTGATAATTTTTCAATGATTTAATAACATATATAAAATTGATAATTTGTCATAGTTATTTTAAATCCAATTATATGCAACAACTAAGATAGATCAGCTTTTGGTGTACTATATCTGCAGGACTTAGTGCATTACTGGATGTGCGTGTTGTTTATCTTGATATTATGAGGCCATTTGCTGAGTCTACTCTAATGGCGTGAGTAATCCCAAATTAATGATTTAATTGAAGGTTTATTACAGCTAATTGGGTAGAGTGTTTACAGTTTATTGATCCCTTCTTTATGCACTATAAGCTTATTGCAACCAGATATCTTGTTTTGTTATCCTGGTAAAAGATGATCAATGGTGAACTTAATTGCCTGCATGGAGCAGGGGAAATATAAGGGGAGATTTGGCAGATAGCAATGGGTGGATATATGACACACCTGTTCATTCGGAAGTTGAGGCTAAGCTGAGACGACTTCTGCTTGAATTGGGTCAGCAACAATATATTATTGGAATCCAGGTGCTAAACTAGTAACCACTATAATTCTTGATGTCTTGGAGTTTGACACATATTGGGACTGCTGTTTCATGTATTATGTTTATTAATTTGTTTGTAGGCTACTAGTTGGTTCTTTCTGACAAGCAAATTTTTTTTATTTATAATCCTAAACATATAGAAGGCATAGACAATCTCAAAGGGGTATTTACACAAAATCCAAGTTGGCACAAACACCTCAAATCATTACTCAGTGCAACAAACTGACATCGTAAGCTTATTCTCAAATTGGAGTTGAATTTTGTGTGCACGTGCTGCCTTGAGGAGGTGAATGCATGAGTTTGTGCATACCTTAGTATAGAGACTCAAACTTGGCAAGCTGATTTTAAAAACTCAGCCAAAACTTCAGAAATTTAAAAAACGTTGAAAATGATGAATTTGAGGCAAGGAAACTATTATATTGCATTCCATATCAAATCATCTTTATTAGCTTTTTAATGTCTTTGTTGCTAAGCAACACAAAACATAACAGCATTTACAATAGCATTATTCTTCAAATTCTAATGGGAAGCTCCCTAAGGTCTAACTAAACCTAAAACCAACAAAATTTACAAGTGTGCACATTGTACAAGTTTTAAAAGGGAGTTTTGCAAAATGTAAATATCTAATTTGACTATGTTTTACCTTAATGCCGTAATGTCCCTGATTTCCAAATAGTCGCCACCAAGTTAATTTAATTAATTAAATATTAAATTGTCCAAAAAACAAATATTTGTGGATATTTATATTTAATTAATTAATTAACGTTAAATTGACTTTATAAAATATTATGTTTAAATATTATATTAAGTTACTTTACAAGAAAAATTAATGAATATTTAAATATTATAAGGGTGGTGGATTATAAAAGGTGGTGGAAATGAATTGAAAGGATTATCTTTTGGAAATTTTATCATCAGGAATAATTCTAGAGAGCTCAGCTGTCAGAAAACCGAGGACGAAAACCCTCGAGTTTGTAGGTTGGACGGAAACCCAACTCCACGTGCAAGCGGAGTTGCGCAAGAATTCAAAGGAAAGTTAAACTGATTTTGTGGAAGTTTGTATAGTCTGCTTATAGACAAAGTTCAGGTATTTATGGTGTTTCTAAAAATAATTTAATTTGACGAGTTTTGGCTTTCAGAGAAATGAATACAATAGCAGAGGAAATAATAAATTATTGCCATGGATAAAGACAAACTGGGTGATTGAGGAATTTTTATCGTGGCTGTAGCAAGGACTGCATAATATACATCTGCCGCCTAATACCTAGATACCTGATACTATATTTGGAAGTGCAAATACATGTAGTGGAATGTTCACCTAGGTGCCCATGATGAAGATATACATAGTTGATGAAGAACTTGTCGTTCTTGCCAGCTATCTGTAAAGGACAAAGGAAAACAAAGGGTTTATGAGGAGTTTAGAGCTGACGGTTGCTCAGATAAAGACAAAGTGTTGACAGAGACAAAATTAGAAGAGATGCCAAACTAGCGGCCAATAAATGATATTGCCGCCCCATCATAGGAGATATATGAGCCGCTTGCCAAAGTCATGGGTTTTCTTGATACGGGGAATCTGAAATAAAGGTGATTTCCTTGTCTTAGTTGACACTACCCAGCTGATGCATGCAAACAAAATAAAGACTAAGTAGGAGGTATTTTTCCACAGCGAGTCAAATAATGATATTGCTATCAGGATTCAACTGTGTAGTTTCGAGTCAAACTCATTGACCCATGTTTCAAGACTATTATGATTTTGGATGTTACAAAGAAGTTGGATGTATTTGTGGGGTGACATGGAGTTAGCCAACTCGTGGTATTTCATGAGTATCTTTGGCGCAACCTTGGAGACTTCAATAATATATGAAACTTTCTGCTGCCGCTAAGTCTGCCAGTGGTTAATAAGAGTTATATCGGGGTCCACAAGCTCACGCCAAGCCATTACACTTCAGGGCATATGCACAAGAGCTACTGTAACCTTGTAATATAATTGCACCATTTGTCATCGGGTTCTTTCTGAATGCTGAGCAGATGTTTTGATTGGAGTAATGTTAAATTTGCAGAATCATTAAAGTTAATTATATTTAGTGGTGCTGCAGCTGTTGGAAGAATATCAAATAATTGCCAGTGCTACCTATATCATTCTGGATTTTGTCGATTCCAAAGTTTAGGAGAAGCTTCCTTCATCAGCCACCTTAATATATCAAGCCAGCTGTATAAGAGTGAAGTTGCATGTCAACGGCAAAGGAGAACAAGCTTGTGTAATAAGGTCAGAATGAATTCCTCTGTGAATTCACACACACACACACACATATATATATTTTAATATATATATTTCTGAGTTAGTATATCAGTTCCCTCTATCAATCTATGTTATATGATAACCAATTCATATTTATCAAATGGTTATATTTGACGCATAATGGGTATGAAAAACATTTCTGTATGCTTAATCTGCAATATTCATTAATCTGAATTTGTAAACTGTGGGAAATGATCATGCTTTGAATACAACACTCAAACATCAGTTCATCCACCGAGATCAAGTTAGAAAAGAAGTTCTGAGTAGTATTCAGGAAACTGTTTGACAAAATGCCAATGTTCTTTGCAATGATTTCTGGTTTTGATTGTGTGAGAATTTTTGCATCAACGTTTCGGATCACACTCCGTGATCCATCATCAGGATGAGAGCAGAGCTAAAGGAGACGTGACATTGCAAAGAACATTATGGATTGTGGAAACTTGATATCATTAAATTCCAATGTGTCAAACTAAAGATTCGTGAAAATATCATGCCATCTGAGTAGGGAATTTTACAAATGCTAGCACCAGACTGTCAATAGTGAAGACTTGCAATGAGATTTTCAAATTTAAATAGGGTAAACTATCAAGCATGGATGATGAACTCTTAACTTATTATTGGCTAAACTAGTACTCAATTGCGATTTGAATGGAAAATAGATGTTGACTATTGGCTAAATTAGAGGCCTATATCAACAAAGAGGAATCAAACAAAATATGTTCCATTGAGTCTTAGGACGGGGAGGAGAGGGGGGTGTGAGGGATGGGTCTTGTGGACAAGGGGAACAAGGGCCTAGATTTGTAGATGGCTGGGGGACGGTGGTGGGATGATGGCAAGGTGGTGGCGGGTGGGGGTTTGGGCCTTTCAAACCACACAAACCTTCATGCCGCATGCCATTTTCACAATTTATCACTATGTCTTATTCAATACCAAGTCACTATTTTTGAAACTTGGGAGTGATTAGGAATGAGGCTTATAATTTTTTTGACTACTTAGGGTGTGGGTGTGGCTCATAGAAAATTAGGGTAAGGGATATTGGAATGGGGGTCTAAAAAATTGATTTTAGAAAAAATGGAGTTTTTGATTCAATTACCATGGGGGATGCTTGGGCATCTTGGGTGTGGTTGGAAGATGCAAGGGAGCACCCTGAGTGTCTCAAGGACATCATAGGAACGTCCCCTCTTTGAGGAAATCATTCGTAAAATGTTCCCTCTTTATGGGGGCCGTCCTAGAAACATCCCTAGGTACTTGGTGGCAATGGTGGGATGACAAAGTGATGTTTCCCCCAAGATCTCTCCAAAATGTCCCCATCTTGGAAACACCACGTTTGGGTGTTGGGGGAGCAAGGCGCGAGGGGCACATGTCCTCGTGGAACAGTGCAAACAAATTAACATCTCCCAATTTCATGGAATAAATAGTTAAAGTGAATACAAAACTACAATTTAGAAAGATGGATTTTTCAATAGTTTTTGTTGAACAATGGCTGTTGCAACATAAGCATGATTCCTAACATAATCATTAATTTTCATACAAATACAATAACTTTATTTACAATTTCTCAACATAGACTCGACATCAACTATTCATAATACAATTTGTGTGCTCAAAGCACTTATTTATAAGCTCTCAAGAGGCAGCTTTTAGGGAATAAATAATAATAAAATATTCTCAATAAAGCTCCACTTTAAAGCAGCCCTATCCTTACCTATAGAAAAGAGAAAATGAAAATACTTTGAACAAAATCAATTTTAGAACAATTAATTAAATACAAAAGCCAAAAATAGGCTCATCACTATCTCCTTTGGCAAGATAACAACTTTTTTCACTAAGTTATTTCTGAAAATCTAAAATGACTTTGACTTGCAAACTTTGTCAAATCTATTGAAGTCCTTGAAATATGGTGAAATTTTTGTAGAGCTTGGGAAAATTGTTGAAACCTTATCCATGGAAATGAACTTGATGATTGTTTTTGAAAAAACAACTTTCTGCAAAAGAAAAATAGAAAGTTGGATTTTTGACCTCCTCTCACCATTCCTTGAAAAAGCATACATGCTAAAAATTGTAGTTTCTAAAAATTATAAAATAGAATCATTCAGAAAACTAGATAGATTTTCTATTGAATGTTGAAACCTTGACCATGAGACTATGCCCAACACTTGAATTTGGATTTTCTTGTGCTTGGAGGAGTTTTGTTAAGGCAAAGCTAGCTGAAAGTGCAGTTGTAGGAACTTTTGAGTGGCAATGCTAGCTGGAAAGTGCAATTGTGGGAACTTTTGGGTGGCAATGCTAGCTAGAAAGTGTGATTGTAGGAACTTTTGGTTGGCTTCACTACACCAAAACTGGACCTCACTTTTTGTTTATTTCCCTTCAAATGTTTGTCTTGCTTTTATGATCTATTTACTGCCTCTTTGTCATAGTTTTCTAATTTTAGAGTCAGCTTAACAATGGGACACTTAACTTATTTCATTTCCTTTCTCCCTTTCAGCGCGCTTTCATAACACTACTACCATTGGTGGAGTTTCCTCTTGACAATGCCATCATAAAATGGTGCTTGGACTTTATGAATGCTTCCTCCTTCCACTTAGGCATGTTTTCCTTAGTCTCTCTGTCACCTTGGGTGCAGATTTCACTTGACAGATGTTGGTACCTTACAATTTTTTTTGTTAGAAGTCAATGTTTTAGCCATTATCACAATTATTCTTCCCGTCCAGATCTTCAGGTTGTTCTATGTTAGTCCTTTTTCACTGACGGTGTTCGTAGGATCCTTATGTGCAAATATAGCCAGTGGGTAAATCAATCTCAGGAGCTCTGCATAAAGTGCAAAAAAATGACAAAAGTTTTTGAAGTTCATACAAAAGAGTAGTAGTGGAAGCAAGATTTGAAAGTGGTAAAAAAGGAGCAAAAGAAGGATGAAATGAGGTTAAAGAGGACTATGGTACACAATTGGAGTGGTAGATGCCAGACAAATCTCCTTCAGTACGTATAGTGAAAAAATCCTCTTTCTAGCTTGAAATTGTCATGTGGAAAATCCAATTTCAAGTTAGAGTTTCAGCATCAGTAAAAAGTTCACAGTTTTTGGATAATTCTGTTTTCAAAAAGTTTCTATTTTAAAAAACTGTTATTTTTAGCAAGTTTATTTTTTTATGGATTGGGGAGAGAAGCTTAGAAATCCAACTTTCTAGTTTTAGAAAGTTTATTCTTTTAGGAAATTGCTTTTTCAAGGAATGGTAGTTGATGACAAGGTCAAAATCTGGTCAAAAGCAAGTTTAGGCCACAACATGAGAAAATAGAAACAAAAAAGCAGAGGTAGTGAAAATAGATAAAATTCATCTAAGTCAGAGGATTTTGTGACAAAGTGTTTGAAAATGCTTCCTAAAAACAAATTCCTCAAAGTGAAAGAAATTGAAGAAAACTGCTGAAATTATGTTAAGTGGATTTTGGTCGTGACATAACAATTAAAAATATTCCTCCAAGTGGGGGGCCAACATGGAAAATCTGGTCAAGCATAAAAATTGTTAAAGTTACTAAGTAGCGGATTTTTCAAAGAGGTTTGCCACACCATTTTCCTTGCCAAAGGAGATTTTAGGATGGCATGCCAATGTCAAAAACTTGATAGACATTAGCATGGTGAATTGGCTAAGTGGTGGAAACTCCCATGGCTTGCCATGTCAATTATTTTGCCAAACATGGCTAAGCACCCAAATTTGCCATTTTCACTAAAGTAGAGATTTTCCCTTGGCATGCCAACACCAAATCCTTGCCAAATAGAATAAAAAAGCATGTTGGGTTCCAATTGTAATGTCCCTTGTCCTGCTTTGCCCTAGAATTCGCTTGTTGATTAGATTTACAGTTTCTTCTCTTTTAAATGAATGTTCTCTCTACTGAAGTAACCTTGGATTGAAATCTGCATTTAATATTTCCACATATGTTTGTTAGCATTAATATCTAGATATCCAAATATAAATATAATCACAAGGCAGTAATGAAGACATAGGAGTGGCATGGGTAGATCCGCCTGAAGCTATCCATCTAAGCCCAAGAGCACAAGCGTCCAATCAGGACAACCCACCCCTTGGCCTTGAGCAAAACGTCCAAACCAAGACAATTCCACCCTTAGAGTGGCGTGCTTAGTGGATGCACTTGTACCTGCTTTCTCTACCTGTGTCATCACCTCGGAAGACACTTGACATACTAGGGGGAAGCCAGCAGAGCTTATAAATGGTTCTGGGCCTACCACCCCTCCATGGCCCATCCTTGCCTTGGGTTCCAGGGGCGGACTTGAGTGGGGTTTTTGGCACCACTTTTCTCAGGACCTTCCTCCCTAGTAGGCTTGCAAACACTCTGAAGACAATCTTCAAGCAATCGATTACATTTCCATTCATCTTTAATTCTTTTAAGTCAATGTAAAGATCATGGCCTAGAATACTTATAATCATTATAATCATGATAGCATCAAAGAGAGCATTGCATTAACAATCAGATTAGCAAAACTAGTATGTACATTTAATTGAAATTAATGGAGAAACAATATATATATTTCTATGGTCAGTCCTACCAATATTTCTTTCTACCCATATGAACATAGAAGTCAGTATTAATTCTCAGAAGTGCAGTAATCTTAATAACCAGATTATGAGGCTTGCATATTCCATTTCAGACTTGTAGGCATAAAGACATTCAAAGATTAAACCAGCATGGACACCATCTAATCGGTCCTTAAAGGTGGGCTATTGGTCATGTTAAATAGAATGCAGAACCTATAACTTATACATGGCCTACTTAAGCATCTATCATTGAATAAGTTTTTTGTTCTGATATTTAGAGATTGCTAAATATTAAGGCTAAGTGAATTCACATCACCTGATTCAAGTTCCTTATTTTTGTCTCCTCTCAATTAATGTACTAATATTCGATATAGGCGGATATTGTATAAAATATATCTTACCCAGGAATGTTCCCCTTCTCCTTCCTCTCTGTATTGTCTTTTATATCTGCCTAAAGGAGTGGATGTGTTTTTTTGGAAGAGAAATGTCCACATAAAGGGACATATCCTTTAGTTAGTGCTTTTTATTATCATTGTTTGCCGGAAATATTAATTACTATCTCCTTAATGTATTTGCTGCTTGTAGTCGTTTATATTCATCACCAGAGATGTTGACCCTTTGGATATCATGTGAGGCGGAGGAGTTCTCATATCTATCTCCTCAAGTGAATTTTCTAAAAGGCAAATGAGAGTATGCTTACGGGATTATGTTAGTCGCCAGTCAAGTAAATGAGGGGGCAATATGACTACAATGCATAAGATGCCGTTCACAGGAATATCAAGAGTCTGCGTCCTAGAGAAGCATAAGTATCATTATACTCAACAAATACTATATACGCCTTACAACTGAAAAGTGATTCCATGTAACCAATGTTCATGATGAAAGAGTAAGACTAGAGCAATACTCGATATTGGACTCATGTCATTTATACCAGCATCTTGTATCCAAACACCTACTATTATTCCTATTCCGTAATTTGTGATTAGTTGTGTTACCATGGCGGCTCGATATTAGATTATCAGCTTATGAAGGGTGCCTGATAATGTGTTTAAATAGCCGTTGGTGTTCTTTATGCTAAGTTCATTGTTGATGATATTCTTGTGCATGGATTTAGATACCTAGTATTGGGAGTCAATAAGGATGTTTATTTTGAAGACCTATGTCGTATTATAGTGTTCTTATACAATAATAAGTTTATATGTGATATATTCTGGTGTAATGATGTTATCATATTTGAATTTTATTATTAGTTCCCGTCAATATCATTATCGCAATCATTTGGTATGCCTCTTATTTTAGTATTATATTCATAGGTTGATTTTATATTAATTTATATATTTTTAATATTTATTTTATTATTTAGATTGTTAATATTTATAATGTTATTTATAATATTTATAATTATAATGTTGTCTTTGACGATTACAATTATAATGATACTCAAATGGTTAATAGTTTTTAAGTATGCTCTTCGTTATTCAAACATCATGATTTTGGGGACATGACACCAACATAGAAGGAAATGAGTTTTTGCATTGGCGTGACCATGAAAAAGTTCCTCAATGTTGGTACCAACGTCGAAAATCTTCACCTCCTTTCCCAATAAGGTGCTATACACATTTTGAAAACCTAGGTCGTTGTACCCTTTTGGAGCCTCATTAATTTTTCTCACCATTTCTTGCCAATATGTTGAGCAAACAACATTGTAAGCCAATCTAGTTTCGTAGATACATTTCACAATGTGTTTATTAGCAATCTCATTGTGAAATGACATTTCCAACAGTTCCTTTGGTCTCTTATGTGTAACATCCACGGGTGGTTTTTCAAGTGTTGCCAAAAATAGGTGGCTCTCTACCACAAGTTTATGACTAGATAGGAAGGAGGGGGGTTCCTCAAGATGTTTTTTTTTGCCAAAGAATATGATCTGCTTTCTCTTGCTCACTAAAATATGCTATGACTTGCTTTGATGGAAATTGGGATAGATACACCATTCTTTCTTGAGTAAGTTTTGATGCCTTGACCGGGAATGCCACACAAATGGGCTTTCACTCAACTACATGAACTTGAATGCTCGATGCCATTTTTGTTGCAAATCCAAACATAACACCCACTATCTACAATTGGCTGTACCATTTCAACATACTTCCAAAGGGGAAAATTTGGATTTGTTTTGATGCGAAGGCAACCCATGGAGTTAGAACTGTCTCCCATTGTAATCCCTAGGGCAATAAGTTTGATAAAGAACACATTTGATACTAATGAAAACAAAAAAATATATAGAACCTAACTCGTTTAAAATTTTTAAGTATCTGCCATAGATTCATAGAAGAATGAAAACAAGACAAAAGAGCTCATTTGTAAAACAAAAAACAAAAAGAACTTAGCACTTTTGCAAAAGTCTTCCACTAGCTCCTTGGTGGCAAGGGGTTCTTGTACATGCATAGGAATAGCAAACCAACCACTTTGAACCTTCATTGATCAATCTTCAACTCTATTCATGCAATGGCAAGCAAGAATGAGAGCTCAACAAGAATAAAATGGTTTTTGTGTTTTGTGTTCACAATAAGGAAAACTAGTATGTTTTAGTCTTTCAAATGCTTTAAAAGGTATTTTTAAGGTCAGGGTTTTGTTTCTATGTATCTTAGTCAAAGTCAAATGCATAAAACAATTAAAAAAAACAAAAAATATTAAAAAGCCTGTCAATTTTCTTTGGGTTCACTGTGAATTCTGCACATTGGTCAGGTTTGAAATGGGTTTGCCTGGACAAGCACATTGGTGAAGAGCCGCCTCCTAGATGACTTCCCGACCAGACTGCATCAGTCTGAATTGGGAAAGGATTGTACTAGGATCCAGGTCTGTGCAAAGAACCAGTAACACACACACAGAAAGTTTAGATACCATATCTTTGTCCGTGCAACTCTGCAATGATAACAATATAAAGAATATTTCACCTTTCAACATTTACTGTTTTAGGTTTTTGCATCCCACTTGTAAATATCCCAGTACAGAGGCTTTCTCCTAAGAATTAAATGATTACTACCCTTGTTGAATGATTACCTGCTACTGCCTTAAATTTATCATCAGAGAAAAACAAAGAACAGAATGAGTGATTGGAAGAAAAATGAACTGCAGTTTGAATCTGTAAAACAAATAGTGAACTTGGGCTCTAACCTGAAAGAACGCTAAATTCTTAGCAAAGAATGCTAGCTCCAGCTCGAACACCAAAGGGTTTGAAAGAAAAATGAATATAACCTGAACTTTTACTCTATTCATTGGATCGATACAAATTCATTTTTCTGAGTCGGAATGAGTTGTGATATATTATCTCAATAGTTTACTTCATCAATTAACCAATTTGACAAGAATCATCTAGAGAACTGGTCCAAATCTTTTGCAAATGCAATTCCATAAATTGATATTGCATTTCCTGGCATATTGATGGCCTATGTTCTATAAATACCCATTCACCCTAACTGAGTAAGATGCCTAATCTTGAGCCCAGGCTCACTTGGTTGTCATTCTTTTTCTCCATTTTAATGAATTCATAAACATGAAAAAATGTTGGCATACTGACTTTTGAAGAGATCACTACGTGCTTGAATAACAATTAACAAGTTTCCTTCCTAAGAAGGTGTACATGTCTAAGTTAGATTAATTCTGTATAGATCAATTTGTCTTAATCAAAACTTCCTGTATTTGCCTTTTTGAAAATTCTGTATTAGGTGAGAGATTATTTTCTATTAATGTTTCATCTTCTTGCTGTTTTTCAGGTTTGTGCATATAAGGATGGGAAGGTTATTATAGATACCGCTGCAGGAACACTTGGAAAGTATGATCCACGCCCAGTTCAGCCTGATAGTCTCTTCTCTGTTTTTTCAGCTACCAAGGGTGTTACTGCAGGGCTTGTCCATTGGATGGCAGATAAAGGGTGAGCTTTAATAGGTGTTTCTTTGTGTGCTCCTTGAGCACTACTACCAGCCAGTTCATCTAAATACGACATCTGACTGAATTGAAAAGCTGAATGATTCTTATCATTTCACTTTAAAATTTGAACTTTAAATCCTCACTTTGGGAACCAAACTTGTATTAAGTTCTATTTTGTTGTCAGTGCAGAGGTTCATCCATAGAAAACAGACCTTGTGTCTAGGATGTTATCAAATTCTATATTGTCCTATTTATATATGCTCTATTTTTCATAGTCAACATTTGTGAAAATGGTTAATAAACATGGATGAAAAGCCATTTATTGTATTAAGCCTTTACAAAGTCTTTCTTTGTTGTATAAGACTGCATTGCCAATATATTCAGAAAATTATAGATGTTTTTTGGTTTTCTTTGTTTTTTCTCCTTGATAGCGGGGGCTCTGGGGGTGTTGGAGACCCAGCAACCTGGTGCCAACGATTTAATCCCCAATTTTGGCACCAAGGTGTTCCACATGGGGCAAGTCCTCTAGTCCCCCTGGATGATGCACAACTGCTCCACTCCATGCACTGTGGGTAAACCGGGGCTTCGAACCTGCAACCATCATGTGTGTCTTTCAATGGCTTGACCATCTAGTCTACCGGGGTTTTCCATATTTAGAGACTGGAGTAATAAAAATATTAATTATGGTATGTAGGTTACAGAATTCACATAAATGCCTCAATAGATTCTACAAATAAGAAAACAACAGTGGCTACTAATCCAATATGTTTAGATTTGTGAAAAGGGTAGAACACTATGTACTGGTCTTGCATACAAACATGCAGCTTTTGTTTACTTCTTCTACGGTTAGGCAATCAACAGGGTGAAGTAAATAAAGTTATACACAAAGAATTCAACTAGATAAGATCATGCTGAACAGCATATGAAATGAGAGAGTATAACAAGTATATTTTATTCATAAATGCTCTTCATACAAAATTGGGTTCAGAAACTTTTTGCACAATGCGGTCCCTTGTCTCGACTAGAAGGAAATATTCAAACTTGCTGGCGGTTGCTAAGGACTTCCCAACCGTCAGCAACTACCCAAAACTACTCAAACCAACCGACGAGACTTAACTATTCTCGTCAAGTGTACAACATAACAAAAGTAATATGTAATTTATCTATCTACAGCTTGAACTTCTTAGATCTTTAATTTGTTATATTGCTTACAAGATTGCAAACTGCAATGCTGCAAAAAGTAAAGCTGTTTGGGAGAATAGCATTTGAGTTCTAAGACTTTCATGAATTTGATGCATTCAGGGAGATGAGTCTTGCTGATAATGTGTCAAGCCTCTGGCCTGAATTTAGTATAAATGGAAAAGAAACTTGCAAGGTGAGCAAAATATATTTGTACATGAACTAACATAAGCAATGCTTGATGTTTCTTCTAATTTTCTGGACTGACATTCATGGCAGGTTACTCATGTCCTTAACCATACAGCAGGACTTCAAAATGCGATGGTCGATATCATTAAGGAAGATCCTTTACTTATGTGTGATTGGGAAAAGGCTTTAAATAATGTCGCCACTGCTGTACCTGAGTCAGTGCCTGGGTCTGAGCAGAAATATCATTCACTTTCTTTTGGTTGGCTCTGTGGGGGGATCATAGAGGTGATATTCTAAATCTTTAGTTATTTTTTCTGAACATTCTTGTATGGCTGTGTGTAATTAATTTTAATTAGCTTCTATGCTCCACAAAATCCAATGGAATATTCTTTGCTTATTTCAGTTACAAGTCAGGTTGTTATGATTGATGGAAATTAATTTGAGGTTATGAGGTCTATTTTTTTCTGGTTTAATAGAATATATGAATGGTTGGGAGATACCTAAAGGATCCTTTAGAAGCAAAATATTGCTGTTCTTTTGGTAAACAATCAATAGCGTATCAGTTTGTACTGAAAGTTAATGTTTGTCCTGTGTATTGTTTGCCATCTATGGCAATTAAATACATCCATGATTTAGATGTAAAGATGTTTGTTTTTATACTTCTTTGTCAGAGGTAACTAAGAATAGAAATATATCTGACCAGTCATCCAGATGGCATTGGTGTCATTTAGTGAACATCATTCGTATAGGCTTCCATTCGTCTTGCACCTAATCATTTGAACAAGTTTATCATGCGTGAAAGTAGTCTTTAGTGTATCCTCCCATGCAATATCAAGTTAATTGCACCCTGGGAATCCATCCAAGAAGAAATAGATGTTTGTTTTTATTCTTATAGCATCAATTTCCTTTGAACTTCTTTGCCGCAGGTAACTAAGAACAAAATTATATCTTACCAGTCATCCAAATGGGATTGCTGTTGTTTAGTGACCATCATTGATATAGACTTTCACTTGTCCTGCAGCTAATCATTTGAATTTTTAGATATAATATGTCCTTTTTTAATTATGTTATTGGGGTTCTATTAAGGGGCCCAAGACCAATACAACTTAACACCATACATATCAGATAACAATATCACCACCTTAACGTCATTACAGATCTCCCGTTGCTAGTACATCACTGTGCACCTTTATACCATTGATCACTAACATCCAGCACATTACCCTTGTCAACTGACTATTTTCCAACAAGGGAATGGTATAGCCACTTGTTGACTCCAATCACCAATGGTCCATTATGAATGTCATAACAATCTGCTGCATTGCCACACAAAAGTCTTGATAGAATTCTTCTAGTATTTTATTATCTACCCTTAGTCTATGTACTTCTTCTTGTAGCTGCAAAATGGATGCTTCAAGATGCTGCTTTTTCCTTGCCACATACTTTGGATCACCAGAGAATAGGTCACCTCCCACTGCTCCTTTCTCCCCCTTCACCCTAACCAAAAGAGCCATGATACAAGCCTTAATATTTACATCCATTACTTTTTTTTGCTACCCTTTCCTTGAACTCTTCCTTAATCATTGTGTGAGAATGAAAATACCTTGAATTTGCCAATCCTTCCTTGCTTAAGATAGCTTTTACCGGCTGTATATTGGCATTAAGTTCACAATGAAAAATCCTCTTCAAGTGGTGATCTGAAATTGGATCCTGCTTGAGTGTAATGTCCCCATTTTTACGCCATGATATTTCGTGAGTTTTGGCCAATTTCCTAGGTTTTCTTTGTAAGATCAAGGTGAGTTTGGGGAACTCCAAAGATCTTGAACGATGTAGTTTCGGTGATACAAGGTCTATATTTATGGCAATGAGCTCAATGGGCAATAATGGTGTGAATGACACTCTCTAAAGTGTTTTTGAACTTTTGGGGTGTTCTCCAAACTTCTTGGAGAGCATGTATGTTTATAGTAAGTCACTAAATTGACTTGTATCATTCACCTAATGCCTTAGCATCATATTGGTGCAATCAAAATTGGATTCCAATGTGCACAGTACTTTCTGCAACTTTGGGGTGGAATATATTACACAGGTAATTGGTAAATGATTGATGTATTAACAATGAGCAAGACGCTCAATAAATAGTTTACAAGATTTACAAGAAGCCGGAAGGATAAGATCGGAGACGATCTTATCTTCAGGAAAAGCAGGAAGTTTCTAAAAGAAACTTCAGATAAGATCTCGGACAACAAGGACGATCTTATCAGGATATTTTACAATATTGAGAATATTGAGCATTAATAAATAAATAATAAACATTATTTTAATACCCTCCCTTAATGCTCAATCTATCTACTACACCAAGATGCCCCCTGAATTTGACAAACTTATCTGTACTGAGCGACTTGGTGAGAAT